>OX467316.1:9385000-10010000 GCA_950108535.1 Agriphila straminella | reverse complement strand
CTCAAGCGATGAATTTTATAACGTTCAGAAATTAAAATTTTATCAAATTTAATTAGTTTAATTTTGGTTTAGTTTTAATTTAATTTTATATGTTAAAAAGAGAGAATCTACTGAAACTACTACCATTTCAAAAAATTGGGAGGCCCCTCCAAGAAAGAAATGGCGAAAGAAAACTTGGAGAGGAAGGCCGACCTCCGTCTTTTATATTAATTAATTTATTTGCAAAAGGAACTAACCGTATCATTAGATCTTACAGTGTGTGTTTGGGGCTTTAGCTTGTGAATGATGGGGTCCCAAGCTGGTGGAATTTTCCAACCATCATCTCTATTGAAATTAGGATATTTATTTATTTCGATAGCCTCGCGGAGCATTCTAGGAATGAATCTACGTTCCCTAGCAAGGATTTGGGGTTTGTCAAATCTAATATAATGGTTGGGCCCCTCAAAGGCGTGTTCACTCACTGCAGACTTGTTATCGCGCCTATGTTTCATGTCAGCTACATGTTCTTTAACCCGGGTCCCTATGCTTCTCTTTGTTTGCCCGATGTAGGACTGTGGGCTCTCCTACATCGGGCAAACAAAGAGAAGCATAGGGACCCGGGTTAAAGAACATGTAGCTGACATGAAACATAGGCGCGATAACAAGTCTGCAGTGAGTGAACACGCCTTTGAGGGGCCCAACCATTATATTAGATTTGACAAACCCCAAATCCTTGCTAGGGAACGTAGATTCATTCCTAGAATGCTCCGCGAGGCTATCGAAATAAATAAATATCCTAATTTCAATAGAGATGATGGTTGGAAAATTCCACCAGCTTGGGACCCCATCATTCACAAGCTAAAGCCCCAAACACACACTGTAAGATCTAATGATACGGTTAGTTCCTTTTGCAAATAAATTAATTAATATAAAAGACGGAGGTCGGCCTTCCTCTCCAAGTTTTCTTTCGCCATTTCTTTCTTGGAGGGGCCTCCCAATTTTTTGAAATGGTAGTAGTTTCAGTAGATTCTCTCTTTTTAACATATAAAATTAAATTAAAACTAAACCAAAATTAAACTAATTAAATTTGATAAAATTTTAATTTCTGAACGTTATAAAATTCATCGCTTGAGGGTAGGCTCACAAGTAGCTTCAGTCCCCCGTGACCACGGCAGCTGCAAAGGTGCCGAAACGTCGGGAAAATCAAAAATCAAACCAAATACCAACTAATTACCAAAGTACTTTCAATAAAACCGCGCTAGTATCCGTTAAAAGTGTTTTATTTCATTTACATATATCGATATTATAATACTCGAAGAGTAGAAAGAAAACACTTTTCAGTTACTAAATAAATAAATCCTTTTTGATGAAAATGTTTAGTAATATCTAAAGGGCTGAATAAATGATTAAACAACATTAAATTAAAATCCGTGGGAAGATATCATTTTTTATAGCAATCAGAATATTACACAATAAAAGGCATTTCCTAATTTTGGACATCACAAAGTTTAAAAAAACTGACTATAAAAACTATCGCAGTATAAAGCATAAACTAACATTAATTTCATTTCACGCGATTCAAATTACATGTCGTGTAAAAGTTAATTGTCAAACACCATAAATTTCACTGCAATTATGACGCTATTAGACACGTCACATGATT
Organism: Agriphila straminella; assembly: GCA_950108535.1. Classification (NCBI taxonomy): domain Eukaryota; kingdom Metazoa; phylum Arthropoda; class Insecta; order Lepidoptera; family Crambidae; genus Agriphila; species Agriphila straminella. The sequence continues at coordinate 10,008,358 of OX467316.1, read as the reverse complement.
TCCTAACCCTCACAATTCGTAATATATTCAAATTCTATAGGGGGACGATGGAGGGGAGAAAAAACGCTGACTTCACGTGCCGTATGGGAATGTACCGAAAAATGTAATAGCATTATTTTCTTATTGTTTTGGTGTTTACAAGACCATTTTAGATTATTAAAATTTAAAACATTTTTTATGGTAAAGATTTTATTTTTAGAAGATAAAATGTTTTAAGTTTGTATTGATAAGTCGTTATAGTGACATTATACTCAGATTCGTCCTCGATATTAGTATATTAACACATGTAGTACCGCTTTTGCATGTATCACCACTTAGCACGTTATTTCAAAGTAATAACCTAAAAAACCTGAAAGGAGAAGGTTTTTGACTTAAAATTGACAGATATTTTGACATTTCCGGTCAGAGCCCTCCTCGTCACTACTAGCCGCCAACCACTTCATTCGTTTTTCGTGCTTCGCCACGGACGCACGTATACAGTCTCAATGTGAGACTTCTTTAGAATTATATTTTTACAGTGAAGAAAGGAAAAAGTTTTCAAGACTGAAGAGGACAAGAAGAAGAAGTCAAGACGGAGGAACACTATTCAATGCCGTTTACTTGGTCAAACCTGCTTACCTTTATGAATGCGTAACTGCCACACTGGGCTTTTACCATTATTTTAATTATTTGTCTGATGCGAACTTACCATACCGGGTATTTTCTGTCAATTTATTTATTTATCTGATGCGAACTTACCATACTGGGTACTTTCTGTCAGTTTATTTATTTGTCTGATGCGAATTTACCATACTGGGTACTTTCTGTCAAAGCATTGTGTCTAATAAGACATCAACTAAATATCTATTGCACTCGAGATAGTTATACTGGACTATTTCACCGCATAGATAGGTCAGACAACGCAACTGCAACAACTACACCAACTCAAAGTGCCGTTGACGACGCGACATTGTAAAAAGCAGACTACCCTCAAGGTTTGCCACGTTGGAACCGCTGCCGAGCACCAATCGGGTGACTCCGTCGTCCGCTAAATCCACTGCCATCCACCTTCCAGGCAGGCGGCCGCTGTGCTGTAGCTGCAACAGCAGCCCTGACAAGAGCGTTGTTCATCAGGTATGAGTTATGATATCATGATATTCTTGGTGTTGAGTTGAGTTAATCTCAACGGTATAATACGAGTACCATCGGTACTAAGACAAATTTATAGTTTACAAAACTGACAGAGCTCGCTATAAATGCTAAAACTTAAGAACTTAATGGAACCAGATATTGAGTTGTACAGCAACTAGCTCATACCTGATACTTCACACCTTTTATATAAAATAGCTTATCTGCTGAAATAGCTAGCTGCTGGCATGCTGATAGAAATTTCAATGAAATAAAAATGGATTAACAGAATCCTTACATTTTATTATCTATAAATGCATAAATCATAATTTCAGTTAATGTTTGTTGGTATACAGTAACATTTGCCTAAACTAGAACACCTTGTATTTCATGCGGGTAGACCTAACATGTTAAAAATCACTACCTAACTATTTATTATGTTTTTTTTCCCTAAGCTTTGCCCTTGTACAAATTTTATTATCTCTATTACTTTTCAAATTTAATTTTTGTGAGTGTGTACAAAATGATGTTTCTGAAGTGAAAAATTTTTAGCTACAAGTATCACTTATGATTAAGTTATAGTATTATGTAATCTGTGGTTAAGACAGCTTTCCAATACAGAACTATACACATCTATTTAGTGACAGTAGTTCGCATTTTTTACATTATTACATTATGGCATTACGACGTTCGGTTATACCGTACACGGTCAACTCTAGTGTAGCTGAGGCTTTTCGCTTAAACGGCCACCGACAGTTCAGTCGAATATGAATGATGCATTGGCCACAGGCCTGATGTGAACGATATGGATCAACGAAAAAACTGTAAGTAAATCGGGCGCAGTACTCAATAAAACATTTTTAAAACTGATTTATATATTTAATTAACTTAAAAACGACAAACAAAAGACGTAGGCAGGTATGCCACATGCTTCATCTCCGACGGCAAACGAACAGCGAGACGCGGCGAGGAAGCTCCATCAGCGATTTGTTTCGTCAGTCGCATCACAGCAGACTCGCAGACGGGCGTTACGGCCCATCCAAACAGTTGCCGATGATGCATTCAAATTAGGATATTGTATTCGTGAGGGTGCGTGTTGGTGTAGCATTTGTCTGTATTCAGCGAATACAGGCAGTAGTCGCCAACTACAGGTGCAAAGGTCGACTCAATAGCTGGCGCCGGCTAATAATCGTCTATGTGTAAGTACTTACTATTTAGCCGCGCTACGCAGGGCACCTAGATTATTATTATATTTTTTTTTATATATTTTTTATGAGTGTATCTGTTTAATGATTCACTTTTATACCATCTCCAGAGATATATTATAGTCTACCATTAATATGACTAAAATTCCGGCAGTTATAATACATTATAAAAATAGTTTTGTTTCATTTTGTTGAAGGTTCAACAGAATGTGATCTATGTTCAAATAAAATAAATAAAAAATAAAAAACTGGTTGTCATATCAGCCCCCCCCCCCCTACTATGACTGTCAAAGGCTCAAAAGTAATATCGACGCGATGTTGTGATTGAGATGGCGCTATACGCGATGTATAGCTCTGTCCCTTTAACAACATTACTTTAAGGTTGTTATAAGAGCTCAGAGTACGGCCCCAGGTTAAGTTAAGAACTGTTTAAAAGTTAACTTAGCTTTTTGAAAAATGTACGTACTAAAAGTACGTAAAAATAATAATAATATCACAATTAAAAAATGCTTATTGTTCCAAAAAAAATAAAAAAAAGGCAGTCTAGAGATCACATCACCTATAAGGTTTTAATGTTGATAAGGAAAGTAATAGAATCTTAACTTTTGGTCATTGTAGTGCCGATATTTTTATTACAAAACTACCGCCGCCAGCTATGACGTTTTTTAAACAGCATGAATTCCCTGTTATTGAACAATATCTACTATAATGTACTCAGAATTGAAGCTCATCTTTTTATATACAATGTTTTTCTTTTTTAATATACAGCTACCGTCACAACTTTCCATTATATTACAAATGTAATGGCAATTATGGTCTTCACAAGACAAACGTTCATAAAACTACAAAAATCACTTATTTATGACCTTTTTTTATGAATTGATTAAACTGCTAGATACCGGTATGTCATCGTATTATTTACTTAGTATAATGTCATCGATACTTACACCGAATTAGAGACTACATAATTGTAGACATATTTTCTTTTATGCCTTTCAACAACGGGGTGGACTAGGCTAGGGGACACTAGTGGTCACACCAGGAATAAAATTGCAAAATAATTGCAAGTTTTATGCAAATAAATGATTATGATTATGATTATTGTCAATTATCTATAACATGCAGCTCATGATATTTTCATTGCAATTTTTCTTAAGGTATTCAGTGTGGGGTGTTAAGCATTCTAGATTTATTTTGATGCTAAATAAAAATTATTCAATTCATTAATTTAAAAAACTAATCACTAGTTGTGTTCCAGATTGTGATTGAGTAAATTCGAATGAAAGTCGAATTAGGCAGTAGAAATAAAATGTAGTAGATTATATTATATATATATATATATATTCTTTCTATTTCTAGCATTTGGATCCCAAAAACATTTATTTTATAATTTGAGATTTTAGCATTCACAGTGCTATTTTGATTTAGTATTGTACAAAGTCTATTCTGACACTAAGCTACCCATTATTTTAATTATTTTCCACCATTTTCTTAAGCTAGAGGTGTAACGATTGTGCCATCATGATCGTCACAATCTTGACTTGAGCCTTGGTTTGGTACCTCTTATTCACTTATATGGTACTTCTTTGTATCTCTTATTCTAATACAAAATATTAACATCCTATAACATTCAATTTCAGAGACGGAAATTAATCGCAGAAATAAATTGGTTTTAACAACATTATCAAGGTGGTATTATTTTACAGGTATATTATTTATGTTATTATTGAAGCTGCTGTCTGCTAATGCTATCAGGAAGTACAGAGATTGGTAACAGAAACGGTTCGATTATTTAACAATAATATTGACAGAATAAACTCTTTTTTTTTTTTTTTTTTTTTTTTTTTTTACAGAAGTGTATAACACAAATTATCAGTATTGCATAATATTGCGATCATTATTAAATTGAGCTAAATCTCAAGGTTTGGTAAAGAATCTAACTACGCCTTCGCGTAGACTTCATTGTTCAAATACAATGTTTAACTTAGATTACTTAATTATTTTTATTAAATATTTTCCAATTCTCTTCTTTTTTCAACTTTTTTATTTTAAAAGTTTAACTTTGATTACCTTGCCTATTGCACAAAGAATGCAAACAATACAAAAAAAAAAAAAATATGTACAAGAATGTATTATATTAAATATAATAAACAGTTCATAATCACTTCTTATTTAGAAAGAAATTAAATTGTTATATTATTATGACAAGTAATGTAATTAATAAATTGCTGAAATAAAACATTTAATGATAGTGGAGTAGACTCGTGTCCAACCAATTTTAGCACTCGACGTCACCGGCCTATACCTTTATAGCCCTAACAAAAAATGATATTATAGATGTTCCAGGTAATACGGCGGGATGGTCAATGACTCCACTATATTCGAAAAATATTAAAACATATTATCATCGATAATAATAAAACTGAGTTTTCCAAACCAACCTTGCATATTTTTGTTTTGTACCAACCATCTGTAGGTACTGTTTTTAATAATAATCATGTAAAACGTTCAGAGTTATGTTAAATGGTATTCTTTTCTTTTTTAAAAAGACTCATATGCAAGAAATGATATTTCCATTTTCTTATTATAATGCTTTCAACATCTACATGTGTTAATATACTAATATCGAGGACGAATCTGAGTATAATTAATGATTAAACGAACTTACCTGTAAGTGAAGTTCTATCATAATTATACGAAGGATTCGTCCGAAGATATTAGTATAGAATCCCACCCTCCCTACTCATTATTGTAAATTACAATAACTATCTACCCACTGAAGAAAATGAGCAAATATCATAGAATTTGGACTTTAAACTAAATGAAGTGGTTGGCGGCTAGTAGTGACGAGGAGGGCTCTGACCGGAAATGTCAAAATATCTGTCAATTTTAAGTCAAAAACCTTCTCCTTTCAGGTTTTTTAGGTTATTACTTTGAAATAACGTGCTAAGTGGTGATACATGCAAAAGCGGTACTACATGTGTTAATATACTAATATCTTCGGACGAATCCTTCGTATAATTATGATAGAACTTCACTTACAGGTAAGTTCGTTTAATCATTAATTAACTGCATCACATTTTTGCTTCTATTACTAGATACGTTCAATGTTGTCGACATAGGTAGTATAAGATGTCTGAACAATGAACGTGACACAGTCAGTAAGATATTATCAATACCAAATAGTTTGAACAAAAAAATATTATGTATTTTAAATCCAGCACTACCAAATAACTACAACTTCAAAGTTCACACCACTTTATAGTAAAGTAACACATTTTTTCTGAAAAGTGAGACTCTACACCTACAATCTCTTTTATATTTTTTTTAGAGCTCTAGAGTCTAGAGTTTAGGTAAGTATAAAAATTGATAATTACGTCAACAAAAAAGAGATCAAAGACAATAACGTTTAAAAAAACGCAACCGTCCCTTCCGAGACAATCAAAGAAGCCCTTAGACAAATAAACCACATGAAACCCCAAGATTACGACGCGAGGGCCGGGTCACTTGACGATATTATCACAATCTGCGACTGTGGGGACAGAATGGCGGAACACTTCCGATGGTCAGTACAACAGTCGTAACTGAGGCCTTAGTAATTCACTCTTGCATGAAATGACGTAATGAGCTTCGAGATTACGGGTAAAGACGTCTTTGTGTCTACAACATTGTGGGAGTTTGCTTATTCTATAACTAGATCTATATACCAATGAACTGGTTACTTGTATTATAATAGCTATTATCACCATGAAGACTGAACTGACTAACATTATTTGATTAAGATATCATTAAAACAGTTCCCTGTTATTCAAGAACAAAAAAATCCGTCAAATCGTTATTATGTCTTACATAATAGAAATTTAAATTGAATTGTCACTTCCGGTTTCCTAGAAATTTTCTACGCCTATGACAGAAGCATAAACAAATTACTTTTAAACAATAACCTTTAAACCTCAAATAAGACAATAGAATACAGCATAATTTAGTCAAACTATATTCAATCTAAAAATCCCAAAAAAAGTCTTTAAATGCCAACAATTACTTACATTACCAAATAATTTAGATTTTCACAGAATCAAACTCATAAACAAACCTGTACGTAAGATCTAATATTATTCTAAACATTTATTTCAGACGTTACATCCATAGATTATTAGTAATATTATGTTAGTAACAATTTTACTTTTTTTAATATAAAATTTTACTTTATTTTATGAAAATAAGATGATAGATTTTAGAGACGATTTTTTCCAATGCAGATGATGATATCGATGCAAAGAATGCACCGATAAGGGAGTCCTGTTGTCATGGCGACGGGAGGGTACCGACGCCCTTGCGTCTAGTTCACGGACACTTATCGTTATCGTAATAAATTGGTCTGGAATTCGTGCTATAACTTCAAGGGGAATCGGAATAATGCGAAAGGCGCTCTGCCAGGCTATAGGGCTTTGATTCTTTGTAGATACAGTCTTTCCGGTGCAAAAAAGCAAGATTTTATCGACGTCTGGGAGTTTTAAGCAAACAAAGAAATAATCGCCAACAATAGATGAGACTAGATTTCTAATGAATTAAAGTTTTGAAGTTTGTATCCTCGTAGTGGTGTCTTCTAGTAATAATGCCGTTCGGGTGCACGCCTTCTTTATAAACAAAAAATACCATTAACGTATGTTTTAAACTTCTCTTATCTATTGAGAATTTATTCACTAATAATTACTTATAGGTATACTAAAATTTAATGCACCAGAAATAATTATTTTGTTAATTTCCCTTATACTTATTCAACCGGAAATGTAAATATGTTAGTAGGTATTTAATTTCTATTCGTCTAAAAATGTTAGATAGTTCGATCAAATAATATTTCCTGCAACAAAAATAACCGAGTTCATCTCTTCTTTTGCAATGCTCTTGATGTAAATGTAATAACAGAGTTATTTTTAATTCTGATACGTCTGCACTTGTTATGCAATTGATATGAAGCTTCTCATTTTATTGCTTCCATTAAGATAACTCCAATAAATGGGTACCACACAAAGTCAAAGATAAATTGTAACGTCTCTTTAACATTCATAAAGCTATACTAGTCATTAAATAATAAATCACGATGTTAAGGCTCGTTTAAGTTGATGAATCTTAAGTAGCTATCGCCCGCGGCTTTGCACGCCTGGAATTTGATGTATGGAGATCCCTAAGGACTGCAGACTGCCTCATATGGAGCAGTTGAATATTTTGTAAGCGCATATAAATCTGGCCCAAATTGACCTCAGTGTTCATACATGCATCGCAGTGAAACTGCGTCCTGGATGAGAAACCTAATACACAATTATTGTCACATCTTCCCGCCTTGGTACCATATACAACACATAATGTAAACACGATGTGAAGTCCCGTCGCCCGATTTATTACCCGGACTGATTATGATATATCGACGTCGGCTGCTGTGTTGATCGCCACTTACCCTACCCTTATCACAGAGCATGTAATTTTGGATTCATTGCCCTCGGCTCCAACGCGACGGGGACCTTTATTAAATGTAAAATATTTCATATACTACGCAAATATCTGGCACGCAGTAAGCTATTAATAATGGCTTACTTATCTCTGATGTAGAAAATGGTTACTTTTATGGCAACGGGCGCAATGTTGAATATATTTTTAAAACCCTTAGCAATATTTATAATACAGCTTTTAGTTGAAGTTTTTGTAATAAAACTTTTCTTTTTACAGGCCCCAACTGGATATGAGAGGATGAACTATGGAATCACGCAGCGCGCCGCCAAGCCCCGACGAGCCGGGGGAGGCGGTGTTCGACTCTCGGAGCGGACGCTATCCAGCATCTGCTCTGCAGAGGACGTTTGCCAGCTGTCGCGAGACAAGCCGACCGCGCCCTCATCATCGCCATGCCGCATCAGAGCCGGCACGACCCGACGACCGAGTCCTTATTACCGCAGAAGTCCACGACTATCCATCCTCAGAGTCCGGCATCGCCGCCGACTGCCCGCATCCCAACACCAGCAACGCTGATGATAGCCCTTCATATGATCGCTCCGATTATGAAGGAAATTCGAACTATAGTCTCCGACACACACCTGATTACCACCATACATTAGACTGTAAACATCGGCCTATTGATTATAATCGTAGTCACACACCCGATTTTAATCACAGTAGAGGATCAGATTGTGACCACCTCCATCCTAAGTCTCAAACTTCTAGAAGACCTCATAGAAAGCACAGACGAGAAGAAGATGACGGAGCTCAATCACTTGATGAACGTTGCGCTCGTGACTTAGACGAGATTTTGCCTGCACGATTAGCAGCGGTTAACTTATCGAGAGAACAGCCGCCACAAACGTGGAATAGAAGTAACATCGCTGCTACTATGGAACGGTTTGAACCGGTAGATTACTCATATGCGTATTATGACCATCATTTATCGATGCCGTCATCATCACGGAAAGCACATCGCCAACGTGGCAGAGGTGGAATACCAAGAGATCGGTCTGCTCGACACAATTATGTTACGAGATACGGCACGGAAGAAAATATTTATGAGGAAATAACTGATGGTTCGAGGACGTGTCCAAAACATCGGTACGTTCCTAGACAATCGCTAGTTTCACTTGACAGAAGCGTTGTAGAGGAGGAAGTCCGTCGCGTAGAATCTAGACATAAAAGAATTTTAGGAGAGCTAAATCTGAGCGTAGAAGCGATGTTGATGCCCGAATGTGAATCCCCCGATTCAGAACGAGCTGAAGACAGAGACAATATAGAAGAGTTGCTACGAGTAGGACCTACTGATGAATTATTATCACCTGCTAGTTGCAATCCTCCAGATCTGGACAGTGGTTTCAGCGGTAGTAGTAGCGGAGCAAGCTACGTAGGCAGCTTACGAAGGAAACCCACAGGTTCCGTGCCTCATTTGCCAGCTGTTGCTTATGGCACTAGAGGAGCAGGCGTTCGCATACTTGGTGCTGAAGAATGTGGTATACGCTGTCCAAAAGATTCCACGTCACCAAGGAGCTCGAGTTGTGGAGATGCTAAGAATACTGGATTTTGGAATAAAAAGGCTTGGAGAAAAATATCTGGATTCTCTAGCTCCAACAGTATCAACAAAGCTGGTCTAACTGGTAAGAACATCACTTTCTTCTACCTTTTCTTCAAGCATTTCATACATTCATTTTAAATTGAACCTAAGTATAAAATTCGTAGAGTTTTCATCATCATATACATAGCATAAGTGCTGCTTTCATTGAAAGCTAATTAAAATCAGGTAAAACTATATTTTTCATTACAAAAAAAAACTGAAACTTATTTTTCATATTACCACACTGTCAACAGAATACACTTTACTGTTGAAAATTGCACAAAAGTTAAAGGTCTAATCCCACGTGAATGAATTGAGGCGGTATCAAGTCGTGAAAACCCTGAGAGTATCATCCCTTTTTTATTTTCGTCCGCTTTCGTTCGCCCATGGGCGTTTTTCAGATGGACGCGCGCACGTTGCTCTATGTTTGTTATTTTCTTTTTAGTTTATCCGTTTGTTTTGTTAACGGTGCGGCGTTTTGCATTGCAGGTCTGCTCGTTAGGTACACTTTCCGGCGTAAGTCCGGCTCGCAGGGCTCTCAGGGCAAGCGGCGGGCAGAGCCTGTCAAATGCGATGCGTGCCTCTCACAACGATGTTAGCCACACTATGGTAAGGGCCCACAAGATAACATTTTGCTGGCAGAAAGTAGCTTATCTTTCGTATCCCTAAGTTATTCACTAACTCAAACTTTCTACCAGTAATCACCAATTTTATTTTATTTTTCCATGCTCGGAAACCAATTGGCTATAGTTATGCGCGTCCATAAAAATTAATACTGCCTCTTGGAGGATTCCTTAGTCCTATATTTTTCTTTATTTTAGTGTTTTGTTAATAAGATTACACATTATAACTTCGACAAAACACGACAACTTAAATATATTGTTAATAAGGGGAAAATCGAAACAAGTAGGGAACTCGATAACAAGCTACGCGACGCGGTCGGGTCAGAAGCGATTAAGAAAGTCGATACAAAGTTCCCTCATTAAGGTATTGCAGATATTACTTCTGCAAACTTCGGCTCGAGATAAGTATTGTTCCGCAAGAACCAAGACAATAGCATGCGCTACCACTTAATTAAACCTCTTCGATACGATATGAGCGGAAACTTTCCGATTAGTCCGCCAAGACAAACTGACGATCGTTTGTTTCGAAGGATATTCTATTAACTTGATGTTTAAGTTAAAATGTCTTGGTTACAGATGAAGCCTGTAGGCCAAGCAGGACTAAATCCAGAACCTCTACTATTCCATACAGGTTAATATTCTGTATTTTTACATGAACACGTACACAACGTTAATTTAGTTGGCAGAATTCATAAGTGACACCCAAATTTTGACTTCTGTTAAAGCATTTGTGATTGATAGAGAGGTTTTATGTCTGTTAGATTGAAACTTAATAAAATGATTGTTTGTTGCAGCTATTCCAACGGAAAACTGGTGGTGCCGCTGGATTCCCTAGCACAGAGCTGAGGGGTCGAGCCCCCTCGCCATCCCCGGTTCCAACTCCTCAGAGGGTCTCCTAAGCACAAAGGGACAGAGATAAATAGGAACTCTTTTGATCGTGCGATTCAAAACTACTCGACGCCATTTTAAAACATTCCATGATTTTAAAGGGACAGTTCTCAACACCTCAGTGCGTCTCAAAGACAAGGGTGATGCCAGTGTAGATAGAATGGGACAATCAAATATTTACGATACGAAACGAGGCGGTATACGGTGAAGTGATAGAAAAGCCTATTTAATTATTTGTATTGTTATGACGATCGTTTCATAGAAACGTAATAACTGCGTTGTTGTTACTTATCAATTTTTAGTAGGTCATAGGTACATGAGAAGGCTGAAACAGTTGAATCAGATTTTGTACATGATTATAAAGCTGCCATTTTATAATTAGCTATAAATGTCTGTTTTCGATCTAATATTTTGATGTTCAATATTTATTGTTCTATATCTGATATGTAAACTATAGGTACTTATAGCTACTTAATTTGTTCATAATGTATGGTGTCTGTGGTATTGCCCGATTAAAATACCTATCATTTTGCAAGTTTACTAAATTGGTTAGTAATTATTAGCTGATTTAAGTTGAACTAATGCTTTTTGAATGGATCAGCATTTAAATTTTGAAATCGCTATATACTTATGTGTTTTATGTCATCGAATCTTCTTTAAAGTATTAATACTTATTGAAATAAAAAATTATTCAATTGTAGACGCTATTTGAATGGTCCAACCTCATTATTTTAAAATATGTATTTAGCAATCGTGTATAAATTGTTTTATAAATTAAATGATGTTATCCGAGATGGCGTAATTGTTAATATTTGATAGTAAGTAGGTGTATATTATGTAAATACTATGAAAAAACATGGTGCACTCTCTTTATGTTTTTATTTATGTACATAGGTACATGTATAGTCACTTTCACATTTGCTTTAGATAGTAATGATCAACGTACTGACTTTGATATTTGTAAAAAAATAAAATAGCAAAAATATGAAATCATTAAAGAGTAACACTATTTTTTAATGAGCATGTATATCCATATCCAGTGACCATTCAAGTCATAAGAATTTTATTTTACTTCAAATACTTAATAGTAATTTTAATAAAACCACACATGATCATATCATTCAATAATCGAAATTTTGTAAACCTTAAGCCATAAACCATAAAACATTATTTTTAATAACGCTTATGTTATTTTTCAAAGATTATGCCAAAGTAACTCAAGGAAACAGAAGAAAATAATAAAAGTAACAATAAATGACATTTGTTTTCCCAGTTTATGGATAAACATGTTCATTATAAAAACTTATTGTCCAAAAATTAAGTTTAAGGCAATTCTATTTACCACCTAACTTTTGAACTCAATATTGTGTAAATATATTGTAAAATAAATCAGTCAGAGAAATTTTCGTTTATATAACTATAGTTTTATGCTACTCGACTGATTGGTACAATTTGAGTAATCTCAATACACGTTACATTACAAATATTTCTTTAACTGTCTGTAATTTAGTGATCGTGTTCAAGTCAAAAGAGATTTTTATTAATAAATCGTGCAAAATATGAGTTTGGTATTTTATTTATTAGTAACCAGATTATTTTTTATTTTTCCTTTCTCTCTAAAATGGAAAAGTAAGTAAGTACTCCATAAAAACTCTTTGTTTTTTAAGTGAGATAAAACCAAATGACATACTCAACTCGGTTAAAGGTAAAAAGATATTGCTTACCAATAATAAAATAATAAAATTCGATTAACTCATACTAAGCAATAATTTGATTTAATTTAATTTCATTAAGACGTACACAACAGGTTTAAATGGTCTCAAACTGAGCTGGACTACTCGATGGTGACTAAATTAGGGATATATACATAATATTAATTTAATAATAATAGGATAATAGTATAGGTAGGTACAGTCGCGTCTATAAATATGTATACAGTTTAGAAGTATGTCATTCTAAATGCTATTAATTTATTATAGCATTCGATAACAAATGACAACTAACTACAACAAAGTGACAAGGTGCTAATATAACGTACACATACTTTTAGACGTGATTGCACATAAATAAAAATAAAGTTCCATCCAGGGTTTGGGAAAAATAATTTGAACCTTCCAAAATATATTCTAAGGTCAAAACCTTAGAATCAGCGTATCAGTGTCAATGTGGAACTTAAAAAGTTGGCAATTTTGACATTTCAGCCAAAAGTTATATTTACACGATCATATTTAATACATAAGTGCAAAAAACTTCATCAAAATAGGTAAATGGTAGTCCAAATTAAACAAAAACAGGTCGAGTCCACTCCATATTTAGCCATTTCTTCGTTAAACCCAGCTGCCAGACTTCCTCAATTTTCGAACAGAATTATAGCTTTATTCAACACCAAAAGCTTTCACCTCATGCTGAGAACAATTGCCCTCAAATTCACCACAATACACCTCCGATCGGTATAAAATTTCGCTCAGCCTTTAAAGAGGGTACAGGACTCGGGTCTTTTGTACCTCTCAAAGGGGTTAATTGTTTAATTGCCAATAAAATAAAAACAGCATTCATTGTTGGGTACCATCAACGTGTACAGCTGCCATTGGTTTTAAATGATTTACTTATCTACGGTTTACTCGCAATATTTTGCTGCCAAAACTCATTAACTCTTCATAATAATAATATTTGTGTAGGTACCTTTAAAAATTGAAGCTGCTAGTTATTTTCGCTAAATATGTTATTTACACACATCTTTTATCTTCTTTTATCCTACTATTGGTAATGTTGCGATGAAATAATAGTAAAAATAAAAAATAAGCTTAAGTCTCCGTTACGCGAAATCACTAGTCTCTGTCTTTTTCTTTATGTGTAAAGAGTATGGAAAATAACCTCACTTTGCACTTTTTCGATGTTTTTCGTTGTTTTTTCTTCATAATCTTTAGCACAATTATCTTTCTTAAAAAAGTTATTGGAACAACAGCTCAGTACGTTAAAGTGTATTTTGATGTAGAATTCAATACGTTACCACTATTATTTACGCCAAAAATATGGCCCGCGACAAGCGCTTTCGATGATATTCTGATTTTTTTTTACAATCATCTGTGAGGTTTATACGCAATTTAATACTTGTAGGTACTAGATAATCTCTTTAGCTTGTCGTATGTTTTTTTTTGTGGCTACATTTTTACGTTTTCTATATAAAAATATGGCCCGCGCAAACCATGTTTTCCTATTATGGCCCCTTAAGATATACTACGATACGATATTCTTCTGCACTGCAAATATGAACACGACATAATTTGCGAAATATCTTGATAGACACAATCATGCAAACGCTGGGCATGATAGGGATATACGAAACGGAGGGATTTACTAATCACACTAACGTCATAACGGCCAAGCCCACCAAAGTATAAAAACCCACCCTAATCCGTTACAGTTCCTCAGAGTCCTCTTTCAATAGCAACAAAGAGTACACACAAATAACTACACAGAAACCTTGATTTAGATTTATTAGACACTCGCATCTCACAAAGTCACAAAGGGAATTCCTATAGGAATCGGCCTTTATTAATCTGTTATTCGTTCCCTGGGTTTGTCCTCAATTAATATCAATATAGCCAGCCGAGATTGAGCATTCCAAGCATTTAATGCCACATCGTCGACACAGATGTCGCTTCAATCGGATGAGACAGAATTAATAGCTGTTCCTGTTTTGCGTCAATATTAATTTTGAAACTAAGTATCGTTGCACAATAATGGATTTTCCGAGTTTTGTTGATCTTGTCTCATTTGATTTAGCTTTCAAATAAATAATCCTACTAATTATCATTTTTAATTGTGCCAAATGAAATAACTATATTCATTGGATAACAATAACTGGGGTAAAGAGTGAGTTAAATTATGTAATGTTTTCTTTATTTACGTTTCGCTTATTGAAATGTTTACTCCCATCCCAGAGCCCGAAATAACAAATGAAGCTATCCAAATACGAACATCCTAAAAATAATTAAACCTCATTTTGACGATATTCAACAATGAAAAATTAATCTCGCAGAAGTATCCAAACACAAAAATGAATATTAAAGATGGCGGCATATAAATGGGTTTGTAACAACAAGCGGCGAGCGCCTTTTGTTTTTGTTGGCTGCTCCGGTTTCTACAGGGAGTATAAGTTTCACGCAAAGCTAACAGTAACCAGAGACCCTGGGGCTAACATAATAGAAACTCTACCCGTCTCCATAGAAACAAAAGCTGTATTAGGACATAGCGAAGCGCCAGATTTTATAAGCTCAGCTGGTCATCTTCTGCCGCACGACACTGCTGTACATAATAACAGAATCGAAATAAAGACGCCTGCCTATAGTAAGAATTTTTACGAAAAATAATGTAGTAGAGGGTTTTACAGTAAAAAAACTTAAAAATAATTTTATGATAAAAACAAACTAAAGAATATAACTTTATCCTCAAATCAGAACGTATAACTTTTTTAGTATTATTGTGGGGGTAGGTGAGTTTGCCGTGATCTTTGGAACGCATCGGTTCGGGTTGTGCATCTCGCTATTGAAATTAACTAATTTCGATGTTGATATTATAGTACCGGACAAAAGTAATTATTATTAATGATCCATTATTCGGTTTAGTGCTTATACCCAGCAGAAAGTTATATGAATCGGTGTAGATCACAAAAGATAAACTATTTATAATGAGGATTGTTGTCCAATATCGAAACTTAAGTGAACGTTTCAAGATACCGGGGTGTTCCAGCTTTCAATAAGCAAAAACTTTTTGGATTCCAGTGACTCACAGACCTCAGGTATTTACACTCTTACCGTGTTACATATAAAAATAAAAGCTCATTAAACCTATTTTAGTAAAATATTGTAACGTATTGGTATCATGAACTGAGTTTGAATGAAGAAGTCAAACCTCATTTTAAATAAAATAGGTCTAATAAGAGTTTGATAATTTTTATGAATAAAACTAGTTAATTTATTGAAACCTTTAGGCCATTTTCATTGCCATTTCATCGAAACACTGCGCATCGCTGTTATACTAAAATTAAATAACAAAAAATTCGTTAATTAGCTGTATGGTGGCGTCCAGGAGAGTAGAATACTCCCCTGAGTATATAGAGATACCTCTGTATCGTAATAGGCGACTACTGACTTTACTAATACCTCTGTCGACCAAACTATAGGCGGCAGCGTTTTCCGAAAAAAAACAGTCCGATACTACGATCTCCAACTCGCCTGCCAAGTTTTTTATGCTTAACGAGATCGTGCTTGCCTTCAACTCGCCTGATGTTAAGTGACGATAAAGCCGTAGGTGGAAGCGCATTACACATGGAATCTTCATCACTGAGGAGGAGAAAAGCCCATATAGAGTCCACTGCAGGCCATGGGGCATTGCCGTGGGAGGATGTTGCCAGATTCTCCACACTTGATAGACTTTTCTTTTCTTGTTTTTCATCATAACTGATGACGACAACAATGACGGAAAACTATACCGCGATTTGCAAAGGGGGCAAAAAAAATTTGAGATGTTGTCGTCTTATGATACTATACTGCCTAAAAAGTAATAACTGTTTATGCCAAATGGCGCAGGCCGATTCTTCAGTGGTTTGAGCTCTGCGATGATGAATCGGACAGCGAGTCAGTCATTACAAATATTTTTTCAGAACAAACTTAGTGCTAATCCATATTTTATAAGTAGTAAAAGTTACCTTATCAATTACTTACCAGAATTATGTTTATCGACCATCGCTTTTTGTAGACAATCACTACATATTATAAAACAAAGTCCTCCGCCGCGTCTGTCTGTCTGTCGTCAATGACGACAGACAGACAGGCGCGGCGGAGGACTCGTCATGTCTGTTTGTTCGCGATAAACTCAAAAACTACTGAATGGATTTACATGCGGTGTTCATTAAATGATAGAGTGATTCCTGAGGAAGGTTTGGGTGTATAATAAGTTGAGGTTTTATGTAAATTGGTAGAAATATGACGATAATTGTTGAAGAGGTCGGCAAAAATTAAGCCGCCTGAGAGCTTGCATTGAAAACGCCGCCTAAACCTTTTGAGCTATCACAACATAATGTATGAACGAATTGTTTTTCTTTTATAGATCTATAAAAAACGTCCGCGATGGCATATATCTATCTTTTAAGAATAGCTTACTATAACCATTACCTTAAACATTTAATGCACATTATTTTAACCATTTACACCAATGATAAATAATGCGCGCGAAAATAAATTCAAGTGCGTTTCGTACACCGATGACGGGACGAAACTCGAAAGGAACGGTAACAGACTGCTGAAGCGAATATGTGACGACTTCAAGGTATTTTTTTTTTCTTTTCGGGTGTTGTTGGAAGGTTGCATTTGGCAAAAAATAAAAGGAACCGAGGTGAAGCGAGGGCGGGTCGCTAATATTCAATAAAATTGGTCCTAACATTAGCAACGTAACCTCTTTAAAGCTACTTAGTCAGAACTTTTGTGTTCTGAAACGAACGGCTCTCATGCTCACAATAATAAGCGTGTTAACCTTGCCATAGCCTAAATTAGTTTTTAACATGAACACAGAGAAAGTAATCAACACATATAAATCATATTTAATTGTTTCAACGTGCTTAAAAACACTTTTAAGGCTTGAAAACTTATATTTCTGTATGAGTGCGTGGGTCATTAGCTGTAAAACTGTTTTGTCGCATAATTGGGACAATGGGATGGCTGAAAGTAGGAAAATAAATAGGAAAGAGGATTTAGTATGTTTTTACTCAGTTCTACTAATGTTTTTGACTACTAGAATAGTATGGATAAGCAAAGCAGTCAACACATTAAAAATTAATTTAAATAAAATTTTAATGAATCGAGCTGATTGTATGACTGATTTATCTGTTATTATTTATTAGATAGGTTTAATTGCTAATATGGACACTGTCTGAAATAAAATGATTTATTTTTATTAGTTAATTCATTAATTGCATTGTCATCCATGTCAGATCATTGAATCGACAAGATTCAGCATTGGAATTGTAATTCACCAAGATCCAAGACGTACTCATGACAATTTTTAACATGAAGTAGGTACGTACTTTTTTTGTTTATTTGTTTGTCTACAAATTTTGCAAACGGTTTAAATAAATTATAAGTGAGATCAGGTGAAGTAAGTAAGTAGTAATTGTAATAGAAAAATATGTATTAGGTAGGTATATGACCACAAAAAAACATAAAGAACCTACCTATTTTAAAACTTGTTGCATTAATGAAATCAAATTAAAAGTACAAGTCAAAGATGAACCTATTTTTTCACATTTTTGTATATTCGAACAAAATACGATCTTAATTCGACGAAAACTAAACGACATTGCAAAGAGGTTTTAGTACCCATGTATACTTGAACACATTAAACAAATGAGTAATAAACGAATTTGATTCTGTTATGTTAATTTCGATATATTGAGTAAAATCTATCTCCCTTTATCTCGCATTGCCTTTCGCACGACCTTTCCGAGTCTAATTGTTCAGTCTTGTTCCAAAACCGCCAACTTCGATCGAGAGCATTCCATTCGAAAACCGCACTCTAACTTGTTGAATGTTACGTTAATTTCATTCGAAGTTAATTTAAATACATTGGAATCGAAATGTACATGTAGTGCTACTTTGTTCATACTATTTATTTGATTAAAAACTATTTTAGCGGACAAGTGCGAGTCTGACAGGCATGCGAAGGGTTCCGTTATAATGTTTTATGTGTATACGTAACAACGAAACATTTCTTTAGTTTAGTTACTTACTAAGTTTTCTCTTTACTTCTTCTTCTTCTGTAAGACCATGTTTCCTGTCCAATTTTTATGTGCGTTGCACATAATAATAATATTATCATGTTTATAAAAAAAAACCCTTTTTGTTTCCAGCGCCTCTTCTATCTTCTTAAAATATTTTTGATGTCCCCAGCAGTGGCTGGGACACAGGCCTTCCTTATGGGTGGTAAGGAGGATGGGCCGTAACACCACGCGGGCCCAATGCGGATTGGTGGGTGTTAACGACTGCAAATGCAGCTGGGACCGGGACTTTCAAAAATATTTTGTATAATTCCCCATGCAATATGCTTTTGATATTGACTAAGACTCTATCGCTTTGACTCTGGCTTTGGTTTATGACGTCAGTGCACTGTCCATCCTTGTCATAGTGTTATGATATGACAAGGACGGACAGAAGTATTCGTAACCCATGGTAACGAATACCACCAAGCAAACCGTATACCTAGTTGTTCACCCAGACAAAGTAAAAGCTTGAGATCCTTTTTTTAATAAATAAAAAAAAACTATCAGTCAAATATTTCTACCACCGTGTACTTTACTACAAACAAAACAAATTTTCATTGACAAAACTTTTCTCAAAGTTTTAATAAATGATTAATAGCATACCAACAACAACAAAAATTCTTCAAAAGGCCGTTAAGCATTCGATTTTTTAATACAAAAATCATACTTTGCAAGTTACAGCATGAATACGCAATCTTGTGGAACATAATAGAAAAGTTTTTAGTTCAAAAGAGGGAACCTTCTTGTAACGCTCGCCTTAATAATGCAGTCACGTAATGCCGCCCTAATGAAAATTGTTTCGTGACGACTGAATTCTGACGTTATAAGTATGACTATAGTATGCCTATGTGTGCTATACATTTTTATACGAATATTTGCTCCCGATTTCAACATTCATATTTTTTGAGGTTGGGGTCCTTCGCGGACTTAGCTTACCAAGAGGTACGCTTATCACAATCCAACATCTTTGTTTAACAAAAACATCAATTCCCTATTATTATTTATTTTTATTATTTTGGGTCTTTAATCGTTGCGGAATTTTATGGAGTGAAAATATTATAGGTTTTGAAATGATGAACGCAAACATTAAACTTATAAAAATATAGGTAAGTAGGTACGCACAATAGCACGCTAGGTTAAACAGTTGAACTACGAAAACAGCTCTTATTACGTACGGCATAAAGGCGGTCTCAAGGTCAACATGTATAGTCTGATGTGCTGCTGACTGTACATACCTAGTCAAATACTTCAAGAAATGTAGATGAAGTTTGGTATTAAATTTTCATAATTTATTTTATTACATCTGACTTTTGACCTACTACCTATAAATATAGGTACTGTTATCAGCATTGGGTATTCACAATACATCATTCGATCGCCCGTTGTGCATGATAGATACTATACACTGTTAGTAAGTAATCAGTTCCAGGTCAGAGAATTAGCTAATCTATGACTAGATAAGCTATGTCGTTAATTAGTACATGATTGTCTGCTCATTATGGAGGCATTAGATGACGAAGTTGTGCAGGCAAGCCATCTTGAAGATTGGCTGTTGCTACCAATGTGAAGTAGTTCTTACATAATAAATTATGTTATGTTATGACTCTAAAAAATCATGTTAATTTTTTTTAAACAAAACTACAATATTAACGTAAATGCACCTTTATACTCATAACTTAAAGATATGCATAAACCACGAATTTCAGTTTCATTTCGTTTTCATAATCTCCTCATGGGCTACAAATCACAATCCATAATTATATGCTTACTATAAAATTTTATTATAACATCGTTAATTAGGGTTCCGTACCAAAATGGTAAAATAGGAACCCTTATGGTGTGACTCAATCTGTCTGTCTGTCTCTGTCATAGCTGGATATCTCGAGAACTACTAATGGTATCAACTTGAAATTTGGTATAGTTTAAGATGACGTTTGTTCAACTATTTTGCAAATAAGAAAGAAATAAAAAAAATATTTTTTACAACAGGGACCGAAAAGGGGGCGACTAAGGCATGTGGAGTATCATTTGAAAGAGCGCTGTTTGCACATTTTAAATCATTTTTTTTTTTTTTTTTTAGGCCGCATAGTTTTCGACTTATGATGAAAAATGTAAAAAAAATACCGTTCCCCCCTTATCTCCGAAGTTTGCAAAGAGAAAAACTAAAATAATTCTATGTGATAGTAGTTTATGTAAAGATTACAAACGATGTCTCAATATAACACACTTTTTTATAAATTCAAAAAACAAACAAAAAATTCATATGTTCCTCTACCAGTCAACAGATGGCCCTGACCGAAGTAAAATTAAATAAGTTCCACTATCGGTCAAGCGATGGCGCTGGCCTTAGCAAAAAAACATAGTTCTACTATCGGCCAAGAGATGGTGCTGACCTAATACTGCAATAATAATATTATTCTTCTACAGCTCTGCAGTGTATTTATTATGATGGTACGGAAACCCTCGGTGCGCGAGTCCGACTCGCTCTTGACCGGTTTTTTTTAATGGCAGCTACCTGTTTATTTATTTATCTTCACCTAGACCACATAATAAATAATAGGACTACCTTAAACACAATCGAAAGCGGTAGGATCGAGAACAACCTCTGCAGCACGTAAATAGGGATGTTGACTATTTTTTTTATTTTATGTTACATAAATTACCTCTCAAAAAAAGAAACATTGGTAAAAGAATTAATTCGCTAGCATGAAAACTGCCCGAGATATCACAGTGTGAAATGCACACAAATGGACTCGATCAAAAACGCTCCATACTAATGGCTTGCACGTTATGACGTCACGCCGTGCTAGTTTGTATGCAACGCATAGGAAATTTGTTCAGCAGCTATATTAAATATTGTGTTTATCAAAATGGTTTCTTTGACAAATTTGCTATACATTTTACGGACTAATTAAAGGTATCATTTATTTTAATAAATTGTATACTTTTTAAATGGACTTGTCCACCCAACTTTGAAGGGTCATAAAACAAATAATATGCAATATATAAAACCAAGAGGTATACAGCTACTCTAAAAGTTTAATATGTTTACGATTTTTATTAGTATTTCGTTATTTTATTCATTAGTCAACATCCCTATTGCATCCCTATCTTAGAATAATGTTAGAATATGTCAAATTTGACATTCCGATGTCGTCAAATCTTTTCTCGCTCTACAGTAGCGTCTGCGAGTAGGGACATGCCAAAACAACAAATATTAAACTCAAAACCGACAACCCTTATGCACGACGCTCACCTACTGCAACCGCACTCGCACGATCACAGCAAATATGTAAAACACTCACATGAAATTTTAATTGGACCACAAGAACGTTCGTCAGCTCGCCATTCCGCAAGTTGAAGCGGCCCCTGCACTGCATTTTGAATTTCGACGATAAATTAAACGGGGACAAAACAAGATGAGCGAGTTATTGTCCGTGGGAATTGGACGCTGGGAAAAATACTTGTTGTCTTTCCCTTACAGGAGCGGGAATAAGTGGCCGTGGAAAAGTTTCCTTGTTTATGACTGGATAGACAGTTAACTAATTTTCACGGGAAAATCTTTGAGGATTTAAACAGTGTAGTACTTGACAACAAAGTCTTATAGTATTGTCAGTTCAGGAACCTTAAACATCATCAGTCAAACAAAAGAGAATAAACATTGTTACGTATAATGGACCATGATTGTTTTGTTACTACCTACTAGAATAAAAATTAAACGTAGGATCATCAAGTGAGTCAAATCCAATCGTTTCCTAATAGTGACATTTATTACCATTTCATAGTCATTTTTCTAATCAGCTATTAAAAAAAATCATCGGTTACATTGTACAAAATACAAATACAATTTTCAAGCGAGCAGTGAAAATAAGTATTTATTTCATTACACATCACTTGGCATTACTGTGAAATCACATATCCTCAAATAGTCTTTGTGTAAACAAAATGCCCTACTTTTGAAATGCAACTCCACACTTGACAGTGTAGCAAATAGTCTGAATCGTGCCAAGTTTTGTTATATACGTTATGAAATTGTAGCTCATGCTATTACATTTACACTTTCGAGTTAACGTTATTAGCTACGTCTTAGAGTTGTAAAACTTTTTTTATTTCAGCTATTTTTTTGTATTTGCAGTCGTTAACACCCACCAATCCGCATTGGGCCCACGTAGTGGGTTTATGGCACATCCTCCTTAACCACCCATAAGGAAGGCCTGTGCCCCAGCAGTGGGGACGCTAAAATGGCTGATGGTCTAAACAGCACCACATTTTATTGTAATCGCATATCTGCAGTAATCAAATGTAAAAGTTAGAGCATTTTAAAAAATCTCATACGCAATACTATTAAATCACCACTGTGATACGAATTTCATCGTTTTTAAGTAACTCATTAATAGACAATCAACTCGTAAATATGTAGTTTATGATGCTACAACTCTGGGCCCATCACCCATTTCACATCATTCATTGCTATAAGTATCACTGCAATGAGCTTACGTTTTCAGACTTACACGATAAAGTCTTAAAAGGGATAAAACTTGCAAAAGCGTTTTTCCCAGATATTTTCTAGTAGTGAAATAGATTGTTATTGCTTAGCAATAAAGGCCGAGAAAAACCTCAATTTTTGTAAATAAGCTTTTGTCAACAATAAACCAGATTAGAACAGCAATACAACGCAACGGTGATAATAAGTGAGTCAGTGGCGGTACCTCCATACAAGCCCAAAAGCCCGGCTTGCTCTAACAATAACTTGCTAACACTACACCAATGAATCGTAATTAATTACAACACAATATTATTAACAAATGTTAATTTTCAATAATCAATAACCACAAATTCAATTTTTACAACAACTGATCGATAGACAAGTCGCTAAACTACATTACTTTCCTCAATAAACCCTCTACAATGCATTTATCTCCCTCGCACTCGTTGGCTTGCAACCGGGCTTTGCGATCTGTATATATCCGCTCTCTTCTAACATCAACAAAAATGCTACCCGCATACATAGTACTGCTGTACGTATCTATAGATTCTATGAGAACTACACAATGCTTAGCAAAAGCCGGCTTGCCTCCGAAGTTCGCAGTTCGGTAGACTGCACCACAACGCGCTGAGCAGCGTGAAGTTGTTTCAATCTGTGACGACAGCTGTTTTGAAACAACAAGTGTTTTGCCTAAAATAGTGTTTTTGTGTTAAAAATGAGTTTAAATTTCAGTTTAATGATTGAAAATGGTTTTTTGTGATGGATTAAAATGTTTATTCTCTGTGAAAGTGTCCACGAGTCGAGTCGATCCAAGAGAAATACAAAATAACTCTTTCCTTGCAGTCCGGTAAACCTTTTCATTTGAGTATTTTGCAAAGAAATATAATATTCTTCAATGTAAGTATCGTAATTTTGTAGTGGACTTGTTTACATTGTTGGTTGTTCTTATAAAAATAAATAAGTAAGGTTAGTTTTGCGTCTTTCATTTGAACGACAATAATGTTTGTTTGGAATGCAGGAGATAGGATTGGAATTATCTAGCAAAAGCTCAGGGACGCTATTATTTTGTGAATTTAGATATTTATTAGTTTTGATTACACAATAATATAATTCGATAAAGTCACGCCATCTACCATTTTATGAATAATTAAAGTAAGCTTAAGGGGTGTGCTTTTGGTGATTTTTTGAGAGTTATCTATGAATCAGTCTAGATGGCGCTGGGGTGTGTCGCATCGATATTTTGGTAAAGATCATCGTATGAAAAAAAATATGCATTGTTTTTTTGCTTGAGCTGGTAAAAAAATTTGCTTGATTTGAGGGTTCGGGCTTGCTCTACCCTGTAGGCCTGGGCACGCCACTGAAGTGAGTACCTACCTAGAGCGAACTAATACAAGAAATGTTTAGCTTTTACTGGAAAAAAACAATGTATGATTCTCATCAGAGTACATTTATAGTTAAAGACGAGTAATTTTTTTCTAGTATTAAAGTTTAGCTTTAATAACAAAAATAAAAATTTTTAAACCCGCCAAACGGCTGATCAGGTCATGGTTTACCATATACTTCCAATCTCATTGAAGTAACATGGTACCTACCTTCGAATCGATAGGACATGGAAGGTAGTCAGATCCCCGCATCAACTATTAAAGAGCTGATGATCTTCAAACGGCTGATCAGGTCATGGTTACCCTACCATATACATCCAATATCACTGAGTCAGATCCCCTCATCAACTAGAAAAGAGCTGATGACCTTCAAACGGCTGAAGAGATTTTCATAAAACATGGCTAAGGATACTCGGGATAAAACTATCTATGACACAAAAAAACTAAACGAAAATCGGTTCATCCGTTTAGGAGCTACGATACCACAGACAGATACACAGACACGTTAAACATCCTCTCTTTTTGCGTCGGGGGTTAAAAAAAGAATTGTGAATGCAAATTCTAAAATCTTAATATAATGTTAAGTACACAGTAATTTAGTAGCCCAATGAAGATTCAGACCGCAGCCTCGGCAACCGACCACTGCTATAATGCAAGGCAGATGTCGCCGCAACTTATGGCCTATGCAATAATCCTAGCATTGTAGATTACTATCCCACGGGACCACAAGTGGAGATACATACGATGCTAGAACTATCTCATATTGGAAAGTTGTATACAAAGTGTTACAAAAAAAACCCTAAAGCCGAAGGTAGTAGGGTACCATACATACAACCCCAAAAAATATATTATATCCTATTTATATTATATATATATATTAGATATATCCTTATCCACCCATTAAAAATAGCTGATAGACAAAAGGTTTCAGTATATAGGGTTTTTAGGAAGAAACACCCTTTAAAAGAGTACTTAAATATATTTATACAAAGTTCTACGGTTTATGCTTTTCGTAGCCGCCGTAGTTATAGCTGTAAGCAACGTTACACTTTTGTTTTATCTTTCGAAAAGTTATATAAGACTTCTTTTAAGGCGCCCTCAGAGGTTTTTATTTAATAAGTTATTAATAGAAAAAGATTTTAATAATGTTTATCGTGGAGATTTTAGGGCCCATCGTAGAAGTAGATAGCAAATGTGTCAAAAACGGCCACTTTTAGCAGTTTTGCTATCTACTTCTAGCAGTGACTACGAGGGAATGTAACGATACCGTCTAAAAATACTAGACTGTGGGCCCTAAAATCTCCACGATAAACATTTTTAAAATTGTGTATTAGAATTATAATATTTAATATAATTCACCGCGGCGCCACTTTCGCTCAGGGTACCACCTTAAAATAAAAAATATTTTTGATGTCACTTGTTTTGTTTTGCAGTTGCAGGCCTTGATGAAACTTACTTCCGTCCGTTCGATCCACTTACTGTAGTTAATCCTATAACTTCAACGTCAATTAATGGCAGCTACTTGGGCAGTGAGCCTTCACATTACACTATTAGATTACCGAAATCAAATGGATTAGTCTTTATACTAAACTAATTGCAGAAGGCAGCTGATGATACTTTGATAATTAATTATATTAGTTAGTTACTAAAGTGATCACGAAGGCGCCTGATTAAACTAATGTAGGCTTCTAAGCCTACATTACATGAACAAAGCAAGTGTAATAGACATTACATCAATTATGATTATGTTCAAATCACACCATTAATTTAAACAATCAACTCTCTTATAATAATCATACCTACTTAATTTGTTTTCCGCTTGCTACCCTCGTGGTATTCGTGGTATATATTTCCTTAGCTGATGTCAACGTTATAATAACTAACTAACTGCCTTTCAGTCCGATCCATCCAGTGATTTGAGCTTGCGATGATGAATCATTCAGACTTATTTAATACATGGAAAGTTATTTTTACGCAACGGAATAAAATAAACTTTAAAACGGATTTCAGTAAAACTTTAACAGTATCACATAAAGCGACATGAATAAAAAGAACATTAAGCTTGTTATATGACATTCCACCCCACAGACTGTAAGAAATAATGTATCCCTTTTGTTGCAAGGATAAACTTTCGAAACTACTGACAAACTGTAGGTGCGGTCCCCAACGGTAACTTTAGGATAACATTTTAGTACCATGTCTTGAAGATTGGGTTCCTAACACTTAATAGGGTTGCTCACTGAACGTGCACAATAGTTAGAGAGAGCACAAAAGTGTTCAACTACTTCTGAGGCTGACTGTACCTGTACGAGTGACTCCTAAAAGCAAAAACGAATCGGTGTTCTCGTAAATTATCTGTCTGGTATCCCCCTTAGGGGATGGCGAGATTACTGTCTGTAAACAAACGTTCAAATTTCGAGAGAAAAATATTGAAAAAGTCGAATGGAGATTCAACTATCCCAATATTTGTTTGATTACCTTCGCTCGATGATATTGGAGTTAATTGTTTATTGATGGATGACTTCGTTTAGTACTCGTGATTGCCCTGCGATTTGAGAACAATGTAGCTTTGCTGTTGATGAAAAATATGAATCTGGGTAGTATTCCTGCGATTGGTAAGTTCTGTTACGTCACTGATGCAAAGACATGTAACTTTAGTCGCAATTATACAGAGTTACGTGGTAAACGTGTAATTATTAACCTTGTGATAACTTATGATAAGGGACTTCACTAACTCGTAGTTTTTTCTAATACATTCGCTACGAAAAATCGTGTAACTTAAATTCAAAAGAAAAATCAATACGAGACGTTACTATATATTGTCAATCTGGGATTTATTTGGGTAAAAATTGTGCTTACCTGTGATGATTGCGTAAACATCATTCTTGCGACTGACGAAGCAAGTCACAAAGGAATAATGTTATAATTTTTGGGCTGGCAAAACATAAAGTTGAAATTGTTTTTACAGAAAATAAAAACCTGTGCTGAAGTAATTACACTTTGGAATTATAATAAAACTTGGCAAACACAATAATTGGACTAAAAGCATGTACGCTTAAGTATGTAATAAAAAGGAAAGCGAAAAACAACAATGCTTCAATGAAAGCTATTGGATTAAAGGCATGTTTACTTAAGGGACGTCTTGATAATCTATGGAGTACAAAATATTTGCACTAGATGTTATTTAGGTTGTAAAAATCCGATGTCTAGGCGATGTGTTCGCACACGCCTAGGCATATTGCTGGCAAGCAGCCAGATCAAATACCCGCTCGGGACTGGAGATGTGGTACTACAGTTAAATTTCAGCCCCGGACGACGGAGATGGGTGACGATCTTCTAAATATTTTAGCGAAAACACTTTCTTATAATCACATTGCCAACGGGATTCATACGTTTTAAGGGAATAAATATTAAATGGGTTATTTGGATCTGCGTCAATCAATACCATCTCCACCTACTTTACTAAAAATGATTAGTATAAATAGGTACCTAACCTTAGTAAGGAGAGGCCTATATGGCCCCCGCAGTGGACTAAATGGGCTATTATGGCGATGATGAATAAAAATAGGTGCGTAATTCAATATCGAAATTACTGAGCTATTAGGTACTTACCTTGTTCACAAGCGAACTGATAGTAAATAAAATAATATTGCACTGAAAATAGACCATTTTATAATATTATATGAGCTCCTTTTCACGTTTGTAAACTTTGTTAATCTGTAAAGTTTTATTTCGGTGAAATTTGCTTCCGGACTTTTGCATATATTCTGAACGTTAACCGGATAACGTCTCCGGACATTACATCAGGGGTCCTATTTTTGAATCCTTCGACTGGCGTCGAGTGCTTGGTTTCTACTGATTTTCGTTCGACATTTGACTTTCCATATTTTTGAATCACTCGACAGCAACGAGTGCCCTCACCCACTCGTTTGCAGTCGAGCGATACGGTACGGCGAGCGATATTCATTTCAACTAAAAAGCGAAGTTTTTTTTAAACAACCAATAGAAACATGGCTATAACGTTCCGTTTTTGTTGCGGTAGTTATCGGTTTTCTCTAAATTCTGCGTGGAACGGATAAAATCCATCATTTCGTATTCCGAAAACGAACGATTCAAAAATACGGAAAATCGGCGTCATACGACTTGGAAGGCGAGTGTGACTTAAGTCGCATGCGACAACATAATGTCATACGAGCGATTCAAAAATAGAGCCCCAGAACAAGAAAGAGTAATTTAGCCATTTAGCTTCTTTCAGACGGGTCCAATAAAATTCCAGTATGACTATATCACGTGACTTTTCATGTCCCCATCAGTTGCTTTGTAATGTTTATGTACTAAAAGTATAATTTTTAATAGTACATTACAGCCGTGAACGGGAAGCTAGCGATTGCATTGT
The DNA here is from genome assembly GCA_950108535.1 of Agriphila straminella. Classification (NCBI taxonomy): domain Eukaryota; kingdom Metazoa; phylum Arthropoda; class Insecta; order Lepidoptera; family Crambidae; genus Agriphila; species Agriphila straminella. The sequence continues at coordinate 9,979,371 of OX467316.1, read as the reverse complement.
CGAGGATGGTTTGAAGCCCGAGCCGCAGGCGAGGGCTTTAATCATTCGAGGCAATGCAAGTAGCTTCCAGAACAAGGCTTGTATAGTGCTTTTCTCAAGAAATGCGAGGAAATAAAAAACTTTTCAATTGAAACTTAATTAAATTTAATTAATATTAAAATTTATATTATTCATGTTCGGGCATTTTCGCCGAAAAGCAAAATGAGATTTATCATAGACAAATCCTCTGAGTAATCTTAAATTACGTGCAGCGCCATCTACCGCCGAGAAGCAAAAACCCATCTCATTTCGCTTCTCGGCGGTAGATGGCGCTGTACATAATTCAAGATTACTTAGAGGATTTGTCTCTGATAAATCTGGTACAATACAATGTAATATTTATTTATTCTTATAGTAATATACTCTGTGCGCACCATTTTTTTTATTGTATCGTTATTATAGTACCTATTAAATAATTTTACCTTTATAATATTAACTGTCTTGTCGTTGGCTTGCGTGCCAGAAAAAAGGAACTAAAGTTATGGCTGTATGGTGCAAATGTGCCTTTGCTTTTTTTGTTTTTGTGAACAGCTAAAACAAAAAAAAGAAGTTGCCGCAGACCACCCAGATCATCTTCGCACTGTACTTACTTCCCGCACTGGTGCTGGTGCGGGAAGTAAGTATTGAAATTCATTCCTGGCCTGAATTTTAAATTTAGAATGTGATGAACCAGACCCCCTCGGAAATGTGGAACGCCCCGCATTCCTTTTTCAAATGGAATGATAAGATTTCAGAGCATAAGTGAGAAAAAGTATGTACGTACGAGTATCTTTGGCTCTACAATTTCTAGGTAGCGTAAAATATATGAAAGCAAAATGAAACCCATGAGTTTCTTGTTCAAAAAAAAAATATTAATTACATGCACCAGTGGACGTCACAAAAACTGACACATGGACAGCACGTCGTTGTTACAAAGTCCGGAAAATATAAATTCTAATTTAGGTCAACGAGTCAAAGCAGTGAGGAAGATATTTTACTTTAATATATTCCAAAATGTTACACAGAAAACTAATTTATTCATTTCAATCTTCTGTAAGGCTTGTTTATTAAAAAGGGAATTAAAGAAAATTCAATTGTACTTGGTTCTTATGTAAGATGGTCATTTATTATTATTTAGATAATACTGAATTAGGTAAACTTTCTACAAATGAATTTTTTTTTTTTTTCAATTATTTTACATCTACCACATTTGCAAGTATAGGTTTGCACATAGACATTTTTAATCTTGGTTTGTTGTGAAATGTTAATGAAAGTTTTGCTCATTACGTGCGATATAAATGCATATTATTATTATTATTACTTAGGTCCAGTAATAGTCAATTCATCATTATTGATTCAGGTTTGTTGTAAGATTTGTTCCATTGCCCAAAGACTGTGCCCAAACCTAAGTTGCTGACTTCTATTCTACACTATTTACGTTCTTTCAGCCAATAAGTCCATTCTAGGTTTCATAGAATAGACGTAAGAAGGTTTTTCGTAAGTGAGGTGTGTACCTATGAATAATGGAAACGCTCAGGCATAATGTGCTCACAGATATGGTAGGGTACATTTGTTGAATGTTCACACTCTCATAAACATAACACTTATTGAAACTCGGTCTTTCTTTGTTGCCTTTGTTGGTCGAAATACATTTGAAAAAGCTATTGAACCTAACTTATGTACAGCTGACCTATTCATTTCTGACCCTTTTCTTGTTGTTTTTAAGTGATGTACATAATGTATCTTACGATGTAGTCTATGTATATTTTAAATTGTTTATGTATTTATCTGTTGCATTTATCTATGTCATATTATTTACGAAATCATTTTGTTAACGTAGATGAAATCTTAGGCTAAAAAAGCTCGTACCGTAAAAAAGACTACCTAAAAACCTTAGTCTCATTTTCCCTCATATGTATATGAGTTCATTTTCCCTCACCAAACGACCGCAAAGAAGGCAGCAAATTAGCTTTCATAAAACCAAAGTAGACCGGGTGCCAAAAGTGTCAAGCGGTGGTCTGTATCGTCACTGGCCGCCTTCTAAATGTCGCACCTCATTTTCCGTCACTTAGCTTTACATCGACTAGCAACATCATAAAGAGAACCACCAATCTTAACACACACCAAAATAAATCTTATGCTGCAACGAACAGAAAAGATATTCTTTTGTTGACCACGTTTAAAATATGACGTTCCAAAGTTCTTTCTTTTTTCTTTGAAGGTTCCGTTTTGATGAGTAGCGCAAAGGAGCTATGTTTTAAGAGTCTCTAATACCTACGTATGAAAAAGTTACAGAGGTTTTTTAATATTCAGATGGTGTACATACCTTTTGAGTGTCGCCGGGGTCGACTTGCAAAGAAAGTTGAATTTTCTTCTCAAATAGCTTTTACCAATTGGTTTTTCACGTTTTTCTCTGAACAAAGGGCACAAAACATTTGTTTGTCAATTTTCTAATACCATGTTTTCGATTACTTTCTGACCCGAAAATCTTGTACAGTTGTACACCCTCAATATTTTTTTATGAATTTTTTTTCAGAAGCAGTTTAATATTCCGCTGACCCGCTTTATCATCTGATATTCCAGTAGCTAGGTTCAATAAGTGTTATAGGTGCTTGAAGTTAAATAAACTTACAAATGGAGATGTAAACAGGACAAGTCTATATAACCACGGTATTCGAATAACGCTCCAGCAACTAAAAGCAGAGGGTTTCGAAGCCGTTGTTTGTCTTGCGGTCTGGAGATCCCCTAAGAAAATATCCGCAAATGGAGATATATGCCAAGGAATGCTCTTTACAAATACCGTCGCATGCTCCTTTATATTGCTACAAAGTCACGTGATATGAGAGCAGTGTTTTGATAGAGTTGATTTTTTCTTGTTTCGACGAAATTGCAAATAAATTGCCAATTGCTTGTGTTGCCTATTCAAAAAAATTAAGAGGTCATGGAGCATGACTTACATAAACATTCGATAGAATTTCAGAAAAAAACTTTTGTTTCATTTTATAATTAACTTTTAAACGGCTGTACGCGTAGTGAAAATTTTAAATATTCCACGCCACAGTCCGTTTGACTAAAACACTGTCTGACAAAAGCTAAATACTAAACCCATACTTCCCATGGGTAGGCGGGTTTCCTGGATCGATCGCGAGCGAATACAGTTATTGACCCCCCATCATAGTGACGGCTTCAGCGGACCAATGTATTTGCCTTTTTTCAACGCGCCCTCCCTAAATAAATTCAACTTATTTCCTCAAAAATAAAGACCAAAATCGAACGTGCAACATTTGCGCCGTAACTGGAATGAAGTTGTCCATTCTATACGCGTCGATGGTCTTGTCCTGTGCTATTTGTGCGTCGTATTTTGAATAGAAATGTCTATATCTGGCAATTCAGTTTAACGCAAATGGGAACGTTTGCGAATAGATTCCGATGAAACAAAAACGGTTAGGCCGTATGATCTCAAAAAACCTCTCAAATTAGTTATCAAATATTCATTAAGCAAAATCGAGGGAACCAATCTTAAGTTGAAGCGAAGTTTCTTCGTCTCGGTTAAGTGAGCTCCATTTGTGTGTCGGTCGACCCCGTTCCTAGTTTGACGCAAACAAAATCAACAACTCCGACCTCCTTTCTGTCAAACACTCACGTACTTTGTTGCATCTTCGTGATGCTAAAAGATTTAGCTTTACAATTTCGCTTGATCGAAAGGTGCGACAGCTCATATTGTCTGAGTTATTATGCTATAATATATTATATTTTTGATTGGTATCCTTCCCTCCTCAAGCTCCCCGTAAAAATGTATGTGTCTGTACATTGAAAAACACTATTATCCATCTCCAAACAAATTCTTATGAATCGCAAATGCGCTATCAACAAGACTAAAGCCCTTTTTAACGACTTTTACTTAAATTTTAATTAATTTTTAACAACCTCTGTGGTCTAGTGGCTCGCCCACCCGTGTAAGACGCAGGGGTCCCGGGTTTGATTCCCACGGTTTGGTTGGTGGTAGGGCTTATTTTTAAGACTGCCTAGCTAGCTACCACCATCGTACTTAAGTCTTTCACCATAACAACAATTTAAATATTGTTGTGTTCTGGCAGTAAGAGGTAAGATAGCAAGTTCCTCAGTGATGAGAATTCCGGGAATAGTGTGCTTCCGTTTTCAGCCTTATCGTCACTTACCATTAGGTAAGGTGAAGGCCAAGCACTACCCCATTGTGCATAAAATAGAACTATTCGACAGATATTTTTATAAATCCAGAAATTAATAGTAAATGTTGTTCAGTTTGATGGTCCAAAGAAACAGTTTTCCCATGTTCATAATTATCACGTTGTAATAGTGCGATAATGCTTTTGAAACTTCGAAAATAGAGCGCACGCTCCCGTGATGGTAGGTCCTAAAGAAAACAAAAAACAAATTCGCAGATCAAATGACATTACATTCGATAATGACACAGTAAAGATGTAGTCTCGTAAAGCCGGCCTCGTTCGCAGTTGTACGCAAACAGAATTAACAAGCGCGCCGCCCGACCTCGTTTCGTAGAACTACTTCGAAGCCGTATTCAGCTTAGGAGCTCCCTTTCAGACAGCTGATGATCGTGTAGGTTTCCCTTTAACGTGGATTTTAGTTTGAAGATTAGTTAATAACTTTGTACAACATAATACCTACAAGAATTATTAGTTTACAATACAAGCTAAAGTTTTGCATTATTGATTTTCCGAATAGAAAATAATAATATCTTATGGTATAGGTAAAATGTACCAGAATTTCCATTCATTTTCCTAAATATTTTACAAGTATTATTTATAAAAATATTTCATTTCATTTAAAAGAAAAAAGTTCTTAAGTTTGGTCAACAAAATCCAACCGAACAAAATTATTCAAATGCGTTATTTAGTACTTTTTCACACCACTAACACAAGTTATCAAAAATTTGTGAAAATGTATATCTTCAGTAAGTAATTAAGAGCACATTCTGGCCAGTGTACCTAACACTTTTATTTATTTATTTCCTTTATATTTTATATACTCTTTTTCTATTCCGTTCAACTGAACTGATCAACTACATAGTTGTGCCAAATGAAACTTCTAATTTTGGTTGTGGATCGCTATAGTGCCTATCAGTGGCGAGGGGTGAAATTATGGCAAAGGTAAGCCGTGCTACAACAATGTTATGATCTGCATAGTGGATCGGTGGGGTGGGATTTCTAAAGGTAAGCTGATGGAAATCGACTTGTATCGACCATCACCACTGGTACCTAAATAGCTACCACTCTCTAATGCTTCTCAGAAGGATAACCCGTGAATAGTTTGTAGGAAACTGCGATTTAATTTTATTACATTCACATTTTCTAATGTCCCACTGGGTGGCACACTCACGGTCCAATTTCCCCTGGCAATCATCCGCGAAGACGCGCGGCGGATGCGTCCGCGCAATTTATTAGCTGTCGCCTGTGAAGTTGTTTTTTTCGCACAGATTATAAACTTACCAAAGAGTTTATTACAGTGACATTCGTTAAGTTAATTTTAAAGTAATAAACAGAGTGATTTAAAATTTTATCGCGATGTATTACATGTTTGTCAGATGATGTTTAAATACGTAATGCTCTAAGTTTACTGCAGATCAAAATTTTATTATAATTTAAGGACCTATCAGTCTTAAAATTTTAAAGCGGCGCGCCCACTCGTTCTGTTATCGAATCTTTCTGTATTTAGCGTCGACTTTTTGTGAGCCTTACAGCATTCTAAACCTGATTCCTAATTGGTCTAATAAAACTGTCATCAATTTATCAGTCATTGGCGCGCAGCCTAGTAGAAAACGATTGCAGGACCTTACCTATCTCGTACGTAAGGCACTTAATGAGTTATATGAGAAAAAATGTGTTTAGTGTGGATACACCTTAAGTTGCGAGTCGACAGGGCGGGCGGCCACACGCCTCGGTCACTCCTCATTGCGAACGAATGAATACGGAACCATTTATATCAGGATTATACTGTAGATCTATGTGATCTTGTGATTTTCACAGTCTATTTTATACTTAGTTACGGAGTGCTAATTTTCTAAACAAAATAGTTCGGAGATTCATAATTATCTTGCCACTAAACAAAATGGCTCTTGGGATCTTACTGGGCTGTAATGTAAGAGCTGTTAGGGCGAAACCATTTTTTTTTTCAATAAAGTTATACCTATAAAATCAATCTATCTAATATGAGAAATGTAAAATAAACTAAGTATATTAAAGTATTGTGACTTCTGTCACGATATTTTATAGTGAAATTATGAGTAAGTATACGAAGTAGCATTGTTACGAACATTTCCAAAGTATCTACCATGTACAATTGTAATATAAAGAATACTTACCGTTTTATATATTCCTGAACGATCAAAAAATTACTTCTTTTAACAAAAAATTGAAAACGTTTCTCATACAAAATAGCTTTTATTCTGTGAAAGAATACCTTGAAACGAAACATATATAATATTATATAAATATAATTACAATTTTATTAAAATTTGAAATGTTTATGTTAATTTAAAATATAATTTAAATTTAATTTTAATTGAATTAAGTACCTATTGTTTAATTAAATTTAATTTTATTTTGCCATACCTGTACAAGGTGTCTAAGTTGAAAGTACTATTTTATAATTTAAGAACTATGTAACACTTAGTCTGCAAATAAAAGTTTGAAGTTTGAAAAGATTTGCTCTGGATTTTTCTCGAACTACGAATTAATAATAATGTTCGGTCCATATGTTCGGAATCTTAACAAGTTTTATAATTATTCTCGTTTACTCGGTTATTCCGAACGGTTACCCCAAAGAATCAACACAGGTGAATTCTAGGAAACGTAAATCCGAGAATTTACCCTAAGCTAGGGAGGGAGCGAGCATAGGGAGAATTCTCGGACATAGGTTTCCTAGAAATCACCTCAGGGTGGTTTTTTGGGGTAACAGATCGGAATAGCCGCGTTTACTGTTCAATTATTACCTACTTACAGAAATAAAGTTTAAGATTCCGTCAAAAAGTGTTCGCAGACCTAATAATCTTTTCGCAATTCCTAGTTCAACTACTAATTATACATCAAACTCTTACTTTCACCGTTGTTTGAACACACATAACAAAACAGTTTCAAACATAGATATTTTTTGTAATAATTTAAACAAATATAAAAACTGTATTATAGATTATTTCATGTCTAATTGTTGATAGGTTGTTTGTTATCTATTGACAAAATCACATTATCTTTAATTATATCATGTAAAACATTAAAACACCGAGTTGTGTTGTTCTTTAAATATATTATCAAATTTTTATTTTAAACTACCAAAAATGTATTTTTGTGCTTAGGGCCTGTTTCACAAATTCCATTTGTATTAATTTAATTGTTTACCTGACAAGTAATTTGATTTAAGTTCTGTTCCATTTTGTTATATTGAACCATAAGTTATTGCCTATTCATTGATTGTAAAAAAAAGTTATAGCATGCACTCACTACAAAACTAAATTAAAACACATAAGTATGTGAATTAGCGCTGTAATTTTGCTTTGTTTTTTTATTTCTAATTAAATTAAGGTTCTCATTGTATAGTCACTTGATCTCGTTTATCACGAATCGTTTTCGATAAGATTTGTCACATACCTACATATAATTTTCATAAAGTAATAATAGGCACTCTAGGTCTATAAGTTAAATAATTTAATAGTTGAAGCATATTTACGTCGATGTACATGACTGTTTGTTGTCATTAATTAGATGAAAAAAAAAAGGTATATTCCTAGATCCTAGTTACTAATCAACGTACAACACGTCTCTTTGTTTTTGTTTACAGACATGCCTCTACAGAACACAACATGTTTATTATTCAGTAAAGTGACTACAACGTGCACATGTCGTAATGTCATTTATTTCAAAGCTCACATAGCAGTCATGGGTGTCAAATTAATTATGACAATGTGAAACAGACCGACCACCCGCGAGTATATGATTAACTCTTGGCCGTTAATTCTGAAACAAGCGCATCATAATTATCATTTTCACAGAAGATTTACTGTCATCATCGCTGTATGAATCTGTGCTTGACTCGTATGGAACAATTCATGGTCGGTTAAACGCCATACAAGCTAAATGTCGCGAAATTAACAATTTACAATGTAAACAAAACAACCGATGCAGCTTTGATGAAAGTTTTACTGGCATAGTACATTATTTTTACATTACTCATAAATACGATATTTTTATCAACTTCTATTTGAAAGAAATAATTTATAGTACCTACTTGATTTAATACTAACAGAAATTTCAACTTTACTGTCCCAACGGTAAAGCGAAAATATTTTTACTCAAAGTTTACCTACTTGTCTATGTTCCCTACAATTTAAATTTACAATGAAATGTTATATAGGTATAAATAATGTAAAAAGGAATAAATATAACCCTTCAAACCTGTCTGAATTGTCAAACCGAAAACCACATATGAACAAAACCATAAAAATTTAAACAGAGACAGGACTATACTTTACACGTATATAGGTAGTATCGGCCTCAGAAGTAGCTTAATATTTCAGTACCATGTGACACCAAATTGTGTTTCTATAGGTAAGTTCGCAACATACTGAACCTGTGCAATAGTTAATGTGATATAGTACTAAAATGTTCAGATACATCTACTGGCCGTTTCAAATAGGATTCCTATAGTTACAATTTCAATTAACACGATTACCTGTTTCAGGTGCACTGCATAGTATCTTTTCAATGAACATTTTCATAGAATTTGCTTTTGTAATGAATCCCATAGCGTCACTGAATGAAATGAATAAAACCTATAATTTTATGTGAAAGTTTATAAATTACTAATTCTCAACTAAGAAAAGTAAAAGCAATACTCTTTCTCTAATAAATAAATACATACATTAATAATGGTTTCTATATACAGATTATTTAGCACACAAAACGTAATTAAAAAGACAAACGTTATACCTCGATGAAATTAATAGAAAGTTTACTCGAATGTGAATCTTGTTATCTTATTATTATGATCTGAAACCACGTGCACCTTGCTGCTTGAAATTCCTTCAAGTTTTATTACCACCGTAACAAGCACCAACAAATTAGACATTCTTTCGCCAAAGCAACATTTTATTGAAATAGTTTCTTTTGATCAACTTTATGTCAACCTTCATCAGATGAACAGTACAAAACTTGATTGTTTACCATTTCTCGTAGAGTTGTTATAGTATTATTGGTAACAAAAACCATTATGACACCTCTCAAGCTTTGAAAAATGAGACACAATAGATTTTCCATTGTTGTGCGGCCTCATAAGGCCGTTTGATGAATTCAATACAAAATTTGTATTAGAAATGCCAATTTTTACATTAACCGAGGTTTAGTTTATCTACATTTTAAATAAAATGCATGGTTTGGTTAGTTGCAGTTTCTTGATGGAAAGTATCTATTTTCCAGCATACGTTAAGTATGTACAGAGTCCCAGAAATATGGTGAAGTCGAAGTGGGGTAGCCAGCAAGTAGGAAGTAAGTGCCCATCGAAAAAAAACAACTTAAGCTGTAGAAACTTTCATGTCAAATCGCGAAAAAATACCAGCTGTCCAACACAATTTACCCGAGTAGATAGGACAATTATGTATAAAACGGATGATTTCTTCGCGACTTAATTAACATGATGACTTGGACTCGTTGAGGAATTATGTAGTAAGTTTTTAAATCAAAAAGACCTAAATTCCCAACATTCGTCAAAAACTCGAACATTGCTGTAGCCAATTTTTCCAATTTCAGTTCGATTCCACTAGCAAATTGGACGCATTGGACGATTCGAAAAGGTTTGTGGAAAATATTACATACGTTGCCAAAGTAGATACTACGGAAAGCCGTATATAGAGGCAATCAGGCCACAACAAACACTGCAACGCTACTTTTATTTACGTTCAAGTTAAAAATCAACAGAATGTTTCTATTATGTACATTTGCACAGTTAAAATTCACCAATAATAACATATTGAAAAAAAGAGTATCCACTTCAATTATTGCGATGGTAGGTACAAACAAATAAACAAAAGAATCGAATTGGCCCGATAGGAATCAATTAGGAATATTGGTAAATATTTAAGATACTTTTTATTTAAAATGAATTGGCAAAATATACTAAAGCGACCAGAATATAATATATTCTGGTCGCTTTAGTATATTTTAGCTTTAGTAAAGCAGTTTTCTAAGTTCTTTGAAAAAATAATATTTTTTTTTTATCAAAGAACTTAGAAAACTGCTTTCGATATTGCAATGTACACAATGTAGTGTAGAACAGCAAATAGTAATATGAAATCATTCATTGATTGACCATTAATAATATTATATTTACTAGTATCCTACCTACTTATAGTTTTATTGCGTTCCTAAGCCCATCAGCCACTTAGAACCTGACCATCAGCCATTTTTAATGTCCGCTGGGGCAAAGGCCTTCCTTATGGATATATTAGGAGGATGGGCCATAACCCACCACGCGGGCCCAATGCGGATTGGTAAGTGTTAACGAAAATGCAGCCGGGACGGGACTAACGGCTTAACGTGCCTTCCGAAGCACGGAGGAGCTCGAGATAATAAATTTACGGTTACCCACTCCATACCCATTCCATGACCGACCCTTGAGAAAGTAATCGCTGGGCCAGGTGCTAAACCACTGCGCCAACGAGCTGAATTGTACTTTATATTGTCGGAGCAAGAGTCCCAATTTATTTAAACGATTTTGCGGAGTGCAACTTCTGTACGCTAGTACTATTATCTATTCTGTGGTTTTACTTAGTCTTAGCACAGAATAGATGGTTTAAGTTAAGTCGAAAAATAATATAGCAGATGGTCACATAGAACTCTAGACACTTATAACAATGGATTCATGAAACTTCACATTTTGATCGTTAATGACAGCAACAAAAAGTTGGTCTGTCCGTAAGCATTTATTATGTTAATAAGAGACACGCCTCCTACTTATGACGGGTGCAGCACGAAATAAATTTAAATTACTTGGCCGATGACCGGTCATCACGCTCGCAAGATAAGTGGTTATTATTAGTCAGTTCGTTGCTTAAAACATGGAGCTACTTAACATTCCAGTAAGACTATTTTTGTAAAGCAAAAATTTATCAAATTTCGGCCATTATCCCAGAATTATTTGTGATCGGTGCAGCAAGTCTTTTCTTCTACATCTTTATCTTATTTATTAACATAATTATTATAAATAAACTTCAAATCATCAAAGTAACAGTTTGCAATATTAGGTACAATATAGTTTTCACTAATTATTTTATTGAAATATTTACAAATTCTCTACATAATTATATTTTAGCTAATAATATAAAAATAGAAGCTAAATTACTTACTTAATATATTTTGAAGGTCGATTTATAATTTAGGTCCTGCATAATTTAGTACGTAGTACCTCCAAAGAACTTTCAGACTCAAATTTAAATTCAATACATTTTAATAGCGTTTAATGGATTACTCGAGAGATTTTGAGCACTTAGTACTTTTTTAAGTCTAGCTTTCTAGTGAATTGTCTGAGCTGTGCAGACTGATTTATTTCTTTTTCAAAGAATAATTTGTAAGTCTCAAAGTCTCGTATGAGTTTTTTTATGTAGGTACTAACCATTAAAACTAGATTCACGAGACATTGATGTTGTTTTGTTATCTATAAAAAACCGGCCAAGTGCGAGTCGTACTCGTGTACGAAGGGTTCCGTCAAACAAATCATGTTTGTTGTATGGGAGCTCCCTTAAATATTTTTTTAGTATTTGCTGTTGTTATAGCGGCAATAGAAATACATCATCTGTCAAAATTTCAACTGACTAGCTCACGGTTCATGAGATACAGCCTGGTGACAGACAGACAGACGGACAGTGGAGTCTTAGTAATAGAGGTCCCGTTTTAACCTTATGGGTACGAAACACTAAAAAGAACAATTGACATTACAATTTGAAGATCATAATTATATTATATCAAGTGTTTAATCAAGTATTTAATCAACATCCAATTCTAATTGTTTTATTGAATAACCAAACATTTGGTAGAAATATTTATGTCACCACAGTAAAGTAAAAATCCTTTATTAGACAAAAGAATTTTACATTAATCAACATTCATTACTAAACGTTTTAAGTCCAACTAGAGCTCAGTCATTGCACCTATCACTAACAAGTCATTTACTTGAAAGATTTAATTATGATACCAGACGACTTAAGTCAAAACCGTGGAGCGATTGAAATGCCTTAAGAACTTAGTCCTATTAAGATAGAGCGATTCAATTTGCGAGCGATCTAATCCTGCTATTGAGAGTCATCGTTGCATCATAAATAAACATGACATATTGTGCCATAATAACACCCTATGGTGACACTATTGTCTGTGCCTTGAATGGTAGGTTGTCATCTACAGTGGTTGCTTGTGAACCGTGGACTGGACATGACATAGATGCAGCAAGGGACAGTTCCTTTTGTGGCATAATCGTTGTATGGAGTAGGTAAATGAATGGAGATAATTTGAAGTGCTTTCATTTTAAAGAGATTCCAGGAATGGCAAATTGACTTTTATATGGTGATTAATTTAATTAAAAGTCTTTTTAATTATTGTTTTCTTTTAGTTACGAAACACATATTATTTTCTTTAGTCCTAAAATAAACACACGCTAATTGGGGTACTGAATAATAGTACAAACTCTGTTCCCTAGTGGTCTCAGATTCATTTCCCAGAAAAGGGGTTTATTAGTAGTAATTTGTTTAGTGGTATGACTTGTTTGCCTGGCCTAGCTAAAGCTTGGGATTTGTCCCAGGCGGAATTTCCGTTTGGATTCGCGGAAGAACGCGAGCGGTCGAGTTCACGCGCTGCGTTTGTATGGCACATTAATTCTACTTGCTACGAATGGTACATTTCTACTTGCTACGAAGGACGCAAAATTCCGTGCGCGGGTATTTGGCCGCGTTTTCCCATTGAGATTTGTCCCTTACCTCATCACTTAATAATTTTGCCCAAAAATACCAGTATAACCGTTTAAGGTTCGGCAGTTAGCATCTAATTTTGCCTTCTTGTTTTCCTAAAAAGCAAAAAAGGTCCTTGCTATACCTACATAATTTTTAAAACTTATAAGCTTGCCATCTCGTGGCCATTTATTTACTCCATTACCGAATTAATAAAAGCAAACAGACGATATCGTGCATGCAAAAATCGTTTACAGAGAGCGAAAAAATTAAGCACCTTAGAGGCGTGGGTCAACAAAGATAATATTCCCGCAATAAATTGAAGCCGGGGACGGTTAATTACGGCTACCTAGGCAGGGTTGCAACAGCTAAAAATGAAAATAAACTGTGAATTATAGACGACTTTACGTAGAATCATGTCATCGTCACAAGTTCATAACACAAGTATACAGCTGCTAGCCCTTTTCAACTTCCGAGCACCAGCCAGAAACAATAGTACATTACAGCCGTGAACGGGAAGCTAGCGATTGCATTGTCGAGGATGGTTTGAAGCCCGAGCCGCAGACGAGGGCTTTAATCATTCGAGGCAATGCAAGTAGCTTCCAGAACAAGGCTTGTATAGTGCTTTTCTCAAGAAATGCGAGGAAATAAAAAACTTTTCAATTGAAACTTAATTAAATTTAATTAATATTAAAATTTATGTTATTCATGTTTGGGCAATTATTAAATGTAAATGTTATTATTCTTATAGTAATATACTCTGTGCGCACCATTTTTTTTATTGTATCGTTATTATAGTACCTATTAAATAATTTAACTGTCTTGTCGTTGGCTTGCGTGCCAGAAAAAAGGAACTAAAGTTATGGCTGTATGGTGCAAAAGTGCCTTTGCTTTTTTTTGTTTTTGTGAACAGCTAAAACAAAAAAAAGAAGTTGCCGCAGACCACCCAGATCATCTTCGCACTGTACCTACTTCCCGCACTGGTGCTGGTGCGGGAAGTAAGTATTGAAATTCATTCCTGGCCTGAATTTTAAATTTAGAATGTGATGAACCAGACCCCCTCGGAAATGTGGAACGCCCCGCATTCCTTTTTCAAATGGAATGATAAGATTTCAGAGCATAAGTGAGAAAAACAACTTACACACTTATTATTATTATTATTTTTATTATTAATATTAATTAGGCGCTAAGTACCTACTTAAACTATAGTATTAGTGCATGCTGCGTTCACCTATAAGTAGTTGTACATTAAGTTTAGTTCTCGTAATAATATGTTTGCAAAAGTATAAATGTATCAACTGTTGGTGATCCAAATAAACTAAAAAAAAAAAAAAAAACTCATCACGAAAGGAAGAAAAGTAAAACAAGTCCCATTCATTTTGACTTTTGACAAGCCCATATTCACAAACAATACACGACGCGACCCTTGACTACGCGATCGCACTGCGTTGATCTTTGTGATTAGTTCGTGAGACGCTGTGCGTCCGCGGCCACTGTGTGATCTCATAGTAATACGGCATTAGGTAATTACTAATCCAACCACTATCGTCACACTAAAGCAACACTTTAGTCATATTACAATGACGCTGTTTATATTATCGTTTCTCGTGTCTTCTTCTTCTTCCTCTCCTTATCCCATTATTTGGGCTCGGGTCTCTTCACTTTCCTGCGCCGTCGTACGATCCAATGGCTGTCGGTTGAGGTCTCTTGCGATATTCTTCCAAGTGTATTTCCTGATTTTCAGAGCAATTTTTAGCATCAATAGCTTTTGCAACATTCCGTAAGGATACAATGTAAACAGTATAGATTCGGATAGTTTACAAGATCTACAGCTGTCTTTCATTCTGTTCTATCTTCATCGTCATGGTCACCGTATCAGGCACACAGTTATGATTCTAGCTGCTGAGCTCATACCTCCGGCTGCGTTCAAACGATAACACACGACCTGACCTCAACCCGAACTTAACTCAAACTTACCTCAACTGCAGCCCACCTTGAAATACATCGCTTACAATTTTGAGTCTTATGACACATTAATAAGCTCCTGTGTAATGTTCAGGTGAGTTTGAGGTGAGTTCTGGTTGAGCTCGGGTCGAGTTTGAATTGAGTTTGAGTTGAGTTCGGGTTGTGTTCGGGTTGAGTTTGTGTTGAGTTCGGGTTGAGCGCGGGGCATGTGCAGTTGCATCGACAAAATATAACGGAGCTTATTAATGTGTCATAAAACTCAAAATTGTAAGCGCTGTATTTCAAGGAGTGGGCTACGATTGAGTTGAGTTCGAGTTGAGTTTGAGTTGAGTTCGAGTTGAGGTCGGGTCGTGCGTTATCGTCTGAACGCAGCCTTATATTGCAGGTCTGCCAAATCTTACAGTGGCAACCCTAGACTCAAGAGCGGTAGATAGAACAAAATCAGGCAGACTCTGATAAGCGTCTGGCATAATAGAGACTTTAAAAGAAATTAGCGCTTCGCTCATTAGCCCAACTTTAAGTTGCATTTTCCAGCGGAATTTTGCCAAATGAATAGTATAGGAAATAGGTAGTACAATAACAGTTTTAATTAAACAAATGCAAGGACCTGTAAATGTCTTCCTACTGTTATTACGAGTGCTATTTGTTTGTAGCTAGTTGATGGTTTTCCTTAAGATCCAATAATAGTAGACAACAAGTGAAAAAAAGGGAATTTAGTTCGAGGGATACAAAGGACCGAGATGATTTTTTTTTTCATGAGTTGTGTACTCTACTTTTTACCATCGACTGCGAGAAAACAAATAGCAGTACTTATACCTATAGTAGGTATTTATAGGTTATCAGATTTTGATATTTAGGTAGGACATCAATAATATTTAAAACATTAGAAAAATTAAATAGTAAAATTAGAAATTTTGAAATTTTCTAATGAACTGTACGCGCGCAAGCTTTAGAAGTGTATTATGAAATAAGAAGCTTTCTATTTCATAAAACAACCATGATAAGAGGGAGATTACTGATCAGTCAGTCTGGCATCAGTCCATGCCATTAATCTGTAGACTTTGAATTTTTTCCAGACCTGATGATCGTACCCTGAAAAAAAGTACTGATGCCATAGACTGAACATCTAATCTCCCTATAATAGATAGAAAAGAACCTAAAGCTAAGACACTAAAAAGAACCTAATTAAAATAGGCGGGATATTATTTTTATTTAATTGTATAACTATAATGGTTTTATCTATGAAATAGTTCCATACTTTCAGGACGTTTTATAATAAAAACGCGTTTTACTCACTGTTATCAATGAATAAGACGCACTTTTTTGAGTGGCGATGGTAAAAATAAATAAATAAAACTCATTACATAATTATTTTAGCCTTAAATTAATACAGTATAATCTTTTATTTTATTAATTTTCATTATCTCGCTATTATTATTAGATACTTCGGTAGCATTATGGAACTATTTTGATCCAACATCGAACAGCTCATGTTACCTGAATGTAGCTGCCCAAGTGCATGTATGGTCTGACCGACCAAATGCTTTCAACGTTGGAAACTAAACTTCACAATACACTCAACAACGAGGTTTCTATACACGACGAAAAAAAATAATTGCACGTCGAAAAAGTCGAAAATTTTAATGAGTGAACAAGTATTGTAATATTCACTAGGCAGTCCCATCATGCTGTTTTGAAAACCAATGTTTTGTAAACAAAATAATCATTTTTTTTTTTGACATTTACAGAATTTAACCTTACCATAGCCTCGTGCAAAGATTTCGTCATACCTGAGATAAAAATGTGTATTATTACTTATTTTCCGAAGGAATTTATTGGGAAAATACCTATCCCGTCCATTTTAAGCCCCAAGAATGTGATAAACCTTTCAAACAGAATTTTAACACAAAGAGCTTTGACAGCGTGAGTGATGACGCTGACAGCATATCAATTTTATCAGCTTTGAGCAATAAGCAGCTTTAATATCTAAAGAATAGGAACTGTCTTCAATCAGGAATTTCCACCTTGATGAATGAAGCTGCTGAACCAATTTTCCACATAGGTAGTGTTTATTGAGTTTAAATATTAATATTCTCGTTATACTTTTACTTCCATTGTTATGATATCAAAATGGAGTTACCTTTTTTAAATTGTAATTAAACATGACGACAATTTGATGCAGCATTGACTTTGATCCACTTTACAATTGAATCGCATATTGCAGAAAGGACCTTAGTCCATTTAAATTTACTTTAGGGAATTAAGTAAAAACTTTTTAATTTTATAACAACAAATTTTGTTAAACGAAACGTACCATAACATAACCATAGCCGAACCGAATCATTTATTTTATTTATTTTTATTTTATTTATTAGGTATACCAACAAAGTACATACAGAAACGATCTTAAAACATACATTTGCAATCTTTGGTCTTTGCATGACCTTAATAACAGGTACACACAGCATTCAATTTTTATAACGTGCAACACACATAAAAAAAAAACGGTATCTATCTATCTACTCCTAAAAATGCAAAACAAAAATGAAAAAATTGTAATATATAAGTTAAAAATTCAAATTATACAACTTAAAATTAAACAACTTAATTAACAATCAAAAAAGAATCAGTACACAGAAGAGTTTTTTTAAAGTGTGGTAATTTTGAAGCAAAGATGTCTAATGATTCATCAGCAACATTGTTGTAAGTATTACAGATTCGTTTTAGCGGTGCATGTCTACCCAAGTTAGTTCTGCTCGCGTCAAGTGCAAAAAGTTTTTTACAAGTGTTCCGACTATTTGGCCTAGGAACGCGGTAATTGATTTGCTCTAACGACACTGGATCCAGAACCACACCATTCACGAGTTTAAAAAGAAAACACAAGTCGAGCATCATGCGACGTTGCTTTAGGCTATTCATTTTGAAGAAAGTTAGACGATCTTCATAGCAATGACGTGCAGTTATACCCCTACTTATGTAAGCTAGATAGAATCATAATACATAGGTACAGTGTGTGTTAATACAGTCCATCAAAATTTGTTATTATAAAATTAAAAAGTTTTTACTTAATTCCCTAAAGTAAATTTAAATGGACTAAGGTCCTTTCTGCAATATGCGATTCAATTTTTGAAAACGCGTTTGCTACGATTGCTTTACGATTGACAAGTAACCTACGAATCATTTGGTACGATATTTTCGCCAATCGTGATAGTTAATTTATTAGGCCCCTTCTGTGAATTTTTCTTTTCTTTAATTATTAATTTTATTGTATTTTAGTGGTTAATAATTTTTAAGTAGTAATGTAAGTCATAATTAGCCGAAAACACAAGTTCAAACCTAGTTTAGGCACTTTGTATTCCTTTTCCCTGTAAGTACTTATTTTTAGACTAGTTGTAATACTGTGAATACTGTGATGTATCCTAGGTACTAAGATCATTTCAATAAAGATTTATTATTATTATTTTTTTTCAATGGAACTTTGACGTTGTTTATCAGGAATTTTCACTTCTTTTTCTTCAGGAAATCATGATAATTGTGCCCTTGTACTACTCTCCTGTTTATTATTTTTTATGTAAAAATTGTGTGTGTACGAAATAAATAAAAAAAATAATTATGATTAATTATTATACAGAATTATTACTTATGTAAATAAAATGTTTGACCGCGCGAGCGCGAAGCATCTCCATATCCATTCAGTTTGAGCGAAAATGCTTTCGTATCTCCTGCTGTCCGGCTGTCCGGCTTTCCATTAATTCTCCTCTATAGGTCGCATTTCTCAACCGATTCTCGTGAAATTTTGTAAGCAGGTTCTATTAGTAAGTACTTATATTTTTTTTGTTGATTCAATTTTTCGAAATTTATCAAAATGGCGGAGATATGGGGAAAATCATTATTTCGCAGCCATTTCTAAAAATGACACACACGCAAGGTTTTCAGCTCTACAGATCCGTTAGTAATAATTGGAGTGATTAGATACTAATGTGGTTAGTTCAAGTATCTTTCGTTATGAAAGATATTGTCTCTACAGTAATCGGGTAATTATTTTTAAGTCTTATTTTATGTCTAAGGGATAAGCTATATTGAACCATCCGTAACTCTATCTCTTTTCTCCTAGCAGCCCTATAATTTACTAGAGAATGACGACCACCGGCTCACCGATGCCGAGAAGCGGAAGCAGCTTTTTCCTTTGAGAACGGTGTTTATAAATGATGGAAAGAGAAAAAGTACAGACAATGCGGTACCGCGCGGGCTTATGTAGCTTTAACCCTTAATCCAACCAGAGGTTTAATAACGTCATACCTAGTCTCTGTACTGTAATGTGTAAAGTGTCAAATATTTTAGCACAAAGACCGCTGACAGTTTGAGCGATAGCGCAGCGCGTTGTGAATGGATCAGACACTTAGCCGGGAGCCGTAATGCATTGCAACCCGTGTTTATTTTGCCTCGTACTGGCTAGATTGATAATAAACAAGTTTAAATTTCATCGTAATTTTAAAATAGATTACGTAAAGTAACAGACAGAACAACAAGTAATGTGAGTTAATACAAATTAAACACAACCCGTGCAATTTTTATTTTAATTTTTTTATTTATTAATTATAAACAAGGTTTTCAACATTCTGGTACAACATCAGTCTCACAAAACTATTTAAGATAGTTTGACTGAGGGATCAAGTCTCGAAAATATCTTATGTTAAATTATGTATAAGTAAGTATTCTAAATTAAAATAATAAAAAAATGATTATGCTAATAACTAGTTAAAGTTAAAGTATTGTGTCTAATAAATGTTTTTTTGGGAGATTACAAATTTTGTATTTATAACATTCCGATCTTAAGTTGTGTGGCAAATTATTTAACAAAATATGGGATCCTCTTATTGAGTGTTCTATCACCGTAATAGTTAGTGACTTTCGGTACAACATATTTACCAGTCGACCGGGGCCTGTTTCTCGAAATCTACAAGCCTTGTAATACGAGTGTGTAACCATAGAAACGCTTGTAAAACAATAAAATTACAAGCAAAGCGTTTCACGAAACTGTACTTATCACGTATGTAGAATAAAATCTTAAACAAATTATCAACTTCACAAGTAAATATTTACACGTGTAACTGTAATTACGTTTCTCAAAAAACTGCGTTGACACTTGTAGCTTGTAACTTTCAGAAATTATGCCAGCAGTGTCGGGGGACTCTTTAATTTTTATTTACCGCTAATTATAAATAGTACTAAAACGAAACA
The DNA here is from genome assembly GCA_950108535.1 of Agriphila straminella. Lineage (NCBI taxonomy): Eukaryota > Metazoa > Arthropoda > Insecta > Lepidoptera > Crambidae > Agriphila > Agriphila straminella. The sequence continues at coordinate 9,959,168 of OX467316.1, read as the reverse complement.
AGCGGGTTAAAATCTTATACCATCGGTGATTAAACATTGTACCTGCTGAAATTATAAATTATAGTCCATTACATAAAATAAAACGGGAAATAATAAAGTGATGATTATCACATCTCGTGATGTTATAAGTTAAATTATGTTTGTAACAAAATATAATAAGTCAATGGTTTTTAAAACCTTGTTCAACGATTTCAATCATGATGTGAAAAGTTGTCATACTCGTAAATTTTTCAGAGAGATCATCCAATCGAACTTGTAAAATGGCATATTATTATAGTAAATTTTACAAGGCTTGTAATGTTTTTGTGTAACACATTTTCCATGCACTTGTATTTTTACTCTTGTGAAATACCAGAATCACAAGTTGGCGGCCATTTTAGTGCTTTGATAGTTGTCAATTTGCTGTCTTTTAGAGACTGTCAGCGACATTGACAGACATTTATAAAATATTTATCTTATCAGCCAGTACATTTATGTCATTATTACAATCTTAAATCAACTATTTTGTTAAATTTTGTTCTGTGCTTGTTATTTTCAATATTTTCCTTCGTGAAACAGAATTTACAAGTCTTTGTGACATATTGAGGCTTGTAAACTTGTGAACTTGTAACTTTCGAGAAACAGGCCCATGTCATATCTTTAACTGGAAGCATTTCATAAATAAATTATTGATTTGAGAAAGACCAACCAGATCAACTTTATGGTAAGTATAGTTGATGGAAAGATATTAGATGATGCATCTTTCATTTGTTGATTGTTGAAAATTTTTAATTTTGTCGTGTGCAACACATGCAACATAATAACTTATTTCGAACTTTTTCCATTAATTTGAAGTTAAGGTTTTAACTTTTTACAGCCATCATCTAAGTGTAATTTCCACCTTGATATCTCACGAATACACAGGAGCAAATCTTTTGCAATCTTTGATTCGATTCGGATTCTTATATCCACTTTGGTACGCGAAACTATTCCACTATAAATTGAGCTTTTTGTCGCTAGAATTGCAGTGATGTGATTCTGCTATTTGCATAAACAATTTGTTTTCTTTTTGGAAAAGTTTATTTCTATTTAATTATTTTAACAATACAATTGTAATAACAATAATTATAATTAAGTACATAGAGAATTAAGTAATTAAAATAATAATATGTAACAAAATTATTGGTTAATTATTTGACTAAACATTTGACCTTCAGTCTCCCCCTAAAGATCTAGCTCATATAAAATATTAAAAAGTTGTGACAGATTCGAAGTAGTTTCTAGAAGAGTTAAGGTCCCGACACACTATTTTGTCGTGTTGTGTTGTGTTGTGTCGCGACAGAAGCGTACCTATCAGTTTCATACATTTAGTATGGCTAGAAACACATTGTTACAGTGTGTCGTGTCAACACAACACACGCTTAATTCTGTCGCGACAACACAACACGACAGAATAGTATGTTTCCGCCTTAACTTGCGGAATATGTTGCGTCAATATTACGTTCATGACAGTTGTACTGCAAACACATAATTACTGTGATGAAACAATAAAGTTTTCAGCTATTTTTATGCGGTACCTTCATGGCGTAGGCTGAATGAATGCTTGTTTGCCGGCCTTTACGAAATAAAAAGTAACTCTCTCTATTCAATAGGTCAAACTGCATTCAGTCTCTTTTATAGATGATATTTTTAGGTTTAGCGAACGTGAAAAATATACGAATTCGAGTGGTAGGGAATTCAAATGGAACGTAAAACGAAGTGCGTAGAATTTGTGCTGAAAATCCCTCGAAGCAAACAAATTCAGAGAGGCATTTTTTCTGATGCAGAATGAAATTAAAGCTTTCGCTAGCTACCATTTTTGTAACTTTACCATTTTTGTAGCTACTTCTCAATCATGTAGCATATCCTTCTTACTAAGCAAGAACAGAATCTGGGGGTCAATTACGAAAAGTTTCACGCGATACACGCAGCTGCGTCCGTGCTTCGTTAGGATTGTTTCCTATTACAAAGCACTTGCGTATGCGATATCGCAAAGTGATTACGTAAGTTGGACAGTTTTTCTCTAGCGTATCCGACATCATTCGTTCAATAGTCTTTGGGCTACGATAGACAAATTGAAAATGTGTCTAATAGCCACGAACGACGAACTGCGGACGACCAACGTGACCAAGTGACTGCGTTACGCAATTGCATATATTATGTTATTCTCGTTATAGGCCCCCAGTACCTATTGTTTACACTAGCATTGTTACACTAGTTTTCATACAACACAAACGTAATTTCGAATTTTAAAATTTGAGAAAACTACTATATAATTCTCATTACACTGTGCTGTGCACTTATAACGAATAGCCCTAATTTTTAACCTGTAGATACCTGCTTTTAAATGAAGAATTTCAAAATGCCTAATAAAATAACATCAATTAGAAGTTTCATTTCGAGTTTGAAACACCTTTTGTATCAACTTATACATTATTAAGAGAGTCTTCGAATTTTATAACTGGCATTTAAAATAGCCTCTATTTTTACCGAAGAATATCGAATACATTGCAGAAAATCAGCCACTTCTATTAGAAGAGCTAATTCTGAATGGCCACGAAGGGCGTAAACGCCTAGGATGGGGCAACATGGCTCGTGGCCGTGCACTTAGCCGCGCTGCGGTCGCCTCGGGACTCTTGACATGAATTAAAAATGCACGCCGCATTAGTGCTCGAATGGCGGCCGTCAGCTGCGCACATGCGGAAAGGGAACTGCAGTGAGATGGGGCCTGAAATAGTGCTCTAGCTTTCAGGAAATTTTAGGTGTAGAGCTCTTTACACTAATGTTGCAATGTTTTAAGACTTACATTCGACTTAGAATAATTACAACACAGAACCATAGTTCCCTATACAGCATACTGTCGCAATTCAAATAAAGATTTTATCCTTCAATACATTACCTAATCGTACTTATAAGGACGAAAAGTTTCGATTTCCCTACCTTTAGACGATTGGTCACTAAGTATTTGATTGGATTTTAGTAACGTTTAACTAGGTAACGTATTAAGGATACAAATATCAAAACTGAGCCATTGGAGCCATTTTGACTTAGTTTTTTTGCCATATATTACATACAAGACTCTGCTTCTAGGTGTTATTATTCTAAGACTTTCGACATGAATTGTAGGAAGAACAAGTTGTTAAGTTACATTTAATTTATCAATGGTAGTTTTAATTCTCGCATGAGCATCTTCTTGCCAGTTCTTCCATCCTTTTTCATGAAATCAAGCTCAAGTTAAACTTACAAATATCAAATTTTCCTAATAATTCGTGTCTATACTATTACCAATATATACGCATCCGACAATGTTACTGAACATCTCGACATCCATCGGCGCGGGCACGGAGAGCGTGAGAGTCCGCACAAACGATGAATTATTGCATGTCATCAATTACGGACGGACACGGACACCGCATGGTACAGGGAGCTCACACTAAGAAATGTAATAATACTAACATTATACATATAGCTTTTGTTGAAGTAAATTGTAAAAACAACATGTCGACCTTTTAAAGTTCTTTATTTTTTGTAAATTGTGAAAACAAACTGTTTTGAAATAAACAAAAAATATTTCGGCAATGAGAAAATTTAAGAAATGAGAGAATCATATAGTTGAATCAATCGCATTGTATACTAACATTTTTGACATTCATAGTGCCTATTGATCAGCCAGCGTAGACTGAACAAATTATTTTGTTGGAGGTATTTATTCTGTAGCTTATAGAATAAGTCTGCAGATTAAGTTTTATCGGCAAAATCATTCCTTTGAACGATACAAACCTAGAACTAACTACATAGTCGCATAACAGCGAACTAGTTTGAATTGGTAACGACAGTAGACGTATTAAGTTTGCGACTGCAAGTCGAGGCTGTGTGCAAGTTTTCATTGAGTACTTACAGAATATTATATAAAGCAAGGTATTAATACGACATATGGACCGTTTACCACACTCCTACACAATATATACTAAATTCACAAGTGCACCATGGCTTAGCTAGCAGGTCTGACTTATACCGGGTGGAACAAGACCCTCAACGGAGCCGAGGTTTACGAATTCTGCCCATCATCAGGACTATTTCTGTTCAAAATTATTGCTGGGAAACGATTTTAATTTTTGGTGCTAAAAAGCATTGCATACATTACCACGCAATGTAACGCGTACAAAAGACCGCGCCTGTGAGTAAATGCTACACAGCTACAGCTGCATGCGGCCGAGTTGAAAGGCAACGTTTATGTGCGTGATCATGAAAAACATTTAGTGATGACGTTTTGAAGTCATTGTTTGTTACGAAATACATCAAATTTTGTTAATATTTCGGTAGACAAAAATTAGGAAATAACGAATAAAATAAGATTTAATAAAAAAAAATAAAAATTACAAAAATGATACTGATGAGGGCGGAATGCGTGGACTTCGGCTTCGTTTAGTGTCTTGTTACACCCGTTATGTATATTAAAACCGGATTTCACACTGCTTTCGTATCATGACCACGGATTTTAAAGTACAAAGTTTGTATTAGATCCATATACTATATACCCAACCATTTATTTATTTATTACCTATTTTTTTTCCCTAAAAGGAAATGTGTGAAAATCACCTAACTTGCATCATGTGATGAGTCCTATTTTATATGTTTTTTTTTCATTTCCAGCTGTTTACGTAGGTACGACTTCCCTGACAAATAATTGAGTATTAATTCTGAGCTAAATATCTGTAGACTGTAAAACTCAATGAGTAACAATAACTTAATAATAACAGTAACTGTTTCTAGCTAAAGCTTCTTATAAAAAAACTAGCTGCCGCCCGCGACTTCGTCTGCGTGAACAGTTACTTTATCGGTATCCCTCGGGAACAGTACTAATAAGATATCCTATGTCCAAATGTCCATTACTTCATACTAAGTATTTCTCCCTTTTCACTAAAGGTTGAATTTTGAAAAAAACATTTCTTAATGCTCGCTTGTGTTAAAAAAACGGCTTATACAAAATTTCAAGTTTCTAGTCCTAATTGTTTTAAGCTGTGTGCTGATATGTCCTATGACTTCCAACAATACAACTGTGAAAACTGCATCTTCGTATTTTTTGATGCACGTACAAACATACAGACAGACAAAAGAACTTAAAAATAGTGACTCCGTGACCTGTAGAACTCGCGTTAAAAGGTATCTCAAATTGAATGTTGTTTTAAAATATCCTCAATGTACAGACATCGACCCAATTAAATTTATTATATGTATAGATATTAAGGACTACAAATAACCTTATAAAAACTAATTTAAGAACAACAGTACGGAGTTGGAAAATGTAAGCATTGTATCTGTAAGTAATCTATGTGTGATTTTTGAGCTTAGACACAATAAACTACTTTGATTAAAATATCTAAAGTTCTCTCAATACGAATTGTCTCCCTCATTTACAACGGAAGCACGACTAAGAACTGGCCAAGTTAACAAAATGAAAACTCGTTCATAACCCAATTCCGAAGTCAATTAGAATCGATCCGACTCCAACTTTGTTACGCTCATAATGACAGCAATTCTGGAGAAACCACAGTAGGAAACTGTGACGTCATAATTTAACCGTCGAAATGTTTTGGACAGCTTTAATTTTCGACTCAAAATGTCATGTCAGGAAAGTCAGGGCAACTCCCATGATTAATTCCGGTGTCGTATTTTACGAACAATGTCGCGATGAAATTAAAATGTATGGTGCTTAGGACAAATGAGCTCATTCGTGTACATTTACCTACATGATCCAAAAGGAAAATTAAGAAGTGTAAGAACAAAGAAAACGACTGGAACAAGTCAAACGTTTTCCGTTCCGATTTTACGAGGGAAGACAATTATGAATTCTTCATTAAAAATCTACCTATCGCAATACAGATGCTGAAATCATCTAACACTAAACACAATACTTAGATCTTTTTTTTTATATGCTAATAAAAGAATAGCGAGAGGCCTAAACCCAGAAGTGGGTGCCGTGCAGCTGATATGAAAAGAACACAATCATTTCTTACATTAGCCTGTAGTAGGCTGGTAGATAACGCTATGATCGAAGGCATAGGTAAAAATAAACTTGTGTGATATAGAAACGATGAGACAATAAGATTTGTACAAAATAACTACAAATGACGAAATTCCACAAAGCCCGTTTAAAAATAAAGTCTAACGCAATTTAATTAGTATATTCCCCATTCATAAGACTTAATTTAATTCCACATACTTTTTCACGTTCCATCCTTGCCAATTTGTTTCATGAAAGCGAACGGCAAATACGGCCTTAATTAAACTTTTAATTGAAATTGTAACAAAGACTCTGTTGTTATGACTTGCTTAAGTAGGCTGTGCCTTAAATGGGATATGTTGATAGCTTATTTGAATCCAGACCGAATTCGTAATAGCCGTGTGTTGATACAAAATGTAACTTAAATTCGCCCCATTTCAATTAGTTGCCTTTAAAAACAAACTGTTGGAGAGAAAATTTGACCCAAATCTTTATTTTATTTGTCTCAGTTATTGTTTGTTTTACGCCTTACATAATTATGGAAACTAATTTGACTGGACAATATTGTTTCTGATTTAATAAAATAAGAAAAAGAAAAAACTTTACTTTGAAACTGTTTTATTGCTAAGTATATTATTAACTTCTGAAATAGAAATCATAGCCAGCTCTACATTTTCAGGAGAAGCTTATAACATATTATTTAGTTTTAACAGCTGTGGTTCATTGATTGCATCGCAAACTACTCAAAAATTGGAGCAGATATCTTTTAACAACGATTTCGCTCAGCCGACATTGTAACTATCAAAAACGATAAACTCTTCCAAGATAGTGTTGAACTTAACAAAAATGTGATAGCCAAACCTTATTGCCCAATAAGCAGCCATATGGGTCATAAAACCGAAGTTCCTCGAATCTCTGAAATAATCAAAGTATTATAGAGCCATAAATCTTTATCTCTCTCTCATGTCTTATAGCCCCGAATACTTGAATATTTGGCAAGTTTTCCTCGCTATTTTATGAGGAATTAACTAAAAGAGAAAATTATTTATACTGATGTAAGCAAAAATAGTTATTTTACGATCAACCCATCATACCACATTTAAGGTGAACGATTCAGCATTTTTTTGTCTTTTCGTAATTTGCAACTTGCTTACTCATCTTTACAATGTGAAAATAAAAAGGTTGGGTTTATTCCACTTAACTGAGAGCCAACTCAAATGGGCATTTTACTAAAACTAACGCTAGTAGAATGGAATGACAATGTATAGGATTGACAGGAGCTAAACGTTAGCTTATGTCATTGCCATACATTGTAATTCTACTACTCATTAATTTTAGTAGAATGGATATTTAAGTAGGGGGCAGCCGGTGAGATCGTTTAATTAAAGAATGTAGTTTTTCTAGTCAGAACAAAATTAGGATGATCGATTGTAAATTTTAAGTTGATTAAAAAAAACATTTGAAATTCTATTTTTAAAGCAACATCATGACAGTGAAACGTACAGCAAATAATTATCAAACTGTCCCGAAGAAAACTTTGTGCACATATATCAAAGTTGCCAGAAAAGTTCGCAAATATTTTATCAAATGACAATGAGTACTTATGAATTATTCTCGAGCAAGGGAAAGTTTTTGCTGACCGCTCCACGTTTGCGCAAAAAAATGTTTACATTCCCTCGGCTGTATTGTGAAATTTAGTTTCTTAACTTTTTACTTTATTGTTTTGAACAACCTGACATATTCGGTTGCAAGTAAAAACCGTATTTTGTCTTTCAAAACTATTTATTTAATTTTTATTTTGAGAAGTGGCTGGAATCAGCCTGGCAATGGAAATAACGGTAAATAACATACCTTCTAAAGTTATTGACCAAGTGTCTTTTTATGAAACAATACGCAGAAAATATTGCAGAGTTTTAAGGTCTCCAGCAATTATATTGTAGACCTACAAAAACAGTCGCGATCGATTTGCTTGATTTTGAAACTTATACACAAGTTAATAATGTTATGGAGTGGGACAAACATAGTACGCTTATCGCGATGCTTTTTTGTAGGCCCTCTGCGCATTTTGTCAGACAGTAAAATGTTTATAAACTTCAAAATAAATAGGTAATTTTATAATGTATTTATATGTAAGCTATAAAATATCATTCAATAAATATTTCTGCTTGACCAAAATGCTCAAGTCAGCGTCGGCATCAGGCATTTTTAATGTCCCAACTGCTGGGGCACAGGTCTTTCATATGGGAGGACAAAGAATACCCATTCAGAATTGCGAACATGTCTCGTTTTAAATACTTTTCTCCGTAATGAAATTCAGAGGCATGCCCCAAAACATCTCAATTTTTCCGTGACCCAGTCCGTCGTCTTTTCATCTTCGAGATTAATTTTAAATTGGATTAGATTAACATCTCTCGAATCTGTATCGCTGACATTTTTATTCAATCACTTCTTAACTTTTTCAGTTAGGTACAAAATCTTGTATTATTTTTGTTAGATGTGAGTTTAGATATATTGTTTTTAATTTTCTTTTTGGATTAATGGATGACTAACGGATCAAAAAAGTAACGATAAGATTTCAAAATATAATATATCTAATTAACTTACACATTTTTTTTAAAGTTTAGTCATGAACGAAAAAATAAACTAAAATAATTCAAATTAAAGTGCTTGTAATTTTTAATAAAAATGTACAAATTATGACGTCAATAGGTATTCTAATAGACGTTAAATTTCTTCCTCATCATGTTAGATACAGAAATACAACAACAGAAATTTAAACCCCTTATTAGTAACAAAATTAAATTATTCCTAAGCAATAAGATAAATAGGTAAAACAAATAATAAATATTTATTAATCGTTAACGGTACAATTTCATTTTATTCCCAACAACTGTATTTTATTTATCGCCTGGGGGATAAACGACTGTTTGCACTCTCCATCAAATCTTTAAGATTGCGTATTCTGAGTAGGATTATGGGATCTATACACTTTTAATCTGCGCCTTGAAAAAGTTAACTTCGTCTTAATCCAGCTATTAAAATTATGAGTATCAAAATAATAGATTATTTACGATCTATTATTGGCATTACAATCTGTTATTAGCTGGCGATTTGTTTTGTTTGTAAATAAGAAATATAATTTCATTATAACTTAAAGTGTTATCGGGAGATGTATTAATTAAACGACAACATATAAGTTGTGAGTACTTTATAACTAAAACTTAATACATTTTTTTGTCAAATAAATGAACAAATGACCGTTCTCTACGCTACGTAATCCCTACGCCTGACCCCTAAAACCTAAATACGAAAATAAAATAACGAGTCGGAAAAAATACGAATGTACATACAACAGACAAGTTAGAGGGATTTTTTTTCATGAGCGGACATAACGTTTTGTCCATTTGTTAGCGAACCTTTTGTGGAGTCAACAAGCTGGGATCGGGCTCTGTCGAAAGGATTACAAACCGATGAAAAATTCCACATATCCCGATAGAAAATCGCAGATTGAATAGAAACGTTGTTGTGAGTCGAGTAGAATAACCATATTCATTGAATCGTGCAAGACTGTGTCTATAATTTTGCAAAGTTATTCAGTATTATTTTCTAAAACGAGTATTTTTTCTGCGCAAGGAAAAGATACCAATACTTTTTTGTAATCATTACATTTGTGGAGCTCGGTGGCGCAGTGGTTTAGCGCCTGTCCCAGCGATTGCGGAAGTTAAGCAACGTTCGCAAGGGTCGGATAAGGGATGGGTGACCAAAAATGTATTATCTTGAGCTCCACCGTGCTTCGGAAGGCACGTTAAGCCGTTGGTTCCGGCTGCATTTGCAGTCGTTAACACCGACCTGGTGGCCCAAGGCCTGTGCCCCCGCAGTGGGAACATCAAAAATGGCTGATGGACAATCATTACAGAGATGCCATTTACTTAATAACTGGTAATATTCATAAGATACTTACAATGGTGATACATGAATAATCCCGAATGTGGTAGATAGTATATAGCATATAGCATGCATATATATAGCATGCAAACAATCATGGAAAATTGTTATAAAACCTGAAAACCACCATTATGGCGGATATTTTTTTTATATACCTAAGTATGTATGGAAAATGGCAAAGTGACAACACTAGAATAGCAGATGGACCATTTATTTTGATAATAAACACCAAACACCCTATAAAAAGCATGTCACCATTGCCGAATACAGCTCCATTCTCTTTCATATTTCATTTCAGTCTAAGACGTAAAATACAGCATCGCGTGTGGTTACACAGTTTTGGCAGTTCTAATATCGTAAATAAACTGTCAGGTATAAATGCGTGTTGGTTGACGTCCCTAATGATTTGCAAACTGATTCTTCGAAAAACGAAAGCTATTAAATTTCCAATAATATTTTAGCAATTTTAAACTACATCACCGAGATTAAAACATTACTAATATTACTAAAAATACAACATACTTTAAAGGGCCGCCACCACAAGTGCAATACCCCTGGGGTATTACGAGTGACCATAGATTTTCACAAAAAAACATTTGTGTTTTAAAATAAGTTTTAAGGTACTCACTGATTACTTATAAGAAAATCATCACGTGGAGCATCCACGGACAGACATTTACCTACGCCTATTTACTATTATAACGCCCATAGGTCTACAAATAAGGTTAGGTAAATATACAAATTATTATGAAGTAAACATAATACCTATGTCAACATACAGATACATGTTTCCAACAAATAACGACGCCAAACATTTTAAGCCTCATAATATCTCATTCTGGTTCGTAGGGCACAAGAAAGACTGCGTTGCGTGACACAGTCTACCCTCGTAGATAAATCCGCATCATTAGCGCGTGTGTTACGGCCTTAAAGTTTCCTGGAAAAATAACAATGAGTGATCACTTTAATAAAGTCGTACGGTTTGTGCTTTCGACCTCGGCTAAAATTAAAAAGTAGATTGAAACAAAAAAAAGCTCTTTGTTTTGTACACAAATTGGGCTTTTGTTTTTTGTGATACTTATAAAGTTAATACATTTCGTGCGTACTATTCACTAAAGTTAAATTTCTCTGAAACTAGTTAAAAGATTCCTAGCTTAGTAGGTACTCGTCTCGTATGTTGCTGCTGTCATAATATGACGACGTTGAGGAAGAAACCACCTAAAACATTTTTATTTATTAGTAAGTTTATAAGAGCTATATAAATTATAAAACTTTTTCATTTCACATTTTTATGTTATGTAGAAAATATTCACAACAATATTTGAGTTTTTACGCATTTACCTACTTGTGAAGGAAGTGTAGTGCAATCATATTTTGACCGTCGTATTTTCTAATATATCATTTATCTTAATCCTAATTCGTTTTTTGCAAACACAAAGCACACCACATCAACAATCACTATGGGTGAACCAAAAAATAATTTTCACATACCTATTCCATCGCTCATCTATCATCCCATTATGACCCTTATTTATATGGCAGAAAGATGAATACTACCGTTGTCCGTATTACCGTGGATGATAAAGAGTTGTGGTCCGTTACAATTGTTGCCGTGATTGATGAGGATCATCATTCCTTGAGAAAGGTTACCTTGTATTAACTGTAGCGATTTCCTTCCGGAGAAGCCAGGTATGCGCTGACCGGAAGAATGTTTAAGGATATTACCGTATTTAGGAATCGTTGAGCGAAGATTAAGGTGTCAGTAAAAGTATACTTGATTTTTATTTTCCGCCATCAAATAAGAGTGTTCATATGCCCGTTTCTCGTAATTCTACTCGTAGCGATATCGTAGCAACTTGTCGCTCAAAACATTTTCATATTCACGTACGTGAGTTGCATAATTATATTGTTTTACGGTCGTATGTCAGTTATCAATTTATTTTTAACTCTCGGAAAGAACACGTTTGGCGCATCAAAACTCACAGCAAAATAGCTTTTTGCTACGAGCGTGAGGAAAAGTGATTGAAAACTCACGTTTTCACGCGCCAAAAGCGCTCTTCTCATCCTTGCAGAGGAGAAAATAACTATTTTTTATAAAACCTATTGATGACCGAGCAGTCGATGCATTCGAGCAGTCGATGTAACGCATTATTTATCATTAAATTATAAAAAAATGTACTTATACTCACTTACTAATTTTGATCCCAACTTCTCATAACAGGCTTTGACATTGGAAACAAAGGTAAGTTACATTGAAATAAAACACTTTTTAACGGATACTAGCGCGGTTTTTATGAAAGTACTTTGGTAATTACTAAGTTGGTATTTGGTTTGATTTTTGATTTTCCCGACGTTTCGGCACCTTTACAGCTCAAAATCAAAAATCAAACCAAATACCAACTTAGTAATTAACAAAGTACTTTCTATAAAACCGCGCTAGTATCCGTTAAAAAGTGTTTTATTTTATGTATAGTGAGTGCGTAAGCTTGAGAAGTGAATGAGTAGGTAAGTTACATTATTTATCACTAATAACTTATTTACTTAGTTAACGATCATAACAATAAGTAGGTACCTATATTATGTTATTCATTTTACCTATCATAAAACACAGGACCTTTTCCTCTTCCGTTCTGTATCAAGACATACTTAAATAGCGACTCACAAATATCAATCACGGGACCGAGAAACACTTGAGGCACATGTAGCGGAAGAGATAAGTAACCCTCACGACGTCAAAGCTCCACAAAATAAAGCTGTTTCATTGTTTTAAGCCACCTATAAAGGGATACAAAGCAAACATACGATACTTAAGGCCAGAATGTTTAAAAGACCATCACGACCGGCATATTTTCAATTCTCAGTTTATAATAACAAAAAATTAAAAAATTAAAAACCCCCGACGAACGGCTGATCAGGTCATGGTTACCTTACCATATACTTCCAATCTCATTGAAGTAACACGGTATCAAAATTTCGAATCGATAGGACATATGGAAGGTATTCAGATCCCCTCATCAACTATTAAAGAGCTAATGATCTTTAAACGGCTGATCAGGTCATGGTTACCTTACCATATACTTCCAATCTCATTGAAGTAACACGGTACCAAAATTTCGAATCGATAGGACATATGGAAGGTAGTTCGATCCCCTCATCAACTATTAAAGAGCTAATGATCTTTAAACGGCTGATCAGGTCATGGTTACCTTATCATATACTTCCAAGCTCATTAAAGTAACACTGTACCAAATTTCGAATCGATAGGACAGAAGGTAGTCAGATCCCTCATCGACTAAAAAATAGCTGATGACCTTCAAACGGCTGAACAGATTTTCTTGAAACATGGCTAAACACTCGGGATAAAATTATCTATGACACAAAAAACTAAACGAAAATCGGTTCATCCGTTTAGGAGCTACGATACCACAGACAGATACACAGACACGTTAAACTTATAACACCCATCTCTTTTTGCGTCGGGGTTAAAAAGAACAAGTGCTAGGTTTCTCTCACAAGGGTTACATACCTACATTATTTTTCAAGTGGTAAAGGTAAAGGTAGGGGTTATAACGTTATAATTCGACAAATAAAGTATTATTTTTTTTTAATTACGTACTATGGATACAAAATTTACACACATTCGGACAAGCAGTTTAAAAAGATTTCTAAGATCGCGTGCCTTTTTATAAACTGATATAGGTTTAAACTTAAACTGCACTTACATAAAATCTGCTGTCAAAAATTCAAAGTTAGGTAAGATGTCAGTTTTAACTATGTCTTACAATCATGAAATCTACCGAAGGCATAACTTCTTATTTTACCAAAAGCTGCATTTCCACTCCTGATAAATAAACTCGCCTGAAAATTATAGCTAGGGGATCACTCAAAGAAATGAAATTCATTTTATTGCCGCGACTGTGGCTTTCATTCAAATACAATTTAGCTAATGTAATTGCTGTGAGATGATTCTTTTCCAGAAGCATCTCTGAAAAGGAACACCCTGTTTTAGGTTAAAAATTCTCCCAAAATGTTTGAGATTTTTCGTATGTAAGTTAGATATCGAATAGCGAGTTTTATCCACTAATTAGTTTAAATAAGTATACTATTACGGATTCTTTTGTACAATTTCAGTTGACAAAAACTTGAATTGAACATTTGCTGCTATCTGCTAGCACATAGACAAAGAAATCTTTTATTTTCCTTTTTAAGAAAACATTAAAGGAAACTCAAAAACTAAAATAAATTAACTTTGGGTACAACTTATTTGCAAAACAACATCCAATAGCTTTTAATACAACCAAAAAACAGATAACTCACTCCGACGGACTAATCAAATGGAGCCAGACTAACTAAATTAGGATTCATTGAGCCAAAGAGCCTATGCATAGTAAAGAGTCGACAGAAAAGATTTCACAAAGCAAATTCCAAACTACTTGAAATTCATGGATGTCTTATGGGACAAAACTGAAATCTTATACTTACTTATTCGAATATGTTTCTATGTTACTTATTCGAATATGTTTATATGTTTCTATTCGAATATGTTATTATGCGAACTTTTGTTCAGCAAGTTAATAAGAAAGAAAATGCACGTTAAAGCGTGTATCGTCGTCAGCGTGACATTTATGTGTTGCGCGACAAAAATTGTCAAAGCGTCAATCTCCAATAAAATTATTGTAAAACAGCTTGAATATTAGTAGGCATTTGTAGTATTTTTATTATACGAACTAATTGGTAAACTCGTATATCCTAATCTAGTAGGTTTAACGTGAGCCCCCAAAAATATTCCATAATGTTATAACTAATAAAGCTCTAACATAGGTATTATGTAGATATCGTTAAGATTACGGTAAAAGTTTTTTTGTTGAACTGATGATTGATTGCTACTTTTATCTAGGTACTCTTTATATCCAATTAATCGTTACTAGCTTCCGCCCGCGACATATTATCGTCCACATGGAATTCCACTTGGAAAATTGGGCGTTTCTGATAATAATTATCCCATCTTCGACGAAGACCGGATAATTACGTTTGATCATTATAAAGTCGGGCTGATCAGCTGATCAGTTTAGACAGATATCACACTAAACGAGCTACTACTATTTTATTTACTTCGTCAAATCGGGAAAGGTACTCCATTACACCTGTTCTTTAGCCGCTGCAGCTGAAGGCTAATTCTGCTGAACTAAACAGAAAAAGATAAAATGATTTTTCAGTCTAGTACTTCTATTTACTTTTATATTACGAACAGTGTTTATTTTGTAAAAAGGTTAAATTAAAAATGGTCGGCTTAAATATAAATATTATCGGCTTATTAATTTTTTAAACTGTTTTAAAAAGGGCAGCATAATTTTACTTTTACTTTTTATGGCCTCCTCTACTTATAATAGAAATCTACTTTTAAACCATAAACTTTGTTTTCGAGTGGATATTGAGTTTATGTTTTAAACACGATATAGGTAGTAAGGTACCTCTGTCACAACAGCCTATTTTACCCAATATTAATTAGGTAATTTAATATGATTTGTGTCTAAAAATTAACAAATCATTTTGGTTTAGCTTAAAGGTGTAAATATTTCTAACATTTTAAAGTAATTGATTTTAAATTTCATCTGTCTACCTCGTACATAATTAAGTCAAATTTTTCTAATTCACAAAATGTCTCTCTTATTAAAAAGTACTTTTACTAGAAAAACCAACTCGTTTCTAGTTTAGTAAGTCATTTATGTTAAGTTTGAGAGTAGTTGATTTTTTTCCAGTATAAAATTTTACTTTACAAAATAGCATTCTGAATGCAAAAATTTAAATCTAAAATAAATGCCTCAATTTTATGGGCTAAATTAAGCTCCTATAGAAATAAATGAGCAATGTGGCCCTCTGAATACGCTGCAGTCACGTAGTTAACGCGAAATAGGACGAATCACGTGGCGAGGGCGAACATGAAAATTCCATTTAACATCTGGATGCCACTGACAACAGGAATAGTCATGAAATGACGGCATTATAGTGGACACGTGGTTGATGAAGGTACTGAAGGTATTAGAGGAAACAATTCTTTAAATAGCTACTAACTTCGTGTATGATATTTTTGCGCGTAGGTACTTTACATTGAACGTTGAAATAAACACTAATTTTGATTGTACTGGTTTGTGATAAAAATAAATAAAATAATTATTTTTATTAGTTTGTTATTATCAAGCAACATTTAAAAGGAAAACCAGCGTATAACTAACATCATTTTACGACTTTTCCGAAAACAGTCAAAAATAAAACGACTTTCTATACTAACGCCCGAACAGCTGATCGAGTTTTGTATAAAAAGACGATTTTTAGGGTTCCGTACCCAAAGGTTAAAATCGGGACCCTATTACTAAGACTCCACTGTCCATCTGTGTCTGTCTGTCACCAGGCTGTGTCTCATGAACCGTGATAGCCATACAGACATAGATAGACAGTTTTACAGATGACTTATTTCTGTTGCCGCTATGACAACAAATACTTGATTTTTTTTGCCGTGTTTTGGTACGGAACCCTTCGTGGGCGAGTCCGACTCGCACTTAGCCGGTTTTTTGTCTGTTTTCGGAAAAGTTGTAAAATAAATGTTGTTGTTTATGACGTTAGTAATCTACTCCTGCGAGGTTTATGAAGTTTTACAAATAACTCTGTACATAGAGCTTTTTTCGAAATCCCAATTCCTATCGCTGTTTTTAGATTTTCACACAAAATAATGCAAAGCGTTCCCTTCGGCCGCGTAAATATAGTATTGAGAATGCAAAAAAATAAAATTTAATCCCTTTATAAAATGTTTGTTGCTGCAATATATTTCACAACTTCAGAGTTGGCTGTATAGTTAGACCCCTACATGACTCATAGCAACTGCCTAAAACCTTGTACCACGTAGATGACATCACGGCCAAGATTCTTTCAGTCAACCTCAATACATATTGGCGGCATTCAGTAATGACGTCACGGCTCACATTGCGGATTCACCGCACGCTAGCTCGGCGTAGTAAATTATTGGGACGCTGGCCGCTGGAACTGCTGTAGAGGAAATTACATCTGTAACCTGATTATTGCGAGCAAACGTTTATGAGCGGAATGCCACGGTGCCACTGTCACACTGATTTTAAATTTCACGGCTGGGGAGATTCGCCTTTTTGCTTTTCCAACCTGCTTTTTGTGAATTGATTATACGCGTGACGGAAATTGAGAGTGGGACCCACTTAATAGTCCCTCGTGTTTTAACGTAATAAGCTTCATCAAAAGATAGTTATTTTGCCTGTTATTAGTAGTACGAGAATATTATTTGACTTGTTTCTCTTTGTGTTTCTCTCGTATGTTTTTTCCATTTTTTTTTTTATTTTCATAAAAAACTTTTCACAGTGACCACCCCATCTGATGGCAAATTGTAAGTGAGGGCAAATGCGAAGACTACGAAACCAAGAAAAAAGAATTTTAAAAGCATACGATGATCACCGTATTATGATCACAATTCGAGTAACACAGCCATCGGATCTCACATTCATTGCGTGCAAGCAAGGTAAATTATTGGGACATGTGCCGCTAGAGGCTGCGCAGGAAATTACACTTGTAATCTGATCATTACGCCAAACGCTAACAAGTGAAGGCACACGTATTCAGGCATCACATTTCGGTGCCGTTCAATGAATATTGCGATTAGTATATTCGGTTGAAGGGGATTGGGGATATATTTGATTGACGTTACGAGAATGTGCAGCCAATTTTGTTGAAATATATTTTACTTTCTAATAAAGGCAGGCATAAATGAGTTACAGTGTATTTATCACATTTTTCATGGCTAATGGACTACATTGAGTTTAACCTGATCTCAATAATTTGGAATTCGCATCCAATGGCATTGCCGGAAGTCAAGAAGAGATACTGCACTGGCTGCCTTACCCATTTAACTGGTATCTGAAGACCGAAGTCAGTATATAGGTAAACCAAAGTTTTTCAGTTTGGTAGTTTCGTAAGTGGACTAAATGAATGTCTACCGTCCACTTTTAGAGTCTATGGTTGATATATAAAAAAAAAAATATTTGCATCAAACAGTTCAGGGTTCTAGAAAAATACAACTAATAATAGCATCTTAGTAATAGTATGAAGATTAGGCAATTTGTCTATGTATTTCCACTTGTGATCATGCCTGGTTAATTCGTCATTATAGTAAAGCTACAAGTAAAGATACGTTATAACAATAATACTTCTATAAGGGCTATATTATTATGTACTAGCGACCCCCCCTCGCTTCGATTCCTTCCTTCTTTGCCAAATGGTTAAATTTTTAAAAGTTTAGAAATAAGTAGAGCGAAATTTATTCCTTTTTAATTATTTTAAGAAGTAATTAACTATAACAATATTTAAAAGAATCTGATAAATTGATAATAATAAATATTGTTATTTTAATTAGTGGCGCGATTAACACAAAGGTAAAATGTTTGTGATTACCGCCATGGCGGCCAACTAGCATTTTGGTAATAAGAATTGGTGTTAAAAGAGTTATTTAAAAGTGATTTTGGTAAGCAAGAGTTATACAAAGGTTTTAGCAATTGGTGTTAGAGCACGCTCTAACCCCTTACAACCTCTTATTTGGGCCCACGTCTTATAGCACTATAAGTAATAGAAAGGTTATAATGCTCACTCTTTTAACACTGAGAGTTACATTACAGTTATAGAGTGGCGTTAGTGGCAAACAATTTTTTGTATCTATAATGGTGGTATAATATAAATCTTGCTACCTCAAGCACTTTAAAGTCTGTATTATGGTTATAATAAAAACTATAGGTGGTACACAAGTTCTAAAGTCTACTGGTATAATGTGCATAGTAATATATTAGTTCTTTTTTAGGTTCATTTTTTTCTTGGAGTTGCTTTATGTATCTTGATCAGTGTTGAATAGCAACTCAGGGCTGTAGAGAGTTTTCTTCTTCTATTAGTTTTCATTATTTTAGTTCCATAAGTGTTACTTTATTTCTTTCAATTTAATTTGAAATATCGTCTCAAAATGATGGCCAACTAAGGAGGTGAAATTAAGATTGTCAATATAACTCCGTTAGTCAAGTTTGATTTATTCATCATATGGCTAATATTTATTGCGAGGGCTACTTTATTGAGAGAATAATATATGTTTTGCATCTCAATTTTGAAGGGCCTTGAAAATAAGTGATATTTGATAAAAAATAATTTGCATTTTATCACGCGGAGCATACACTCAATATACATTTAGATAAAAACAGAAAATTGGCTGTGTCTTTTACTGTTATTGTGTATTGTAGTAATAATATTGCGTTTAAAAATGGAAAAATAATACAATAATGGGTTTTAAACAAGTTTTTTTATGCATTATTTTTTAGGTTATGTTTAATTTAGCATGGCGTCTATTCCTTATTACCCTAGGATCCTATTATTACTATTAATGAACAAGAAGTGCTAGATGGCCTGTAGTTAGAACTATTGTTGCACTTGTAATACCAGAACAGGGTTTTAAAGGTAATAAGAGTACAAGTTTAAAGTGTTTGGTTTTACTATGGTTCGACTTGGATGTAATGGTAGTGGTATTTTAGGGTTACGTTTCTGTTCACTGACTGACTGACACTGACACTTTCGTTTTATCCACGAACTCATGGCGAAAATCACAAAATTCTGACTACTTATAGGTATCACTGTAATTTGCATGTAATCAGATCAGAAAACATAACATTTAGAGGTTAGTGATATTATACATCTATAAAAGTAATATTTTATATGTTTTATGATTTAAAGTGAAAATAAGAGTTACAATAGTTAAATTGCATATTAATATTGCTTAGAATAGCTTAAAGGTAAATTTGAACCCCGCTGTAACGATTAGGGCTCTAAAAGTAACTCCATAATACCAATTACTATCATATATAGGAGTTACTGATTACTAAATTAAGAAGCTGTAAATAGGTTGCGATTATTACTTTTATATCAACTTAGGCGGGAAAAATATTTTTCTACTACTTTCAAGAGCTCTTGTCGGTAGAAAGAGTTATAAGAAACTATAATATTACTTTAAGTATTTTCTGATACTTGAATTTATAAAAGCAGGTGCTATGATGGTTCCCACTATACCGTTTATACCTCCTTAAGTAATATTACGTTTCCTAACAAAGTTAAGTGGTATAAAACATTTACTTAGCACTCTTTAAGAACACTTGGAAATAGTGAGACTTACTAGAAACCTTACTATTACCTTAGGTACTTATTGTTACTTGAAGTTACAATACCTAGTGTTACTGCGGTTCAGCTTTTCTCTTTTATACCTACCTAAGTCATATTATGTCTTCTTGCTACTGTTACTCATCTTGATGAGTTATTTAGTTATATTCATGACCATTGAACAAACAAAAGATTTACTGGACGCTTTTATATACCCATTAAACCAATACAAACGCTAAGAAAGGTGGAAATTAGCGCCAAAATGTTGGTTGGGGTAAAGAACTTCAGACAATATTATAGACTCATGACCAAAATAACTTTTTATTATAATAACGTAATATTTTTACCAATTTACACTAAAACCTTGACAAATTATATTCCTAAACCTTCCTCATGAATCACTCTATTATTGGTAAAAACCGCATGGAAATCCGTGCAGTCGTTTTTTAGTTTATCGCGAACAGACAGACAGACGCGGCGGAGGACTTTGTTTTATAATATGTAGTCATAGCGAAAAAAAGCTTAGTTTTTTTTTTATATTTATTATTATTATTTTTATAATTATTATATTTATAATTAAAGCCTATAGATATTCTTATTTCTATATTCTTAGCCAATGTAGCTGCTTCTCACTCCCAATCAGGTCATATTATTATCTTCTTTTAATTTATCTAGCTTTAAAAACCTTTAGAAATATATCAAAACGCACTTAACTGGAAGCTAGCGACCGCATCGTCTGCAAACATTTTAAAGCAAAACGTCTCGTAAGTTGAAATCCAACTAAGTTGACAAATTGAAATGCAGCAGTTTATTCTAGAACCATTCGAAATATCTGTAGCAATAATTAAATAAGTTTTTGACACGTAGTATGGGTAATAGAAAATAATAAATATTTAAAAAAAACACGACTGCCCTGCCAAAAACGAACTAAAAAGTTAAATAACATAGTGTCATTGCATTCGGTTAGTGACGTGGCCATATTGTTTTTTTTTATACTTGTGGCCAGTGTCAGTGATAAGTGATAATGTAAAGATTCTAACGATACATCCAACTCCGTCAAGGCATTTAGAAGTTATGGTGGGATAACAAACATACATACATGAATGAGGAAGGATATAAGAAAGAAAAAGTATGTGGCATGAGAGTACGAGTGGCAAATAAGATAGAACTGGAATGAAAGAGAAAAGGAGAAAATAGAAATAAACCGGGGGGCTAATTGTCTAATTTCAAAATCTATCGCAATCGTTTTCATTTGACAGGTGGATGTGACACATTGCTGCATTTCCTTGGTAAGTTTTTATTTATGCCAAAAGAAGCATCAATGTGTTACGTCTTGAAAGCGATTGCGATAGATTTTGAAATGAGACAATAGAAAGGCCCCTATGTTCAGGGAGCAGTTGTAAAAATAAAAAAAAACAAACATACAACCTGAACACATTACTGCCACGCAGTGGCTGTCATGTAATAAAAACGTGAAAAATCTTCTTTCCTCAGTGTCTCAAGACAAAAGTCTTGACCAGTGTGTGTTTCCAGTTATAAACTATGGCAGAGTAACGTAGTCAATAGTTAGGGGTTTCCTTCGATCAAGGGGGTCTCATAAAGAGACACAAAGTCACCCAGTGGACAATGAGAAGAGAGCCATACCTACCTAGTTGGTGTTTTTATTATCATATTTAATTCTTGTATTCTGGTATTCAATCTTTACCGATGTAGTTGTTGTGTTGCAAGATATCACACTAAAAAGTATGCATTTGATCTTGAAGTTGCCAAGTTTGTTACTAATGAAAACAATAATTATGTAGGTTCACTTGTTTAGAACATTCATCAGCTCTATTTAATTCTAGATAGGTATTCATTTGTTTTATTAAGGGGTTATATTTGTGTATCTAAACAAAAAAGTAATCGACAATTTTACTTTCCGTCAGTTCCCGTATTAATCCTAAAAAAATCTTATATAAATTATGCGTCATAAAAATAATAATAATGCGACGCCATTATTTACGCCATAGCTCCCATTGAGTGGCAATGTTTTCAAACGTTTCCTTTGACGTACTGGCATTTTCATGGCGTTAATTAGAGGTAATCTCACGATAATAAGCCACGTGGTCGCACTAATTACGACGAACTGAAAAACTTAAAAAATTCAACCCTAAGCTCTTAAGATGCCAGCGTTGCAAATTTTCACACACTATTTTAACTTTAAAGGTACAATCTTATTCAACGATTTTCGTAAGAAATATGTGGCAATGAAATTGTTATTATATATTATGCTTTTTCAGTGAAAAAAATTTTTTTTAATAAATACTGATTCGTTTTATAGAATACTAGTCAAATGGTTATTATTTTATTTTAGAATTGAAAATGCTTGAAAAGTGTAATATTTACATAGAAAATTATTTTAAAGATTATTAATATTTTCATTGTGCTACGGACGTGATGTGAACTCTTCGTGTGGTCAAAATCAAAATCAAAACTATAAGTTATGGTAGTGGACGGACCTCTATTGGTAAAAGGTGTTTAGAGAAATACTATAACAAGAGTGACATTAGCTAAATAATGATTACCTAATATTTAATTATAGCCTTCAAACCCTTAAACATATAATTTGCTCTTATTAACTTTTCGGTGAAAGTATCTAAGATTTTGCTTGTTAATTTAATTTGGATGAAATTCCGCATGTTATCCCGAGGGTCTTCTTTTAAGAACGAATTCAGAAATGAAAAAGAATTAAATTAGTCTTAACATGTTTGGCTACTTAAGTCAAGGGTATTTTATTTTATTTTAATTATGAACGATATCTATTACATTGTTGTATAGTCTGTGATTATGATTACATATACGAGTACCACTGCTGTTACCTAATACCACAGACCATACAACAATACTATGTCTGTGCCTTATTTTACTAGGCATTTACGATAAGTATTCTAATCGTCGATGGAACAGACCTTAGCACTTCCTACTATTTCGTCACGGACAAAAAATAGGAGCTCTTTTGTTTTCAAAAATTAAAAGCTCACAGTATCCACGAACACAAAATTCTATAAGCGGAGTCACGGGCATTAAGCTACTAATATTGCTTATAGCTAACGAGCAAAATGAAATAGTAGTAAAGTAAATAGTGATTCAATTTTAAAATTTAAAACACATTTTAGTATGAGAGTTAAATCCTTGAAACTATTACGGAAGGCTTGGTTCGTGGAACTTAATCAAAAGTATTTCCATTTGCTGGCGTTGCGGTTCCAATGTAATATTTCAAACGGTGTATCCTAACTTTGTAATTGCATTAAATGAAATGGTAACATTACACATTCGGCTTCTAAAGTTTAATTGAGATCCTCATAATTCCCACTAGCGAACTTATTGGATAGGCCGACTCTCACACCGTGTTGTAACAATGATTTTTTACATTTTATTATTTGCCTCCTGCAAACTAAAGACAAAGTGTTATTGTTATCTAGTAATAAAATAAAAAACGAAACTAATCTGTTTTCAAAGACTTACTACAATTTAGACCACTCACAATATTTAGTTACAATTGTATTGTTTTGACATTTATGTGGAAATACCAACTACCTATATGAAAATAAATAATATGAATACCAGAAAAATATAAAAAAACGCTATGCACTTGTGAAGGCATCTAGTGGTTCCAAGTACAGTCGCGATTTGATATATATAAGTATTGTAGCGGACAAGGTGACCAAATACTTCTGAACAATTTAAAATATCAATACCTACTAAGTTCCATACTCTACAAGTTACCAATAATATCTTTCTGAACATTAATTAGGTACTTTATTATATTTAAGATAGTGCTGATATTATCGGTAACTTGTAGTGTATGGAAATAATTGACATTTTAAACTGTCCAGAAGTATTTGGTCACCTTGTCTGCTACAATATATCTGACGGTGACTGTACCCATTTATTGCAAACATAAAATAAAATATACCAGAAAATCTCTTGTTATCATAACGAGTTTCATTTAATAAAACTACGATCTGACTCTCATTATGAGATTTTGAGAATCCTTTCATCCACCCACATTATTTTAAAGCTTCTGCGAATTAACTATTGCGTTGTTAAACAGTGGAGTTATTTTACAAAAAAAATATTATGATAACTAAGAGTATATTTTCTGTTAAAATATAGTTTGTGTTGAATGTGTAGTGGTTTCATCACTAGGTATATATTTTAATCGTGGTTGAAAGTGCGTAAATCAGTTAGAGTGCATATTAACTACGTAATCTGCAGCTTAAAATCAACAATCGCATAGCCAGGTGCTAAACCACTGCGCCTCAACATAACATCAACACTTTTATAACAATTTGGTAGTTAGTTTCCGGGACACTAACGCGAAAGAAAGTATTTTTTGGCAGTCTGCGCAGACTTGGAAACTTCAAACTTTAAATAAAAGCGCAATGGAAACAAAAGGGCCGAATGTATACTCTACGGACTGAAGGTATTCAAGTACTCCTTTGCATGCTCAAGCGAGGTATCATAACCCTGTCTCGACTGCGACGGAAGCTCGTAGCGAAGACGCCAGAGCTCATTGAATCTTGTGCACAATTTGACAACCCATTACGGGTCAACCTATTGTGAAAATGCATACGTCGGTCGGGTCGAACAGACCCTGTAATGACGCAATGAAATGTAATGGCCGGAGAAACATTACGCTGGACAAAGCAGTTTACATACTTGATTTTATAGATACCTACAATAGATCCGCATAAAGCATTTTGTAAATAAAATTAGTAGTAATGTAAGCACTTTGGATAGACAAGGATCGGAATTATTTAAGTTGACATAGATAAATGTGCTAAATTGATCTTGAAAATACTGTAATATTATTTGAAAGATTACCCTCACATACTCTAATTTTATTAATCCAGCCCTCAATAATGCTTCTCAAATGAAATTTTATTATCTCAATAAAATAAAATAAGAAAATTCGATAAATAAAACCTGGTTGAAATAAACCTGCGAAAATATTAAATTACCTGTACAATCCACTTAGGAGCAACTTAATATGACACTAATCCCGAATTATTTCGACAATTTAATATTTTACGACCTCTTCAAATTCAGAAACTTAAATTCAAAATACGATATTATAGGTATACCTATATAATATCGTATTTCGAAGGTGAATTTCAGATTATGTATACCTATGATATAGGCACGGGCACGTAGCATAAAGTGTAAACCTGGCGTCATCTTCTAAAGTAGTCCATAGTCGCCTCATATATCTACTTGGCACCAATTACGTAACTCACATAGTAAGCTCGTGCTCTTTTTACAAGCATCTCGTAAATTCCCCGGCCTTACCGAGTGATACCCCAAATTGCTTTTTAGGACCGAAACGGTACCCTATTAACCCACTATCGAAATCCGCCGCAGATCGGTGTCTCTTTAAGATATAGTGAGACCGAGGAAGGGTTAAACGTAGATGTTAGGAGTTAGATTGCGGTTTCGGGTTAATTTTTATACAAGTGTAATTTTGGGATTTCGCCCTTCGATGTTAAATTCATGCTATTTTCTTACTTTTTAGAGGCTGCTGATATAATGTATCAGTGCGCGTCTAGAAAATATTGATACTCTCGTTTGACCCTCTCGAGTCGTTACGATATACTTGGTTCATCATGTTCCAGAATCGCCAACCTGCATGACGATATCAACCAACCAATACTTTCTAATATAACTTTCTAATACCGGGTGTAACAAGACCCTCAACGGAGCTAGTCTACGTATTCTGCCCATCATCAGGACCATTTCTGTTAAAAATTATGGCTCGGAAACGATTTTAATTTTTGGTGTTAAAAAAGAATTGCATACGTTACCACGCAATGTAACGCATACAAAAGACCGCGCCTGCGAGTGAATGGTACACAGCTGCGTGCGGCCGAGTTGAAAGGCAACGTTTATGTGAGTGCTCATGAAATACATTGAGTGATGGCGTTTTGAAGACATTGTTTGTTACGAAATACATAAAATTTTGATAATGTTTCTGTAGACAAAAGTTAGTAAATAACGAATAAAATAAGATTTCATAAAAATGTTGAATTTTTTTTTTTACTTTGACCGTCAATAACTTCGTAGCTATTGGCTTCCCAGGTATAGTCCAAAAGACAAAAATAATCCTGATGATGGGCGTAATACGTGGACTTCGGCTCCGTTGAGTGTCTTGTTACACCCGTTATATAAAAAATATATAAAATATATTTATAAAACACCAATAACTTCGCAGGAGTAGTTACTAACATCATAAACAACAACATTTGTTCTACGACTTTTCCGCAAACAGACAAAAAAAATCGACTTTCCATACAAATGTTCGAACAGCTGATCGAGTTTTGTATGAAAAGTCGGTTTTTTTTGTCCGAGTTTGGAAAAGATGCAGAACAAAAATGTTGTTGTTTATGATGTTAGTAATCTACTCCTGCGAGGTTGTTGGTGTTTTACAAATAACTATGTATAATTAATTTTATTGAGTTAAGAGGAAAAAATAACAAAATTCAATCTAATGACTAAACTTCCACTACCTACCAGCGCAAGTACTAAATTAGACAAGTTTATGGATTAATTTCAAATCCTATAATACTGTACACTTTCTTTTTAATCTGTGCCCGAACAAAGGGATAAACTGTTATGGCGTCTCGTTAAAAATTTTAATCTGTTCCTATGAAATCTGATTGAAAATGTGCCAGTACGGATCGTTACCTCCAAACAAACGTGAAAAAATATTTAACTTACGTAACGTCGACGACCGTTTTGATGCAAATAAAAGTTTATTTTTCGAATGCATTTCATTTGACGGACTTGTGTTTAATTTTTATTTCGATTCGTTAAGTTTTCATTCATATGGCTTCATTTATTTTCGGTCTTTCAGGCATTGTTCAGGTATTTCTGGTTTCTGAAACACAGGCAGTCGGACTTTATCGTAATAAAAGAAAATTCTACAGCCCGCGACCAAAGTTTTACTCGACACTAAAAAACATTTATATTTCTTTTGTTTTTGTTTTCATTGAAGCCAAACAAGTTTCTCATTACAGATTTAGATCGACTAGGTACCTGTGAAAAGTAATAATATTTGAAATTCGGTAAATCCATATTTGTATATTCACTTCTCAAGCTTACGCGCTCACTAGACATGAAATAAAACACTTTTAACGGATACTAGCGTTCAATAAAACCGCGCTAGTATCCGTTAAAAGTGTTTTATTCCATATTTGTATGTGAAAAACGGATATCATTATCATACAGAAAAATACTTATGTAAACAAATAAGACTCGAGTAAAAAGCTTATCTTCGTTAAACAGAATCCAAACAGCGACGTAACAATGTTTTCGTTATCCGCTATTCAGTTATGTAATTAAAAGTCTATTTCTAGTTATTTTGATTCAACATGATAATATTTCTTAAAAAAAATAATCGCTGTTCGTTAGTCTGGCTAAATCTCAACAACGGCTTGACCGATTGGAATCATTATTTTATTGTTCAAATACCTACTGGGTTAGTTTAGAAATAAAATAAAAGGTATTGGTACCGAAAAGAACAGCTAAATAATCGAAAATTCAACATTGTTAATTTTGTATGGGAATTAGGAATCGTCATTTCGGATTACCTTTGATACAAAAGTGCAGTACCTACTCGACCATAATGTATGGAACAGCTGATTTTTTTTGCGAGGAGAGTTGGCCCCATAGTAAAGTTACTTGCAATCATGAGTGGAACCACCACGGCGGCGGGAACCAAATGATTAAAATTTCAGCGTGTATATGGACCCATCTGCAATCCATTTCATACTGGAATCATATTTATAATTTATAATGTTTTATGGTAATCTTTGATTCGTAAAATCATTTTCTGAATTTGGGAAATAAAACCATATCATGAACAATATGATGCATACAATCTTGCCTCTTTAGGCCTTCTGTCCACAAGCTGAAATTAATCATTCTCAATCGAATTAATTAGTAACGAACGAGTACTTTTATCGGCTTGGATATTTATCTGTAAAAAGTTTCAGCACCATTATTATCTGCAACAGAGTTCATCGAAAATTCAACGTTTTAATGTGTGATTAATTTAATAATAACTGCAGGAGACAGCTTTCGATGGAGTTATTAAATTATTATATAGGTGGACGAAAATATTATTTTTGACTATAAAATTTTTAAAACTTTAGCGTGTAATTTGATGGGATTCATTATCAGTTTTTTTTTTAAAACAAAAAGTCGATTCATGTTTTGTAATGCATATCGTTTCATTTTAAGTTTACCCTCGAACTCGAAAGTGAGATTTTGAACATTCTTCAATTTTTTTTGCATTAATAATGGGTGTTATCTTTTTTGCTAACTTTTGAACTAGATAAAAACAATTTTCAGCTAAGTAATGTGAAGCGAGAGTTGCTTTTTTCCTAGAATAAAAATTCGAGCAAACAAATGTCCACTTTGTAGGAAAGTGAGTAGTACCAACTTCTTACTTTGTAAGTACAGTCGGCCCATGAAAATGTTGAACATACTTAGAACCTTGTCATATTGAGTTTCTGCTATACTAACATTTCACAGTCACTCTGCCTTATCTTTCGTTTAATTTGACACAGTATTGACCCGTATTAAATGCTCAAAATTTTCATGGGCTAACTTTCCCTTTCGACGCATAGTGCCAGAAACGCAAATTACCGTACACGCTTACGACCATATTTCAAATTCGCAACTGACCAGACAATATCAGTAATCGTATCGCACCAGTGAGATACTTAGTACCTATTGAATAGTTCCGGTGATCATCTATGGTTTTCATCATCAGTTCCACTTCACCAAAATGGTACTTTTCGAAAGCAAATGCACAAGTTACTTAAGAAAATAGCAAAATCGCTATAGGTGTGCTATATTTGAAGAGTTCCCTTGATTTCTCCAGGATCCCATCATCCAATTTCAAAATTTAAAAAAAATGGGACCAGCTTGAAAACATACCTGATGTTATAACGTTTGAATCATTTCAATCGGTTCAGCCGTCTTCGAGTAATCGGTGTACATACAAAAAACAAAAAAAAAACGGGTCGAATTGAGTACCTCCCTCCTTTTGAAGTCGGTAAAAAGTGATGTTGTTTCTATGATTATTTACCGATCGGTTCATTGTCAATGCTCCGATTCTTGTGGGGACTGTAAAATCTCTGAATCCTTCGAAAATTAGAAAGCAATTTATTTACTAGTATGTATTTTATTATTTTAGAAATTTTCGTTTCTGGCACTATGCATATAAATTAAATACTGGTCATTTGCGAATAAAAAAATCTGGTCGTTTGCATATCTGGTAGTTTTATGGTAATTTGCGTTTCTGGCACTATGCGTATAAATTAAATACTGGTCATTTGCGAAAAAAAATCTGGTCGTTTGCATATCTGGTAGTTTGCTGTTGAAAACATGGTCGTTAGCGTGTACGGTAATTTGCGTTTCTGGCACTATGCGTCCAAAGGTAACTTTCATGGTACAAATATTGATTATAGTTAATAAGTAGTGTTAGTAATTAATTTTGTAAATCAATTGTTTATCAATCCTAATATCTGTTGGCCATTTCCTTGTTGAGTGTCATATGTCAACTTGACAATACTTGAGATTGACATTAGTGTTGCCATAGTTCATGCAGTTGTCGGCAATCACTCACAGACAAAACATCCTTCTGACGTTTAATGCTAGTCTGTGAATCGTGGAGCAAAGACTGACAGATTGATTGACGTGCCGTGGCGCGACACGGCACGGCGCAATGGTGTGTTTCCGGCTCAAGTCTATGCTCCACGTGTGTTTATACTTGTCAGTTTGCAAGTCTATGGACAATTCTATGATAGTTATGGTAAAGCGTATAAAAGCGTTGGATTTTGTAAATTGTACTCACTTTTGCTCGAGCTATCGTCTGAACTGGTCGTGAAATAAAGTATTACTTCTGTTAACGTGGTGTATGATTTATAATCAACCTTAACAATTCAGAAGTGCGCGTTTTTTTTTACCACGTGTCACGATGAACAATCGACGCACACGGCATCCTACTAACTTCAAGTGACGATGAAGAAGAACCGAAGAGAGCTCCGAGGCGACCGATAATAATATCGACCGAATTATGCGGCTGGACCCATTGCTGGAACAAATTATCAGACAACAGCAACATCCAGCGCCCCAAGTCTCCAATGAGGAGTGTATTATGCCAGGTACGTCCACTGATATTAATAATTCTACCAATCAATGTTTCCGTCTTGAAACCACACCCTTCTGTTGAAATTAACGTGCTGTGCAAAATCAGCAAATTCAAGTGAGCCTACCACCTACCCACCTTGTTCTACCACTGATCAATTTATCCCACCCAGTTAATACCAGTGCAAGTCACAACCCTGATGTTGATGTGAGACGAGAAGACGAGAGTACGTTTCTGCTATTATTTACGCTAAAATATGACCCGCGCAAACCATGTTTTTCTATCATGGACCAAAATACATCCTTGTTACATAATTTTAGAAATAGTAGGAATAGTTTATGATTTATCGGAAAACCTGAAAACGTGCCTAAATTCGTAAGAAATTCTAATGCTATTGTCTGTTCACGCATGTTTTCATCGATTGGAGTCATTGGCGAATATCTACGGCTGAACACGCTCCTACCACCACACGACTGGGTACTCTGGAAGGCAACGCGTTCGTGGTATGGACATCAACAAGACATCGGATGTGACCTCGGACGAGTGGAAGAAACGTCTTTAAGACTATTCGTTTCTTCGTCATAACTGCTAACAGTAGGTACCGTGAGGAGTCACAGTGAGTAATAGACTTTTATTATAAGAAGCTGGCGGCGGCGCTAGGTTAACCTTGTGAGCTTAACGATATTAATTGTGGTTTTATAATTTATACATTATCCATTGGTTGAGGCAGGGGCTCATGATCTCATGGTGCAGGTTGTAAGGATACACGTGTATTGTTGTATTATCTTACCGACGCACAATGCATCGAATGTATGGAGGAAAAGGACAAAAATCATAACTTCAGTATCCATTGACAGAATTGTTTTTTTTTTTATTTATTTATTTAATTATATGATTCTGAAAAAAAAAGGCATAAAGCCGAAAGTCGCAAACAGACTCACTCAAAATAAGTTTGAATTTTCAATATAATAAAATAAAAACAAGAACACATAAAAACTACGAATAGATATTTAGAGTTTTTTTTTTTTCTTTCTAAAAAAGCTTCATCAAAGGAGGTCGGCCTTCCTCTCCAAGTTTTCTTTCGCCATTTCTTTCTTGGAAGGGCCTCCCAATTTTATGAAATGGTAGTAGTTGCAGTAGATTCTCTCTATTTTTGCATATAAAATTAAATTAAAACCAAACCAAAACTTAAACCAATAAAAAATTTGTTAAATTTTAATTTCTGAACGTCTTAAAAAATTCATCGCTTGAGGGTAGGCTCACAAGTAGCTTCAGTCCCCCGTGACCACGGCAGCTGCAAAGGTGCCGAAACGTCAGGAAAATCAAAAATCAAACCAAATACCAACTAATTACCAAAGTACTTTCAATAAAACCGCGCTAGTATCCGTTAAAAGTGTTTTATTTCAAGCTTCATCAAAGTTTGTTACTGAAATAATTTACGAATTTATTTACTATGAAAACTTAGGTGGCATACAGAAAAAAGAAATAATGCAAGTTTGTACAAAAAATTTTCAATATCTTGAAGTAAATACCTTGGTTTGTAAGCTCCATAAAAACTTTTTACAAACAAACCGCAGTACTTTTGAATATGATGTGTTTTCTAACATACATAGTCAGTGAATAAAAAGTATATTTGAGCGTCTCATTTTTATAACCAAAACTTTACACTTTGTAACTAGCAAGTGTGAGCCGGCTATAAAATAAATATGTTCTCCTTTGAACTAATGATTTATTGTCCTTACAATGATCACATAAGTACTTACAAAGTCGAACTTTTATTTTTGGGTATGAATCAATGTATTGTACGACGCGGCAATCGATTATTTACCCCCAAAAAGTAGTGAACTCTGAAAATGTAGATTATAATGTATAAAATCGTTTGAAAATGAAATTGACTCATCGAAAATAGAGTACAGTCAACGACACATCAGACTATTACATTTTGACCTTGATACCTTCTTTATATCATTCGTAATTAAGAGCTGTATACGTAGTTAAACTGTTTAACTTACTGTGCTGTCGTGTGTACAATTCAGTTGTTGCATATTCGCAGTCCATCTATTTTGCCAATAATAGGGCATGTAAATTGAAAAAATAAACACAATTTAATAATTAGTGTTATTGTCAAAATTAATAATAGATAGTTAATAATAGATGTACTATTTAGAGAAACAATTTACACATTATGCCATTATTTGATTATTTTATGTTAATTTTACAAGTACTTAAAATATTCCTCAAATAAGTAAAAATATTTTGTTTTAAGCCATTCAAACAGAATGTGGCATTTTATTAAAGATTCACACACATCTTATGTAACAGTTCCTCTTGTAGAGGACGGTCCGCATTCTGGGTAATAATAGTTTTTTTTTATGATGCTTATAATTCTCATCATATAAAATGTATCCCTATGCACAATTAAATATGGATAGGGTTTTGACAAACTTGCAGCACTCAAAAATATATAATTAAGGAAGAGTAAATAGGTTTAGGTTTGCTTACACGACGTCGACGTGTAGGTGAAACGTTACATATTGCTCTAAACATTGCATTTTGATAAAAAGGTTTGTTTGGGTCGTAAGAGTAACCCCAAAATAGTAAAGTAAACCATATGATATGATGCTTAATTGAAGCTACGTTTTCATGATAAGCCATCAAAGAGGATTTTTGGTTTATTTGAATCGTAAGCCTTACAACAATAAGCAAATCTATTTATTTTAGCGCATATTTTCCTTGACATGTTCTTA
The DNA here is from genome assembly GCA_950108535.1 of Agriphila straminella. Taxonomy (NCBI): domain Eukaryota; kingdom Metazoa; phylum Arthropoda; class Insecta; order Lepidoptera; family Crambidae; genus Agriphila; species Agriphila straminella. The sequence goes on along the minus strand of OX467316.1, from coordinate 9,926,056 downwards.
TTTCTAATTACGATTCCATTACGAGCTCATTATTATGAAGTATTGTCAGATCATTGCCTATAGGTTTTCTATTATAAAAACGTATTTTTTTTAAATGATATTTAATTTATTTATTTTAATTGTAGTATTACAATTTTATATCGTCAGATAATATATAACACTGATGAGTAGTCACATAAATAATAGTGGCCTTAGTATAGTTCCTTGTCTTTCCAACTAACTACATTATTTCTAACAAGTAATATTTTACGGGAACTTCTGTCTTATTTTCATTGATGTGATTAATTTCAACACATTGAAAACGATAATGAAGGTATTTTGTGGCCAGTTTGGCGCATTTCCTCTTAAACCATATTGCTCACAATTTGTCAATAATATCATGCGAGACAAAGTCGAAATCTTTGTTAATGTCAAAAAAAATATACATTATTGTATTCATATTCTTAAAAATATTCTCAATAACATTTTTATTAAATAAAAAGCTGTTAAGGAAGCTGACTTGCTTTTCCAAAATAAAGCAATTTTGATTTTTAGCCAGTACATTATTTTTCTAGAAATTTATAAATACTGTTATGCGATGCCTTTTCAAAGTAGCCAGTACTGAAATTAAAGCAATGGTTCTGTGGATGTGGACCTATAATAATAACCAACCTACAATTTAATTACGCCATACGATTAAATAATGGTTCTGTAATAGTCCATCTCATCCATTTAATTATTGATATTTTAAGGGCTTCCGAGAATATGGCTTTAGTCATTGATATATATTGATAGTGAACAATACTTAATAACTTTTGTGGGTATTTAATTAACCCGAACGATGTTGTGTTATTGAGTGATCTTATAATTTTAAATATTTCGTTGGCTGGATCTTTCTCGATATTTGGTTTTTACTGGACCGATTTTGACGATAATAGTTATAATAATATTCCTAAAAATTTGATAATAAATTTAAAATTGAAATTCCAAAGTCAGCTTGCTGCAGAGTCACTAAGATTATAGCAACACCCCATTAAAAAGTACTACACAAATACTAAGCTTCAAATTAGCTTATAGATCTAGATTTTGACATTAATCTTCCCAGTAACTAGCAAATGCGCCTCATTTCCTTGAATAACGAGCCCAACCTTAAAGAAAGATACAAAAATATTTATAATAGGAAATAGACTTCCTTGACGACCTTACGTAACACGTTAGTTTTAATTTAATTGCCAATAAAATTAAAAAGATTATACTAGTGAGTAGACACTAAAGACATGTATTTTTTTTTAAATTAAAAGCAAAACAACCATACTGTTTATTTACATAATTCTCGTAATTATACCTTAACTCAATATTATGATATTATATACAATTATATTAAAAACAATACATTATAAATCATAGGAATGTACCTGATAAATAATCTATTGATTATCAATAAAACTACACACAATAGCTTGAATCATATAAAATATTATAGTTCTGAGTGAAACTTAATTGTTACAATATAAATAAAATCTGGATACTTGTACTAAATTGTTTTTTTTTTTTTTTTTAAGAATATGATATGTTATTACAGTAATGTAAGATTTATTTGCGGATTATCTATTTGATTTATAAAAGAGTAATGCAATATCACAATATACATGAATGTTCTGTACATTACACTAAATACTAATTAATAAAACTTACAGTTATTATAATATTAGCAGCATTATTGCTGATAGTGTTTCTGGTAGCTGCAATCTGCCGTTGTGTGCCCGGTAGTTCAATATTTTCTCTTAGTAATATTTATTGTCTGAGCTAGTTTCTCAGTTTATTTAACTGACTTGGTGTGTCCAGCAGTATATATGATAGAGATCTGAGCAAGTTTCTCAGAGATTTAGAACTGACTTGGTGTGTCCAGCAGTATTTAGAACTGACTTGGTGTGTCCAGCAGTATTTAGAACTGACTTGGTGTGTCCAGCAGTATAATAATAATATATGATACAGATCTGAGCTAGTTTCTCAATATTTAGAACTGACTCAATAATAATATTTAATATTTAGTCTGAGCGAGTTTTTTTTTTTACATATTTGTTATCACCTTGGTACCTATGTCCGGTGAAAAAAAAAAAAACAAAAAAATTGAACGCCATCTTACTTAATAATAATAATAAAAAAAATACATGAATAATTAATTCCCTGCAAAAGAGCAACACTTAGTTCATGTAATATTTAACTAATAACATTGTTTTCTACATAGATGCTATGAAAATTACGAGGTCGTAATTGTTTATCAGGACGGCCGAATCTATGTGAATAATAATTGCGATAAAAAGAAAAATGTCTTACCTTTAACTTAAATGAGTTTTTTTTTGTTTTTATAATTTCAATATCGTTTATAAACGTCTGATATTACGAGGACGTAATAATCATTTGTCAGGAAAGGCCGATTGTTAGTAATTAATTTTGTAAATCAATTGTTTATCAATCCTAATATCTGTTGGCCATTTCCTTGTTGAGTGTCATATGTCAACTTGACAATACTTGAGATTGACATTAGTGTTGCCATAGTTCATGCAGTTGTCGGCAATCACTCACAGACAAAACATCCTTCTGACGTTTAATGCTAGTCTGTGAATCGTGGAGCAAAGACTGACAGATTGATTGACGTGCCGTGGCGCGACACGGCACGGCGCAATGGTGTGTTTCCGGCTCAAGTCTATGCTCCACGTGTGTTTATACTTGTCAGTTTGCAAGTCTATGGACAATTCTATGATAGTTATGGTAAAGCGTATAAAAGCGTTGGATTTTGTAAATTGTACTCACTTTTGCTCGAGCTATCGTCTGAACTGGTCGTGAAATAAAGTATTACTTCTGTTAACGTGGTGTATGATTTATAATCAACCTTAACAGTAGATACAAAAAAAATCCATCTTTTTATTAGGTAAAACGTTTTTATTAGGTCGCTTTCTTGTTTATTTGTTTAAAATACAAGGAACCTCAAAACAAAGACTTTGAATGTGATAAGAACGTAGAACCTCCCAGGGACTATAAAAAAAGGCCAACAATATTTACAATCGCGGCTACATTGAATAACAAATGCCCAGTGATGGGATCCACAACGAGCGCGAATATATCACGGGCCCTTCGATCCGAATAGATGCTGGCCAGTCGTAACTTATTTTGAATTTCGATTCGGTGAAACAAATGCCATCACTACCTGTGCTACACAGTGTATTTTTTTTGTATCAGCAGCGTTAGGCTGAGAACGTTAATATACCTAACTAACTTTATGGAACGCACCGACATGTGCCCCAATTGGTGCCTAGATATCTAAGTTACTTGTTGACCGCACTGAGGTGAGTCGCTAGAACAGTCGCCTTGATCTCATAGCCTTTGGTTGTCGCGCTTACGATACATTCTAGGTAGACGCCTGGATGTATCGAGGCACCTCTAGAGTTGCCAACTCCTATTCGCAGATATCCGGGACATCAGAAATTTTTATGTGGGACTTGGCCAAGAAAAGCGGGACATTCCTACAAATGTATAGAAACGAGAAAAAACCGTAAACAAACGGCCGCGCAGCGCGACTTTTAGTCAAGTTTCATCCACTAACTAAGTAATCTTACCTGCCTATAGTTAAAAAATAGCCGCACAGCGCGATTTTTAGTCAGTTTCATTCACTAATCTAGTACTATTGCCTGTCTAAATTATAAAAAAACGGCCACGCAGCGCGATTTTTAGTCAGTTTTTAACCGACTTCATCAAAAGGAGGAGGTTCTCAATTCGATTGTATGTTTTTTTTTTTTTATCGTTGTTCGCGTGTATCTTCGACATTTATGAACCGATTTCGATAAATTTTTTTTTGTTCGATTGAGTTTTCTTGCGAGATGGTCCCATTTATTTTTTTTTCAAATCGGTTCAGTAGTTTACAAGTAATCCTGAAAATACTATGATATTAAATCAACTAACTTGACAACTTTGTTATTTATGAACCGAATTAGGTGATTTTTTTTGTTGGGGAAGGGATACCGTTGTGTAGTCTTTTTAACTGACTTCAAAAAAAGGAGGTAAGTTTTCAGTTTGTATGTATGTATGTTTCTCCGCGATTATCTCACGTTTGGCTGAGCCGATTTTTCTACCTAAATAATATACCTACACTACCTAATGCAGAAGGTACTTACACTAAAAATAAAAAAAATAAAAAATTGTTTAAAAAACAAAAAACCGACTTCAAAAAACCTGCCTCTAAAAAGAAGGAAGAAATAATATACAAATCATTAGATACGCATTATCATTGTTATAATAAAACACGTTAATTGAAGTCGGGTGGGGCTTTTAGAATAAAAAAAGGAAGATGTTCTCCAGCCCCACGACTTTAATAGACGTGTTTTATTATAACAATGATAATGCGTATCTAATGATTTGTATATTATTTCTTCCTTTTTTTTAGAGGCAGGTTTTTTGAAGTCGGTTTTTTTATGCACTAATTTTGTAATCTGTGGTTTCATCCGAGCGGGTAGCTTGCGGGCTTGCGTGATTGGAGCATGTATGGGATTTTTTACAGCGAGACCCGCGAAATTCCTGCCTCTGCTTAGAGCCGGCCCGCACGCTTATCTTTTTACGGTTTGTAAAATGCTTGTTAAATGCGGCAAATGCCTGTCATATGACTTATTAGATGGTAATCCCTCTTGCTCCGCGCGGTACTCGTAATTTGATTCGAATGAGATTTTTTTCTAACTTTTCTAATTTCCAATTAGAAAAGATTTTTCCAATTTTTTCTAATTTTTTTTAAGCTTTGTCTAAAGCGGGACAATTGACGTCCATTAAGACGCTTCGCATGGTCAATTAATAAGTGTAAATGATTGATTTGACATTTTGAGATTATTTAACGCATTGTAAGCATCTCGTATCCTTAACTGAGAACAGGCACTAAATTCTTAAAATTTTGCTAACCTATACCTATAATTATTATGTCTGATCAAATAAGTTTAAACAATACAAATCTTTCAAAATGCTTACACACATGAATATCTAAAAGCCATTTAATTGAACTCAAAAGCCTTGTTGAATTTTAATAAATAATGTTGTTCGATCCGCCTTTTAGAACTCAAGTGGATCAAAATGTTATATAGAGTTGAAGGGTTTGATCCAATTAAAGTGTTAAATTAATAAAGGCAATGAATAATTACTGTACTCATAACAAACCCATTTTATAAGTAAGCATGATTTTAGTTTCGTATTTCTCATTCATTAATTTACAAAATTATGTAAAATTAATCTCAGCAATAATTACTATGTCGATTCTAACAGTTTGAAAACCAGAAACCTTCCTTTTAGATTTACTTTTTAGGTTTTTGTCCGTGTGTGTTATCCCCGATTAAAAAAAATTGTTTATTTTATTGTTTTCCATTAAATATAAAAAATAAACGTTCGCTCTTGTCCCAGAAGCACAAAACCCAGAACACAGTAAGTACACTCTTATTTTTTTGGCAGTCGTGTAAAAAGTAAATAAATAGGGGTGAAACTCGAAAACCTAACTGATAACACCATTCATTTCATTAGGATAATAAAAGCGAAAATTTGAAAGAAGTTTTCTGGAATAACCTTAAAGTAAGTAAAAACAACTGTTTCACGCAACCACAGTCCATTGTTTATTGTAACACATTTAAATTCAAAATTCAAAAATTCAAAAAATATTTATTTGTGTCTATACATTTTTAACAAAATCAATTTTTTTTTTTTTATTTATTTTGGCAGCAAACAGTCATGTATAATAATAATGTTATTAACAAACAATTATAAAAAATAGACCTACAGTGCCCAATAGCGATTTTTACAAAACTGTGTCTAAACGTGGACATTTTTTTTTTTTTTTTTTTTGTAGCACACTAACACTAAGTTACCTATTAAAAAAACATTGAAAAGCGTTAAAAATAAAACATACATTTTTATACCTAGTACTATCAAAGTACTTACCAAGATATAAATAATTAAAATTATACAAAAAGCAAAGATACCTACGTAACAAGAAAAAAAAAACTACTTTATCAAAGTAGTTCTTTACATGTCTCTGATCTTAAGATAATTTTACTTTAAGTTTTTCTTTTACTTTATTAAGAGACACGTTAAAAAGATCAATATCTTGGAGCTCCTTGTTATAAGTGTTGGTGGAACGAGAAAAGAATGAATTTCGAGTATAATTTTTTTGGCGCCGCGGAACAACAAATAGTGGTAATGAACGTGAGGAGCGCACAGGGAGTCGAATTCGGCCTGAGAACTGGACATAACCCAGAAGCTCAGTCGAGTCAATTAAAGAATTAATAATTTTATAAAGGAAAGTGATGTCAAACATTTTACGACGGTTAAATAAACTAAGTAAATTAAATTAAAAATTAACGTTAATAACCACATTAGTCAAAGACTGTGTCGCAGCTTAGCGCCCACCTCGAACTTATAGAATTATAACAGTAAAACACAAAAATTTATTTGTTGAATCTAGAAGGAACTTACTATGTAAAACAAACTTTCTTGTAAATGCAAATGAAAATAGTATTTGTAATGCAAATAAATAAATATTATCATTATAACAATAAATTCCAAGCCTTCAAAGGAAGCAGTTCTATTTACGAATCGCATAATATACTCCTTGTAAACTTAATATTAGCTTGCTAACTGTTGTAACTAACTGTTCGGTTAGAACCTAGTAAGCAGTTCGTGTGACACGAGAGGTTGATATTTAACCAGAAACGCCTTAAGGATGTCAATTTATTTACGATCACAGTTAAACATTCCATCGCTGAGGAAATAACGTCTACTGAAAAACATCAAAGAATATCAAATTTCAATTTAGTGACATCCGAAAATGTCAGCTTTTATCACTTCCTGCGGCTTAATTCACAGTTTTAAACATCAAGTCACGTTAATGACTTAAAAAAAACCTATTTATTTTGATTTTGAATATAAGCGACTATTTAGTTTACATCTTGAATATAATATATATCTTCCAAACCATTTTAACGTAATCCTTCATTTCTTAGCCACAAATAACATCTGTACACCACTCTCCCTTTGCCTTTTACAAAATTCGACAAATGTAATTTTCTTTGAAAATGTAAGCATGACTTTCAGATTCAGGGTCACTAACCCCTACCAATAAAGCCGTTAAATCCAAAAGCTCTCATTCTAATCTCCTAATTACACATTCCTAGAAATAAACCTAAACCTACCTACTAGAATCACTTACACAGCCAACGCCTTCGCTTTGTTTCAAAACCCTGAATTCCAACGCTAATAGCCTTAGAAGGGCAATTGAGACATTTAAATCAAATTAACATCAAACATTGTGTTGTAAGAGGCATCGACAAAAGACATTAAGTGGAAATTAATACGAGTTCGCTTTTACTACAAAGCTCATCTGAACGGGGTCGGCTGAAACTTGGCTTAACATGCTTCTACAAACATAAATGCATTTGAAACACTAAATTTTCCTTTTATACTTTCTCTGTGTCAAGAGAACTAAGAGCTATTTTCGTTCAACTACAGTATAGGATGAGTGAATTTAAACATTGGTAGGTGTGAACAAGTAGAGTTAACTGTCACTGTCATGCCTTGCCTTTATACTATAGTAGGATTAGTTAATGCTTGCTTATGTTGGGCGCAATTGACCCAACTGAGTTTAAAGCTTTTTTTTTAAACGTAATGAAGTTTTTGTATTGAAAATGGGAAATTTTTTCTAAGTTTCAATTTATAAAAAATTATAAAACTGTGACCAGTTTAAAATATTTCAGTAGTTCATAATTTTTAAAAGCCTTCCTTTTTCCAAACGGAATTAAAAATACACCAATTATTAAAACTTGACTTGATCTGACTACTATAGGAGCATCGAGCAATAAGTAATTGTGATTATTCCAAAAATTATGAATTAATATTTGGAATGAGGGCGACAAAATTCAAACAAGTCAAAGTCCTTTTACTTTTAACGTGTAAAATTGTACGCGTAAATATTATTAAAATGTCTCATAATTAAATTGAATTGAAAATTTCATTAACCTAATTTATTTCTGATAGGGTAAACATTAAAAATGTAAATGTGCTAAACCCAATATAATTAATAAAATCCCATGTCACTTTACCTTTCCGCGTGGTCTAAACTCCTCTTGATCATAAAATCATTTTTCTCAAACATGCTTGGAAATTCGAACATTATTTTGACAACCTTCTTCGTGCTAAATCGGAGTTTACGGACTGACCTAAACCGCGCCGGCAATCTTAGTATGAGAATCCATTACTAACGTGTAATAATGGATTTTCATACAAAAATTGCCGGCGTCTGACCGGCAATGTTTCTATTAAAACTCATTACGCACGTGTAATTCAGAAATGGAGCGAACTTTTTATTGAATCACGAATAATGGGTATCAAATGAAAGGCCTTGATGAGCGAGCACAATCCAATTTTTTTTTTTAATATTAGGTATGGGTATCAAATGAAAGGCCTTGATGAGCACATTCCAAAATTATGAAAAAAAGGAAAAAAAAAGAAAGTTAAAAATACCGTCTTGGTATGAATTTCCGCGCATTATTTGAGAAAAGTACTATACAAGCCTTGGCCGCAACTTTCACGTTCGTCCTTCAATGCCTGTCTTGCGTGCCGCTGCAGTAATGTACTATAACTGAAACAGCCTTGGTGATTGCTGAAACTGTTAATATACTACACTACAGTGTTGTTTAAAATGGTAGCACATCTCCATTACATACATTACTTTAAAAATTCCCTTTAATGGGTACAGTGAATTTTCAAAGATTTGAAAAAAAATCCGTCATTTTAACCCTTTAATTATAAGCTCTGTCACAAATTCCCGCTGCGTTCCGGCCGTTGAGCTTACTCAACTGCCAACGCTTCCTTAGTATTTATTCTGTTGATCCGCAAGTGTCCGTAGGCAAGTCATTTTAGATAAGCAACGCTGTTTGTTGACTCCTGGCAGACAATTACTGTTTGAAGGTATTATTTTCTTTTCTTATTTTATATCAGAAATAGGTCTGCATTGTTGGTCTTTTTAAACTGCGAATCGTGTTATTATTATTATGATAATTTTTATTCTTATTATAAAATCGGCATACCGCATACTTACTTAATTCACTGACATAAAACAGTATTTCATAAAATTATGAAAAATCCTTGTCGTGTAAATGCAGAACACAATGCTGGAGGCACGTATTTTTTTCCAAAAATATTAAATAATAATAATAATAATTCATTTATTTCGGATCAATCCATATCACACGCATACATTCATAAAACAATAATAAAATAATAAATAAAATCAATCAAATCAAAACAATTAGACTAAAATTCATCAATTAAAAAACTTATTATCTTCTGGCTTATATGAAGCGCTCATGGCGGAGCTTGACAGACTATCGTGCTTGGTAACCTTTGTTAAGCAACGCTCGGTCCGGCCAGGTATTAGATGGGTGACCGTTAATTGGCATTACAACTGAGTGTTTCCGTGTTTCGGAAGGCATGTTAAACCGTCGGTCCCGGCTGTTGTCATCTGATAACAGTGGTTAAGCCAGGTTAGAGGCCTTACAGGCGGCTTGATAAACTCTAACACCAGAGGTGGCCACTAATCCTCATACGATAAGAAAGAAATAAACAAAGTAGTCCATCAGCCATTTTTGATGTCCCCACTGCTGGGGCACAGGCCTTCCTTATAGGTGGTAAGGAGGATGGGCCATAACCCACCACGCGGGCCCAATGCGGATTGGTGGGTGTTAACGACTGCAAATGCAGCCGGGACCAACGGCTTAACGTGCCTTCCGAAGCACGGAGGAGTTCGAAAATATAAATTTTTGGTCACCCATCCCATTACCGACCCTTGCGAACGTTGCTTTACTTCAGCAATCGCTGGGCCAGGCGCTAAACCACTGCGCCACCGAGCTCCTCTAAACAAAGTAATCGTGTGAAAATTAATTATTTAGAACAAAATAAAGAGTGAAAAGACGGAAAATTAACCTCTCCAGCTATCATAGCCCCTAAACGTTGCAACAGGCGCAGAAGGCCCGCGTCATCCTGACTCTGATGAATAATGGATACCCACGGCCGCGTCAATGAGATCACGCCGACCGATATTGGATTATTGCGAATAAATGACGGGAACACTCATTTTGATTGAATAATTTTTGATGGTCTTTTAAATTCTTTGAAATAGTCTTTAGTAAGTTAGTTTTGCCATTTCTTTTTTAGGGTTCCGTAGCCAAAATGGAAAAAAAACGGAACCCTTATAGATTCATCATGAGTCTGTCTGTCTGTCTGTCTGTCCGTCTGTCCGTATGTCACAGCCATTTTATTCCGAAAGTATTAGGATTACACAGTTGAAACTTAGTAGGTAGATGTATTCTGTTAACCGCTTAACGATTTTAACACAAAAATAAAAAAAAAAACTTAAGGGGTGCTCCCCATAGATGGAACTGAAACTGGAAAAAAAAATTCTTCATTCCAATACGTGCGGGGTGTATAGACACCCCGCACGTATTGGAATGATGTCATTTTTAGAGACCTATCTATTGAGATAGGTCTCTAAAAATGACATTGAGGTTTCTAAGACAATTTTTTCTCAAAGTCAACCGTTTGAAAGATAAACACTGCCAAAGTGGTAAAATGTGTGTCCCCCCCCCCTTCTAACTTTTGAAATAGGTGAGTGAAAAATCTAAAAAAAATATATATATATCTTAATAAAAACTTTCACTGAAAATTGGTTTGAACGAGATATAGTAATTAGTTTTCGAGATATATCATATTTTCCAAAACCGCAAATATAACTTTGTCATTCATACCAACACTTTGAAAAACAAAGTTATTTTTACAGACGAAAAATGATAGTGGTATTAAATGGTATGGTATATAAGGTAACTACGGAACCCTACGGCGCGTGGCCCGACACACACTTGGCCGGTTTTTTTTTTATTTCATTTTGTAGACGTTCTGAGTCATTTGAAAGAATGTATCCATTTTTAATCGATGTAAATTACGCTACCAGTTTTTTTTGCTAATAATTCACACTCATTATCATGTGAAACGTGGAATCAAGCTGGTATCACGTCCAGAATTTCACAATTTTGTTGGTATTTGCGGTATCGTGACATTACTGTTATATATAAGTATAAGTAATTGATATTATTTCCGTTTTTGTTGGATTGGTTTCGATTGAATAATATTTTTTTTATTATTCCTGTTTCTGTCAATGTAGCGACATTTTGAGTACCATGAATAATGGATAACATATATTGGATTATTGGGGAATAACTGACGGGAAATCCTACCGTTCCCGAATACTGGGATTTGGGCTGATGATACGAAGGATACGTATGTTGTTGAAGACGCTAACAAAATGCATTTTAATAAGTTATGTGTCGTTATACTCCGCGTAAACTGTTGTATTGTGAATTGGGTAACAGATTTACCTATTTTTTCTTTGTAGTTATTATTTTTACAAACTATCTTGTTTTGGCGTTCATTTGTTTGGACCTTCGATCGACAATACCACCTACTGATAATACTAGTAAAATGAAGGGGATGGCAAGTTGTAGATGTCGCTGCGTACGCTTGTTCCTAAGACAGTAGACGTTCAGAACAAATCTATAGAAAAATTGGATTTTTTTTGTGGTATTTTTTTACCGAAAAGGACCCATTGACCCAAAATAGATATAAAAGTCTATTGTACCATGCAAATGCTAGAAATTAAGGCGTTTTTATTCTTACTGAATTTATTAATTTTTTCTATTCAGATTTTTCAGAAATTTGTAAGTGCCAACATTTTTACAGCTTATTACACAGAATTTGGTCATTATAAATACGATTTTTAAAGTAAAAACCCTCTGTTTTGACCATAGAAATATCTTATTTACCTGTGAAAAGTGTGATTACTTAGATTGTTTCTTTTTGTCACATCACAATCACTAACAGAACAAGATATCATGGCTCCAAGATACTCTTATTTAAAATTCTAATTAAGATTACCAAATATTTTAAATAAATTGTGATTGCTCTTTTGCTAGGCGGGACGCTAGGGGCTCTTACTGTAAAAAAAGTTGGCACATTGTCACTTGATCCTAAGTCTCTTCTTTTCATAGACCGTGTCCGTATAATGTTAACATCTCTTTTCCACGCTTTGTTGGTCTTCTTGAGCGGAGCGAAAAATTTTCTATGTCTATGGTTTTGATGGTTTTTGGGGAACAAGCGTTCGTAGCGCCACTTTTACAGTTGCCTTCCCCTTTGCCAAAAAATACACGTGACCTTTCATTTCAGCAAGTAGGAGGTTTATAACGTTCAAAACGAATGTTGGCCCCGAACTTATATGTATACGTTTATATCCAGGACATCATTGTACATAAAAATATATAACAAAACACGACTAGGACTAACTCGGTAAGCAAAAAAACCAATAACACGCATCTCACGAGAAAACTTTTGGGCACACGAATTTAAGCGTTATGGCTCATGACAGAAGTATCATTCTCGCACATCGATATTGTACTTAAAAATATATTCGCATAGGTAATTACAGGGAAATTCAGAGGAATCGCCCGCAGCAATTCAGGTAAACATGGCCTGTATTTTTGCTCCCTTGTAATTGAATAACGGCCTCGCCAGATCGGCGGATGTTGGGAAAAATAATTCTATTATACCTCCCCCTTACCGACAGTTACCGGTGAGCTCTTGGTATGCAATACTATAAACGTTTTTCTTCTTTCTTTTTTTTATAAGTTAAATGTCCTAAGTTAGACAGAAGTTTGCATACGGCCTATTCTTTACCTTAGTTAAAACAAACTTATTCATAATTTAGAGGTCAAACGACCAATTTTTCAAGTCAATATTAGACAGATTCAATTGTGAACCAAATGTCAAGCGGAGTGCCTCTCCGCCCGCCCGCCGTAGCGCAAGTATAACACATTGGCAATACCATGTTTGGGTTTGGATGTAGGCCAGTAAGGAATTGGCGAATCAGGAGTTGGCGAATCAGAAGTTGGCGAATCGGGAATTGGCGAATCAGGAATTGGCGAATTAGGAATTGGCGAAAAAGGAAGTTGGCGAATGTGGAAACTGGGTAATTTTAATATATTATTATGTAACTAAGTGTCATAGAAACTTACTTTGCTTTGCTATGTCATTCAACGTAACAAGTAGGTGACTCAGAAAAGAATTTATATGCGGCTAACTGTAACTATTTTTTTTCCTTTATTGGTTTTGTATAAGTAATTGATTTTAAAGTGACATTAGTAAAAGTGTAACTGTAGTGTACCATGAAAACATGGGAAAGTTAATTATCCAATGTATCACTTTTCATCACATTAATCTTTAGGCTCGTACCTAGACGCAATATTTGTAAACCGTTTTCACTAAGTACTAAAATGTAACTTGTGGTTAACTTTTATTGGCTTCATTCAAATGCAATAATATGTAACTTACTTATTTTAGTAATTATTACAAATTTATGAGCTGTTGTTAACCTTAATAAATAAATAAAAATAAAAAATATTGATTGAAGAAATTCAACATTTTAGGGGTCTCTTAAATTTAATTACTAACCAACTTTATAATAGCGCTTCTGATGTTTAAATTAAATAATGAACGCTGAAACTTACTTCCGTTGGTTAAAAAAAATTGCGACCAATTAAGGGAAACAACGTGGACGTGCCCTTGGATTAATAACCATAATTAACGGTAACGTTAGTGATGTTGTTTATTTTATCGATATTTGGGTGATTATCTGTCAAAAATTGACGCTATCCTTCTCACTGTAGCAAATGAAGGAAACAGTAAGTATGAACTAATATACTATTTGTACCCTAGCTTCAGTGAAATTTCGCTGAGTTTTGATTCAATAAAAAGTTTCACCTAATGTAGACAGTGCGCTTACTAGGTAGGTAATTGGAACTTTGAGTAGGTGTGAACTTTCATGCCTTCTTCAAAGACAGAAAAGTCCAAAAATTCGGTTTCATTCATAATCATCGATATGGAATAACACTAGATTAAATCCCCGTAATTAAATCATTAGTTACTTCCGTGCCTGTCCCACACTTACGTTACGACGTAACGACGATTTAATTAGAATATCAAGTGCCAACACGAGTACCTACTCGTTATGTCAATTACGATGTATAATGAGGACAAGCGACTTGCACGAATGAATACCTTAAGCTCTCTTCATAAAACGGTACTAACAAGCCGTGTATAATGGAGCTTTGTATGTTGAGTAATTACAAAATAGGGGTTGTAATTGTAAAATTGTGAGTAGGAAGTAGGTAGATGAATAACTTTCTTATTTAGCTACGATGGATATTTAACCTTTACCGTTATATACTGTTCAAATGAAAATAGGGGTCACCTCACTTTATGGTTTTCCAAACAAAAGAGCTAACTTCTGAAGGGATTTTTTTTGATAAATTGACTGATTGTTTTTTTTTTACTTTTTGGCATAATAAATACACACATTCGTGCCAAATTACAGCTTTCTAGTACTAAAGGCCTCTGAGCTATGCGGACGGACAGACAGACAGACGGACATGGCGAAACTATAACGGTTCCATGTTGAACCCTAAAAATGAACTAAATTACTAAAAATTTTGAATAAGGAAATTCTATATCGTTCAATTTTAATTCACTCACTCAAACAATTTTTAATATTACTTCTTGTGTATAACAATCAATTTTTAAATTTGAGATTTTTAAAGAAAAAATAGCTTTTGAGGCAAGTAGGTAGATGTTGTGTACCAAGCCAGTCATCAGGCTGCACTGTCGAGGTGCCGGTCATTAAAACCAAGATTAAGGCTGCTGGGCCATAAAAAGGACATCAGGTCCGAGTTTTATGGCCCCCGTGATCAACATTGCTTCGAATTTCTCTTGATTAACCTAACTAGGTATCTTGGATTGATTAGCCTACTATCAGGCACAAAGTAAGTAGTGGCGGTGCTCATGTGTATCAGAGCAGATGTGTAGCGGAAAAGAGGTGACCTTGATCTATAATATTTTTCTATTGTGGTAAATTCTTGATCTTAAGAGATATTTACTTATATGTTAGACCCATTTTTTTTTAATATCAGTCATTTTTAGTGAGTCGATTATTCGTAAGATTTTTATCTTATGAATATAATTTTAACAAAATGAAATAGGAATAACCTTTTTTCATGAAGAGAAAATCTTGAAAACGGTAACTAAATGGCTTGCAATCTAATTTAGTTTACTGATGTCCTATCTACTTTTTGAACTCTTTTAATAAGAATGTACCTACATTGAAATAAAACCCTTTTTTTGGTATTTTTGTAATCATTTAGTTTTATTTTCATTTTACCGACGATTCGGCAATCGGCATGTTCCTTGCCTTGCCGTAGTTACTAATTGTCATTAAAATAACTTACATACTACACATTTCTCATTTACACTAATCCACATTACCAAACTACTGAAACTCCTATGATGATACAAACCATAAAGTATAGACGTAAAAGAACTAATAAAACTACAAATATCGGAAGTTTTATGCCACGTCCACCCTGAGTGTATCGGGATAAGAAAAAATTATGGAGACACAATTATTAACCTAGGGATCGGCATCATAAAACTAAATGATCGTTTTTATAGCATCGACGGGTCCAATTTTATGATGTGGGAATTTCAGTGGCTCTATAGAATAATATTAGTTTTATCTCTACCGCTCTGTCCCCGTTGTCTATTCGGACATAAATCGAACTTGGATATGGAACAACGAACTGAAAGATGAAGATTTACAATATTTTTTATTGTTATACAGCAACTTTTGCGGTTTCCGCTATTGTTGGATCTGTTACTACCTCATATTTTAATCTCTCAATAAATAAATGGATACCAGAAAATCTCGAATAACACGACATATTAAACTTACGAACTCACTCCTCTATGTTATCACATCGTATGATACTAAATATCGGTGTGGGTATATGTTAGGAAGTCAGGAATGCAATTTAATATCATACCAAAGGCATACCCCATAAGTACGTAGTGACTAGAGAGATTGAACGAAACGTAGAGGCAGATATTAACATGTGGGGAGACTGGGGAGCCGTTGACTACCATCAGATTGGAATATTTTGACAAAACAACATTTAACCTACAGACAATTGTCAAAAATTAAAATTGTTTTGCTTATTTGTACTTCAACAAGTTGCGATTGCGTAAGTAGGTATGTCCATCAGCCATTTTTGATGTCCCCACTGCTGGGGCACAGGCCTTCCTTATGGGTGGTAAGGAGGATGGGCCATAACCCACCACGCGGGCCAAATGCGGATTAGTGGGTGTTAACGACTGCAAATGCAGCCGGAACCAACGGCTTAACGTGCCTTCCGAAGCACGGAGGAGCTCTAGATAATAATTTTTTGGTCACCCTTCCCATGACCGACCCTTGCGCACGTTGCTTAACTTCCGCAATCGCTGGGCCAGGCGCTAAACCACTGCGCCACCGAGATCTTCATTTCTCATTAAGACATTGTCAAAAATTAAAATATGTATTGCTATATTAATTGTACTTCAACACTGCAAATTCCATACAAGTTGCGATTGCGTAAGTAGTTATTGCCTATTTTAAAAGATAACCACCTTCAATGTAGCGATTATTTAAATATTTTTTTACGAAATTACTCATTATTCTCATCAAGCTTTCGACTTAACAAAAAGGATTAAAGGAATAGTACTGGCGCATAAGATGGACAAAATAACAGTAATACTCATAGGAGTATTACTGTTATTTTGTCCATCTTATGCGCCAGTACTTAAGTACCTACATACTTCTTCTTCTTCTTCTTAACTTAAGAGCTGCGCTCTTTTGTTTGTGCAGCTTCCTCCACTCGTTTCTGTCCAAAGCCAGTTCCTTGGTTTCTTGATAAAACACGACGTTAAACCTACATACATACATGAAAATTAATTTCTCATAATATAAAACACAAACGTGCATTTTATGAAACATGAACTAGAACCACATGAGTAAATCTAGAACCATGAAGACAGTTTTACGACAAAATTTAAAGAAAGTTAAAATAATATTATAGCATGAATAACAAATCGTTTTCCCATAGTAATGGCTGTGGACGCCAAAACGTTAAAATGACAAATCGTTTATCCTTGATGCCATTTTTCACGGAAGAGGAAATGCAGGGCAGTTCTTATTCAAACAATTTTATGATCAAACATCTGTTTCGTTATTATTACATGAGAATACTTACTTAGTAGGTATTTCATGAAATATACTAAATGATAAAACTCACTGTTACTCTAAGCTTTTACGTAAATCGGATTAACTTAGCATACTTACTGTATTTTTACCTTTTTCATAAAAATGCTTGTATTGTAATAAATGTAAGTGAATAAGTATAATATCAAATTACCTTTGCGAATATTACAAAATGAGTATAAGTAACCTAACAACCTATAATTTGTAGGTATGCTGGAATGGAAAAAAAATATTTTTTCTTAAAAAATATGTCATCCAAATAGTTGAACGCAGATTCTTGTAGATAATTTCCCCCTAACAACCTACCTGAATAAATTTTGCGCCCGCTTTAGATAAATCTTGCAATTTATCATGTGATATGAAATTACACATCTTACACTGAAGTTAAAGTTATGCTTATTACACCCCCTAATCGTTTCGAAACAAGATTTACGACCCCTTCGTACTTTATGACCTTAAAGGTTATATTTATTTTTATTACGCACGGTATAGTGAGGTTTTGCATTTGTGAAATTTTATTACTTTAGGCGAAAACTCTTTTAATCGGAAAATCAAGCAACCAGTATGGAAATGAATATGGTTCAGACAAGATTTTCATGTAATTTATCTAACTTAAGTTTTTTTTATATTGATACAGACAGACGATGGCACATCAGACGTATTTAACATGTTGGCATTGAGAACGCCTTTATGCCCTTCGTGATAAAAGTTTTTTTTTACAGGACAACTTTTACATCTGACTTGCCGTGGTGTGTACATAGTTAAGTGAAAAATTATTTATTCAAATAAGCTCACATCGTCAATTCTTTTAGAACTTAGGGTTTATGTAACCTTATTTACGACATGGATGGGTAAACTAATTTTAAACCGATATACGTGTAGTTAAGGAGCTCGGTGGCGCAGTGGTTTAGAGACTGGCCCAGCGATTGCGGAAGTTAAGCAACGTTCGCACGGGTCGGTCATGGGATGGGTGACCAAAAATTTATTATCTCGAGCTCCTCCGTGCTTCGGAAGGCACGTTAAGCTGTTGGTCCCGGCTGCATTTGCAGTCGTTAACACCCACTAATCTGCATTGGGCCCGCGTGGTGGGTTATGGCCCATCCTCCTTACCACCCATAAGGAAGGCCTGTGCCCCAGCAGTGGGGACATCAAAATGGCTGATGGACATACGTGTAGTACATTTATAATTTGCATCCTTCCACATTTATAAAGTTCGTTCTTAAAATCGGACTTTTTATTCAAATGTAAACAAATCCCATATTATTTCCACTTCACATGCGACTATACTAAACAGACAACTCTGAACCATACCTGTTGGTGAGCTTAATGTACTGTACTTGATTTTAATTGGAGGATGATGGAAACACTTAGTTTTAGAGTATAACAGTTTAATCAGTAACATTGGCAAAGATTTGGCACACACAAGCATTCTGACAACCAAAGCAAAAAGCAACCATATAAAGGTAAACGTCATTATAAAAATATAAACTGAACGTATCAAAAAGGTGGCATCTCAGCCAGTCGCCAACAATACCAGTGAATCAAAGGTGACTAAATCAATAAAATTAACCGCAATCAAACGCCGCCTCGGTGCCACTGAGGCGGCCATAAAATCGGTTAAATTCAAATAGTCGTGTAGGTCCGACCGCGTTGGATTGAATCGCTTAGCGACAATGTCGCCTTGGTACCCCTCAAATTACCGGAATGGGTTTTCGATATACCAACCGTGGGCCTTGAAAGTAGACGTTCGACAAATTGCTTCGCACGTACGGATGAAACTTCTTTCGGATTCACTGGTAAGGGTTAAATTGTGTAGGCGGTGCTTCTTGTGAACTTTATCTTGTAGAATTACACCTTACTTTGACTTTGTAAACAGTTTTTGTATTTGTTGTGTTATTACGTAATAATAGACAAATACAAGAGAAATTTACACAAATGCTAATAACATTTTCATCACAGTTTTCTTTTTTTTTCATTACACATTGAAAATCTCTTAATTTCATTCCCTACCTACCCATTTAAAAACCACGCTCACCAAATATTAGGTACACTTGAAATGGACCAACGAGTGCTAAATATTGTAGTACCTATCTCATATTAAAGTAGAATAGATTACCATAATATGTATGGTAAATGGATGAAATTGTTACGTGTGCCTTAAAAGTAAATAACTAATTCATTTCCGCCCATCTTAGTTTCATTCCTTCTTTACAATGTATCATGTTAAAAGTGGATAATAGTAGATTGTTATACGAGGGTCAAAAGGAAGCAATTCCCATTCGAGATATTTAGACGCCCGAGCATAGCGAGGGCGGCTATAGTTCGAGAATGGAATTGATGACTTTTATCCGCGTTAAACACTCTACTTTTCATTTCGAATTTCAGGAAAGTAAAAAAAGTCTTAGTTATTCCAAAATGTTTATTAATAAAAACATGTACCTACATAGTAACTACATTGGTAGACCTTATAATTATTACCTATACCAACTTACCTTTAAAAAAATTAGAACAATTTGTGAAATTTAATGTTAAATTCTTGCTTGGAATATTTACAGTTTGATATAAATTATTATGATGACAGATTTGGCTTTGTTGGAAGCCTGTAAAAGTTGGAGATATTCTTTGGTCTTTGATAAGACGGTAAGTCCATGGCAGAGACTCTCCTGAAGTAGTTGTTTCCTGTAGGCGAATTACAGCGTAGTTTTATTGTTTCTTTTATTTTATTTGAACTTTTTGTTTTAGTTTTAAACTCATTTTTAGTAAATACAAAATCAACACAAAACTTTAATACGGCACACACAGCTCAAAGTCACAGAGTTAGGTAAGTCTCCCTCCAATATTTTATAGTTTTTCTTTTTTTAAATTTGGAACACGTCGCGTCGCCGGCCGCTCCGCCCAATGTTTTTAATTTTGCACTGGCTGTTTATATACCATGTTTTGTTGTTGTTCGTGAATGCGCCCTACAAGGCTGCAACTTTTTTAAACCATTTGTTTTAAACTATTGTAAACTTTTTCATTGCCAAATTCAGTTCTATATTTAAATTACTTTTCCACCCTAGGGTGGAACGAAGAGTTTTGGACCCGCTGCTCAGTTCAAATATACATCACTTTCCGAATATGAGAAATGAAAAAATAATTAATAGTTGTGCTATGAAGTAAACGAAAAGTATTAATCTCAAGTTTCAGTTTCTAAACGCAGCTACTAAAGACTGTTGTCTTTCGGTCCTGAATAAACGCTCCAAACACCAATATCCCCCCGAAAGTTTTTATTACATTTGTTATTATATCTGAGGAGTGGAATCCGGCGATGAATTCGAAGATCCCTACTCCGATTTTACTAAAAACACTGCCAAACTTTCCCCTTACTCGTAGAAAGATTCGGCGAATCACATAACTTTTACGATTTTAAATCTACATTTCAACCGTTTGGTTTCTAATCGTATAATTATGTTTTCCCAGTCTCAGAAAATGTTGGTGTCGATAAATTTGTTGTTTCTGCAACCCCAAATTCAAACTTTCCTTTGATTAAGTCAAGTTTGATTTTGCAATTATAGGACAAAGAAAAAAGGAAAATTGTGTAGTGGGCAGGATTTAAGTTTCGAAGAATAGATAGAAGTAAACCGTTTTTCTCGGGGGAATTCAAATTTTGCTGTCCTTTTTTAACCGACTTCAAAAAAAGTAGGAGGTTCTCAAGTCGACGGTATTTTTTTATGTATGTACAATTGTACATACCTACCACTAAAACAGTTGAAAATAAATAGCTTTTTTTAAAAAAAGGAAAACCTCCTTCAAAAAAATCTGAAAACAAAAACAGATAGACGTGTTTTATTATATTGATATAGGCTTAGAGTAAGACGCGTAGCCGCGATGCTCGAAGGATATAGGTAACGAATGATTCGAATATTATTTCTTGCTTTTTAGAGGTAGGTATTTAATTTTGAAGATGTGTTTGTTTCAGGTTTTTTTTTAATACAACAAAACGATGACGCCGCTAAACGCAACCAACTACCGTTATCGGTATATTGTTACATATTATTTATCGGCCTTTATAAATCACACCAAGAGCTCCGCTCAACTTTTGGACCGAACGACTGGCCTGATAAATTTCGCTCTGAAACATAGCAAAACATCAACCATTTGAGATACGCACTTGACAGGAGGTAAATTAATGAAAACCCCGACGAACACATTTATTATGACCGGATAAGCTCACTCTCCGATTATTACTTGACGTTTACTTTTTAACGAAATAAACCACTCCGTTTTTAACTTTAATGAAATAATAGGGATTATAATTATTGGGTTTAATTAACATGCAAAAAAAATAACCGATGATCTATCGTTTCTTTTATTTTCGAGTTTTCAGAACAGAACAGACGCAACAGCGTAACTTCTTTCACTTATTTGCCGTGCCCGAGTGTTAATTTGTTATATTATTCAGAACATAATTTCTGATCTCTTAGAAAACGATTGTATGAAAAGTTTATTCAGAAACAAATTCAAATCTGATATAAAAGAAATAACGCTTCAATTTACGACTTTCACATAATTCCAACTCTCGATGTCGAATTTGGGGGCTAATAATTGTCTAATTTCAAAATCTATCACAATCGGTTTCAGGATGTTATACATCGATGCTTCTTTTTGGCATAAATTAAAACTTACCAAAGAAATGCAGCAATGTGTCACATCCATCTGTCAAATGAAAGCGATTGCGATAGATTTTGCAAATTAGACAATAATGAGGCAGTTTTACTATTAACTTTCTTACTATATTAGATGTAGGTACTTATTTTAGAACGTAATTTCAGGCTTACACTAAAATCTTGCATTTAGTATTCAAGCTTAGTAGACTTGGCCGTCTTACCATTCACATTGAAATTTCAACGCCGGACCTGTAAAATAAGTAGGTCTGTACTACTGAAGGAATATTCGGGTCTTAGAATATGTAAATTGGTGAATTATTAGCCTTTCAACAGAATTTTCTGCATCTGTTGTTTGACAATAATTATCTTGTACATCATGGTGGAAATAACATAATAACAACATTTTGTAGTCTGCAAAAAATTGGGCTCTTCTCACATTTATTAAAAATATTGTATATTTGTAATACTATCTACTTATGTCGGAACACTCATGTCATTCAATGATTTTTGCTTAATTGCCTACAACAGCAAATAACTATAAAAACTATTTATAACTATATTTGTTTATAAATTAAAAAAAAATCTTCTAAATAAAACTGTATGAACTAACTAAATACTTGCTAAACATCTTCAAAACTGTCCCTCAATGCTGATCAGGATGTGATTTTAAAAGAACCTGTGCTTACGGCGTTGACATATTTATAGGCCGCATACTCTAGTCTTGGAAAGGTAAAAATCGGTTTGATCGAATATTCTTCTAAGCGGCTGACATCATGATGTAATAGAAAAGGATGAGGACGAAAATATGACTCCTTCTCAAAACAATCAAAACTCCAACTAATAGAATCTCGAATATAAAAAAAGTTTATATCTAAGCACTATCAACACGTCCTCATCAGAATCTCATTGTATAATGTTTACGTTAGATACAGGCTAAAAACTGGACAAAGCAAAGTAATTTATATGGTATACAAAATATACTAATATTGTTGATCACTGTATAAATAGCCAACCTACGCATTTTTCTTTTCCTGACTAACAATCATGTTTCGTAAACAACTAAATAAACTAGTTTGACCTATCTCTTAATAACTTCTGAGAATAAGTCATTAGTCTATCCTATTATTTTACTAATGGCTCGGTGAGCTTTAGACCGCGCTCAAATTGTATATTGTTTCAAAGTCAAAGTGTCTTTATTCAAATAAACTTAATAATTAAGCACTTTTGAATGGTCTATATTTTCCTACCACCCGTTTCAGACGTTTTTAACTGACAAGAAGAACGGGCGCAAGAACAGAAATAAGTAACGATATTTAACGTAACGAGTAACGGAAATTAATCTAATAGATGTCGCCATGAGGTTGACATCGCTTTTGAAAAATATTAATGTGCTGTTTGGTAGGTTAGGTATTCTTTTATACAAGGTGTAACAGAAAGGGGGTATCAACCCGAAAGGAGGTCAATGTACTCGTGAAACTGAACACCTTCCAACAAAAAAAAAATCAAATAAATAATTTTTTTTGAACTCTCCATACAAAATGTTGGCGGCAAATTCAAATTTTCTTTGGAAAGTCCAAATTTTTTTTCTCGATTTGAATTTTTTTTCTGTTGGAGGGTGTTCAGTTTCACGAGTACATTGACCTCCTTTTGGGTTGATACCCCCTTTCTGCTACACCTTGTATAATGAGAAGCTAGATGGCGCTTCTAATTTTGATCATTTTTCGTATACTTAGGTATTTTTTTTTTCACAAAATTTCGACAAACTAGCTCGAAAAAAAAATCTATTATTATATTTTAATTACCTTACTGCTTACAAAATTTCACGAGAATCGTTTGAGAAATGCGACATGTAGAGTACAGTCAGCAGCATATCAAGCTATACTACACTTTCAAAAAACTATAGTGAATTTTGAACCTTAAACTGCTCGACTTAAAGTTTAAAAATGATTAAAGAAATTTGACAGATCGTAGAAGCACAGCGTGCCGTCTACCGTACAACAGCCGGACAGACAGACAAACAAAGATTTTTTGCAAAAGATGAAGCAGAGACGCTTCGCGCTCGCTCGGTCAACTAGTGTAATAGCTCTGTAGAGCTGTAGACCTCGCCTTTGTGACATTTCAGTACTTAGCACAAACAGCTATCGAAAAAAATTACGCGCGTAAAATCATTCGATAGATAAATTTTGTATTGGAAATTTGTACAGCGCCATCTATCGCCGATAAGCGAAATGAAATTTTCCATTGAGAATTGTCTATCGAGTAATTTTACGCGCGTTTTTTTTCTCGATAGCTGTTCGTGCTAAGGGTACTGAACATTTTTCGAAATGGCTGAAATATGATTTTCCCCATACCTCCGCCATTTTGAAAAGAAGAATCACCCGACTTCAAAATATTTGTATTATACAGATTTATTGCTTGCTTGTTTTTAAAACTGTTTATTTTTGAAGCTGTTTTTGTTAATGTTTTTTTTAAAGGTTTTTGATGAAGGTTTTTTAATAACCCACAAATAGAAGTAGGTATAAAGAGTTGACGTGTCTTCTTATTATTAAGAGCAATAAAATATAGCCCAAATTGGGAACAAGAGTCCATAATATTTGGCCCTCATCGAAAATGGAACAGGCCTGAATTTATCGGCCGGCTGACTTTCCTATGGTCACACTCAAAGGAGTAAATAAGGTTCTCCCATAAACTACCGAACCTTATTATGTAGACGTGCAACATTTTGTGATATTTTACTACTATACGTTGCTAAATTCCTTCTTAGCAAACTGTAGCCCCCTAAAATTCATGGACAGATGTTCGAACATAGCAATGTAAAATTATAACGCTAAATGCGTAAAAAAACAAATGAAACGTGATTGTTTGGTATTAGCCTAATAGTTTGCCAACGGAACCATTGTATATTAGTCATGTCTGTATGTCCGTCCGTCCGTATGTCACAGCCAGTTTATTCCGAAACTATTAGAATTACACAGTTAAAACTTGGTAGCAAGGTGTATTCTGTAAGTACATTATTTGCATTTTATTAAAATAAATAAAAACATTTAATAAATTAAATAAAAACATCTGACGACGGAAGTTAAATAATCTCTATTTCAGGAAAGCTCGTTGTGGCTTTTTTAGTTATACACTTTAATATAATATGCGGTTCAAATTTTCCTCAAAGTTTAGCACAATACAGAACTGAGCAGTGTAACAACTATAATTTGTTATATAACAGCACGACAAAGTGACGTTCAAAGTGAGTCTTTTTATGTATTTTTAGGAAAAAGAAGACATCCTTCTAATATTATAAATGTGAAAGTTTGTGGGTTTGGATGTTTGTTCCTCAATCACGCAAAAACTACTAAATGGATTTGGTTGAAATTTGACACAAATATAGTAGATAGCCTAGATTAATACATAATACTTGTTATCTCGATATTTTCACGGGAACGGGAACCACGCCGGAGAAACCGCGGGCGGCCGCTAGTTACAATATATTTATATCGCTGATTTTCTTAGTTATTATTAACATATAAAAACTATCCTATGTTTTAATCTAGGCTATTTACTATCCTTGTGCCAAATTTCATCCAAATCCGTTCAGTAGTTTTTGTGTGATTGAGGAACAAACATCCAAACATCCAAACCCACAAACTTTCACATTTATAATATTAGTAGGAAGTAGGATATTTGTATATCCTATTTATTGAATGAACACCTTTGAAGTATAGTTGGAGGTTGGAAAGTTGGAAAACTTGTCCGATTTTTATACGCCAGTTCTTCTCAGAAGGGCCTAATCTCAACGCAACATTGGCGGTAGCCTCGGTAGATTTTATCTTTTAGGATTACATATTTTGTTAACTCACACTAGTGATTGTTATAGGTCTAAAAAAGGTTTTCTTGTAAAGAAATTATACTGCCTCCATACTTCCACTGTACAATGAGTTGTGATGTAGTTTTCTGCACAACTTTTTTGTGGTCATTGAATTTGTTTGCCGTCTACTTTCCAGTCAGCTCTGAAGTTTGATGAAAACTTATACTCTCCGAGGGTACTTTTACCCTTTTGTGTGACTTTAAATATTCGCAAGTTTCCCAACTTCTCTGTATTTGTGTAACAAAACTTTGAGAATTTGTTGCATAAGATTGGTATTGAATTTCAAAATTCGTGAAATTATTAAAATTGATGTCGACATTTTAAATGCAATGTAGATTTGTAAATTTTTTTTTGCTTTGAATTTGTAAAATTTAAGTGTTGTTAGAATGTCAAGTATGTCAAGGTCACTTTACAAAACGTAACTTATCAACATTAAACCAAGGAGTAAAAGTAACTGTTGACCCTAATTCCTCCAAACGTACTATAGATGAAATCGTAAACGCCTTTGACAACCTCCCGTAAAAAAATGACAAAAGAACCGTATATGAAGAGTCCTCTTTTATTCAGGTTAGGCCCCTCGTAAAATGTGAACTGTCTAATAAAATGTACGCCTGCAGATTGCTGTTCTGCTGTTAAGATGAAACTTCTTTGATTATTAAGTCGTGTAATTTGCGAAGTCAGATTGGTTTCCCTACTGACCTCATAATACACCATGCCTATCATCAAAGAAAACTAACTATCCATTAAAAACCTCTGCAGGCTTCTCGTCCCGAAGGAGGTTGCCATAGTCCACGCTTGACAGAACTTTTTTCATCGGAAAATAATACTGGCCATTCTTTGGACCATGTGTTACACAAGATCTTTAAAATCATATTCTATACAACAAAAAGCTTTTTTTTTTTTTTCAAAACATCGTCACTAACCACAACTGTGATTGGATCACGTTCCGTTTCACGAACAAATTTAATGTGCTGACAAATATTTGAGTGATATGATAGTACACGCGTCCCGCCGGACCGTCTGTTTAGCTGGCCGTGTACAAATTGTGACAACAAGCCTTGTAATTAACGGGGGTCCTAACTATATGTTCTGGATAGTAGATAGTTAATAATGAAAACTGAGCATGTTATAAGTACCTATGCTATTTTGCTTTCCACATAATTTGCTTCTAAATCTTCGCAATATGGAACTAACAAACGTTCAGGGGGTCAATTCTGCTAATGTTAATGTCGAAATCGTGGTTCAATTGTGTTTGAATGATATTGGGTCTAAGAAACAAGAACTGTGTCAAAAAGCGATGCCATTCAAACACTATTGAACCACGATTTTGACGTTAACATTAGCAGACTTGACCCCCTGGTTCACACCGATACTTGGCCCTGTTGGTGCTACTACACAATGTACAATCGCCTTTCTTTGTTAGTGGTGATTGTTGCAAAATAATTGTGCTTTATATGTTAAAAGCAGTAAATCTATTTATTTACCAATACATATCTACTAGTGGCCACCCACGATTTAATCCGTGTAGTCTTTATACCAGGTCCCATTTGAACTTCCTTCCCCTATTACAACTAGATTAATATTCGTTTTTGCAACAAAAGATGACCTGAATCTTTTCCCATGGGCAAATCTATCTCTAAACCAAAATTTATAAAGATTGCTACAGTGGTTGAGACAAGAAAAGCAGATACGGACAGAGTTTCTTTCAAAACGATAGAAAATTTTATAAAACAAGAAAAAATTAAAGAAATGAACGTGAAACAAATGAAGGTGAAATAAACGAAAACAGTAGGAACAAATGGAGAAAATAAAGAAAATTTGGGAAGATATTTTGTGAAGAATATTTTTTTCAGAAACGGGTTATTTTGATAAAGTTATTTTGATTTATATGATTAGTTGATTTGATGAGAAGGAAAGACAAAGAAGTTGAGAAGAGATGATATTTTGATTATATTTTGTGAAAAAAGAAGTCCGGAAGGAGAGAATAAGTTAAATAGTGAAGAAGTCGTGAAGGAGAAAATAAAGTTTATATGAAGAAGAAGTCGAGAAGAAGAAATTTCGTAATGAAAAAGAAATCGAGAAGGAGAAGATTTATAATGAAGAAGAAGTCGATAAGGAGAAAGTTTATAATATAATGAAGAGAAAGCTAAGTAGGATTAAGAAATAATTTTGTAATAAAGAGAGAGTCGAGTAGGATCACGAAATTATTGAGAGAAGAATTTTATGAGAGAAAGATAGAAAGGTTCAAGTTTTGGAAAATAGTTTAGAAGTTTATAGAATTAAGGGGGTACTTATGTTAATTAAGAGTGTGCTTGTGTTTAAATAATTATCTATTTAAGGGAGTATGGGAATAGTATGAATTTGAATGAGGTAAATGAGTAATTATTTAAAATAGTGAAATGGTTTTATATCAAAATTTTATTTTGATAACACTGTTGTTTTTTTTGTTAGTATGTCTTTGATTGCTGTTTGTGTAGAATTTTTGTCTGGTTAGGATTTGGTGATTTGGAGTCGACTCGACTCTAATCGAGAACTCGAGGTAACATCGCAGATGACTTGTTTAATCGGGATGAATGTTTTCTCGAGGGAAAAGTCAGGTAACGCACTGATGACAGCTTTGAAGTGGTAAATTAATAGTTTTGCTATCAAAACTATTTCTATTCGATTCGAGTGGATGACTTTACACCTTAACTCTCAACCGTTACTCTGAAAATACCTTTTTACTTTATATTCTGTCTTAACTGGTAAAGATGATATTTTAAAAAATACATACAATATTTTTTTTGATATTGAGCTTGATGACTAAATCCTTGAAAGTTACACAAAGTACGAAAAATATAATATTTCAAATATTGATTCCACGTGACCGTACGTAACTTATTCAATTGACGGTTAAATCGAAATATAACACAATTAAGTAATATGTGTTTTTTTTTTACTATTAATTTCAGGGTGCTAAACCAACTTGAACAAATTGAACAACTTTCTCCAAGGAACATAGGTCGAAACAAAGAATTTGTTTCTGTCTTTCCATAGTAAGTCAGGCAGCTGCTGCCCAATAGATTTTTTATAGGAGTGTAAAAATATATATTTGTTTTTTCGACCTATGTTCCTTGGAAAAAGTTGTTTAATTTTAGCAACTCTACTTTTTTTGAAAAGTTCCCCTTACACCTTGTATGTAACAAAGTACTCTTTTTCTACCTACCTTTATTGTTTATATTATTAAGCTTCTTGCAAGCGATTAGGCCTCTGAATGTTCGTATCGTAACTGTACGAACTTGTCAATCGCTACGCTTCAAAATGATTTGCTAAACTAGGTTTAGCGAAACGGTTGACTGGATATTTGGGGCATATCAGACCATTACGTTAATGAATTTATGGATATCGATTGTAAACAACGTAGGCTGTACCTATTTATCCAAAGTGTTATTAAGTACTTAGTATTAACAGTTATTAGTTAACAGTAAGTAATTCAGATTTGTTATTAGAATTTATAATTTTAATAAAAAGCTGTGAAGAACCATGAAGAAATTTAAAGACATTACTCGTTGATCTTCATTCAACTTACGATTATCATCCGATTACAGCAATTCATATTTCATAATAGACCCTCAAAAATAAAATTACCTCCAACAAATATCACTAATGAACTCTCTCGAGCCGTCTATATCATACGGAGAATAGTCAACATCGCTCTCAAAAGTTTAATTGGCTCCTGTGTTTGGAATTTCCACAGAAAATTTAGATGAAAGCAAATTTTGTTCAACCACACTAGGATACGTCCAATTTGGCAGTAACGTTTCATTAGGGCTTGCAGACTTTTAACCTTTACCGAGCGCGATCGAAAAGTTTAGAGCCGACCGTTTTGGTTTTTACTGCGGTAGGAGGTGTGTGTTTTAGGTATAAGAATGATAAATATAGCTTAGTAAGTACTATCACTATCATATAATTGACATGGCTAAATAAATTTATGAATATCTTAGTGTGAGTAATTTGCTTCTTATAAATTTAAAATAATTTGCTTCATTTCAACACTTATCGATAAAAAATAGTATCAACTAGTTAATTTGAAAGAAAATATGTTTACTATCGGATGTTAACATTATTAGTAATGTATGAATGAACATAAAATTAAATGATCTGTATTCTAAAAACACATTTTTTTATTTCTTCATAATATTTCACCAAATGTATTGAATGAAGGAGGTAAATATTATGTAAGGAGGTGATAACATTCGGGGGAGATTTTAAAACAGTCGTTTTGCAGCAAACACGTAATAAATCGGGATGAAGCAATTTGCCCAATAAATAATTTCAGAAGCTTCCAAGCGGCTCTTAAGTTTTATGGACATTTGACTGAAACCCCCATAAATCTTTAGTAGAGGTGTTCCGCTTATCGAAACTGACCATTCGGAAAACATTCCGATGTGCGTAACAAATGGAGGACCGTAAAAATTTATGTTTAGGTTTAAACAAATTCTGTTTTCGATCAGTTACCTACCTGCTTGAAGTATCTATGTTGTTCCGCGAAGTTAAAGTTATTCAAGGAATTGTAAAGGAAGTAATCGTATGTAGCTTCTTTGACATTCACAAGAGCTTGTAACAGCCTAGACTGAATAAATGATTTTTTGTTTTTTTTTTTTTTTTTTTTTTCAGTTTATTATTTTTCAGAAGGTAACATTCTTGTAACATTATCTTCCCTCGTAGTCATTTCTAGAAGTAGATAGCAAAACTGCTAAGAGTTTTAGTGCGTTTTTGACACATTTGCTATACTTCTACGAGTGACTACAAGGGAATGTAGTGACACCTTATAAAAATAATAATACATAGTACTTGTAAAGTTTTAATAAAATTCTTTACTTATTATTAAATAAAAATCTCTGAGGGCGCCACTTTCGGTATGGGATGCACCTTAAAAAAACGCAAATTACTTTATTGCAAGTGATCAAATATTTCTCATTTCATTTGGAAAATGCGATGAAATTTTAATTTCATTAATTACTGAAGTCGTTCATTACGAAACCGCGCGCGGAAGCACGAAGTTTTTGAAGTCGTATTCCGACAATATTTTTTAATTAACGAAATCTATCAGATCCCACGTCGAATTAAACGACGATTAATTTATTTAATTCAAATAGCGGTTGCCAGGAAATAATTTCGATAATGGCAACACCAAATGAATTACTAGAGTAAATTAATGATTAGTTTACGACTCTGATGATATGAATTTGTTTTTCAGTCGAAGCATTAAGAAATTAGTTTTGGTATTTTTTTATTGAACTTAAGTCGAATTAAAGATAAAAAAGTCATTACATTTTAACAGTAATTAATCTATATCGTGTTATAACTTGTTGTAAGAAATAAAATAAGATCTTTTGAGTATCGTAATATATTTTTGTCACTAAATATTTTCATAAAAAATATTATTTTTTTATGAAAAGAGATAAATCTCATTAAATAACGGCAGCTTTCATAAAAATGTAAAGTAAACATTTTCTATATAATGTTTCTCTGCACTCATCAAAGTTCAATCCATTATTCTCATAATGGATTCGTCATAATCCCTCGAGAGTCATAAATAACTCAATGAAGACGAGTGTTATGTCTAAAATTCATTTTTCATATCACCAAACAGAAGAATGTAGCTAGCGAACAAAAACAGCGAAGCATGAATAAAATAATATAAGCTGCAAATACCCACTCAACAGTTTAACAAATTTAATTCCCGTATTCACCTGTTCGGAAAATGATTCGTCATCAAGAATGAGGACGTTGTACATACATTGCATTTCACTGACACCCGTCACGAATATAATTCCGCCATTATTCACAAATTTAAATTCGCTTTCATCAATCTTGGTCTTTTACATAGTCCGTGGAACCTAACCTGTGTTAAGACAGGTTAGGAATTCTCCCCTTCCATACTCCCCCTCCGATTTGTTTCCCCTAGGGATCCATAATGCTGACAGATAAAACTTATAATACCTCCATACACAACCTTAAACGACTTGATATAAGAGCTATTTTGAGCGTTCCTTTCGTTATGAAGGGAAAAATATCTTGAGAAGCGTCGCGCATCTGAGCTCAGGATGCATGTGCATTTCGGTAGAAATTTGATAAATTATTCTAAATTCCGAAGTGATGAAATTGCCGTGCGCAAGAATAACATGATTTCAAAGGAAATACGACGATTCGGTCATTGAAAAGTTTAGGGCGGGAATTTTGTTACTAGCATTTTGAGAGCTTGGCAATTTGTCTCTTTCCTCGTCTGCTATTGAGATATAAATCAAATGAGTATGTCTCATTCTGATAAGGGAAATGTTTTGTCTTATGAAAAAAAAACGATTGCTTTCAATGGATAATTTTCTTGGCAGTTTGGATTGATTTATGTATTTGCATATAACGAATTAAACATAAAAGAAAACTAAATGTAGAAAGCTCGGTTTGCACAAAACGTTTTAACATTGACAGAATAGGGATGTTGACTATTTTTTTTATTTTATGTTACATAAATTACCTCTCAAAAAAAGAAACATTGGTAAAAGAATTAATTCGCTAGCATGAAAACTGCCCGAGATATCACAGTGTGAAATGCACACAAATGGACTCGATCAAAAACGCTCCATACTAATGGCTTGCACGTTATGACGTCGCGCCGTGCTAGTTTGTATGCAACGCATAGGAAATTTGTTCAGCAGCTATATTAAATATTGTGTTTATCAAAATGGTTTCTTTGACAAATTTGTTATACATTTTACGGACTAATTAAAGGTATCATTTATTTTAATAAATTGTATACTTTTTAAATGGACTTGTCCACCCAACTTTGAAGGGTCATAAAACAAATAATATGCAATATATAAAACCAAGAGGTATACAAACTACTCTAAAAGTTTAATATGTTTACGATTTTTATTAGTATTTCGTTATTTTATTCATTAGTCAACATCTCTATTATTTTGTTTTGCAGGCATGCTGAGCTTCAGACTTTGTTCATGATTATTATGATATCGAACGGGATTTTTCAAAATATTTCTACTTCCACTTAATGCTTTCATTGTTTATTAACTTTATAAACATATTTATATTTTATATTTTAGGTACTGTACCTGAGTCATTGATATGCCCAATTTAAACAAACCTTATTATATTTTTCGTTCACTAAGTCCTACCTATGTAAGATATTCGCAATCGTCTTAAATCTGGGACGTTTTGCGATTGATTTGCATCCCAGACAAAGCGCCGAGATCCCAAGGAATCCTGCACAATTCAGTGCCGGAACTAAATCAAGGGATTAGAACTGAGCTCAAGACGAGCTACAATGGAATTTCTTTATAATGAAAGCAAAGAAGCCATTTAATTTTGAGTCAGCGATGAGAACTATTATGCAATTGGACGAAAGTGATTCAGTTCAGGACAGTGGAAACGAGTCGCCACTTAGAAAAATCGTACCATAAATGGATTTTTTTTGATTAACCTTGTTACTAGAAAATGTCTTTTGTACTACTTACTACATTATTTCTTTAAAATTATTTGATTGAATCAGGCATTTGATTGAGTCAGGCGTCACTTGGCGGAAGTCCCAAACCATTTTGAAAAAAGAAATATATGTAGCTTACTTTCGCAAACAAAATATGCAAGATGCACCGCCCGCCCGCCCGCAAAAATATGCACATGCACACCACAAAAAATAAGTGCACAATACCTGCATTTAGCAAGACAGCAACACACCTTGCACCTTCACCAATTAGGCTACTCTACACGTGTTTCGCCCCAACCCGGAGCATCCTACAGCAACTACGCCCTCCGACACCGCATTTATTGTCACTTCCTCCCCACTCCGCATCGAGTGACTGACAACGTTTGAAGAATGTTGCCAGTTTCAAATTAAAAAAAAAAGAAAAAGGAAAAAAAAATGATTTTTTTAAATTAACCAACTTGCAAATTACTTTCTTTTTTAGTAAGGCTTGTTTTCCTTACTAAATAATATTTCTCACAATAGATTATAACTGGAAAATAAGAGATATACTCGTATAAGGGGATTTTTGGAGACGATTTTCTTCAAATTCGTTGTACGCCGCTTTCATTTCGTCCTTCATTTGCCGAAAGGCTTTTCTCTGGAAAATGAGGACACTAACTACATATTACAAACACCTTTCCACAATCCTCATACTTATTACGTTTCTTAATAAAACCCGGTGCGCAATCAACAGTTTCAACGCTACCGAGCAATATTAAGAGATCACATAGAGGGAGTGTAAATGAACCGTGTTTATTTCTTTTAGGGAAAATATCGCCCTTGAGGACAACAGGAATAAGTACGAGGGAAACGTAAAAATATCTAATTGAATTTTTCATCTCAGTCTAGGATTCTTGAGCTTTATTAAAACGTTGAATGGAGCAGCGAGGGGCAATCGGAGCCCCAGCTGATTTGCATTACGGAGCGAGCACCGAGAGCGGTCAGGAATCCGGAGACGAAGGAATTTAGTGCTCTCAAAGACAGTCTTAGGACTGTCGACGCGTCAGTACTTTCTATGAAATTTAATATGAAACGGTATAGCTAATTTATTTCATCTTTTGAGTAATCGCTACTTGATTTCGTAACAATATCTTTGAAGCTCCCCTGCTGCTTTCAATAGCTCTTCTGATATATTTTGAGCTATCTACTTTGAGTTACGTACTTCTTTTAGTGTAATGGCGGCTCTACACATGAACATTAACTGCGGCCGCGGAACAGGAGTCTTATAGGATTGGAGCAAAACTCGACAATACTGAACAATACTTTATTATTTTAACACTTATACAATCGTCTTACGTCTTTCTTTTCCTCCACATGACTGTACGTCACAGTAAAACAACATAATATCAAAAAAGGAATCTTACTTCTAACATGCTCTCTTTCATCCATCCTTATACGTCCCATTCCACACTACAACCACAGTACATATATAAGTTTTTCAAATTTATGTACTGTGCTACAACTGACCGCGCAGAGCCGCGAATTATTTTTACACTCATATTTCGTGTGATTCGCGCGGGAGGACACAGCGGCCATTGGAAACATGTTAAATAATGTCCTACACGCTAACAAACTTAGATGTATTCCGTGGGTAACTTATGCGTTTGTATGATTCATATAGTCTTGACCCAAAAAAATAAAAATAAGAATGCAAGAAGTAATTAAGTAACTCAATATCTACTGTGATACAAAAGAGGATCAACTATGAAATGCGCATTTGGTTCAAAAGTAGCATGGTAGCTGAAAAGTTTAGTTCTTCATCACACTAACTCTAAGGTTTGTTTCTGTATATTGCAACCAATATAAACGCAATGATTGGTTTGACAGAGGCTTTGAGGCCAATACTTACAAAACCTGTTCAAAGATAAATTGCGTTATTATAAGAAAACCTCCTTCCACGAAGTTAAAGTTTTAGGTTTTTCCATGTCAGTCACACAATAAGAGCCCAATAAACACAACATCAACAAATCGGGAACAATACACTGTGTTTTGTGGTGCTTGTTTGATTTATACAGCAGTTTATTGACAATGATAAAGGTCTCCTTGCTTCTGACATTTCGTTATGTACGGTGAAAAATGGCTGCACGTCCGAATGGACCGTTCTCGCCTTGTATTAACTTGTTTTCGTTAGTGGAACGACTAAGATTATGTTATGTTGTATGGAGAAGTCACCTTTTCAGGCGCTAAACAAAATAAATTATGAGAAATAGTTCTTTTGTTTCATGAGAGTGGCAAACAGTCACCGTCATCGAGTGATCATAGTTTCAGAATTCATCTTAGTTCACGCGACATCATCGGTTTAGTGGTTCATTCCTTCTTAACCTTAACTTTGCTCTTTGATAAATTATTATTACCATGATAATTATTCAAGAGTTTTCTTCCACATAAGGATGTAAGTTTTTCCACGTGACATGATCCTAAAGCGGATATTTTATTAGCTATAAAATAACACAACAATAAAACAACAATTAAATAAAATAAAAATAAAAAATGCATTATTTTCGTACTTTTTTATTCAAAACAAAATCACTGTTTTGAGATATGAAGTGGATTGTGAATCGGTTACGAGGTTTTGGTGAATTTGAAGTTATTCAAGGGAATATTTCGTTCTATTTAATTTACAGAAAAAACTTGTCATTTTTATCTTGAAGCTCAGTAAAGAATGCAATTTCATATTATTAGTTATTATTATGCTAATTATTTTGTTCAAGTCAGAATCGACTGCATGTAGACTTTCAAATAATGGATAGTTTAAAAATCCTTACGAACTCTATTTTAGAACGATAGACTTCACATAAGACATAGCAAACATGTCGGTAAGTTACAAAAAATAAAAAAAAAATCTCCGTCTTTGGCACATTGGATTTTATTATATTCTCTCGATTACCTCGTCAAAATCTCATCTTGTCGGAATATAAAACGTGGGTCTGCAATATTATTTTTTTATGTAGACTTTATGTTAATAAGATGAACGAAAGATGTCGTGTTTTAGGTAGCTATTGTAATAAAACAGTTTATGTGAAAAGGTGGGCTTTGTGCACTTTTACCGAGAAGATAAAACGTTAGACACTTACCTACTGTGTGTTACGTTTTGTAATGAAGTATCAACAGGTGGCTCAAGAGGAAAATATGCTACCTTTAACCCAGTTCTAACGACTGATCGTTATAAAGATCAAAAATAAGTATGAGGAATATCCTCAATTTAAAAATATAAATGAGCGGAAAACTTTTTATTATTGTTTACCAATCGCCGCAGTGATCGTTTGACATTGTTTTTGTACATTGTAGATAATTATCTTATGATCATAATTTTGAAGTGCTTTTGTATTTTGATTCTTATTAGCGTAATTAACTTTCACTATGTCTTCAAAACGGTAAGTGTTTGCAAATTAGCCTGTGATTGAAATTAATTTTTATAAATTTATAACCTGTTTAACAAAACTGAGAAAAAAAAATTGATCTTGTCATGGCTTTTATAAATAACAAATGATATTATATTTGATGATCGTTTTAACGATCGGTAGTAATTTGGGGATGTATTGACTTTCAGACCCAGGAATACAAATAAACATTGTCTCTCAATGAACTCATTGACGTATTGGAACAATTAGATGACGATGCCCCATTTCCTAGAAATATAACCATTTTTCCACCAGATAACGCGAATGCTGATTATCACAGATAAAGATTGTGGTGATGAAGAGTTTGTAACTTCGAAAAATCTTCCAGGTTTTATATAGATCTCATTTAAATCTTTACGTTATTTTCTCATGTCAGTTGTTATATATATCAAACGTGGAAGATAAGATTGTTAGATAAGATGAAAAAATATATATTTCTATCTAGGTTCTCAGCTAAGAGCTCCTGCTGAGATAGAATACATGTGTTTTGACAGTGACGAGGACAGTGTACCCTTGTCTTCTTTAGCAAAAAGAAGTCAAACCACCGAAGAACCCCTAATTGTTGAAGGTCTTCAACCTGAGCCATCGACATCTAATTCAGCTCCAGTTATTAGCAGCACGTCAGCTGTGTCTTTTGTTGATTCAACCGTACCAAAAAATAAAAAATGCTCACGACTGGCCACAATAGCAAGAAAACCAACTGACCACAACAGCAAGAAAAAACCATGGGCCTAGAGCCCCAGATACCTACAAATGCCCATGTATTATTTTGACTTGTATGTTTGATAACTGTGTTATCAAATTATTGGTCAAATATACAAATATTTACGCGATTCATAAGAACAAAGTGGGCAATGTAACAACGAGTGAAATGAAGTGTTTCCTTGCTATACTTCTTTACAGTGGATTCACGAAGGTACACGTACTGGGATAAATCATAAGACACTGATTTCCGTATTATATATAACGCCATGTCAAGGTATAGATACGTACAGGGAAACATCAGGCTACGCTAGAATTGAACATCTAGTAGAGTACAATAACACTCGGCTTCGATGTTCGCTTTGCAAAAAAAAACTTTTCTTGTCAAAAATGTGAAATCCTTTTGCATCCTAAAACATGTTACCATACTCCTACATAGACTTGTTTGTTAATTAACGTTTTTCAATATGATAATAAACCCTTTTTCATAGTAATAACTTTGTTCCTTTAATTTAAATAGGATACAATCGACAAAGTGGTAGTTATATGAGCGTTAACCTACCTCTGAGAAAAATGTCATTTTGGGGTAATCTTAAAATATCGTGGCGTACGTTTAAATTAAGTGCGTTGTCCTAAAATAAGGAAATAATAGGTTTATATTACGCTATCTTGAAACGTGTTATGATGTAGTCGAATTATATGGTTAAATAAGGCAATATTATGACACTTATCATCGTAAAAATTGGTCATCATAAATAATATTATCTTCTTAATATTATAACACTATGTAATAGAAAATAGCCCACTGTCCTATAAATATGTATGATAATCTATAAATAAGATTATAATTCTAAATCACAATGAAAGTGCCACCTTCCATAAAAAGATGTCATAGTATTTGAGAAGAAGCATCTCTAGAATACGGTGACGTCCCCTTATAGTAGTATGATAAAATTATGTGCTAGTTCCTTTTATTTTGAGATTACCTTCACTTAAAATATAAGGAATTGGCATCAAAATTTAAAATGAATCCTACAAAAATACGATTACAGAAACTTATTTAAGAGTTTTGGCCAAAATATTATATCGTAAAAATTGGTCATCAAAAATAATATTATCTTCTTAATATTATAACATTATGTAATAGAAAATAGCCCACTGTCCTACAAATATGTATGATAATCTATAAATAAGATTATAATTCTAAATCACAATGAAAGTGCCACCTTCCATAAAAAGATGTCATAGTATTTGAGAAGAAGCATCTAGAATACGATGACGTCCCCTTATAGTATCAAAATTAAAATGAATCCTACAAAAATACGATTACAGAAACTTATTTAAGAGTTTGCATCAATTTTTGTATGATTCCTAAAAAATACGATGACAGCACGTAAATTCATCGTTCATTTACTCATCGACTTGTCGTTCGTTTTGTATATTCTCTCCATTCAGTCAGTCGAAGTCGCAGAGTCGCAAGGACAGTTTTTAGCGTGTACAGAATTTATTTATATTTGACAATTTTTTTAAATGTGAGTGAGTGCAAAGTGCAATACTTATGGATAAAGCAACTCATGACTTGCTAAAATAATGGAATCTAGCTCAATACTTATATACAACGTTTTGAAGGTAAGTTGCCAAGCCTATGTTGTGCGCGTGCACACTTTATTGGGGGGGAAGAAAATTAACTTTTTATATAAAACGTATCATTTTGGAGGGCAAAAAACGTATTTGGGGTAAATTTTAATTTTCTCTTCATATAAAGTGTACTTATCATTTGAAGGAAAAAAACAAATGATCATATTATTGCCATTGAAATGGACCTAAAACATTGAATTCTTATCACAAATTACATGTTTGATTTTAGCTTAAAATCCGGCGGTCTCGACAGCTTCGAAGCTCAGCAGAAGCTGAAAACCACAAAGCACAAGTTTCTTCGCAAAAAAATAACAGACACACTAGCAGTTTGTGACGGTAAGGATTTATGTAATTATTCTGGTCTGTCCTCGTTTGACAAAAAAATAAATTAATAATAATGTGTAGTGTTATATACAATAAGCATTTTTTTTTTCAGATACAAAACCAGAGACTAAATTTCATTGCTGTCATATTACTCCTCGGTTGCTTATTTAACATACCTCCTGCGGCTCCTGCCCGTCGCTCCAGGAAAGATTGGCAAACATCACGAGCAGAAATATTGGAAGGATTTGACGAAGACGGTGGGTGTAACCCACAGTATCTTGCAGAATGCTGGGTGGTTCTTATCTTAAGTCATTGAAAGCGAATCATGATTTTACTTATTAAATTATTTTGCATATTTTATGGATTTTCCTAAAGATTGTTCTTAGTGTCATGAGTATAATTAGGTACTTAAGTAAGTTGTGACATGCTAAATAGGTATTTATTTTTAACTATTCACTTCTCAAGCTTACGCGCTCACTAGACATGAAATAAAACACGTGACCACGGCAGCTGCAAAGGTGCCGAAACGTCGGGAAAATCAAAAATCAAACCAAATACCAACTAATTACCAAAGTACTTTCAATAAAACCGCGCTAGTATCCGTTAAAAGTGTTTTATTTCATATTTTTAACTATGTAAATTATTTTTGACTGACAAATACTGTGATTGTTATAAGCATAAAGGTACGGGATTATAAGCATGGTGTATTAAGCCGAAAGGGGGGCATTGTACTCATCCATTAAATAACTTTTACTATCGGGTAAACTCTGAAATTAAAAAAAACTGCTGCTACTTAAGGCGGTTGTATGACCGAAAGTGGCGCCCTCAGAGGTTTTTATTTAATAAGTTATTAATAGAAAATTATTTTAATAATGTTTATCGTGGAGATTTTAGGGCCCTTGGTCTAGTACTTTTAGAAGGTATCACTACATGCCCTCGTAGTCATTCGTAGAAGTAGATAGCAAATGTGTCAAAAACGGCCACTTTTAGCAGTTTTGCTATCTACTTCTAGCAGTGACAACGAGGGAATGTAACGATACCGTCTAAAAATACTAGACTGTGGGCCCTAAAATCTCCACGATAAATATTTTTAAAATTGTGTATTAGAATTATAATATTAAATATAATTCACCGCTGCAACACTTTCGCTCAGGGCACCACCTTAAGTAAATT
Source organism: Agriphila straminella (assembly GCA_950108535.1). NCBI lineage: Eukaryota > Metazoa > Arthropoda > Insecta > Lepidoptera > Crambidae > Agriphila > Agriphila straminella. The sequence continues at coordinate 9,885,564 of OX467316.1, read as the reverse complement.
TCGTCGAATTATGTTGTGCCCAAAGTAAAAGTTGTTCACCATAATGAGTACAATGAGTCCTTTTTTCGGATTAGTACACCGTAAGCTTATAAGCCTGTGTTATTATAATTAAGTACTATTATGTGCTCAATTTGCGAATAAGTAGGTACATTATTTTTGGTGTCTTTTTTTCTGTTGTACAATACATTTATTAATAAATAATTACTTATATAAAAGTAAAAAAAAATATTGTAAAAATTAACGTTACTTACTTTCAAAAAGAAATATTGATATTGCAATAATTAAAGTTACTTTCAAAAATAAATAAAATTACTCTTGATTACTATTTCTGTTTTTTTTTATACTCGTGTCTTCCTGTTCTCTTTAAGTTTTTAATGCAATTGCATATTGCCAAGTTATGAAGGTACCTATTACTTTTTCTATATTTCACATGCTTTAAATTGTTATTTTTTACTTATACGTGATCCTCTTTTTTTAAGTATTTTAGGAATGTGAATTAGGTAAGAAAGAAGTAGTAGGTACAGTCATCTTTAGATATATTGTAGCAAATAAGGTGACTCATATCCTTAGTTAAGTCCAACCAATTAAAATAGTCTTTTCTTGTGTTTTGGGTAAGATCCTACAATTTAGCAACGATTTTCTCATATCTCCGGTTATATCCTATTACTTTACGTACCTACTATTTATTATTAGGTACATCCTCTTACCTTGGGTTATCCTAGTACAGGCGCCATCAGATATACTGTAGCAGAAAAGGTAATCAAATACTTCTGAACAGTTTAAAATATCAATAAATTCCATACACTTCGTTTACAATTTGTATGGAATTTATTGATATTTAAACTTTTCAGAAGTATTTGATCACCTTTTCTGCTACAGTATATCTGATTTCGACTGTACTAGGATAACCCAAGGTAAGAGGATGTAATAATAAATAGCACGTAAAGTAATAGGATATAACCGGAGATATGAGGAAATCGTTGCTAAATAGTAGGATTTAACCCGAAATACGAGAAAAGTATATTTTAATTAGTAGGACTTCACTAAGGATATTAGGAAGTCACCAATAAATAGTAGAAAACAACCAAATATATGAGGAAATAATTTCTAAATAGTAGGAAAAATATTAGGACCTAACTGGAGATATGAGGAAGTCATCAATAAATAGTACGAAAAACAATAGGACATAACTTGAGATATAATGAAAGAATATTATATTTTTTTGACATAAGAGGATGTCATCGAGAAATAGTAGGAAAAATAATAGGATATAACTCGATGTATAATGACAGTAACCATAAGTAGTAGGAACGAGCATACAATTTTTTATATTGTAGGACGAGCATACAATATAAAATATATTGTATGCTCGTCCTACCAAAGGTATGGTGACATGTCATCTTAAATACCGTTATCATCAGCAACAGTAGTATCATCGTACTTTTTGGTGATATCAGTATACTCCGTGCTTTAAGTGAATCCATCTTATTTTAATCTGAATTCACGTCATTTATGATGGGCATTTTTCTCAGTGTGCCTATTACTACTGATCGTTAAAACGATCCGCATTCTCCGAGCTTTCCAGATTTTTTTTGGTACTTTTCCATGTTTAGTTTATGCATCAAGGTAACAATACTAAAAAACTGCTGTGATACGAGATAAAAAATGTTCAGTAACAACTGGGATGTACTTATACCTTTTTATTTATATAAAATAATAGTTGAGTATTTATTATACTGGAGACCAAAGTCAATTTGTGCAGGGAGTGCTGACATTATCACAAACTAGCGTAGAAGTTAAGAATTCGAGCGTGGCGAGTGATTCTAATAGATTACTGAGCACAGTGAGTAATTTAAATGCACGAGGCATAATAATTTGGTCTCGTGTTAAACATACAACTTTTCACCTCTACCAGCGAGAAAAGTGTTAGTAAGAATAATTAATTCCACATAACTTTCCTAATAAAAAGCTAAATTGAGCATTAGAAACTTGTTCTCTCAAATCTTTGGTATATCCAAAAGAGTAGTGAGAACAAGTTTCTAATGCCAACTATGACAACTATCTTCAACATATTGTTTCAAAGGACATCAACCATGTTTCATACATTTTTGGTCCAAATATGAAGGTGCCGGCCAAAAGACAAAAGTCCTTGATTCTTATAGACCGATGGTACCGAAGCTGTAGCACCACATCACATTTGTGTCATAATGTATGAAAACACAGTCTTTTTGAATTCAATTAAAATCGAGTATAGGCAGTGCTACAGCATCGGTGCCATAATAAGAAATGCTTAGGTGGACAAAATCTATCACGATAAAGCACTTTTTGGCCGGCACTTTCACATTTGGACCAAAATGGATAATGTCCTTTTCATGATTATTGACGTTATTAGAATAAACTATGTCGGGATTTAGAAAGAAAGAAAGAAAAATGATTTATTTAAGACAGACATATTAATACATACAATAAAACTTAAACCACTATTTGTCTCAAAACGGTCCCATACTCAGCATATAGAACTGACTGACATCATGATTTACACCATGTACCTGTTTATTTTTAATCAGGTATGTCATGGTGTAAATCCCGAAATAGTTTATTCTAATAACTATCTCTTCGCTAGACGCACTATTTTTGTGAAATAACACAAAAATATCTATTTCAATCAAAACCTATGCTGAAAAAATTGATTCATAGAGTAAAGTGACGACCTCCGTGGTCGAGTGGTTTGCACGCCGGTTTTCAAGGCGTCACCATCTCTTGAGGTCCCGGGTTCGATCCCCGGCTGGGTCAATGTAGAAAAATGAACTTTTCAATATTGTCTCAGGTCTGGGTGTTTGTGATACCACCGTTGTCTCTGATTTCCATAACACAAGTGCTTTAGCTACTTACCTTGGAGTCGGAGCAATGTATGTGATGTTGTCAAATATTTATATTTAAAGTAGATTTCCGTCATTTTGTTTAACATAACGTTGTGTATTTCTCCTATTTATTCAATATTTTTTATTTATTTACAATCTAACACTAATGTGTTGTTATTATTATTAAATTGCATGTTTTTTTCTTATTCATAGATTTTCATCTATTTCATAGATGCGACCTCATTTCCTCAATACTTTTCAACAATCTTTCCCTAAAACTCCTCGGAATATCTGGTGTATTTCATTTTTTATACTTTTCAATCATGGTTTTAAAGTCCTTGGTCCGACAACATTTTAAAATATCTTATTAATGCTTTTCTCACATACTTATCAATTTTACAAGTCTCATCCTCACTCTAAGTATTAATTTTTTCTTTATTATTTCAAAAATAAAGAAAAAAATAATACTTAGAAAAAATTAATTCTAACACCACCTGGTGTTAGAATTTTTAAAAAAAATCTTTACGCTCGCAGCATAAATCGATATTGTTGCGAATTTTCAAGCGCCAAAAGCACCCTTTTCGTGCTGGATAGGTGAAAAATATTTTTATGTGAGTAGTAAGTACATACTATTTATATATTTCTTTACGTTATTAAGCTACCAATGTACATACAGTCATACAAGCTGTGCTTAGTATGAAACTAAAGCAATTAGTGTGATTTGTCCAAGATATTTGTTATTATTTTTAAGTACCTATTTATTTATTAAAATCAAATAATATTATCATCACCTAATATTAAACCCAAGCACCACTCGGATTAATCCAAATTACCTGCCTGCTTACTTAATTACGGGGAAAACATTCCGAAACCCTTGTCAGCTCTGTGTTCGCAGAAGTTTTGACTTCGCTGTTACGACAAATTTTAATTAGTGGATATATTGTGTACCTACTTAAATTATAATGAACATTACATCTTTTCAAAGACATATTACATAGTACAGTCAACGTTAATGCCATCTCCTTCAATGAGTTTCGATAAGTATTTCATCATTAATATATTCCCCGTATTTTTTTCTCATCATTCAGCTCTATCTATACGAATACCAAAGTACACAGTATTTTGAAATAACCCTCACTTTGGTTAAAACAACTCGCACAAGAGATCATTACGCCTGCCTTAATAACAATAGCACCGTCTCACATTAAGGCGACACCTACAAATCACTTAAGAGTCGTGAGCTCTACAACCGTTCGGGGTCCCAAATTAACTTAATTGCAATTGTAATAGGGACCGCAATAAAAGGGAAATATTTTCGTTCGCACAGAGCCGGCCGTACCTAGTAAATTGTTTAAGTACGCACTCCTTTGTGGGTAGCGTGGGTAGGCTCCATTGTTTTATCTGGCACCCCGACTGTTTGGGTTGATTTCGACGATTCGTGGTCTGGCGGCTTTGTAAACACTCCAAGTATTAATTGCAATAATTACGTTTTGGGGAGGTGAACTATTTTTACGGTAGGAATTCAATTCGTTTTGGTAAACCTCAAATCTAGGTTGCTTACATTTTACCTTTGAAGGATTATAATTAATAATATGTAGACGTTTTACTATACTCCTTGCATGGTGTAGCTCCTGATATATGTCAACTTGAAAACATAACGATCTAAATAATAAATACTAAATAATAAAACTTTTCAACGTCTCTATAAAACTGAATAAAAAAAGTCCTAGCTTACGCAGACGCTAAAATATTCAATTTTCGAAATGCCCATTCTAAAAACAGTGAGCATAGGTATTTTAAAAATCTTCATTCCAATATTGAAAATACAATGGAAGCACATCTGGATAAGTGCTGAAAAGAATTATCTTCTACGTTTAGAGAGGAACTGTATGGAAAACAAACAGCAGCGCTGGACATAAATGGAAATCCGTAACAGTAAAACAAGTTTAGATTACTTTCGATGCAGGTGTCCGGTCCAATTGGATCTAATACAGACTGCAAAGAAACTGGATTAACGCTTCTGGATTAACGTCTGTGGACGTTAGCCTCCGGTAATGGGATACGAATAGCTGGGTAAACACCGACGTATGCAGACTGTGGTATCCCATTAAAATTACTGAAATGGCCGTGTATTCAATAGTCTGTGTTGAACTTTAAAGTGTTAAATTGCTGATGCTGGTACATTTAACTTGTTTTTTTCTTCAAACAATGTTAAAATTGTGGCTATCATAATATTTGATATGAATAATTGATGATTTATAAACACTAGCGCGTTGAATTCTTAAGCCTAACGTCATAAAGAGACGAAACTAAAATTCTGGCAGATAAGCTACCATAAGGCTTACCGCTGACGGGCGCTATTTTGTAGCTGCGATAAGCGCGGCGTTAATCGCGGCGATATCGCTGCGATAAACGCGGCGATAATCGCGGCGACAATCACGGCGCTTTTTAGTCGCTGACGTAGGTTAACCCTAAAAGGCACCCGGTAATAATATTATAGAACAATCACTTTTATTATTGCTAAGCTCTATAAAATAAAGTTTATGATTTATTTATGTCAGTAATTATATACTTTTCACAAATGAAGCAAACAATGTATACGATTCAAATGTCTTCAGTACCCTTAGCACGAACAGCTATCGAGAAAAAAAACGCACGTAAAATTACTCGATAGACAATTCTCTATGGAAAATTTCATTACGCTTATCGGCGATAGATGGCGTTGTACAAATTTCCAATACAAAATTTATCTATCGAATGATTATTTTTTTGATAGCTGTTCGTGCTAAGGGTACAGATCCTTTATCGTCAAAATAGTGTGAAGAACAAAAATTCTGCATTTACTTTATATGCGCAAATTCAAGAATTAATAAAAATTTGTTCGATACCTACTAGAAGGTTTTGACCCCGAAAAAATATTGCGAGTCGCTCGAAGTGTTTGTTTTGCAGACATAAGCTAGTTTTTGTATTACATCATTTTATGACATATTAAAAAATAATATTTTTATCCATGTTCCACAAACGGTATTTTTTATGTGTTTTAACTGTTACTGTGTATGTTACTATGATGAGATTTTGATGACATGTTATAGTGTGTTTTATATTCGCAATATACTCACAAAGCCAAAGGGCTTTGATATACCACATGGTATGAAAAAAATCTTTGTAAGTACTGAAAACTTTATGACATCACAGTTTCTACCCCCGCCATTTTCACGCTTTTCATCTTATATATTTGTGATCGGGGCATCGTATTGAATGCATCGATACCACATTTTCGTATTTTCGTGATCACTTGTGCGAAAAATAACCTCAAACCCTATAATTACCGATCGGCTAACAGTACAATAGAATATTTTATTCATGTTTTTCGAACGTTATAGTTATCTTTTTTACTATAAGTTCTATACTATAAGGAAGGAACGGTATGTTTTTACATTTTTCATTATAAGTCGAACACTATGCGGCCTAAAAAAAGAGAAATGTTTGAAAATGTGCTAACAACACTCTTTCATTATGTTATGATACCCACATGCCCTACTAGTAGCCTCACTTCAAATTTTCAAGACCCCTTTTCAATTCCTGCTGTAAAAAAAACATCCTTATTTGCAAAATATTTGGGCAAACGTCATCTTAAACTATTCCAAATTTCAAGTTGATACCATTAATATATAGTTATCGAGATATCCAGCTGTGACAGACAGACAGACAGACTGAGTCACACCATAAGGGTTCCTTTTTACCATTTTGCTACGGAACCCTTATAAAGAACCCATAGAATGCTTATGGTTTTTCTTTTTTTGTGTAAAAACTCGCAATAGGAAATAATACGTAAAACTTTTCGCAGATGGCGCCATTGTACTCTGTGGTAAACAAAAATGGTTTTGATTGGCTAAAATACGTCAGAAATTACATTTTACATCTGAAACATCAAATTTAACGAATTTAGGACAGTCGCATGTGGCGCCATTACTTCCTCAGTATTATCCCCTATTCCATGCTCAAAATCATCTTACTTAAAAAACTGAATCTTGCGATTCTTTTACGCAAAACAGAAGTAGGTAGGTAGGCATTGTTATGGAAAACATATTTAAACGGCGACTGCTTTGATTTTCATTATTTATAAATAAATAAAATTTACTAGATGTTTGTTCTTAGACAATCCGACAGTGCTTTCAATACGATTTTATTAGCGACTAGTCAAATTCTTTAGCTAACTTGATGTTTCTTTTGTTACGTTTACGTAAGGTTTTCCATAATAATATAGGTAAATTATAAACTTATGATAATCCCAGAACAATAATTGCCTATAACCGACCTTAGGTTCGTAGTGTGTTCCTACCTTTTTTGGAACAGGATTAAAAACTATATAAATTGGTAAGCATATCATGTAATAATAATTCTCTTACTTTTTATTGCAAACTCTACCACTACAAAAATAATTATGTCAGCCAGCGAAAAAAATTGTGGTGTCTTTTAGGGTTAAGGCCGCTTGTCACTCTTGTCAGTGTCATTTCGTGGGCGATTAGTCGCCGAGCTATGTGTGAGCTACTTTTTGTAGCTCGTGGGCGTTTACGTATTGAACTCCATATGTTCTATTCTGGGCTACAAAAAATCGCTCGGCGATTAAGCGCCCGTGAGCGTTGGCGCTAAAGTGTATCTAGAACAAATATAAAAAAATACATGACAAGTGGTTGTGGTAAGTATTTTCATTCAAGCTTCTTTTTGTAGAAGATACATCATTATACTGTGACTTATTTAGGAAACATATACATATGTCGAAGTAGACCTATGGGTTTCTCAAGTATTTCTTGCCGATATCAGTTATTCTTGAGTGTGGGTATATTTTTCTAAAATAAACTCGCAGGCGTTTTCTCTTATCCTATTTTATTACAATTTCACAATTAAAGTTGACTGTTAACTACAGCACGGTCAGGATGAAGACTGATTAGAGAAACGCAGTGAGTTCTGAGTAGGCCTTTCACGATTCTCCACGAATGAATCACAATCACAACACAACTCGCAATAATCAATAATCTCCATTTTCCAATATTATAACCTCCATCTTTCTACACTGAGCTCACAGAATCGCTATACGAGGAAGACGACCCATCCACAGACCACACTCCAACCATGACTCCAACGTTATGTTAAAACTGACTTAACGCTTGACATTTCTCCAACCAGCCAGTCAACCATTACCATAATCAAAGGAGTTTAGCAACATAAAGTTTAGTCGTATCCAGCCTTACGCTCTCGCTCCGACACGGCCATCCTGCAGCATCATCACACGTCCTCGTGTGACTGGGAGCCTGAAAAGAAGAATCATTGGCCAGTCCACAATCTTAATACTCGCTTATTCAGACGATTACACACCCTCAAGGAATAGGACTCTTCGCAATAGGGTCAAAATATCTCATAAGAAATCAAGAGAAGTTACCAGTCTCACTTAATTGGAACTAAATCGGATAGTCGTATCCAGCCTGCACCGATTCTGTTCCGAATTGTCACCAGCATTACGCTCTCGCTCCGACATATATTACATTGAAAATTTCAGCTCATTAACAAAGCTTACAGCATAACTAGATATCCTAAAGCTCAAATAGAATGAGACTCCCTATTTGATTATAAGGCACAGGCGTTAAACCTTTAATGCACGGCTGCCTTAACTCCGAGGGAGTACAATCAGCTTCAAATCTAACTTTTTAAAGCGGACAACAGGTTCTGCTCAATTAGTATAATCTAATTAAGCGGGGACGCCGAGTGGACTGCTTGAAATAAAAGAAAAATATTATCGTTCTCTCGAGGAGGCTCTACAAGATTGTCAGCGAGTGTTAATAGGCTATTCTCAGCCATTTTCGCAGTTTATTTAAAGGGTTGGACAGTTTTGTTCACTTCGTTAACGGAACCAGAATGTCCTTTCTGTTTATTTGATTTTTTATTACATTTAGCTGGTGAAATGGGTGTTTCATAAGTTAGTTTTCGAGTTAAATTTAATTAGGTAGCATTAAGGTGGCTCGTTATATGGTTTAAAAATAGTGGTTGTGTGAGGTAAATTAAAGGATTGTATAACGAATGTAAGCAATTATTATCGAACCATGCTTTAATTCTGATGTGTCTGTACATTTTATTTATAAGTACATATTATTGGGATTCTCAGTACGTCCTTATTACACATACAACACTGAAAGGGCCGTGACGTGACCCGAACACAGCGAACTAAAATCTATGGAATAAGCATTCTGCTCAAAAAATGGCACCATACGAAAAGTACAACTAAGTGCTAAAAATGCTGGCTAATTATGCAGCACAAAACGACTGAACACTGGTTGCTTATTAGCGATCATAATTTGTATACTTATAGATATTTTCTATACTTAAACGAAAAAATAAGATACGTTTTTTCTGCATCTTTTTACTGCCTTCTTTGCATCTTTTACACCATTTGACTATAAAGGACGTCATTTCTAATAAACTCTCTCTTTCAATCTTTTCTCTACAATACAAACTGCAATATTGAAAAGAACACTGAGTCACAGGGTGCGTGGCTGGCCCGACTAAAGCTGAGCGGGTTGTACTTTTTCGGCCCCGTGGTGCCAATTTTGCAATATTTATTTAATAACAATTTCAACGATATATAATTAACATTTGTAATATTGTCGTTTTTATGCATGGGTCAGTTCGAATAACTCCACCATTTGCAAGTCTGTCTGGACGGACTAAAGAGAAAAAATCAGCTAGCAACTCGACAGCAGCCGCCAAAGCTCATCCCAACACCTCAAACACGTACTAAAAGTATTATCGGCGGTAAATTAAGCACAAATCGTGTCTCAAAACGGCGGAGCGACCTATCGTGTCAATATCCGGACGACATCTTAATATCCGCTCAGTCATCTGTCAACTTAGGTGTTTTAGATGTGTGTGCTGCTCACATGTGGGACATCAAAATTAGGTAGGGTACCCACCTTAACACTATTATTATAGGTATACAAGGTGTTTGGTAAAAGCCTAAAAGCAGAATATGGTAGATAGGGACCAAACTGAACAACTTTTACTATGGGACCAACTCTGAAATCGCGAACAAAAACAGCTGTTTCATACATTTTGATATTTTCGTTATTAACACTTGTATAAACGTGTGAAATACTTCTTTTGCCAGGTAAAAGAAAGTTCTGCAGTCGGTAACAAAAACTTTTAGAGAATTCTTAATGGACGTGTAAAATGCAATGCAACAATGCACAACTAAGTAGGTACTAAAGTGTGTTTCGCACTTGTAAGTTTTTTTTAATACACACCTAAAATGTTTAACAAATTAACAATATTGTTTGGTGCGAACTGATAGATCGCATAAAACCTAAAAAGATTTCTAAACGTAATTTAGTCGGGTTATGTATAACAAATCTCGATGTAATTAACGCCAAAAGCTACAGCATCCCGTGATCAATAAATTTTACCTGGATATTACTGTCTATTACCAATACATCGAAATCAGATCAATATAGGTTACTTACACAATAGCTTTGTCGCATGCGGACCGTTGAAATGTCCCGCGCATGTCAGTGACAGGTTTGACAGGTATCTTCTGCACGCGCCGCTATTAATCCCGTGACGTCATCTGTCAGCAGCCCGGTCGGGATATCACCAGAGTTCGGGTGTTTTTATTTATAGCCCAACGCTGTCAGTAAAGTTTTGTTGGTCCTGATTAAATACAAACTATTTCAAAATAACTTATTTGTCCATCAGCCATTTTTGATGTCCCCACTGCCGGGGCACAGGCCTTCCTTATGGGTGGTAAAGAGGATGGGCCATAACCCACCACGCGGGCCCAATGCGGATTGGTAGGTGTTAACGACTGCAAATGCAGCCGGGACCAACGGCATAACGTGCCTTCCAAAGCACAGAGGAGCTCGAGATAATAAATTTTTGGTCACCCATCCCATGACCGATCCTTGCGAACGTTGCTTAACTTCCGCAATCGCTGGGCCAAGCGCTAAACCACTGCGCCACCGAGCTCCTGAACATATTTGGCATTGTTTTATTACAATAAAAAGATCAAGATCAATATCATCTTATACATAAAAAGATCAAGAAATAGAAATAATTAACAAAATTCCAGAGTTTTACTTGTGAGAACTAATATCTACTCAACACAGTTCATTTTCTGATTAACCAAAAGGGCTGGTTTTGCAATCAGAAACCGCTCACATTTCTAATAATGTCTTATCATCTAAGTATACGGAACATTATTGTCGGACACTCGGCATTGACAGATGATACTGTGTACCACATTAATCGTGTGCAGTGGCCATTCGTCAAGTAGCACGCGATTCTGGCCAATATCACCAGTCCCATAACTTGGAATGCATTGAAAATGAAAATATTTATTTCAGCATAATGCTTACAGACTAAAAAGTTTTAGTGCATGTTCACAGCTTCCGGTTAGCACATATTATTCTAACTAAGAGAATTTCTATGAAATTAATTTATTATTAAGTCAATTGCAGGCTCGGTCGTAGCCTAAAATTTTGGAGGGGTCACTAATAAATAATAACACAATTGCTATTTTTTATTCTGTACATTTTTAGATGATTTTCTATTTGACGTGTACGATTTGGGGGGAGGGGTCATGTCTCCTGTGTGTGACCCCCCTTCGGACCGCGCCTGGTCAATTGGGACATTATGGAACCCCTTACTGTAAAAATATAGTTATGCTGAATTTGCTGACCTTTGACTTTTTTCGGTATGAGACAAAAAACTTCAAAAAAAGCTTGACTCCTCATCCTCATTCAGGTTTTTGTAAAATTAAGTGGAAATCAATTTAAATCATTCTCCCAAACCACAGATCAAAAATAGTTTGTAACTATTCAGAATTAATCATAGTAAAAAAAATCCTACAACTTTTTCTTTTCATAATCTAAAAGAAATTTTTACAAGCCTTGACTATAACGTACTTAAAGTTATAGTTACCACGTGCAAATAAGAAGCTATGGCTACACTTATTATACCTACATGTCCATCAGCAATTTTTTTTATGGCTCCACTGCTGGGGCACAGGCCTTCCTTATGGGTGGTAAGGAGGATGGGCCATAACCCACCACGCGGGCCCAATGCGGATTGGTGGGTGTTAACGACTGCAAATGCAGCCGGGACCAACGGCTTAACGTGCCTTCCGAAGCACGGAGGAGCTCGAGATAATAAATTTTTGGTCACCCATCCCATGACCGACCCTTGCGAACAATCGCTGGGCCAGGCGCTAAACCACTGCGCCATATACCTACATACTCGTAGATAATACTTGTCACAGCTACTCTTATTTATCTTATCGAAGCAGCGACTGCACCTATATCTTATTTCATCGGTAGAGACGTGAGAAAAGTACACCTGTGTCACAGGGTAAAAAAATATTCCTGTGCCTGTGCACTGTGCTAAGTTAAACCTCTCATTTACAAGTGTTACAAGTTTCTATCATGAAAGAAAATGCTTAAAAAGTCTCATTACTCAATACAACTATTGAACTGACTTATAAACAAAAAAGTTAGCCTAGCAAAAATGAACAACAATTTAGGGTTGGTAAATATCAAAGTTTATTTATTTTATTCAAACAATTCAAATCACATCATAAACGGGAAAGAACTTTAGTATAAATTAGCGTTGAAAAAACACTGTTTTTTTTTCGTAAAATGTAAACAGTATCCCCTGCTTTATGTTGGTTGCATTGCAATCAACCTTATCCATCTCCACGAAAAACGATAAAACACCCCCAATGTAAGTACATTTTGAACTTTATTCTACTAAAACAAGAAACATTTTGCAATATCCATAAAAACGCAACGCAACCCCAAAACAGTCCGAGACTTCGCATTATGAAAATACAGAACGTTTACAGTAAACACCACATCGATACAGGGAATTCAGTCGATTAGGTCGACCACAATATTATTACGTGACTTGGCCCTAAAGCGGACAAGCGGCAATCTCTATAAAGAGGTATTCGGGACCCTAATTTACACCCCCTTTCTGCAATATTCCCTGGCTTCGGTTATGAAGGTCTCACCCTCTTAGTTTGGCTCTTGTAGTCGGCATAGTGTGTTATACGTTTGGTTGTGTTGCTATGATGACTTTAGCTGTTGGCGTTTTGTCTTCAATGTGCTAATTAACAAAGTTTGTTTGACAATCGATAAATAGCAAAAACCCTACGAACACTTGTCTTTTTTATTAATATTTCATATCAAATAACCGGGCAATTATTATATTCCTACGTGTATATCGAAATTTAAAATATATTGGTAGAAAACTGTCAAAATAGCGTCTTATTTTAGTTGAGTTTATAAAATTGATTTCGTGTAGAAGTTATAAAAAGAGATCTAATCAATAAAAAACATTATTATATTTCAATTTGGTACTTATGTAAATTGATTTCAGGTACAGAGCGATAAAAATTGCACAGTCTATTTATTTCAGAACACATGTTTATTTTATCTTGTCAATATTTATGCGTTCTCCGCATCATTTGACAGTTTATTTGCGATGAAACAACTAAATACCATCAACTATTGAAACAAAAGAAGAAAAGAAGATAATACAGGATATATTATTGTTAACGTATTTTAATTTGTTAATGTGATAAAATGCTATTCAATTCAATACTAGGTAGTTAATTGTAAGCTTTTTGTTGCATACGGGTTAGAAATAACCAAATACCATCACATCTTTATCCTTATTACTTAATATACAGATAGACAAAATACCACGCAGACGAAGTCGCTGGTGGTCGCTAGTACTTATTAAAATAAATATTCATAAGAAAAAAATTAAGAAAAACAAAGAAAAAAGTTCTTCGTAGATTGAAATGGTGTGCCAACCTCAAAATGTAGGCTTTGGTCGCATCATTAAAGCTTTAAACATATCAAAATAAATTCTCATATATCTTCAAGCTAAGTCACTGGGCACCCAGATGGTTCTGCAGCTGAGTTATAGTGGTGATAAAGTGCAGGCATGCAAACTGCTTCGAAGGTAGCTAGTGCATTTCACTCTCAATTTTCTTATAGTACTTTTTTGCAAGCTCCGAAAGCGCTTGATTAAAATAGTAAATAACTGTGAAAAATTTGCTACACCACTACACAAGCCAAAACTTTGTTTATCATCTTAAATAACACATAATTATCTTCCCGTTGCATGGTATAGATATAGAAAAAGAACATTTGAAATTAACTATCAATAAGTGGCATATATTCGAGAATATTAAATAAGTTTTCACGGAATTCATTACACTTAAATTCAATCCTCTCAAACTTAAATTTGAATTTTTAAGACCATCAAGGAACGTATACTGGAAATCTTATCTTTTTGAGAAATTTCATAACTAGCCCCAGCTAGATTCTGGGGCTAGTTATGAAATTTCTATGGGTTGAAGTTCCAAAACGCAGTTTATTTAGCTTCAGTTGAAATTATCTATTTTGTACGTCATTGCAAGCAAAGATCTTCAGTCCTCATTCAACATTCTTCGCAAGATAATAACAATTATTATCTTTAATTCTGGATCACAAAGTCTTTAAATTCGGATCTCAAAGTTCCACAAAACATTGTAAAGCAAGCTGATCGCGTCGCGTTCAAAATGCCAGTAAGGCAATAAACTGCACCTTTTATTGCCTTCCGTGTTTCAGGTGCCACTTAGCACTCACGATTCAAGGGGCGTTTTTCAGTATGGCTGGGCAAATGTCGTGACCTTTGCGAAAACTCCTTTTGCATTCGACTGAGAATTGTTATTGCTATGCTAGAGTCAGGAACTTAATGAAATTGAGTTTTTCTTATTAACAAAACGCCTGGAAACTTATTTTTTTCAAGTTTGAAATCACGAACAATTTATTTCAAGACGAAACAAATTTATAGAAATTAAGGATAACTTCAAATAGAACACGAAATAAAATACTGCGACTAAGACACGAAAATCAGTAACAGTGCATTGCCTTAATTTCATAACCTATGTACAATAAAAATAAATTTTTACACTATTTATTTACGAAATAGAGAAGAAATTCCTGTAAAACTCTTAATTGATAAAGCTCCATTGTCGTGCTTATGGATGCCGCACTGGTTGCGAAAGACATCGTTTTATTTTATCTCTACTATAGCAACTAGTGATGGGATAATTATGTTATATTGTCTGTCACTCGTAGTACAAACAACATTATTATATTACAACTTTAGGTTTGATAATAAACAAGTGAAATTAAACGTAGTATGAGGCTATGTAATGTATAACAATTTTAAAGATTAAAGTACGAATTCGCGTTATATTTTACCGACGTCCAAAAAAAGAGGAGGTTCTCTGTTCGTCTGTATATATTTTTTGTGTATGTTTTTTATATGTTTTAAGTAGGTACTTAGGTGGTTATATGTATAAATATGTTATATTGTAACTTGTGTCAATGAGATAGTCCGGCTGTTTTTTTGTTTTGTCCATCATAATTTTTAGAAACAATACATTATACCTACGTATGTACGTGGTCTGCTGGATATTATAATTTTGATCTAAATTTTATCGATGGGAATTGGTCAACGCACATTGAGAGATCATTATGATTTCTAAAGCTTGTGTTCTGTCTACATATTCTCTGACTATATTCGTACTAGGATTAGTCTGCCTACTTCGTACTCGGTTCGAACATCACTAGTGCAGTTGCGGCCAGTGTTGGGTCATTTATAACACGCCGTAAGCGCGCCCCATTCACATCGGCGATCCATCCATCACGCACATTGTCCTGGCACGCTAGACGGGAATTGATAAACCCACAATGTGAATTCACCAATAAGATCTTTGGTTTTGTGCTTCCATACTCGTGTCTGAAGATCGTTCTTTTTGTCTATTTGACGATTTTCGAAGTGGTAGAATAAGTCCGCTTAATGTATTCTGTTGTAAGAAAAAAAACTAGACGTTATTTTGGTCTGCCAACGTAGGTACTATATTCAGAAAAATACTTGTATTGCTTGCTAAACATATTTTGGCGTTCAAAGTGTATTTAACCTAACCCTAATATCGGAAAATCTATCGTTATGATTTCTTTGATGCTTGTTGAATAATAAGATTAAGATTAAATCTTAAAAGAAGTTTTTTTTTTAAACTTAAAAGAAGAGTCCCACACATTGTTAAATATTACTTGTAGTAATTAATAAAGATATTTTGTTTTTTTTTTTTAAATCAATTTATTTCTCATCACAATAGGTAGGTACTCAACTAGGATGTGTCAAATAATAAATTAGTAAGTATGTCAATCCTAGCATCACAATAATTTACTTTTTTTCCCTTGTAACCATTTCGAAACTTATGTATTAGATTTACGGATCAAAAGGACCGTTTTCTACACAACTATTTCACCTTCAAATAGCTATGTAGAGAAAAATCGAAACTACTATTTGTGATTTTTTTTAATAACATGGGAAAATCTAATTATTTTGCGTACCTACTACCTATGCAATATCATGCAATCTATGACTTGGAAAAGTCGAAATTAAATAAAGCTTTTGACATCTAGCAATTTTATTTGGAACTTGGTAGAGCTTTGCCTGTTTAACTTTGTGCTTTAAGTTTCATAGCGAATGGTACTCTGCTGAATCGCTAGATGGCACTTCAGTAGATTGACTGTAAATTTAAAGAAGATGCAAAGATGGGGACACTGGATTTTTTATTATGTCTTGTCAAAAACAGAAAAAATATATTTTTCTAACTATTATTTCTGAGTCAAAAAACCTCATGCAAATAGCACCTTTAATCTACGCAATTTTTAAGTCATTTCGATTGCTTAGTTTTTAATTTCACGGAGTAATAAATATTCTGAGTTTGTCCAAATAGACCATCAACTTTATAATAAGTATAATAAAATTCTCACGCCGGCCGTGGTAAATCTTAGTGCCAATTTTGAAACCAAAGTTTAATTAAGAGAATACTGTTTCAATCTAAAAGCAATATTATTCACGCAAACTTATATGGTTTTACAAGCGGAGAAAATATGCTTACTTTCTTTTATACGGTAAACTGTAAATAATAACTGCCATAAATGAAAATGTCGAAGTCTTTATGGCAAAACGGACCGCCGCCGCGGTGCCTTGCTTCGTGATCAAAAACGTCAACGTAGAAATTTTTAACAAGAATCGCAAGATAAATTGAGCAAGATCATCATTAATAATGAAAAGAAAATGTTATGGTTTTAATACGTAATTTTTTACAACCTTTTCTGTTCGTAACTTAGAATAATAACACCTAGAAGCCGTGTCCTCGTAGGTATGCAAAGTGAGGCAACTATACTAAAAGCCAGAATGGCTTAGTTTTCACATTAATTTATATCCTTCATACGTTAACTAATCGTAACTCATAGCCAATAATATAGTAACTAATCTAATAAATGTAGGAAAATTTAAACTGTTTTGCAATTATTCGGTATGATTTGGTAATAATGGAGAATAAAAATCTGAAAACGTGGCCATTTTGGCTGTTTTAGTTGTCTCACTTTTGACAGTGCTCTTTTTAGAGAACTATCGTTTAGGTGTTATTATTCTATGGTTCGTAACAAAGTATGTTGACTTGGAACCACTAATATCTGTACCACATCATATTTGGTGATTTACAGAAGGAGATGTTTTTTTTATTCTAAAAAGCAAAAAAAAAAATTCTGCTAGGATATTAACATTACTCAATGCGAATAAAACTAACAAACAGAGCATAGAACGCCAAATATTTGTACATAAAATGAAACAAAATTAAGAAAAGACAACTTTGTTCAAAGACAATTCAATCATATAACTAAGACAATCATCATTTTGTTTTTTACACAGTAGGTGTACGTGTCGATTAGAAGATATAATTATGAGTCCATTACATCACACGATCGCCACACATTACGATAGAAAACAAAAGCAATCGCACAATCTGCCGACCATCTCAACAGTCCAGGTCACCGGATCACCTTCTAAATAAGGCCCAGACCCCAGACCATTTGATAACACGCAAAGAGGCCGCGGATGACATATAGGAGAAAACGTGGTATACTGACACCGATCTAAGAGAACTGCAGATTTGACCCGAGGCATTCTTATAAGGACCCGCCCGTTACTCATTTCGCGACAGGGCTGCCACACACTGTGGAGAAGAAAAATAATCGCAATATAAAAGTAGGAAATCAACAATAAATTGTCTGAATAGGAGAGAGAGCAAATGTTGCGCTGTTAGTAAAAAATATACTTTTTTGCTTGATTAGACATTAGATTTTTGTTCTGAATTGAACCTTTGGAATGAACATGAAAAGAGCCCCAACTTATGAAAAAACAATTTTATTTTTGACTTTACCTAAATGGCTCTGTGAGCTGTAAACCTTGCGTTTGTGACATTTTTGAAATGGCTGAAATATTTTCTTTTTCTATCTAAAACTGAGACGCTTCGTTCGCGCTTCGCGCTCACTCGATCAATAATACCTATGTAGGTATTTCTATGTTTTGTCTTGATTATAATTTTTTGAAATAACTAAATGTCCTGTATGAAACCTAAAACTATTAGTATTACAGTCATCAGTGTACAATAAAATAAACTCTACAACATTTTTTGAGTGCCTGACATCCTTAATACCGCCGATTAGGGCTGTCAAAACTATCAACGCCAATTTGCAAACGGAATTTATTGCATTCAACTGTGATGGGAATAAAAGTCATTAGAGAGGCTTTCAAAATATGAATAAATATTTTTGGTTTATTGGGACGTGATTGTACGAGTATTATAAGTCGCAGTCACGTACATGCAAACAAGTTGTGAAGGTACTCACAAGTAATTTACATATAATCAAGATTTCATGTAAAACCATTTTTGGTTTTATAATAAATGTAAGTACATTCGATTCGAATAACATCAAAGAATTTGAGTAAGTAAAAGATTCATTCTGTAACGGTGAAAGTTCCTAATCAGTAATAATAAATATCAAACTGATTACTCACGCGAGAACCAACCCACGTCCTCCACTATACAAGGCTAATGTTTTAACCGCTGATCTACAAAGACTTCTGAAGAATCAATTAATTTTTCCGAAGTACCTATAGTTGCCTTTAGATTCGCTTTAAGTATGTACTCAATTTAAGAAGTTTTTCAATTTATTTATGATGAAGACTTTGTCAATAGATTATTTGAAAGTTGCTATTTCATTAATATAAAAACATTTAGTAATATAGGAAGGATACACTTCACAGCTTAAAGAATTGTCGTTATTGTTTGCCAACCCTGAAAACAAACATCTTATCGTTAAAAACGATACGCGAGCGTGGGATTCAAATGTTTTATCAAATAATTTGCTTTCTTTGTTCCTTTGAGTGTCATTTAATTTAATTTTTGACCACAAATACTTACTCAAGAAAATGTGAAAGTGAAATATTTACCAATCTATGATCTTTGTATTTCTAGACAATGACAAAGTACACTTCATTTGATAAGTTATTGACATAAAGGATATTGTTAGAAAGTCTAAAATAATATTTGAACTCGGTAATTCTCTAATTAGTGAAGTTAGTTTTCAATATTTTGTACTTGAAAGTAAATATTTTTAAATTTACATATTCTGGATTTGGATAGATTTCTCTGATTTCCCAAGAGTGTTAGTGAAATTATAATTTGAGAGATCAAAATAATTGTTGACATTGTGCAATATAAGTTTACCACCATCTTCCAAGACGTTTTTTTTTCTTCTTTTAATAATTTATTGATTGATGTATTTTTTATCAGAAAGGAGATTACAAGAGTTCTAAAAATACAAAGTCTTTATAAGTCAACCTTAAAAAGTTTAAAGTCAAACTTAAAAATAAAGCGCTTTTGAATCGTTAATATTTTCATATACTATCCATTCAAGACTTCTTTAGCATAATATGATTCGACTACAAACATTGATTCTAGTATACCAACCAGACCAGAATGTGTGCGAACATCGGTTCCAGTAGGTCACCTGACGTGAGTCATACATATTATACTCGAGCCAAACATGCCACATTACCGTTTTATAACTTTTTTCTGTCCAAGCTACGGTACAAGTTATTAAGTAACTACCTAACTACTAACACGTTCCCATCACATTCAATTTATTATAATCTTGGAAGCTATTACAAGTTCTTTAGTAGGCAATTAACATTAGATTATCATTAACAACGACAGTAAACGCAGTTTTATTGAATTGAAAGACGTTATAGGTAATTAAATGGTTAAGTTGCTGATCGAAACTTTTGTTCTTACTTAGTCAACGATGTAGGTGTATTTCAATTTCTATGATTGAGAAACATAATCTCACAGACACAAAAAATACATAAATTTGTCAATCCCTTGGTAAAACTTCAAACCATAGATAACGAGAGTTAAATTTAAATATCGTGAAGAAAAGTTGATTTTAGTAATCAGTAGAAAAGATAAAAGATAAAATCCAACCCTTAGTACCTTCCAGTGGTGAAGGATCCATACACGTCTATTCCCATCGGCTTACCCATTACCCTTAGAAATTCCACCCCGCCCATCCACTATGCTATCATAACACCTTTGTAGAACGGCTCACCTTTGCCATAATTTCACCCCTCGCCACTGGTACCTTCATTATAAAAGTGGCCCATCTAACAACGACACATACAATGCAAGAAGAAATCGAAAGGCAACACCAACTGACACAGATGTACAGTTCAATCATAGTTCAAACGCATCACGACCGATCATGCTCCATACACCATAATCTGAAATCGCATCAATCATAGAAACTGATGTCGTTTCGTCATTGCCTTTGTATAGGTTGGATGCCAAACGATCACGAACCATAACGTAATATTTACGCTTAATTAGACTTTTGGTACATGAACATTCCTATGTCATATTTGGCGTACCTTCGAAGTAATAAGCGTTATGATTTTGCTGATAGTTTGCCATAATATTTTGCTCCATCATCTGCATTACGTTATCTACCATCATCCATCATTAAAAATGGGCATACATTACGTTGTAGGCTCAGAAATGTTGATAATGATCATGACTATCTTTAGACTTAAATAATTAATATCTAGATATCGATCGGTCAATAAATTGATCACTTATCGATTAAGTCTTAATCGATTAATAATAAAAATACAACCTTGTATCACTTATAAACGCTCTCTCATAATCAATAACACCAGACAGACTTACCTTGTGATATTATAGACCTTTCTTTTAGGTTTATTTATTCTTATAGCTTACTGAAATAGAAAACATCTTAACTCAAAAACACTCGTCAATTTACATTACATTTTGCTATGAAGGGTTCGATGTGGATCGAGTTCCTGCAATTTCGGCAGCTAAGCAACTTTTGTATAATAAAAAAATTGTTTAAAAAACAAAAAACCGACTTCAAAAAACCTGCCTCTAAAAAAAGGAAGAAATAATATACAAATCATTAGATACGCATTATCAATGTTATAATAAAACACGTCTATTAAAGTCGGGTGGGGCTGGAGAACATCTTCCTTTTTTATTCTAAAAGCCCCACCCGACTTCAATTGACGTGTTTTATTATAACATTGATAATGCGTATCTAATGATTTGTATATTATTTCTTCCTTTTTTTAGAGGCAGGTTTTTTGAAGTCGGTTTTTTGTTTTTTAAACAATTTTTTTATTTTTTTATTTTTAGTGTAAGTACCTTCTGCATTAGGTAGTGTAGGTATATTATTTAGGTAGAAAAATCGGCTCAGCCAAACGTGAGATAATCGCGGAGAAACATACATACATACAAACTGAAACTTACCTCCTTTTTTTGAAGTCGGTTAAAAAGACTACACAACGGTATCCCTTCCCCAACAAAAAAAAACATCTAATTCGGTTCATAAATAACAAAGTTGTCAAGTTAGTTGATTTAATATCATAGTATTTTCAGGATTACTTGTAAACTACTGAACTGATTTGAAAAAAAATTAAATGGGACCATCTCGCAAGAAAACTCAATCGAACAAAAAAAAAATTATCGAAATCGGTCCATAAATGTCGAAGATACGCGCGAACAACGATAAAAAAAAAAAAAAAAAAAAAAAAAAAAAAAAAAAAAAAAAAACATACAATCGAATTGAGAACCTCCTCCTTTTGATGAAGTCGGTTAAAAAAGGGCTCGGGCATGTCCTCATGGCATGGGAAGGGTGACCAAAAATGTATTATCCCGAGCTCTAACGTGGACCAATCCGCATTGGACCCGCGTGGTAGGTTATATTATAATTATTAGTTATTATAAAACCAACCGCACGGGTCCAATGTTATCGAGGGCGTCACCTTCAGCTGCCCCCCCTAGAGCTTAAAAAATGTAGCCAACTGCAAAATAACCAAAGTCCTAAGGCCGCTTTAATACTTGATTTTCTGAAAAATCCAGCCCCATCTCAAAACTTGAATAAATTCACTAGGTGCTCTTGATTAGAATAGAATAGAATTCAGAATAGAATAGAATAGAATTCATTTATTCATAAACATAGGTACATTAATGATGTTAATACTTATACATTAAACAATGTTTATAGTGCTATCTATGTTTCACCATTTTCGGTATATGAAGTATAAAACAGATTACAATTCTATTATTAGAAATTATACAAATTAAATATCAAAAATTAAAAATTAAGCCGGACCAACTGAGTACCTAAGTAAATGATTATTTATAAATTAAAATCCAAAAATTAATTATTGAAATTATTCATTATCATGTCAATATCATTATAAAAATTATCATTATAAAAATCCCTAATGTCATAATAGCATTTGTCAATTAATAGTTTGGTCAACACAGTTTTAAACTTAGTATTGTTCAAGTTTGTCACATTATCCGGCAACTTATTATATAAACGTGGAGCCATCATGACTACACTCTTAGTCATCATTGCTGTTTTACACTGCAGGGTACGAACATAGGGTTTTCTAGGGCGAAGGCGAGAATCTTTTGCAGATTTTACCACCTCAAACAAATCAGGATTACATTTGACAAACACACAGCATTCGAGAACATAGAGGCTGGGAAAAGTTAACAATCCTAAAGACTTGAAATAAGGTTGGCAGCTTTCTATAGGTTTTAGTCCACAAATTGCTCGAACGCATTTCTTTTGAGCCTTAAATATAATTTCTCTGTAAGAAGAATTGCCCCAATTGATTGTACCAACAATTCATATTTTTCTCATCTTCTTAATTATTAACTTGTTGTTGTTATGTTGCTAACTGGTGGACATTGTGATAGTCAAGCGAATAGACAATGCCTTACTAAACCAAAGAGTGCAAAATGTCATGATTAACAAACCCCATGTCTTCATTTCTGAAATTTATTCGCATTTATACTTACAGCTTTTTTCACAATTAGTTTTTAATTGTATAGTGTGGAAAATTCATTCATGGTGTTCTTGTTATATTGAAAGTTAAGGTTATTACAGCGTTAAAAAGAAATAGATTCTGGTAACGTATATAGATATTTTTTTTGCGTAAATACAATTATTTTCTGTTTGAATTACAACATGTAGGAAATACCAGTGACAATTAATTATAAAACCAAATTCATTGATTGTAAAACCTGACAATTCTTGAAATAGGTATTAACCAGGAAACAAACATGTGACAATTATAACATTACAAAGTCAATGTAGGTAGCCTATTTCGTATTTATTACCAAGTGAGTGTTAAAATTGCGTGTAAATGTGAAACAATATTTTTGTCGTTTGTAAACAACGATATATCAAAACAATTTTGTAAATTAGTTTTTATGCAAGGTTCAAAACGGGTAAAACAAAGTAACATAAAGAAACATACATTAAAACAGGTCAGTTATCTTGCATTTATCTATAAATTTTGTAAGTAATCTATAAAATCTCAGTCTTTCATATATTACAGTAGTCTGCAAGGTGTTTGGTTAAAGCCTTATAAAGCCGAATATGGTAGATAGGGACCATCAAACTGAACAACTTTTACTATGGGACCAACTCTGAAATCGGGAAAAAAAATTAGCTGTTAGTTGAATACATTTTGATTTTACGATATTAATTTTTGTATGAAACAGCTGATTTTTTTTGCTATTTCAGAGTTGGTCCCATAGTAAAAGTTGTTCAGTTTGATGGTCCCTATCTGCCATATAAGACTTTTACCAAACACCTTGTATAGTACTTCATAAAAATAAAGAAATTCAAATGAATAGTCAGATTATGCGGTGAAGTTTATTTTAACAACCTTGCAATAAAAGTACAGCTGGTATATTTTCCATTCTGTTCATAATTTTTGTAGTTAGAGCAAAAACATTACTTCCCTTGTTCTAAACGATAGTATACCGACTCGATTACCCACCACCATCAATTTCAATTCCAATGGCAACAAAATTGATTCAACTAAAGTTAAAACACATGGTATCCCGACAAGACTAAACGTTTGCCGATGACCAAATCATAAAGCTTGGCCTTCATTGCACTGCCTACCACACTGAGTCATCTCGCCCACTGTCATCTGACAATCGACTTCTGATATAATTATGAGCTTTGTATAAATAGTAACGGCTTTTTCGACCTTGAATAGTAAATTTCGTTAGACAGCCGCTGACTACCAATGTCACTGTGACGCATTGATTGATGGTTCTGCTTTGAAGCTCGCATTATTTGTAAGGTTGATGATAGTATCATGATTAACTGTGTGATTCAACTGTTTGTAGTCATCTCGATTGCTTACAAAATTTACTCGAATTCAATTGTTATTTTATTCTAGATTAAAATGGTAGCCATTATTTCTCAGCTGTCACATATTATTCGAAATGCATAATTTTACAAGGAGCTAATTTTGTTCAACACTCTTTGAAACTGAAAACTGAAAAATTGTAAACCATTTTCCTGCGGTACGAAATAGGAAGGAAAATAAATAAATTATAATGATAGATGGAAAAATCTGAATAATTGTATAGGTACCTATTTCATATTCGTGGAATCTAAATCTCTTACTAAACTTGAATCCAGCAATCAATAAGATAAGTAGCCACTCCTGGCAGCAAGAAATGTCTGAAAGATTTATAACCGACGCCTTCAGCCTATAACACTGTAATCTTATTAAAGCACCCCTAAATCAAATAGCTGAACGGATAAAGCTAACCAAACAAATACTTTATATTCTTCGCAAGCAGAATTGCTGAGCGATATTGAGCTATATAGTGCAGTAAATAAGCACACCTGTAATAGCACTTAACATCCATCAGATCCTGCCTTTAACGACGTCCGGCTGACAAGTCAACGAACGCTGAAGCTCCAAAATTAGCCAGTGCGAATGCTATCCACGACAATGTTGTCGGTGAGATAATATCTTCATACGTGTCTGGCCTCCCCTAAGTTTAGGACATTGGTAACGTATATAGACTTCTTCGAATCACCAGACCTGTTGAGGAATTCTTTCCGTCAAATAAGTATAACAAAATAATTCAGAACGAAATTCAAATGGAAAATATTTCACCTTGTACTGAGAATGCTAGAATTGGTTGAGTTCGCAGAATGAGCTGCCAGTCGACCGAAGATTTTGAGCTCAAAATCTTCGGTATTTACAAGGTATTTTTACCGTTCTACGAGTACTTATGTATTAACATATACAAAGCTCTATGAAAACGTATTTCAGAAAAATGAAACACAAACTCGACAAACCAAAGCTAAATCTAGGCTGTAGCGAAACTTATAAATGCTGCTTTTGTTCAACAAAAACCACTAGTTCTGAGGTATTAATTAGTTTTACAAATTACAAGACCTATTTATAATAATTCTTTTTTGATCGTAATGTTTCGCGTACTTATATTCTGTGGTTTCACGCATGACTCAAGAAACAAGTACCTATCTACCTATATCATCTCTTGAAATTAATCGTATTAGCTAATTTGTTTTAAAGTGCGTAGAGTACCTATCCTATACCTTTTTTTTACATAGTTATGTAGTACGTACAGTCGTCTGCGCCGACGCCTGGAGGGGGAAACATGGGTCTGACTCATTCTGACGGACTCCATGTCAATGTAACACTGTGCGTGTCATGGTAGGGTTGGCAGTAAACAGAGATTGCCGAAATTTCATAAGCAAGTTTAATTCCTGATGAGATTTTCTTTTTTGTAGGATAGAAGTTTATAATTTTGGGCTAACTACATGTTTTGTGTTGTGTTGACATAATAATTTTGTTAAACAAGCAACTGTTGATTTAATGGAAAAGAAAATGAAAATTTTGTTGAGGGCGTTTTCTATCATTAGATTTTCCGAGAAAATAAATCAAGAAATTATTCTTTTTATCACATTAATATTAGCAATTTGAACGCCAATAATTTTACCAAAACTATGATTTCTCTTAGCAATGAAAGGCACAAATCTTGCTACAAAATTATGTTCATAAATTAGAAAAAAAATCAGTGCGACAGCCCTACATTAAGCACACTTCGCCGACAGACTTAATTGGAAGTACTGTTTTTTCTGATAACCGAGATTAAGGCGCACCATCAAGCTACATTTAATCGCTTTGTGACATCAATTCAGCCGACTTGTATCTCGTATGCATGGAACAGGTGCCAAGAATGCAGTATTGATAAATAAGAACATTCAAGCGACCGTATTTAGCTTGGAATTCTAAATTAAGCAATGAAGAATTTCTTGCTTATGGTTTTGGTTTATTATTCCTTTTAAATCTTTATTTAGGTGGGCTTAAGTATAGATTTTCTGATAATTAAACAGTTTCAAAGTTTTGGGAACATTTTATTATGTAGGTACTTATGTCTATATATAGGTAGATATTTTTCTTTATAATGATATGATAATATCTCAAAATACTTTGAGATTGATATAATAAAGACACAAATACCTATGCCATACACAACTGCCTAATTTATCATGAAAGTAATTTATTTTTGAAATATATTTCAGTTGTTTCAAAAAATGATCAAAAATGTAGCAATTTTTTTTTTGTTACCAGTGCAAAGCAAATTGTGTTTTTTTAAGACTCAAAAGTCAAACAAAGCATTGAAAATAATAAGGTTGTGGCTTTGTGACAGAACCAGAACCTAGGACGACAGTATTATAAAGACTCTGCTAGTACTGCGTGTGTATATTATTTGTTTTTTGTGCATTAAAAAATAGCTCAAATTGTATGTTGCTTACATACAATTTGTGCTATTTTTTTAATGCGAGGTCTATAGCTAGCTCACGAAGCCTTAGTGGCTTCGTGAGCTAGCTATAGTAAGTAATATAAATACCTAGTTTTTGCTAATTAAAAACAAAAGAAATACAGCGGGTTTGTTTCATTTTGTCTTTTCGTCAAAGACAAGGGCTGGCTGTTGTCTTTTTTGACAAGAGTTAACCATTGTTTTTGTTTTTGCTATGGTTTTTAGGTACCTACTTTTAATTCACATAACTTTATAATTGTGATTAATAAAAGAAAGTAGATGTTAAGACCACTTACCATAAAATTAACTCTTCTTACGTAATACTAAACCCGATTAACATAATGATAAACATCAGATTAACAAGATTAACTGAATGTGTTTTTTATCAATCTGTATAATTTCCTAAACTTTAAAGTTGTGTGAAATAGCACATTATAGAAATAACTTTGAATTTTCTTTGCTTATAATATTATTAAAAAAATAATTCTTATGATTATTATGAAACCCGAATAATGGAAAAACTTTCTTCAGCAAAATTTTTTTTTTAATTTATATGATCTTCTAATGAGGCATTTCCAAGTAAAAGATTTACGATACGAGAGATTTTAATTAAAAAAGATGATAAACATTCGATATCAATAATCATTGGCAACTTTTCCCATCTGCTTTCAAATTTAATACGTTAAATTATTAACGTCACTTAGATAAGTTAAGTCACCCATTACCGTAAAAGGTAGATACTTAAAAAGCTTGCTATTTCAGAGCTTTGCAATAAAATGCTTTTACCAATTGTTTAAGGTCTGAACTAATAAAAAAGCCAATGGACTGTAGAAAAACAATATATTTTTAGGTTTTACATAAATCAATGTTGTACAGAAAAAAGGCGCGATCGAGAATCGTGACAAGTGACAGCTAGTGTCAAAAACTCTTTTTTTTTTTAATAAACTCGGACACCAATCAAGTATTGTGTACAAATATAAAGTTGTTTCTCATTACAATTTTAGATGTTTGCTTTGTTAGCATTTGCTTCTTACGTATCAGCCCCCCTACTCAAATGGCCAACATTCTATGCGTTTGAACGTTACGCTTACTCTCAGCGCCCGAGCGATCGCCGGCGACCGAGACACAATAGAAAATAGGAAATCTCGTTTCCCGGGCGTTAACGAGTTAAAATAAGGAGTAAACTGTATCGATCATCGATATTTGTACCTATCTCCTTCTTAGATATTATATTTGTTAAAAATGTAGATTATTATTTATATATTACATATCCAAGTTTTTATATATATTATAATATGTATTCAATTATATATTATGTTGTATTAATTAATATTTTACCCTATGTACCGCCTTCATTGATATCTGTTTCCTAAAGGTTGACTGGGAGAGAATGCTTTTAGCATTAAGTTCGCCTGTTGTAACAATTTATTTGAAATGTACAATAAAGTTTGTTAAATAAATAAATAAAGTGAACTATAAAATTACGTGTCGTAAGCTTGTCAGTTACTTTCAAATACATCAAAGTCAGTGATTTTCATAAGTTTGCTACATGTGATTTAATCGTCTAAGTATTACTCATATTGTAAGCGTAGCGTTCACACGTACAGTAAGATTTTTGACCACAAAGCCAACCTTACGAAAAATCAATATTTGTTATATGGACTGTGCGAAAAATGCATTAGGCTTTTTATTTCTGTAACTTGGATAGAGCAAGTAGGAGGTATAAAGTATCAGCTAAAAGTATCACATAGTGATAAGATGGGACACAAATACACCGACAAACCAATCAACCATAGTCCAATCCACATCAAGACGCATTACATCAGGGTCACCGAGGACCCTGAGTCTCCCAGGCTTGTTACATCACTTCGCTTATTTCGTGCATGGTGCATGGAGAGACGTCAACGATCAGCTGTCAAAATGAAGCGGAATCGCGCGTCAGTTTTCTATTAGGTTGGTGTTCCTTCTAATGCTACGTATGCTACAGCTTACTACGATAGAAAGATAGGGCCATATTACCATGTTTTTAAATAGGGACAGGAAAGCAGAAGAGACTGTCCTATCTCTAGACACGTCATATAATCTTCAAAAATTCAAGTTAAACAAAAAACAAGTGAATATCATGCTGGATGTGACAGCTGGCCACATACAGACACACATACAGACGTACCATACGGGATTCCGAACACAGCTAATCCATACAAATTTATGAACCTACCACACACATTCGGGATTTTTCCGTACAGAATTTTCATACACTATCGATATTCCGTTGGGAATTCCGAATCGCTGTATGTGGCCAACACCTAAAATCGTTGACTTGAACAGATTGATGGAATTAGGAATAAGACTACTTCGACCAAATCGCGCACAAATGTAGTAGAGTAACTCTCTTCCAGGGTCCATTTAATTGAACATTTCTATTACGTAATTGAACCTTCTTTCTTCCGAGTATTATTTATACTTATCTAGTTGAACTTCAGCCGCTGTACTACTTTAAATAAATGCTGCTCGATTTAGTATCGCCGCAGTCTCGCTCAACCACTTGTTACCAGTGGTGGATAAACCTGCTCCTTACGCAATGCCGCGTTATTCAAGAATTAAGCGACAATCCGATGGAGCGATAAGAGTGACAATCATTGACACCGCCGGTCTACCGTTTTCACCAAAACGTGTCTGTTAAAATTCCAGCACATTATTCAAGCACGGATTGTTTACAGAGTTGATTAATGACGAATTTGTCGATTCGGATGCTAATGGATGTCGTTAGGCAAATTAGATATTGAACGTGGGAATATTGCCAGTGTATGGTTTTTAAATCAGATGGATAGCATATAATTATGATTTTATAAACCACGTGTGATGATAAAAATAAAATGTAGGTAGGTATTGCTTTTGCATACGAAACAACGTTGGTACCTACCTGCACTCATACAAATAATTAAATACCTACTTATAGATTGCTCTGAATTAACCTAAATAAGACATAAAGCTCGGAGAACTAACCGCTTTGCTAAGCATTTCGTAAAAATGATTTTTCTGTTACTATCTCAAACAATTTATTAAAAATGAGTCACAGGATGAAAGCAGCAATGTTTTCTAATAAGGAAACCCAATGGTACCGATCAGAAACGGCCTCCGCAATTTATTACCAGTTTTTTTAATTATATACAATCATACGCTAGAACTGATGGTGCATATAAAAAGTTGTGCCACCACTGTTCAAACAATCTTAACCGTCGCCACGCAAAGAGGCGAATGGCGGTGCGATAAGCGAATTCCTATTTCATGGCGTGTAGTGTGAGCGAATGTGAATTAAGCGCTGTGCAGGAATCCACTATAATCTCCTAGCTAGGCGATGTCACCTTGGTGCAAAAAGTGGACTTGTTAATGTCCTCCTCATAATCACCTCGGAATTATTACTTATCAGAAAATATGTCGACATAATTAGGTTTTTCATCTTGGAATTCTATCATTAAAGGGAACAAAGTCTACATTTAATTTTATCTTAATAATTGAGAACTTTAACCACCTACATACAAAAGGATTAACCGCCTCTGTGGTCTAGTGGTTCGCCCACCCGTGTAAGACGCAGGGGTCCCGGGTTAGATTCCCAGGGGGGGTACAATTTGTACTTGGTTTGGTTGGTGGTAGGGCTTATTTTAAGTCCGCCTGACTAACTACCACCATCACACCTAATTCTAACGCCAGAACAACAATTAAAAATTGTTGTGTACCGGCAGGTATAGAGCTAAGATAGCCAGTTCCTTAGGATGGTGATTCCGGGTGTAGAGCGCTTCCACCCGGCCTTATCGTCACTTAACATCAGGTGAGATGAAGACCAAGCACTACCCCGTTGTGCATATAAAATAAAAAAAGATTATGCAATACTGTGTGGTGAGCAATCGCGCAGTAAAAAGAGAAGTAGCTAGCTCGTCGTGTCGCTAATCGCTATTCGCCGCTACGCATGGCTAGCCGTACACCGTGAAAGTACTAAGAAAGTTAAATAAGGAGACGACGCACGGTGAAAATGATCGATCAGTCATTTCTTTCGATATAGAATAGCAAATCAATTATTGGTGTGAATTTATTAATTTGCAAGGAACTGATTTAATCGATCACTCATTTTAATGGCGAAATGTTTTTAGATGTCGTGTAACGAGCGATACTCAACAGCTCTATGACTATAATTTATTATAATATGTAGAGAGTGAAAGAGTAACAATGGCTTAAATAATATTTATAACGGAAAGATAATAATATTATGACAACTTACATTCGATAGGTCATCGAACTTCATGCTTAAGAACCTAAATAATTTAAATTGAAAAAAAGCTTCATCACATGCTAGCTTCTTCATCTAGCTGGGTAGTTATAGGCCTCCCCCAAGGATCTCCACGACGATCGGTACAGCGCTGCCCGCATCCAGCAGCAGCGGCTTCCCGCGACCTTCACCAGATCGTCGGTCCAGCTTGCCGGGGGCTACCCGCGGAGCGTCGTCCGGTGCGCGGTCGCCATTCCAGAACCTTTCCGCCCCAACGGCCGTCAGTTCTTCTCGCTATGTGTCCCGCTCACTGCCACTTCAGCCGAGCAATCTTACTTTGGCCTATTCAAAATTTTAGATTTACGCTCTTAGGCCATTGATAATACTTTTTTTTATAATTAGCCTTATTACTTATATGAGGAAATGCTGGCGGGAGTACAGAAAGTTAATCTAAGTATATCTGTGGATGTCCAAACGAAGAATAAAATACGTAATTATTTTACCAAATATACCTACTTACTTACCTAATTGAAAATCTAATACAGCTGATAATTACGACATCGAAACAATATGATTGGATTGCAACAGTTAGCTACCTACTTCCATAGTGCGGAACAATGAAACGAATACGACACGGCTAGAATATCATCATGGATCATAATTTGTTCAGACTTTTTCATAAAATTAAAGAGCATCCTTATAGGAACAGTCCAAAAAGTTTTAATGCTACTGGACTTGTTTCACAAGTTCTGCACACAACTTTGAAACAGAGAGTTTCATAGAAAAATAAAATTACATAAGTGCCAGACTGTAAGACAGGCACGTGTAACTTTTGTTCTGTATAAATGGGTACCTCTATGGCTTTATTCTTTTGTTTTCATTTTGTTCTACTATTTAAAGAATGACCATTACTTGCGTTACCACAACACATTCATGTAACCTCAAAGCAAAATCAGTGCCAAGCGTGTAACCATAACAAATTCTAAATGGCCAAAACCACGATAGATATATCCAATCCATGGTCCAAAATAGTGAGTTTTAAGTATAAGAACGTTGTTCGAAACCGCTATCATATTGCATTTTGTTAGTTACCACCCACCCGACAAGCTCCGTGGTTGGTTTTATTGCTGCCTCCCTGTGTCGTTAAGTGTCCTCACTTTGGACACTTAACGACACTGTCACTTAACGAGACATTTGGACTTAATAATAGTAACTGCGTTTTATAACACTAAAATTATCAGATGCACAGTCACTCACAGAGTGCACTGTGGCATCTCAGTATCAAAAATATTATAGTATTATTTAATAGTCAGGATATGAACAATCAAAGTAGTATTATTCAACTAAACGTTTTTAAACGCCACGTACCGTAAGTAAATCAATTATTCTTAACTTCAGCTAATTTTTAACTAAAGGTGTTAAAAAATAGTTTTATAATAAATTATGGTAACAATCATAGACGTATTTTTTAGATACATAGGTACATCGTGTTGTTCTGGTTTGGTGTAACCAATTGAATGCCATTCAAAAATAAACAGGACACGTAAATGTAGTTAACTACGAAATCTACGATAACGAATTGTAACTAGAATCACATCATGGTTCTGCTAAAGCTACATGTAACACATAACCCCTATTTTACATTCATACATTCATCAACACATCATATAAATAACCTACTGACTAAAAAGTTCATTAATACGCAGTTTCCATTTTTCACGCCGAATTCCAATTATTTATTCGGCATATCGAAAAGTAAAATTGCGGACCGGTCGATATTAAAAATTGCACAATTATTTTGCAGTTTCATCGGCGGTAACGGGACGGGACGGAGATTTTGATTGCCACGTGTCTTGTGAACCTGCCAATGCTTCATCGCCTAGCGGTTCTCTGTTTATTATCTTTAGGGTGGATAAATAATAGTAACATGAGGGATATTTGTGGATGAATTGATAAAAAGTAGCAAGAAACTAAAATAAAAAGTATATCAGTTGTCTAGCACCCATATTACAAGCTTTACTTAGTTTGGGGCTAAATGACGCTGTGTGAAATTGTCCAAGCATAATAAAAAAATAATTTAAAAAAAAAACAAAACGTACTAAATAATGTAGAGCTGAACAAGAACTCTCTCAAGTTAAGTCTTCTTCGAAGTTTTAATTAAGAAGTATGAACCACTACACTTGACAATCACATCTAGGGTTAAACTCGGACACGGTCATAATAATAAAGGTGACACGCGGTATCGTATAGTGTGGTGCAAAATGTTAACACATTGCGTTCATGTTAATAATTGTTGCACTATTAAATGCTAAACAATTTGTTATGTTCCTGTGTATATTGAGAAGAGTTGGTCTACATACCTACGTACACACACACATATTACACATATTTTTTTACCTTTATTCTTTTCGATAACGAAAGTTGCAAGTTTATTAGTAAAAGCACCTTTTAAGGGTTCCGTAACCTAAATGGCAAAAAACGGAACCCTTATAGATTCGTCATGTCTGTCTGTCTGTCTGTATGTCTGTCCATATGTCACAGCCATTTTATTTCGAAAGTATTAGGACTACACAGTAATTGAAACTTGGTAGCAAGATGTATTCTCTAAACCGCTTTACGATATTTACCAAAAATATAGATTAAGGGAGGGCTCCCCATAGAACATGGAAATGAAACAAATTTTTCACTCCTCTTGCTCAAAAAGTCCGTCATTGTAACGTACAAGAGCCGAGATAAAATAGCATAATAACCCCTAGGGGTTAAAGTTTTTTCTTTTTTAATGTTTGTCTATTACCAATGAGCCTACTAAAACGAAAAAGTATTTATTCATAATCACGAATAAAAACTCGCTCGACTTAATACTGGGGGTCTATTACGAAAAGTTTCATGCGATACACGCAACTGCGTCCGTGCTTCGTTATGATCGTTTCCCATTACAAAGCACTTGCGTATGCGATATCGCAAAGTGATTGCGTAAGTTTTTTCTCTAGCGTATCCGACATCATTCATTCAATAGTCTTTGGGCTACGATAGCCAAATTGA
The DNA here is from genome assembly GCA_950108535.1 of Agriphila straminella. NCBI lineage: Eukaryota > Metazoa > Arthropoda > Insecta > Lepidoptera > Crambidae > Agriphila > Agriphila straminella. The sequence continues at coordinate 9,851,240 of OX467316.1, read as the reverse complement.
AAATGTGTTTAATAGCCACAACCGACGAACTGCAGACGATTATCGTGACCAAGTGATTGCGTACGTTATTTTCGTAATAGGCCCCCTGTTTCTCATTCTTATTTTTGAAAATGGAACTAAAAGCATCTCTTCGGTGAAATCATAGACTTATTTATACTCTGTGCACAGAGTGAATCGTAGAATGTGTGTTTGGGTTGCTTAGCTGCTACAGCAGAAATTAAAAAAAGGTACCATGGCGCGAAATCTTTAAAATTTTTCTATAATTACATACTGATTGAAGTGACTGTAATAGGAAAGAAATAATTTTAATCTTTTGCCGTCAACAAATCATTTATTTAAATATTGTACAAAAAGTTTATGAAGTGGAGGATAGAAAAACGAGTGGATTCGTTTACGGAAGTAGGTATACTATTTAATATTGTATTTTATTTTCTCGCAATCGTAGTGAAAAGTATAGTGTAACACACGACGCTAAAACCCATTGTAACTCGGTTTCTATTTATTCCCTCGCTAAAGCTCGGGAATAAAACTACCTCGTATGCAATGGGTCCTTTTAGCGTCTTGTATAACAATCTACTATTTTTTTTTCGTTAAACCAATATGTGCGGGGTAGTTAGGTCAGTACTGCCAAAGTGGTAAAATGTGTCCCCCCCTCTTACTTTTTTTTTTAAAAGGAATGTCCCTGCATAGTGGTTGTGATGGAGGCCCCACGTGGCCTGCATTTCAGTGCGTTATTGCAAGCGTTTGGTTTGGCAATAATATTTACGCCCGCCATGCTTCTCAGAATGCGGTTTCCGGGCGGTGTGTAAGTGTTCGTTGCGCCGCCAATGGAAGTTTATTCATGGAAAAGTTTCACGAAAGTTTCAATCAATATTTTATTAAAGAAGAAGGTAGTCATAATTATGGCCTCACTTGATGAATCACGGTGAGTTATTTGTCAAGTTTAAATTAATTTAAAATGTATCAGTCAGTATAATTATGAACATTTTCAATTTGCGTTGTTGAGAAATTTTGGAAACATACAACAGAACATTTTTTGCCAGAAAAGGTGGCTTTTCCATGGCTTCTGGAAATTGCTTCTGGCATTTGAAAATAATATTTCCCCCGACAAAGCTTTGTGTTTTTCCATCTGTCTCGATGAAGCCAGACTAGATTAATTAAGCGTCATATTGTTGGCTGCAGTCCAGCCACTGTAATCATTGACCGATAAAGATATGTGTGTAAATAATGTTGTATGACTAAGGGCGTCAGACATGTTTGTGTGGAGTCGAGTGCTCACATTAGCAAATGCGCAATTCGCTGAGCTAATGTTTGATATAAATTAGAATGTGATCAATAAAAAACGGCATTTTTGGGGTAGCGGATGTGTCCATGTTCACTAACTATTATGAAAATACTCTCATCAATAAAATCCCGATTCACATTATAATAAGTACACGAAATACTAGCTACGGTTATGATTCAGTTAACTTACTTGATAGACAAATTCAAAGGTTTTCTGTTCATTTTTAAATAAAACTAGAAAATAACGTTAATCTTACAGATAAGCCTCTTACAATTTCAAGTTCAAAATTTTCCAGGTACCTATCGATGACTTTATTTTCACAAAGCTCTCTTCAATCCGAATTGGGTATGCAAATTTATAAGTATTTCGTCATAGAATCTTTACAAAGGGAAATTATCTAGTACAAGTGTTAGACAGACAAGACACCTCAAAGATTTCTAACTAATATCATTTAACAGTAATGGTACACGCCATAGACTTAAATGCAATGCTCTCAATCTCAACAAGATACGTAACTAGCGATGCAATTTTGAAATACCTACGTGAGGTTGACAACGCAATCTTATGTAACTTAAGTCATACATATACAACTTAAACTAGTTCACGAATAAGGTACTTGTACTTATTTAAATACTTACATGTCTGGTGGAATACTAGAAATGGTGTTGGTACACGCAAATAGTGAAGCAACCAAAGTGTTACTTTGAATGGGATGTGAATCTTTCTCATACTACATGTGGATTTAACGGTGCTAGCAGACTTGTAGTCGCTTAATATTTTTTTTATGATCATTACTGTTGTTCCAGCATAAAATTATAGTTCAAACAAATGGATTTGTTGATTTCGTTTACTAACCTACGTTTCAAAATAGAATTGGACTAAACAATTTTTGATAGTTTATTCAGCTTGTGAAGAAATGCATTCGTAATTCTTCAAATTGGTTGTAATTTTTCTTATTATATTTTTCTCAAAATGTACGAAGTATGAACGAACTTACAAAATACTGAACCAAAATTTTAAATTTTTATAATTTTCTGTTTAACATGCCTTTTTTATTTAAATTTTAAGGACCGACGTAAAAAGATATCTACCTATTACCCATAACAAAGCATTGTCTTCATCATCATATCCTCAAAACCGGACAACGCGACCGACGACAACGAACAAAGCTGCGCACGAGTTCATTGTCAGCAGGCCGACAGACAGAATACTGACGAGAATACAGAATACGTCAGGCGTTTTGACGCCATTATAAATAGGTAATGAGGATATTATGTCATCCTTTTACTACTTGATATTGAGTCAGGGGGGTATCACTCCGCGCTTAAACTTTTATATTAACCTACTGCTCGCGGCCCACTCCAAGAGGGCCATTGTCGAGGGATATCACCGCGCCGACCGAAACGCGCGGCGTGTGCAAGCGACGAGAGCGCAGCGCGTGAACGTCACCAACGAAACGAGTCAGTCAAGCGCCGAATGCGAAACTGCATGCACTTCGTTTTTGATACTTAATTACTAACGTACTTCCCTACCTACCAAAGTTTATTGTATTTTTTGTATACATATTTACATACTTAGTTGTATCGAAGTTCGAAATATGGCACCAGTAAAGAAAAAAGCTAAAAAATACTATTTTTTTTCACCCATCCCATAACCGACCCTTGCAAAAGTTGCTTAACCTCCGCAATCGTTGGGCCAGGCGCTATACCACTGCGCCGTCGAGCTTCTCTAACTACTTAGAAATACTTATTATTTATGCTCTTTAAATATGCTCAGCTCACCTATTAGGTAGATTTATTTTATTTTATAAGTAGGTACCTATTAGTAATTTCATTGTTTATTCATGGGCATAACGAATGTTTTCTATGATATCAGTAACTAGCGAGTAGCAACCCCGAAATGTGTCAGTTGAGACAGAGCTATGCGACAGAAAGAGACGCCTCTCTTTCTTCTTCGTAGGTGCATATAATTTTATCCACGCAGCATTGTGCAGTTTGAAATTGTACTTTATTGCCGTGCAGCGAGAGTAGCTTATTATTTGATGGTCTTCGCGGGGACGGACTTCTGTACGTTAGTACTATTATATATTCTGTGATTGAGTGGTACTTTTAATACTTGCCTAATGCAATTTTAATAAATCACTTTTTTATAAAATCGATAACTGCTTTGTTTTAAAGAAGGAAGCTGACGTACTTATGTGGTAATAAAAACTGGAGATACTTCATCACCGTAACAATCTTTTGACCTGGAGATCTTTTGGAGGAGGCTTAATTTCCAGCAGTGAAGGTACTTACTTATTTAAAAGTGTACCTAATTCATTTGAGCAAGCCCTTCGAAAATGTAAACTACCTACTCGTTTTTTTCTAATAGGGATGTTAACATTTTTCTTTATTTTATGTTACATAAATTACCTCTCAAAAAAAGAAACATTGGTAAAAGAATTAATTCGCTAGCATGAAAACTGCCCGAGATATCACAGTGTGAAATGGACACAAATGGACTCGATCAAAAACGCTCCATACTAATGGCTTGCACGTTATGACGTCACGCCTTGCAAGTTTGTATGCAACGCATAGGAAATTTGTTCAGCAGCTATATTAAATATTGTGTTTATCAAAATGGTTTCTTCGACAAATTTGCTATACATTTTACGGACTAATTAAAGGTATCATTTATTTTAATAAATTTCATACTTTTTAAATGGACTTGTCCACCCAACTTTGAAGGGTCATAAAACAAATAATATGCAATATATAAAACCAAGAGGTATACAGGCTACTCTAAAAGTTTAATATGTTTACGATTTTTATTAGTATTTCGTTATTTTATTCATTAGTCAACATCCCTATTCTAAGCATTCAATTATTACACTAAATGACGTCAACAATACCCGTATCATGGCACCTATTGTCTTACAAGGTCAATGACCTGTCCTCATTAGAATATTGGCTAAATAAAATGGCTTTTCCTGTTGGAAGCGCGTGCGCACTAAATCTTTATTGCTTTTAAAAAGTTAAGCCATTATTATTTCAAAAACATTCACAGCCTTCGTTTGACTGTGACCCATGAAAAGTATCTAAAAGTGTCGAAAGATCAAGAATATATTTGAAAATATTTACCAGAAAAACAGTGGCCCAGCAAAATCGTGGTGAATAACTTATTGAATCGTTATGTTTAATGTTTGGTTTTATTTAATTTCATAAAATCAAAAACGTTTTTCTTTCATTAGTGTGTAATGTTGATGTAATGTGAAGAAACAAAGTATTTTTACAATAAAAATACAGTTTTTTGTCAGTACAAAAGTTAGATGATTTTGAGTATTGCATAGCCAAAAGATTCAAATTACACTTACAATATTTTTTGATTGATCTTAAAACTACCTCAGCAAACTAATAAACTTTCTCCATTTGCAGGTAGTATTAGTTAGAAAATAGTTACAAACATTATTATTAATTGTGTAATCCGAAATATTTAATAGTTACTTCATATTCCAATACCCAATAAAAAATCTACATCCAATTTTTGTATAACATTTCGTGATCATAACAACTTTATATTATGCCATCCTAAACACTCTCCAGCGAAAGTGAAATGTTTATAGCAACTCGCATAATAAAAAGTAAAAAGGCATATTAAGAATTATACAAGTTCACTAATTTAAGGGAGATACATACATACTAATACTTATAAGAAATGTGAAAGTACCTACTCTGTCTTTAACTTTTTCATGCCTGGATCACTGGATCAGTTTTGATGAATTGTGGTAATGTCATCGATTGGACCATCGGGAAAGACATAGAGGCCACTTTATGTCGCAAAAATGAACATTGGACACCAACCATTTCTAATGTCCCCATTGCTGGGCACAGACCTTCCTTATGGGTGGAAGGAGGATTCGGCCCTAACCCACCACTCCCAATGCAGATTAGTGGGGTGTCTTCGAGCAGTGGGTATTAACAACTGCAAATGCGGCCGGGCCAACAACTGCTTAACGTGCCTTCCGACACACAGAGGAACTCGAGATAAGAAATATTTGGTCACCCATCCCATGACCGACCCTTGCAAAAGTTGCTTAACCTCCGCAATCACAGGGCCTGGAGCCAGGGCTGGAAAAAAATGCGCCACCGATCTCCTAAAAAAATGAACGTAGAAGGGGTGAAATAGGGGGAAAAAGTTAGGACCTGGAACATGGTCACGTGGACAAAGTCGCGGGCGGCCGCTTGTCTAAGATATAAGTAAAGCTATAAAAGTGATATAAGGGCCCATAAATTAAGAAAGCTGTTGGACTTTCTTTTCTTAGATTATTTTTAAAACCATCTGCAAATGAAATCTTTCTATTCGTTACTATAAAATGGACTGATTGGAAATGTTTCCCTTTCGTTCGTGAGTTTGTAGGTTAATTTGTGGAAATCTTAATTAATCTATTAACTTTATAACTGTTTAATTAGATTTCTTCTTCCGTTCCCCATTTGGTTGCGGTATAAATCATTTAGTTATTGAAATTTTCCCATACCATACCTACATGCCTTAGAGAACATTCACACGATCATTTTCCAGTAATATCATTGCTTACAACTTATGAATAAATTTTTTAATCACTGGCTTTTCAGGCCGCTCTCTTTTTTATGAATCACGATTTAGGTATTTTATAATAATAATAATAAATGCTTGGACAATTTCACACAGCGCCATCTAGCCCCAAACTAAGCAAAGCTTGTAATATGGGTGCTAGACAACTGATATACTACTTGTATACTTTTTTTTTTAAATATATACTTATTATACATAGTAACACCCAGACCCGTCACAGAAATTAAAATTCATCATTTCAATTTCTGCCCCGCCCGGAAATCGAACCCGGGACCTCTTGCGTGGTAGGCGGCATGTTGACCACTGCACCACTTAGGTCGTCAATATATACTGTTATACTTATGCTGTTTAGTTTTGGAGGCTAACTAACGCCACTATGGAATTTCATGTCAGCTACAATATTAAAACGAGTGGCTCTGTGAGCTGTAGACTTCGCGTTTGTGACTTTTTAGGTAAGTAATTTTTTAAAACGGCCAAAAATTTTTTATTTTTTTTGAAAATAAAAAAACTGAATCGACAAAAAACTATATAATTATCGAACCTGCTCACAAAATTTCACGAAAATCAGTCCAGAAATGTGACGTAGTGGAGAACAGACGGACAAACTGCGATAGATGTACGAAAGCATTTTGGCCAAACTGAAACAGAGAGGCACCGCTCGCGCTTCGCGCTAGCTCGGTCAATAGTATTTTGCTCGAATAAATATATTATTAAGTACTTATTACATTCTTATCTAAATGTTAATTACTCCATTATCCTTTCCATCTTCGTCCAAATATCGTGACTTCTAACAAAAATATACACTTAACACATCACGAAGTACCGAAATTATCACGAGCCTCGATATTGTTTCTTATGGGTGCTTTCTTAGAAGTCACGACCTTAGTTTGTATGCTATGACTGCTGGTTTATTTACCTTTCCAGTAATTCCAGTAAATTAACAGTAAAAAAGTGTTAGGAACTTGCAGAATTTAGTCGGATACTCTGAAATTTTCTTTAGTTATTTTGAGGCGTTGAGATGCTGACTGATGCTGTGATAACGTTAGCCTTTAAAACTGTAAGGATAACTTGATTTAATTACGTTATCAACACTAATATTCATCAACCTGCCTATAAACATTATTAAGTGTAGAATTGGGTACGTATCAGAAAGTCTAAAGTTAGAATGTCTAAAGTTAAAATGGCGAAGTTCAAAATGTCGAAAATTCAATTCAATTTACAGGTGGGTATGTCGTCGTTCGTTCGTAAAAGTGCTACATCGTTAGAATCATGACAAAATGCGCCTTGTAGATTTATTTGGAGTGCGTTGTAAATCAAGGTTAGAATTCTATTTCCAGCAGTCACTGTCAATGAAACCGAAATCTCCAGCATTAAGCATCTTGGCAACAGTTGTTTAAGCTGCACCCAATACCACGTTCCCTCCATCTATTAACAAATACGCATTAACTAGAAAACGTTCCAAAAATATCGAGTGACAACACGTGTTCCAAGAGTTCCCACATAACGTTCCGAGCGAAGCAGTTCCGCTGTGACTCACGCCACGCGGGGTCAAGAGCACTGCGCCGACTGCCTACCTGATCGGTTTGGAGTGTGCCACAACACATAGGACGCCACTTTAACCTTTAAAAGCCCGTTGAGCACATGGGTCTTGCAATTACAATTATTTAGGAAGATTAATTAATCTGCTTTAAAACTCTGGCTATTCAAAACTTTGAAAAGATAACATTTCGACTATATTTTTTTCAATCTTCTTTTGTTTACGGTCATTAGCATCTTCACCTGGTTTTGCGAAGTTTCTTAAATAGGTAGGTACCTACTTAAATTATTTTGAACATTTTAAAAAAGATTTCAGATATTTTACACATACAGCTTATACTAGTATGTCGTTCTAGTTACGGACACTTACGCGACATTTATGGGTTAGGAAGTATTCGAAGTTAAAAACTGGTGACTTGTTTCTAAAGATATGAATACACCTATGGATACTAACTAAAAGAAATTTTTGGCTTTAAAGTTTTACTATGGAAAATACAACCCATAACATTTCAAAAGAACGTTACAAACTCACTTCTACAGAAAACTCAATGATAATAACTACATAGATGTTTTATGGACTATGGCATAAACTATCCTATGAATAAGCATTTTAGACAATGGCTACAGTATTATGTTAAGTGTTTCGTAACGCATGTTTCTTTAAATATGTATTCGCATTGTAAATACATTGTTATAAAAAACATTTCCCAGTTAAAACAAAACGTTAAAAACCACAGCAAATTGCAAACATAACCTTGGCGTTAAGAATAGTGTTTTTGTTAAAACTTAACACTTCATAAAATTTGCACGCTTGAACAAATTTACTGAAAAATCGTTCACACCACGTCTATGTTAGGTTTCATTATACCTACTGACAATTTATTCCGTGGTATTTTTACTAAAACTAGATCTTTATAATTGAAACTTTTAGCGTTCTTACGTGTCGAAGTATTACTTTGTACAGCCTTAAAAACCTATTTATTCTTAAGATTTCCTACTTCTATGTCGTGTGATAAACAATTCCATAAAGAAAGTCTACTTTTTATAAGCTGTAGTATTATTTTCGGAAACTTCCTTAAACCAAAGTATCTTTATGAAGACCTTTACAATGAAGATTTTTACACTCGGACATTCCTTGCCTTTGATTACTCCAGGATCGCATTATCAGATCCTGACCTGATGACAATGGAGACCATTTTAGAAGTATACACTTTAAAACAAAAAAAAGTTTTTCAAAGAGCCAGTTTTTTTCAAACTTAATATAATGAAAAAACTGACATTCCTATTCTTCCCGCGTGTGGTCTTCACTTGTTTTCTAGATAGTAAGTTGATAAAGAAGAAGTAAGATTTCGTAATGAGGTTTTTCACCCACTCGTATCACTAAAATTGCATTAGGCAACTTTATTATTGCTGTTATCTGTCCAGCCGTAGGTTGAAGGATAAGCCGGTCACGTTCTCACGGCGGCGGTCAGGTCCTCTGAGGCCTGAGTATAAATTTTTAAATGTGCACACGTAAAACTACTCGTATAAAGACCTTAATACTATGAAAATAAGCTCCGAATTAAAAACTTAACTCCATAAGATAGTAACGTTTGGGCATTTGAAAACTTACACTCAGAGTTGGTGCTCGTTAACGCCCACGCTTCCACTTTCGTTTCGGGCCCAAGCTCACACGTGACCAACAATACTGCCATTCTTCACATATTATTGTACACATCACTTTGACACTCAGACGCCTTTAAAGGAATCTTAATAAGGTCTAAAATCGCGAGGTGACAAGTAAACGCCGTCCGAAGAATGTTTGATGGGTGAAGCATCGGTGAAGATTTGCATTAACTGTCACTCCCATCAGTCTTGTGTGTAGGCTCAATGGTCCACAATTACCTTGAATGGGATTTATTGTGGCCGCTACAAAGGACGAGGAGAGAGCTATTAGTCGCAATCATAGGAACGAAGCACCGTGTGTGGATAAATGTAAAATTTTAGAACATGTATGCATTTTCATTTGAAATCTTGACTGTTGAATGGCATGTGGCTTGTTGCGTTTATTAACAGTTATTTTCTGTTTGCTTTCATGAAATACAAATTTTTTTATTTAGGCCAACGTACGTGAAACATTAAAAATACCTACTTTACGAAACAAAAACAGTTAAGTAGGTATGTGAACTTTGTAAACATCAAAACAAAGGGGTTAACGTGGGTTCCTACACATCGTTATTTCTTAAACGAAACGGAACGTAACAAACTGTTATGATCTTGAGCGACTCTATCTACACGTGAACATCTGTTTTGTGCAACTTATAACAAAAATGTCGTTACAAATTGTTTATATTGTATATTGCGACACAATACGTAACGGGCGATTATAACTGAGCTACAGAAAGTGAGATTGATATTGGAGGAGTGGATTAGCTCGTAGGTTGGCTCGTTAGTTTTAGTCGTTAAAGTTTGAATGGTTTTTTTATGATCCCCATTCGGACGGGCAGGGGGAAACCTGTTTGCAGGGCCACACACACCTCGACTTAAACAGGCTCATTCGCTTTGAAGAACAAAACGTTGGAACAACATGTGTCTTCGCTCCGTTCGTTGCGTTTGCACGATTGAAGTACGTTGGTACTGACAAAGGAAATGGAACATCTTTAGAACACGAAAGCCTTTATGGAGACTGATTCAGCATTTGTTATCTATCAAACAGATTATTTAAATCAATAGTTAAACCTCATTTCATCTGCTGTATCTGTTCAGTGAGGTGAAGCGAAGCCTTTACTTAATTTTTTGTTAAGCTTGTCCGACCTATAGATAAAATAGATAAGCTTCATGTTTTGGTCAAAAAGTAGGACGCGTTCTGATAAAAGCAGCGATAATGGTCTCACTTCGTAGCTAATCCCCTTTTAAAGGTGTCCCTGTTAATGTTTATGACAGTCGTCATTCAAAACAAAATTATCACGAAAATAAATTTTAGATAAAAAAAAAAGTAAAAAGTATCGTTTAAAACTTAAGATCTTTAATAGTTGCGTATACGAGGCTGGATTGATAACTCCATGACTTTTTAATGAAGAAAGACTTTTTATGGAATATTTTGTTTTATATCTCTACATAATCTTATTGTAGCTCTGCGTATTCAGTCCAACGAAGTTCCTACCTCTTTAACCCATTATTTTTTTCTTTCATCGCCTGAAAACTGGTAGCTAAAATGAGGGCCCATTTCAGACACCACATTTTGGCTTGATGAAAATCTTTGCCCGTCAAGACATTTATTCATGTTTGGTAGGAGAAAAAATCTCACTGGGGTTGAATCTAGAGAATAGGAAGGATTCATCTTCATTCGATGAGTTTTGATGTCATGAGTGCCGCCGAGAGGGTCGACAGGGTCAATAACAAAAGTTAGTAGTCGCTTGAGCTTTTTGTTTCCAAAAGTAATAATCTTTTGCCGAATTTGCCTTAAGGAGTTTCTTTTTAAGACACAAAAATAAATAAAGAAAAACAAGTATTTCTTCTTTTCAAAGTCATGGACTTATCAAACCACCCTCGTATGTATTATAAAACATTCAAACAACAGCTAAAAACTTAAACACAAAAAAATAAAAGCAAATCAGTTGAGACGGAATCCATTATGAAAGAGCATAGATTATAATCGATAAATAAAACAATACAACTAGAAAGTCCATGAACGTGCAGATTCATTTTCAGAAAATGTATGCAAAGAATTTGTTTGCGGAGCCACGCCACCCGCGGTTCGCTTACAGAGCAATCTGATGAATTACAAGAAATTATGCAAAATGCACGCTCCGTTCGCACACTTTCGCTGAGACAGTTTGGAGTCATTCGCCCATCTCATATGGACGAGTCATCCAATTAAAACTGATCTCCGGTCTTGTTTAGATTTTGCTGTGGAGTGTACTGATTTTTAATGGTGTTTCTTAATGACGGTGGATCAGAAGTGTTGGTTACGTCGATTATTACGAAGTAAGACCACCCAAGGTGGTTGGTCCGTTCGTTTATTTCCTATAATCTTATCTCTCCCTAATGACCACTTCGCTGTGACACGAAGTAGACCGTGACAATCCATTTTTTTGCTATAATAACTGTGAATTTTGGCACAAGAATGTCATTTAAAATTGCTTTTGTTTAAGCTTTATTATTGTGAATTCGCTAAATAATTGCTGCAGTACCTAGTAAATTATTGCGATTAAAACACGTTATTATACTTAGAACTTTTTCCAAAGAATTATTTACATGTGATTCATTAGAGGTGATAAAATTCCAAATATTTAGAACAAGGACAACCTCTGAAAGGAAATTATCTCGGTTAATTTTTAAAACAAAGGCTAGGTTAGATACTTAACGCAAGTGGTCAAGTCACGGTTATTATAGGTATCTATCAATCACCAATCTTCTGCCAGATTCTATGATTTCAGATAAAACTAATCTATTGTTAGGAATCTTGTTTATTTCACCAAACATGCCATAAGGTCACCTATTTTCGCAACAAGTGCTTAGACGTTCAACCTTGTAAAACTAATTCGCGTGAGAAATTTGCATCAATACAAGCCTATGATCACTTCCTCCATCCAAAGAAACACAATAAAGGCAAATGTAGACCTTGCTCGTGTGCCATAGATTTAACAATTCTCTATGGTCCAGTTGCATTGGGGTCAAAACAATGTGATTCATGACACTAATGGTCTAGCTGAGACATAAAACGACTATGTTTTGGCTCACTTCCGCTGTTTAGTTCCTATTGTTAGATTGACATCGGTCAGAATTGTATTCAATTAAAGTTAAGTTTGACAAACGACGTGTAAGAAGACAAGAGCCAAATACTAAAAACTTACGCAACTGCTTAGCTTTAAAAACATTTATTTTGTGTTATGTCAATTTTAATTTCTTGCTCGCTTTGCTTTTCGCGTAATTATAAAGCAATTAAAAGCATTAAATGTAATGATAATCAGGTTTTGTGTTTTTCGGTAATAAGTACGATATATCTTCTTTACGAACAGGTAATTGCGGGTTAAAATTCGCCAAGCATTGTCTCAACCACGGTAATTCGTATAATAACTTTGTCCAAATTACGTGTTCAAGATTATTCCAGGCTTAATGATTGCGGCGATGTAACCGCTTTCTTTCTGCCCATAACGCTGCGATACTTTGAATTCCTATTTAGAAACTCCAGTGTTGTTGAGAACGTCTGCTAAGTGCATGAGCATCGCAGTGCGCTAACAAATACGGACTTTTAAGAGATTTCACATTCTTTCCTTCATTGGAACTGAACGTTGGATATATATTGCATTTGTATTGAAGGGCTTTCTTTATCTTTTATACTATGTTTTTCTTTGATATTCATTTGCATATTTTTATTTCTTTCTGGGTCTTTTACAAATATTTGATTAGCTTCATTTGTTGTTTACCTCTTTCAAATCGCAAGTAATTTGAATTGCAAATATTGGACCCAAACAAATGTGACACTTGACAACGTGAATGACCACATTTCGCCACATGCAGCAAGTATCATAAATGTCGCTTGCACCACACAAAAAAAACAAACTGTGTTGCGACCATGACCTCTGGTTTAATTCAAATTCTTCACGTATTGACATCTCTTTGCGGGGCGTCTCCGTTTTTGGCGAGAAAGGTGCTCGTTTTGACAGCTTTGCCATGTTGAATAACTTAATGTATGCCTTAAAGCTTTTTGTTACTTTGTCATATCTTTCTTATATAATAATTAAGATATTATTATTTCACCAACTTGCACTTTAGCGATTGCGCTATGCGGTTTCAATTGCTGCGTATGTGAAATACCATAGTCTTTAGACAGTTTTTGTGAAGATATCAGAATATAATCTTAATCAATTATGAAAGGGCTTTATCATACTTATACTTTATTTACATTGGCGTCAAAAAATTCCACAAGCACCCGTAACAACCTGAACGCGACAAATGATAATAAATAAATAACCTAAAAATTTTAGGATCACCGAAATTAAGTGGCCCATAAAAAGATTTACCAGGGCAAACACCATGGGAACTCATTGACGAAACTGAGGGCTTAACAATGGGAAAATGATAGTTGATTGACGTATGATTGAACTGGTACACCGAACTTTCACACAGCTAAGTATTGTGCCGGGTACTTGTAATCGTTACTTGCATAATTATGTCAAGAATTATAGATAACTGTTGTTTTAGTACAACTTGTTCGACATGATTTCTGTTTGTGATCGGGATTTCTATTTTGTTGATAGTGTTTGAACCGTTACACAAAAGAGCAAAGTTCATTAGTATAGATTTTTCTTGAATGTATTGACGTAAGATTTTCATTTATTTATTTATTTAAACTTTATCGCATAAAAAATACAATTGGCGGACTTAATGCCTTAAGGCATTCTCTAACAGTCGACCGGAAAGGCATTTGCATTAAAGCTCTTTTATGTGTCATTCCTGATAGCTCCCGTCGTCTTAGTTTTCGTTATGGCAACAGTTCCCTCATCTGATTGAAATTCATTGGAAAGTGATTTAAACCTTCCAATTCCAAAATGTTATTGCTATTAATGCTTACGAAATATTCCTTTACCTACCTACCTGTTTCTTTCACTTTCGAGTCCAGTTCCTTCCATTCATGGTTGTGTTTAAACCCAAAAAAACTCGTTTCTTATTTTTATTCCGTGTCTCCATTCAGAGAAATTACAGAGCGTTGCAATGCGGCGAGCTGCGCGTCAATATTTACATATCGCTGTGCACACTCACGTGGAATCCACCAAGCATTGTTCAGAGCACCATTACCCCTACTAAGGTAATGCAACCAAGTGCCGAACGAATCAACTCGAAACTTGAGTCTTGACTGACAATAATCCAAATAACTCAATTTATTTCGTGCTTTTGCATTTTTTATTTACAAAGATATCCAGAACATTATGAGTCCTAATAATGTTTAGAAGAACCTGAAGATAAGAAGCAAAATATGATAAGAGAGGAAAAATGAGAATTATTTCTAAAATGGTCTTCCAAAACAAAAGCTGGTATCATTCATCCCTTTTTACTTGTCTGAAAGGAGATCAAAAGAGATACCTAACTTACACATGCACATTAATATAAAAACAGTGGTTATCATGCCAAGCCGATTTCAAATCAACAACTTGACAAGTTAGCAGGAAAATGTGCAAACTTTAACTGAGAAAAATGAGAAACATCTGTTTTTAGTTTTCTTTATATTGGTATATTTTCCTCTATTAGTGCAATAGTAGGGAATAGTTTACCGAGCAGCCGAGCGGTCATAGTCCTACGTCGCAGCTCTTGTTCAAATATGTTCAATGTAGTACCTCGGTTATGCACGCGGAATTAGCAAATGCCGTATCGCAGTTATGTTACTCGTGCTCTGTGGTAATGACCTTTGCGTCTCATTGTTACAATGGTGCAATTTTCTCATTCCTGACGGCTAACATTTTATTTATTTTGTTTATCGCTGTGTTCCGCGTAAAAGTCTATAGAGTACATAGATTGAAGTGTATTGATATTATATTCTTAACTCTCTATTTGCACGTAAAATCTGAAATTCCTATAAGTAGGTAGATGCTCAATCTACACAGGTAAATTGTGGTCACTATCGTTGTGATGTGATAAGCTAAGGAACTTTGGGTTATTTCATTACTACCCAATTATACCTATCTTTAGACAAGATTATTTTCTTTCAAAATATCTACTAGTTCTGTTAAAAATGGCTGATGGTCAGTTCTGTTCAAATTAGCTGTCATTTAAGTACATGGTACAACCTTTCAACGTGTTAGTAAAATAACCTGCCAAATTGGTAGATCCCTATCTACCATCAAACTGAACAACTTTTACTGTTGGTACTAACTAAAAAATCGCAAAAAAAAAAAACTGCTGTTACATACATTTCGATATTTTCATTATTAATTTATGTATGGAACTGCTGTATTTTTCGCGATTTCAAACTTGGTCCCATAGTAAAAGTTGTTCAGTTTGGAGGCATTTGGAGTTATTTTGTTACCCGTTGTATAGTAAATTCTGTACTCTTAGCACGAACAGCTATCGAAAAAAATAACGCGCGAAAAATCATTCGATAGATAAATTTTGTATTGGAAATTTGTACAGCGCCATCGATCGCCGATAAGCGAAATAAAATTTTCCATAGAGAATTTTCTATCCAGTAATTTTACAAAAAACGCGCGTAAAATTACTCGAACAGCTGTTCGTGCTAAGGGTACAGATCACTGATTGATCATCTAAAGTCTAAACAATTAACTGCATTGAACGAACAATTAGTATTGTGTTGCCTGAAAAGAAAAATACCAATTTATCAATTAGTGGACCACGGCCTAACTAGCATACTGTTTACTAAATACTAAATTCAGTTGTTTCATAAACATCATGTCTAGTAAACAGTGACATTAGCTAATTTTTGATGTCCCCAGTACTGGGGCACAGGCCTTCCTTATGGGTGGTAAGGGGGATGGGCCATAACCCACCACGCGGGCCCAATGCGAAATGGTGAGTATTAACGACTGCAAATGCAGCTGGGACCAACGGCTTAACGTGCCTCCCGAAGCACGGAGGAGCTCGAGATAATAAATTTTTGGTCACCCATCCCATAACCGACCCTTGCGAACGTTGCTTAACTTCCGCAGTCGCTGGGCCAGGCGCTAAACCACTGCGCCACCGAGCTCCTCAGCTGTAAGTAACTATCATTAATTCGGTTCAGTAATTAAACAATACCGATACCTACTTGTACCATTACTCTGGTGAACCAATATCTTGACCTTGAGAGTACGTTACTTACAGTCTGTCGATTTTAATTTTATTCTCAAATTCCACAGCTTGTGACAATACAGTTGAATAGGTTTAGCACTTTTTTATTATAGGAAAGGAATAACTGATTGCTATAGGAAATATATTAATTCGCACTTACATGTCGCAGAAAAACTCCTAAGCTTTACTTTTTTTTAATACTGTATAGTTAAGTATAGTCAAAGTCAAGAATCTTATATTAATATTCTATTATAAGATTCTTGGTCAAAGTCAAAATGGCTTTATTCTTAATAATTAAGCACGTTTGAATCGTCTCTATTTTCCTACCACCCGATCCAGACTTTTTAACTGACAAGAAAAAAAGATATTTACAGTTTACAGTGCCTAATAATTAAGTTACTAGAACTTGTTGACATAAAATATGAAACAAAGAGATTAAACAATGAAATGTAACATTTAAATTATTTTGTTCTACATTGCAAGATTGCATCAGAAGCAGTAAGTTTCATTCCGTATGGCCACCTCTCACTTCATCAGGCAGGGTTGTCACTTCGTTGCACTGACTGATCTGGCAATCTGCGTGGGTCGCGAATTAGAATTGTTGATGCTGATGACAAAACAAATGATTACGAACAATTAACTGTTACACTACTGTCTGCAAACTGGAGTGATGATTATGACACACGACAGGTAAACTTTTGCATAACTCAGGTCATCGAAATATGAACAATGTTCAATTGGAAGTGTTAAAATATTCAATTATTCAACCCTAATTTGTAATACGAGTAACTAAAGCAGTTAGAATAGTATGTACTGAGAAAAACATACAGTATGATTAATTAGGACTAGTGACGCGGTAGCACACAATATTTTCATGAGAGGCACATAATTCAGTTTTATACCTTTAATAAATTTTTTAAAGACTTTTCAAATAATTTATAATTGTTAGGTACCTTCAAACTTAAATAGCAACAGGATGTTTCGTCGGCAGCCAAAACTATCTCTATAATGAAATTAATGAATGAAGAAAGTTATTAATCAATTACTGATCAATGACTATTAGACAACCCTTACACTAAAGATAAACAGTGGCCCTATCCTTATAATAATATTTACTTCTGTAGTTAACGTCATACCTACAAGCAAGCAAGTCAATATTGAATTGCAATTCCGTTGGTCTCCAGTCTCCACTAAACTGGTTAGCGCATTTCGCAATTCCTTTGTAGGTATTAAGACATTAAAAAAATTATAGGCATCTTTAATATAGTCAAACAGTTCGATGTTCTCAAATTGATTACGTAACCCCTTAACCAATTGGGGAAAATAATAGAGATAACTACTTTCTTCGGTGAAAGTATTGGAATTAATAGATTCACTCGATGTGTACTCAGACGTCGATCATAGATCCGTAGAGTGGCTCTACAGTCTGGTTGATATTTTATTAATTATTATAATGATTAAGTCACAAATGGAAGTGCAAAAATAAATGTTTTACTTTTATTTAAAACGCAATCGTTTCTCCTCTTTTTGTTTGAAAATAGCTAGTTGAATGCCGAAGATTCCGAAGTACTTTGATTAATAGATAAATAAGTAATACCTACTTAAATAGTTGTTTGTTAATAA
This sequence comes from Agriphila straminella, assembly GCA_950108535.1. NCBI lineage: Eukaryota > Metazoa > Arthropoda > Insecta > Lepidoptera > Crambidae > Agriphila > Agriphila straminella. The sequence goes on along the minus strand of OX467316.1, from coordinate 9,833,443 downwards.
GTAACTAAGTTTATGCTAAAGATTCGTTCGATAAAATTACAAAAATAGAGAAAAACAATACTTTGATGCTTTGTGTTAAGTAATTCTATTTCAGCTTATTTCAAAGCACAACTACCGAATGATCTACAAAAACTACGGAAAAACTAAGCCACAAGGGTAAATAAAATTACACGGTTCGAACTAAGTGTTAAAATATAAGTACATTGAATAGGTACAACCAAAGGCATGTAATATTACAACGAATGCATCACATAAAAGGCTGTCTCATCACGCTTAATACAAGTTCAATTGTAATTTGATGATGGTCCACGGTTAATTACAGTCATTTTAACTTAAATAGTTGATGTTATCCGTGTAAGGCCAAGCTTCTTGGTCAAACCCAGACTGCATTTATGTCGAGTCACTTCCGTAGCCATTCGTTATATCTAAAATGCTGCCTTCAGCAGACACTATCGGCTGATTGTCTAAGTACAGAGCAAAAAGTCAAGAAACACCTACTCGGAAATGTAAGTACAATGGTCTCTTTGATCTTCGGCAATTTAGACGACCTACATGGAGAGGAAAAGTGAAACTATGGGTCATTACCAGGCTTGATTAATGTGGTGGCGTTCTATGAGACATTTTCTAGTTGATGGGGCTTGCACGAGCGCTAGTGGCTCAGTTATCGCGCTATCGTGTAATGAGAGATAATTTAATTTCGGTATACGAATGGTTGAGGTGTGTCTGCTATGCAAATATTCGATTTACGCAACGAGTCTGCCGACAGTGACAGTATAAAGGCGACCTCGACCTTGCCGGTGCGTTCTCCCACGGATTACGAATAAGCACCGAAATATTACAATTCGCGAAGCTTAGCGCCGCCATTTCAGAGCACCCACACGTGCCATTTTGTGATTCCGCAAACTGGGACATACGCGATGTAAATTTTGATGGCCTTTAAATCTTTATAGCCACAGGTTTTAGTTTAAGGCCACCGTGTTTTATGCACTTATTATTTTGTCTCGTGGTTAATAGCTTCAATTGCCTAATTTGTATATTAATTAGCATCTGGATAAGCCTTGATGGCAATCTTACCCGATTGGCGATAAAGTTTGTTTTTATGATCCATCATCGTACTTTCAAGGTCTATACGTGTATTATGATCGTGCTATTCCTTTTATTGACCTTGAAATTTGCTGAGACTTGTTAAGACTAGCTCGGTAGCATTTTACTGTATCAGATCATCTATTATAAGGAGCAAACGAATTCAATTTGTCATGGGGCTTGACAATATCACTGGTAGAGCATCCATTCGCCTCGAACAAATTAATTGCTTCGACAGAGCTAAATGTTATTGTGTCAAGGCCGCCTATAATATTATTTAATTCTGAACTGTTACATGAATTTGTCGCGGCCTACATTTTAAAACAGTCCCAAGTTAACAATATCTGTCGACTGGCCTTCTATTGTATTTTTTTATAATTTCATTTAAATTCCATGTTAATCTTTTGTTAAACTCTTAGCTCATCAATAAAATTTTAATGGAATATTGCAAAACGTACGATTTTTTTAGGATTTATTTAGTTTTATCATACACTGTCATTAGGGTCGTAGAATTCACTTGCCCACGTAGTAAATAAATTAACTTACCTATTCCAAAACTTGTTCACCAAAAGGATGATGTTCATTGAATCCTTTAATGTCTACACAGTCAACCAAAAAGCAACAAAACTTTAAAAAAAGCCTTAAAAAAAGCCTTAAAAATGCAGTCAAACAATTGTAATGTTTCAGAACTTGATTACACCCCCAATGCAAATACATTTTGACCTTTTACAGCGAGCATTCTCTCTAATTTATGACTAGTTTAGTTACCCGAAGTAGTAATCGCTTAAACAAATAAATTATCTAATCGTCGCCTCACCTATAATAAAGTTCGTTAACTGTTATTACGTCTAACAACATTAAAAGTTATTATTACAAGCGTTTCAGTAATACCATCGATTTTATAAGTGTAATAGCATAATTGGTACTTATATGTACCGGAGATTACAGTTCTGATTCTGATGCATAGCTTTTGAAATTCGATTGAAATAGGTACTTATTTGGCGTTTGTAATTATTGTAACGCCTAGGGAGTAATATATTGCACCGAGTAGGTAGCTACTGTGGCACTACGCAACGAAGTACGAGCAGGCTCATACAAATTCCTCAAGTTATAATAAAAACACCCACACGCCAATTAAAGGGCCTTTCTTTCGTAGATTTATCGTGCACACCCTCCCGTTGAGTGGGTAACAATGCCGCAACGTTGCATAACAATGGAAAGCGAGCTTTTCATACCATCGATGTTTTATCAAGATTCCAATTTGGAAAGGACAAAAAGTGGTTCGCGGTTACGCTGAAAGTTGTCGCCAAAACGGGAGACGCTGCGTCTGCATTCGCTTTCAACCATCGAGTACGAAAGTATCTTATTGTGACGCAGGCTTCTCGTTCTCGACCTTGGGACAATGAAGCCAAATAACTCATAGCTAGTCGTGACTCCGCTATATGGAGCACAGTAAGAAATCATTTGCGAACTTTTTTGGCGAGTTAATCTCCAGCACTTCAGTCTAGTGAAAGTCCAACGGCTGCTTACACTTACGCACGTACTGCCACACCTGATAAATTGACTGACAGTCGCTTAAATACCGATCCAAATACGAAATATTTTTTGCAGCTTGATTGTGTTAAATTGACAACAGCCGCTTCAGTTTTGAATGTCTATAATATTACTTATTTCTCATCTGCAAATAATGAAAATATTTCTTAACTTATTCGTATCATAGAATGTACTGATATCTACTACTACTAGGTATCTACTTTATAATATCTTATAGTTGTTTGCGTCAGATCGTATGGACGACTACTGTCATATAAATTGTGAAGATATTAGCATCCTGCAGATCGAACACTTACGAACCCAAGTTGAGCAATTTAGCTTGCACAGATGTTTTTCAAATCGGCAAATTACTCCCTATAAACGAAACAGCGATCCGAGCAACTCACACGATGTTATATGATTTCACATAGATATTACGACAATTATCGATTCAATCTATCGCTTGAGCAATAAAATCTCAAAGGTCGACGACCGAAATGTTTAGATTCTATTCTGAAGCAGCGTCGAATGGAGAACCGCCCGGAGCCTTTTGGCGATCCGAAGGCGGAGCGGCAATTTCTCTGTGACTTCAACATTACATAACATTATTTTTCAATTACGAACTCGTAATAAGCATATCTTTGACAAATTATCAGCGTCCGCTCCCTTGTTGGGACAATGCTCACTTTCCTGGAACCTCATCATCATATAATAAGTCTATCAATCAACGAGATTATTCTATTACCAACGTCGTAGCTGCATTCAAATTGGCGAAGCGTGTCCGTACAACAATACTCGCATGTGGCGAGTTGGGCACTTTCACTAAGCTCTTATCAGCTCGGTCCCCGGGCTGGAGCCCAGCCGGATGGGCGTCTGGCCACGGAACCCTCGTCGGTCGTTACATAAACCAGGATTACGATAAAACATCATTCAGTACTCGACCACCTTGTAGCAACTAGTTCTAACTTTGATGTGTCACTTGGAGCGCAGTATTCTTGGGAAATTTTACGAGTATATACTGGAGATCACAGCAGGTGTAGGTATTATTTATATTTAATGAGTAGGAAGCAGGTAGTAAAAAAGGCTCTACCTAGATTTGATTAATGGGGTGAGATGCTGGGTTTTACATTATATCACCAAAAGTTTAATTTGTTCAAAATCGCTATGACTGTGCATTTTGAATTTTTGATATACAACATGTTGATAATTAGGTAAGATATAATATAATAGTTAGGTAATTATATAAAAAGTGTTCTAAAATGTTAACTCTATTTTGAAGGAAATTCCAAAGAAAAATTTTGGATCTATCTATAGATATCGCACATGGAATTTTGATAATTTTATTCATACCAAGCTTTTGCCAATATTCTTTTAATTTTTATTTTAAATCACGATATAGCCTTGCAATATTGATTAGGTACCTACAATCAATCAGACCTTGCAAAACAATAAAACGCTAAAAGTGAAGTGTCAATTAACCAAAGACAATACGATCTACTTGAATGCTTAAGTGTGACAAGTCATGCAAAAATTTTCGCTTTTTGCTTAGTTTGTGACTTAAGAATTACTCTTCGGAAGGTCAATAATAAAAATAAAATGTTTCGTAGCCTAACAATGAGGAAACACTAAGGAAGGAAATATACATTAGGACTTAAGCGTGAAACATAAAACGATAATTTACCCAAATGGATAAGTGGAACCGGATAGGTGGAACTATTCTCAAATACTTACCATTTAAACATTTTGTTTTAATATAATTTGGTTATTTATTTATTTTATTTTATTTTATTGATATTTGGGGGGTTTACAGCTCCAATACAGCGTAGTATAGAAAAATAAAAACTAAAAGCCTATTAAAAACCTCCACAGGTATGTAACAAGTTTAGAGTAAAATGATTAAGCCAATGCTTTAAAAAGGATAAATTACAATAATATAAAAATAGAACCACAAACTATGGCCAAAGAAAATACATAATTATGTGCTCATTAGCAAGATTTTAGAATAAAATTTACTTATAGGGGAAGCTGGGTACACTTGTTCCCTAGGGGACACTTGGTAAACTTGATTCACTTGATCTACCAAGCGTGTTACAGTTTTTTCGGTTAGCAACACTTATTCGTTAATGCCAATGATCACTTTCTGTCATGATTTCGTTTGGCAGATGTCAAAGGTTTACAAATGGTGGCCGCCAAAAATCTGTTGTATTCAAATATTTAATTTACGGCAAGTTTTGACTTGATTAATTTAATATAATGCTATGAAACTGCTTCGTGGAAATGTTTTTATCTTTGAAGATGTTTATTTTTCTGCAGATTAACGTTACTTACCATGACATAAGTGATGAATTGGTTCGCAACGAAAAATGTTTTATAACCTCAATATATGGGTAGACTTGATCCTTTTCTTTGGGGGTGGTATGATCCCAGGGATCATGTCTCCCCTATGTAGATTTTTGACAGTAAAATGAAGATTATTGTCAGTTTTTATAAAAAGAAGTCTTTTTCTACGTTTATTTTTTTAATCTACTTTTCCGAGACTGATTGAGAGAATTGTGAGACTTTTTAGTCAAGTTTTTTTGCAGGTAAATCTTCATGCGGCTGAATACTACTAAATATGTACATACCTGCCTGATTAGTCAAGCAAGTAAGTTTATAATATGACTAGCGGCCGCCCGCGAAAGTTCGTCTGCGTGGAAAGTTTTTGCTATCCCTCGGGAACAATTTTTTTTCGGGTTGAAAGGTACCCTATGTTCTTTTCCCTATGATCAAGTCTTCCAACTGGTGGGAAACAAGTCTCCCCTATGTAGGGGACACATGGTAAAGAGTTACCATACGACATTACATTAAATTATAACTCCAAATATTGCCAAGCCTAACCCACTTTCATATATTTAGTAAATAGATAAATTCTTAATAAAATAAATCTAAAAAAATCCTAATACTGTGAATAGTAAAAAAGTTAGGGACCAAAATTAAAAGGGGGGATCAACCCTTCCCAGTCTCCCCTACCTACCTATTTAATTAAAACAAACTTATACAATATATTTAATAATACAAATTTTGGTCGTCTGATGGTGTCGATTCAGTTGGCACGACTTAACTAAATTGACAGGACTAAACTTAATTTCAGAATTCTGTTCTTGTCTTTTCGATACTTACAGAAAGAAAAGGATGGAAAACTAAATTTAGTTTAGTCCTGTCAACTGTCAATTTAGTTAAGTCGTTGCCAACCGAATCGACACCATTGTCAAATGTTATTATGTACCATAGATATAGTATATTAAAAATAGAAATTACATCTGAGATTTTCTGTCATTAGGGCATACCTAAGTCCAAGTGGTAACGTCGTCAATTTGCTTGACATGCTTCTATTTACCATCTCTGCGCTGCGTAACGAGCATTTTGTGCCCTCTGTAAATAAGGGTTTGTTTGATATGGTGAAGTATGTTATATTTTTTTTCATTATAATGGAAATAAATCTTCAATCTTTCAAACACACAGGGATTAAAACGCAGATTTCGTTTTCTCATACTTCAACATTCTTTAAAAAAAACTAAGAATGCCTTCTAAGTAAAAAAAATAGTTTTCCCAATTAAATGATAATTTTTATAAGTGAAGTACTTAGGTAAAATAATAAGACATCATATTAAATATCTTCAACTGTTCATTATTAAACATATCGTACATTTAAAACTGAAAATTATAATGTAACGATAATCATACAAAAATTCAAAAGTCTAGTATAATAAACCACATTACCTAACCAAAACCTTACAAATGACAATCGTGATAAAAATATAACAACTTACAGTCATTCTATCAACTAGGTATAGTTACCATGTCACTGGAAAACTTGTTTTTCTACTTTCCTCGTTGTCTAAAATCATAGCCGTACACTATCATAATGTTCATAATACCGGTCTTGTCCTGTCATAGTGGCATACCGACACTTCTGCGTAAGCGGTCGTAATATTATTACTGTTCGCATTCTTCATTTCACGAGGTTTACTTTATATGCGCATGCGCACGCAGGCCTGAGGGCCTATTAAAAAAAAAGTTAATCGGACGATGTTCGACGTTCGATTTACTTGAATTTGAACCTTAAATAAGATTGAATAATGTCACGGTGTAGGCCGAAAATCATTCGATTATCACGATTTTCTTTATAGTAGGCCCTCTTGTTATCTTCGATGGTCAGACACCGTTATGTGGCTGGCACGCTATCGGGAACATGACGGAACATCTTGGCACCATTCATGAAGTGAATTCGTCAATTTTAATTCTTAAATTGAGCACTGTATGTTTTGGGCACTGGATAAACGTTGGCCACTACACGATAGAGTTAATTAACTCGATTAGTGGTTCGTAATTCACACAGCTGTAATATGGTTGTTTGTTATGGGTAAATGTTGGCCACTACAGCATCAATTAAATGATTCAGGTTATCTGATCGAAGAAATGATTCTATAATGTAAAAAAGTAAATCTAAATTAAGATGAAAATGTATTATAAATGTATTATAAATGTATTATTACTTGCAACGATATTTTTCTTTCAAGCGAGGAAAATTTTAATCGAGTGATTCATTTTACATGTTAAAAATTTCATCATAATAATAATATGATATATTGTGATGGCTTGAAGCCAAGATGTTGTATTTTTATTATTAAATTTCAAGAGCATATTATGCTCAATCATTCTAAAGTTAAAATCCTTATTATGTGAATAAGAGTAAATTGGTGTTAGAAAAATTGTGAAGAGTGCTCTACTAATCTATAGTTATATGGCTCTTGTAAAGTTCATGGTTATTCTTTTTTCTGTATCTGATGTAGGAACGTGGGTCTTCTTCAGATCAGAAGCAAATCTAACGTTAAAATTGGTTCCATTGGTAATAATGCAACAAACAAGGAAGCAAATGATAGAGCTACTTTCGCATTTTATGTTATTAGTTTGGATAAACAAACGTTTATCCGACATAATCCATGATAAAATCCAAATCTATTTCCCAGATTATCTCGAAAACGTTGCGCTTCAGGACTTTATATTATAATCCCCTTACTATTATAACTCTCTGTCAAACTATTTGAGTTTGACATAGAAAAGAAAGTGACAAAACACTGATACAATACATCTGATATACAATCTTTATTAGTAAGGGGGTAAGAATGTTTGTTCTTCTATAGATCCCCTATCGACATACACATACACAAGTTTCAACATCGTCCATCAGCCATTTTTGATGTCCCCACTGCTGGGGCACAGGCCTTCCTTATGGGCGGTAAGGAGGATGGGCCATAACCCACCACGCGGGCCCAATGCGGATTGGTGGGTGTTAACGACTGCAAATGCAGCCGTGACTAATGGCTTAACGTGCCTTCCGAAGCACGAGGAGCTCGATATAATACATTTTTGATCACCCATCCCATGACCGACCCTTGCGAACGTTGCTTAACATCCGCAATCGCTGGGCCAGGCGCTAAACCACTGCGCCACCGAGCTCCTCGCAGTTTCAACATGCGCCGTTATATTCCCGAAATCCCCTTAAAAAAATAAAGAAATGAAATAAGAGGTTCAAATCATTTTTGTAATGAGATCGAATGCATATTAAAATATAGGTAGGTAGGTACCCATATAATTTCGAGGAGGTGTGTTACTGGTATTCGCATGAAATTGCCCTTCACGATAAAAACAATAAATTCCCATGTACCTACGATTGTTTATATACCGCATCGCACAATAGCCGGCTTAATAAAACAAACGGAATCAATCACCGCACGTAACCACAACACAGGCTCTGAGTAGAGTCGCCAAGTTTCATGCGACTATATGGACATTCCATGGAAAAATAACTAAAAAATAATTATTTTCCACGAATAGCTATCTATTCGTGGAAAATAATTATTTTTTAGTTATTTTTTAGATTAGATATGATAGTCTGTTCTCTATAGAGAGAACAGACTATCATATCTACAGGCTAAAAAATAACTAAAAAATAATTATTTTCCACGAATAGATAGCTATTTGGTGAAAACCTTTATTTCTCACCATAATCTTAAAAGTTACATAGGTAATGATTAGTATAGAATACAAGAATAAAGGGTTGTCACTTTGCAGATTTCCATAAAAATGAAAAATAAATCAGCCGGTGTGGTGTTTTCTGACGTGAGAAAATTCTAAAATATGTAATTCAAAGTACAAAAATAAATTCATTAGTCGAAGAAAATAATGAAACTTCTGTGAAAATTACTGAAAATTCGGCGTGAGACCACAAAATAAGGAGAGCGAATAAAGAGAGCTAGATGACATTTTAAGGATTTAAAGAAACTCAAGAACGATATATCCTTTAAGTGTACAGGTTGTTTGGAAATAGCATTATAAAGCCGAATATGGTAGATAGGGTACTATGCATACAATCCCAAAAAAATATTTTAAACCCTGAAATCACCACTATTTTGATTTTTATCTGCTTAGTAACCGAGCCCGAAATTGTTTTGATTTTGCTTTATTGAAAACAATGCTAGTCTATGTGCGTCTTAGCAATTTTCTAAATTTCTTAGCCATATGGTGGTTTTCAGGGATTTTTCTAATTTACTAACCACATTCGGATTTAAATTTTGCATAGTTTACACGTACCTTCTATCCCGAAAAAAGTATTGTTTCCGAGGCAAAAAAACCTTTTCACACAGATGAAGTCGCGGGCGGTCACTAGTCATCTATAAATGACAATACTCAAATGTTGCAATTACAATAAAAATATCCTAATTATTAAACACGTGTGGTGATCGACTGGTAGGTAATTCTTGCATTCTCGTTACATGAGAGAAGGTTAAAGAGAATGTTTAACAGTTTTTTATTCGGAACTCTGGTTTATTTATGCATCTACTGACTTTCCAGTATTTCAGTAGCTATTAATAGGTATGTTTTATGCTATTATTATTCTTACGTATTCATAATACGGTAGTTGAACAAATGAGATGTGAGAAAAATATATATTTTCCGTCTCTTGTTATTTTTAAATATCAAGAACTGTTGAGGAATGAATGGAGAAGTTTCATGATGTTAAAACTGCTTTTACTTCATAGAAGTATAACTAGTCATAAAAAATAAAGCCTAAAATTAATATACTAGTGAAAAAAAATCCGTCAGTAAATGGCAGAATAATAAATAATTTAAGTTGACGAATCTTTGCGCGATGCGATTGTAAGGGCGTGACGTCATCCCACCTGTTGCTTGTATGGCGGTGGCGCGGCCGGCCGCTGGAGATGTTCCGTAGATGACGTCAGGCCACCGGTTCCTGATGAGCGAATAAATTTCACGTCCTGTAACTTTTTCATTTTTAGAGATAATTTTATAATTCTTTTACAGTTGTGTATAATTTGGCCTTAATTTTTGCACGATTGTCTGCTAAAATTGACGATGAACTGTTGTATTTTTTTTATAGAATAATTGTTTTTTTTTTTTATAAAATTTCTACGAAATTCCACGAAATACAACTAACATTTTTTTTGAGTAGTGTATGAATAAGAGGTCGTAGAACACAACAAAATAACGATGTACCTAAATGACAGTTATTACAAGATTCTGATAGGTTCGATCATCTGTGGTTTGATACCTCGTTGAGGGCAACAAAAAGAATCGCTCATTTCGTTTCAAATCGATCGCTATCTTCATCCAAGGCTGTTCGTGCGTTATCCAAAACCAACAACTAGGACGTCTTCGGATATGGTGAGGCCTTTCGATTTCTTAACTGTATTTCCAAATGTCTTGGGAAAACAATGTGCCCGCTAAAGCGACGTAGCCGAGCGTCTCACGGCGCGCCGCTATTTTTAACCACAGATCGTTCTAAATACAGTAAGTAATAAAGTCACTTCAGATACGTAAAGTAGGTAACTTCGATGCTTATAAACTGAATGATTGAATAAGTCTTACTTAAACTTAGTTGTTTTCTCTCTGTTAGAGGTTGGTATTTGCAGTAGGTAATCAAGTCTTTATCAATGCCAATGTATGACGCACTATTCCACGTTTGTAAATACAGAATTTGCTAATCTTATGGATACATTATAGTAAGTTTTTATTCCATAACACTTATACTTACGTCGATGGAAAATCAAACTCTATCTACTGCTGGAAGCTTCTATACTTTGTAATTTTTCGTAAGGTATAGGCCTGCAATCTTCACATTGCAATATCAACTCTATTAATGCCTGAATAAGAGTCAAATGCATGAAAAGACAACAAACGGTCCCAATAGTCCATAATACCTTGCAATGAATTGAATACCAATAGACACTTCGACATGGATGGTCAACAGGAGTTTCCGTATACCTTTAAAATAAAACGTAATTTGATTTTTAATGAAGAACGTGTGTGAAAGTTATTTACTTACTTAGGAAAGGTTTTATAAGGCAACCTTTGAACCTTCTGACATAAAATATCAATCGCATAAGATTTGCTTTACTTATTTTACTTTAACTATTTTAAAATAAAACATTGTGTTTTAAAACTGATATCTTTATAATTAAGTAGCGAATAAATAATATAAGTCACATAATTTGTTTATCTTTATTCGCAATATCTCAATCTCAATACAAAATTAATTTAATGGCAGTCAATTAAAATATTAACTCGTTTTTCTCTTGTATTTTAACACCAACTTTATTTGATTATTAAACAAACATTATTATTATGTCATAATAATCTGTTAAGTTCCAGTTTTATGAGACAAACTTCTACTTATTTCGATTAGCAATATCATAAAAACTAACTATTAAATTTGCATATTCATGATGTGTTCGCGGTTCTATGAATATATACATAAATATAGGTGTTATACTAGTTACATCCATGATAATACTTTAAGGTGAAATCATCTTAGTTAAGTAAGTTTACGAAGTACCTAACTATTTAGTCATCTTTGCTATGGTTAAGTGTCATTTATTATGTGATATAAATATTTTGTCAGTTCCCAATTATCTTTTTCTCTTAAACTGCTCTCTCTCCTCGTGCGTCTCCAGGTATACCATCACGAATCAAAACAACACTGTCTTCTATTTTGTCTATTTTTTTTTAATTACTGTAATTTTTTAATTTTTGATGTAGAAATTGCATTAATTTTTCCCATTATTAACTTATTTAAAATTACTAATTTTATTGTTTCTTATAGCATCTATAAATAGAGTATTACTCGTAAGTATTAAATTCAAGAATCACAACACCACTTTACCTTAACATCCTATTATAGTATAGTTAGATATTTTTTCAATTCAATACAAAAGGTATTATAAATACAAAATTCAAGTGACTGGTACAAACAAACACCATGTGAGTGCCGAAAAAGCTATTAGTAAGTAAGTATTTGATGTGACTGCCTACTGTGTAACTATTTAGTATGCAGCAACTAATCTACAAATAAGCAAAGTTAACATGATTACGGCAAAGATCACACATTGCGTAAAACTACCTTGAATATTGAAATGTTTAATTTCCTGCGTTGAAATCTTTTACTTGCAGTAAAGCGTGATGTGCATTCATGGGCGTTTTTTGTTGGTAGTTTTATCCACTCAAAACAAAGTTATATCATGTGCATTGCAATTTATACTGTTGACTTATAGAAAATAATTTGTTTCAGACATTGCAACATTTAGAATGAAATAAAACACTTTTTAACGGATACTAGCGCGGTTTCATTGAAAGTACTTTGGTAATTAGTTGGTATTTGGTTTGATTTTTAATTTTCCCGACGTTTCGGCACCTTTGCAGCTGCCGTGGTCACGGGGGACTGAAGCTACTCGTGAGCCTACCCTCATGCGATGAATTTTTAAAAGAGTTTTATTTCATGTCTAGCGAGCGCGTGAGCTTGAGAAGTGAACATTAATTTGTTAATTTAAAAAGAATGGTACTTACACACTCTTCATCTATTCGACTAGACTTCGAATCCTAGTAGAGTACGCTAGTACTAATTTATTCTGTGGTCGTATTTCTTACACAATAGCAAGTGACAGTATAGTAGTTTATGATACAAGGTTGGTAAGGAGGTTTTTAAAACGAGTTGACGCTTTATAAGCCCGAGTCGTAGGCGAGGGTTTATAATCGTCACGAGTTTTAAAAAACCTTAACAACCGTGTGCCATACTACATTTTTCAATACATTTGCGAGAAAACATTAAAGGTACTACTGAAATTGTAATCTATACATATAATAAAACTGTAAATTCTAAATATTTGTGCGCGAATTACGCAAAAACCGTTAAACGAATTTTGATGGATTTTTCACAATTTAGTAGATTGAGGTCCAACTTAAAATCTAAGCTATGTTTCATCAAATTCAGGTGGGTGGTACCAGGAAAACAGCTTGAACTCTCCGTAGTACTAGCTTTCATACACTCAAGGGGTCATTTTAAACTGGTTGCTATATTTTTCTACTGTCCACGCGGATGAAGTCGCGGGCGGAAGCTAGTAAAAATTACAAAAAACGTTCGTAAACAAAAACGCATGGCGCCGGCGTGCGGTAAAATCAACTTTCCGCACGCTGTACTAATCCGTAAACAAAAACGCACGGCGTGCGGTAAAATCAACTTTCCGAACGCTTGACTGTCATCGTAAATTTACATTTTCGAGCAACTGTATTGAAAAAATAATTACAGTATGCACTTATAATAATACTTCCGATTATCGCACCAGTTAATAAGGCACCGCCAATCAAGTTTCCTATTACCTGCGCTTGCGTCTTCTTACGGCTATTACGGCACCCACCTGCGCCCGCCCCCACCGACCGTAAGAAAGCAAAACGCTGCGGGCGCCTTAAAAAGAAAAAAAAACAGTTCCTAGAACTCTTCACTGGTCTGTTTTTTTTCACCTATCGCAAAGAGGTTTACTTTTTTTAATGCTATTGATAGTCAAATGAAAGGAAAACAGTTATACTTATAGGAGACTCGTAAGGTTTCTTTGTTTTATGGTTAAATGTAACTTGGTGTCGGATTGGCTTAACTTCATGTTTGAACTCCTCAGTGATGAGGATTCCGGGTGTAGTACGCTTCCACCTTCGGCCTTATCGTCACCTGACATCAAAGAAGGCCAAGCACTATCCCGTTGTGTATAAAAAATAAATAATCCCAGTGAATTAGAGTCTGTTTAGGTAGTTACAGGCATAAGCATATTCTCCAGATAGGTACCTAACCACAACTAAAGTCTTTGTGATTATTGGACGGGACGTCGCGTCAGACATCCCCAAAGAAGGAAAATATGACGGATATGCTACAGCATATCATGAAATTTAATAATAAAATATACTGCTTATTTCAAAACACAGACAGCCTCCTACGCAAAGTTTTCTCTACTTGCTCGTGTCTCCGTATGTCAAATTCATCATGAATATTCAAATAATTTTCAAATTGTGTATGTGAAGTTGCGATTTCTAGTCGCAAATTGTATAGACTGCTTTAACAAACCTGACATTGACAAGAGATTTATGTACATATTCACGTGAGTATTTTAAAATTTGTACCAACTATACGTAATGTTTACCTTCGATACTCGCGAACAATGAAACGATACAACAATACAGGAGCAAATTGTAGTGAATACAAAAACTTGGCACAATTTTTTTTTACTTGCAGATAAAAATAGTAATAACGAAGGCATTGAACTTGTCTCTATGGACGAGTGTGTGATTAACGAAACGAGAATACTTTCACTAGAGCTGGGCAGTTAACGCGCGCAAGTTTGCCTACGAAAAAAAATTACAATAATTAAGAGAATTGTATGGGCAGTGAGTCAGCCCGATGGGCGATAAGAGGCCGATGTCATCGCGACTATTGTAGGTGATGAACTTTCGATCGGGCCTTTGTGAGAAAGAAAGAAAGCGGATATTTCCTTTGTTCCTAATGAGACAGATTATATTTCGCACGGCTCATGAGACCGAACTATAAATGGGTCCGTTATTTTGGCACGTCTAAAATTTAGAGCACATAACTGGAAAAGGAGATGAATTTAGAAACATACAAAATAAAAATGTGTACATTTGTAGAGATGGGGAATATTTCACGACCGATAAAGTGTTGCGATGCATGCATGATCCATGCAGTAATGGCCCAAGTAATTTATATAATATTATTTAGTCGTGAATAGGCAAAGATATTCATAAAATATATAAAATAGATCTCAAAATGGTGCGCAGTATGGATGTCAAATAAATTCCCTTTTTTAAACCTAGGGGGACATAACTTCTTTGTGCAGGCGCTTGCTTGCCTGAAGCCCAGATAAGAGAGTTTAAAGACAATAACTGTTTCGTAATACAAAACAAACCAATGTAAGCATGACACTCTGAACCCAGAGAGAGTGTCGTTTAACATTTATTATAATCTGGAAATCTAACATTACCTAACTAATAGACACGTAAATACCTAACTGATCGCTTTTAAAAGAGTGGAATTTATGTTGCGCAATAGTATTTAAATTAACTCTTGGTGAACAATCTTCTCGGAATTTCAATTATTAGCAACATAATGAAAAAAATTGAATTCAATAGCGTTCTTCTTGCTGCGAAATTTTAATCAACAATTTTTATTTCCTATTACCCATATTAAATTTATTTTTCGCTTTTCAAAATACTACGAGACCAAAAAAAACCTGGAAAAATGAAAATAAATCCTAATCTTTTTCTGAAAATGCAACCCATCCAAAGTTTCTTGATCTGTACCAGGAGTAAGTACCTAGCTGATTAGGTATGTAAAATTATGACAAAGCTTCAATCAAAGCGATCATACTGTAAAATATATTTTACCGACTTTATACTAAAATAAAATAGGTAGAAGGTAATATTAGATAATAATCAGCAAGTTTTCTAAAAAAACTTTATTAAAAGAAATACAATTGGATTTAAGTTGAAAGTAGGTAGGTAGTAGTCTAGTAAGCCTAGTTAACTAGTCTAAAAGTTCTAAGACTCATTGCCTTTTTGTCGAGAAACCTTTTTACTGCTGCATTATAATTACTTACTGGCAGATCTCTTAAAAGTTTTCTATTTTTTTTTCCGTAAAATGATTGTTAAGAACTTGATATTGTAGAACAGAAGGATGATGCTTACAACATAAATAAATCTTTTTTTGCCATAACTAAATAATTTAAATATTTCTTGTAAGTAGTCTTTACATCTTTAAAACAGAAATAACGTAAAACAAAAATTTTCCATTATCTTTTGAATAAGTTACGACAGCTTTTCTCGTTCACAAGACGAACGTATTATTAAACCATAAATTAATACCTCCATTGACTGGTAATCGAACTACGGAAATTATAATAATCTGTTACATAACAGCCACCTACAACATAAAAACGAGATAATAATTTATGAATATAAATTATTCTAATATGTAGCAGCTATTTTAACAAGTTTTTTTATTAAAGATTGAAGTGTCGTATAATTAAAATTTTGCCTCGTATTTTTAAGTGCATGGAATGGATGCTCGAGGTTTACTAGACGTTTACGATAAGGTACCTAGTACCTACTTGTTTTCTGTATTACCTATTAGGTATTTAAACCGAGCAGCGGGTGTAAAACATTGCTTTCCACCCTAAGGCGTAAAAGAATTTATAAGATTACTTATAAATAATGTGACGTGTTCCATATTTAAAATAAAAAACTAAATTTTCATTTTGGCTGTGAGCTGTGCCGAAATTTCAAACAGTTAATTTTGTATTTTTTGTATTAAACGATATTTTTTTTACTTTCCATATATTTGAAACTAGCTTCGTCTGCGTGGAAAATTAAATCATAGAATACTGTTTTGTCTCAAATTTGCCGAGATCCTGTATTATCCCACGGGAACAAAAAACCGGGATAAAAAGTATCCTATGTGTTAATCCAGGCTATAAACTATCTGTGTGCCAAATTTTATCTAAATCCGTTCAGCCGTTTTTGCGTGATTGAGGAACAAACATCCGAACCCACAAACTTTCACATTTATAATATTAGTAGGAAGTAGGATAAAAAGTAGTGTTTAACACGGGTGACAGACTGACAGCAGTCATCAAATCCATACTCAAACTATAGTTTAAATACCTCGTATGGGCATTGCCACAGAATACATAATAGTATTGCTTCCTTTCGACCCTTGTATAGCAATCTACTAGTCTACTACCTATTAACTCTTGACTTGAAGATTGAAGATGAGACATACAATAGTCGCCGAGGCCGAAATCGGCTAGGAACTGATGATGATGATTAAGTAACTCTTGATCATACATTAGACAAAATAGTGTATAAAGTACTAACTAGGTACTTTGACGCCATTAATCCCGAAAGCGAAAATAAAAAAAAAAGCTTCGTTCAGTTAAATGATACATTTTTTTAATCTGACTAGGTACGTACTTACATCAAAACATTGTTACCTCTGCAGCAACGGAGTGCATCAGAAGTGCATTGACCTAAGAAGGGCCTCCACAATTGATAAAGTTTAATGGAGCGTACTGTACAATGGTTGCTATTGCTCACGAGTACGAACCATTCAATCTGCTAATACCCCCCTAATTGGTTGAGTGATTTATCTGAAAGTAATCAATTATTCAATTTATACGAAACTTTATTGGAACGAGTGAATGCGTATCCGTCTATCGATCAATAAATTTGTGATACCATATCCTCTAGTAATAAATAACGTGAATTTGGAATCCACATTATAATGTCAATAAAAATAGTTTACAGATATAAATCATACTTGCATTATGTATCTAACCCAATAACACAGAATATATAATAGTACGTCCAATAATGTATTATGTATATTTTATAATAGCACCTGAATTCAGCTATCAGAATTGACTAAACATAAAATTTTATAATTTTAATTTTACAATGAACTTCTGTTCTGAGAATGAGTTGAGAAAAAAATACTAGTTTTATGTGAATAGAACGTGTTTTGGAAAAGATAATTCAATTAATTAATAATACTAAACTTCTCGGCATTTGATTTTTTTTTGACCGAGGGAGGTAACTTCCTTTTAGCTTGGGCAAAATTGCTCTCGTATGTCCGTCCGGCTGTCCGTTTGTTCTCCTCTACAGGACTTGTACTATTATTATTCTGTGCTACAGGTAGCATTTCTCAACCGATTGTCGTGAAATTTTGTGAGCAGGTTCTATCTGAACAACTTTTACTAAGGGACCCTCTGAAATCGCAGAAAGAAAATCAGCTGTTTCTTACATGTTGATAATTTCGTTATTAGTTTTTGTAGGAAACAAATGTTTTTTTCGCGATTTCAGAGTTGGTCTCATAGTAAAAGTTGTTTAGTTTGATGGTCCCTTATCTATACCATAGTCGGCAATGTAACACGTTGTATAGATTTTTTTGTATTTAATTTGTCGAAATTATGAAAATAGCGGAGATATACTTACCTAAGGAAAATTTAGCTGAAGTGGCAATGGGCGGGACACATAGCGAGAAGAACCGATGGCCGTTGGGGCGGAAAGGTTCTGGAATGTTGACCGCGCACCGGACGACGCTCCGTGGGTAGGCCCCCGACAAGGTGGACCGACGATCTGGTGAACGATCCGCTGGATGCGGGCAGCGCAGGACCGATCGTCGTGGAGATCCTTAGGGGAGGCCTTTACCCAGCAGTGGGTGTCGTGCGGCTGATATTAATTATGATGAAGGAAAATTTAATTTCAGCCATTTCAAAAATATTCAAATACGAGGTCTACACTTATCAGTACAGCTCGTACAGCTCTACAGAGCCACTATTTGTTTGTTTGTTACCTCAGTATATTCTTTTTCGTTTTTCTTTTTTTTTTCAAATAATATACTTCCAGATTGGTCCCATTTTTGAAATTTTTAAATCGGTTTAGAAGTTTTCAGGATATCCTGAAAATACCATGAAAATAATTTTCGTAACCATTATGTACTTACTTATATTAATTTTTATACATAATCGAGCATAACTTCTTTTTTTATGAACCGATTTAAATATATTCTTTTAAACAGGATACGTCGAGGATGATGTAGTTTTAATTTCATGGGCATATACCTTGAACTTTGAAGATACACAAAGGAACTCTTCAAAATTAAATAGAAACTGTAGAATGATTGAAATATTTGTAGTTTTATGACTTTTTAAAGAGATTTCATGGAAGCAATTTTTTTACAGTCATCGTAACTCAAAATATTTTTTTTGGGCTGTGGGTTGTGAATAAAAAAGCTTTAAAACTACTATAAACTTAAATCATACAGCCCCGCCCAAAAATAAAATGTATTCATTATGGTAACTTTACAAGATGATTTACATGAAGTTGTTTGACCGTAGGTACAGTAAATATAAATGTAGGTTTGATGATTTTATTAATACGTATCAAACAAAAAAACTGCAGTTTGTAAAAAGGAAAAAGATTACTTACTTAGTGATCAATAAGATTTCCAATGAAAGTGTCATTGCCAATAACCACATTCTACATAACTATAATTTCCATTCCAAGACAGTTGCTTAGTTTTTTTTTTAACCGTCTTAAAAAACGACCGTCGCAGGCGCAGCGCAGACGGTATGAATCGGCGGAAGTCGCCGGGACGCGATATTTCGAGAGGCGTGCCGAGCATGCGATGTATGTATGACATTATAGAATTAAAATGCTATTTTAGTAATATAGTTAAATCTATTAATAATAGTGTAGATTTGAATATAAAGATATTGCATGAAACATCGATTTGAAAAAAAAAACTAAGAGATAACGAATGGATGATCCATTCAAAATTAAAGACAAGCGGAAAGACTGCAAACATAAAAAGTTCTTCAAAAGAGTACACTTGGTCTGTTTGCTTATTTCTTCATGAAACACCTTATTTACTAACCGAGCGAGCACGAAGCGCGAGCGAAGCGTCTCCGTTCCAGCTTGGGCAAAATGCTTTCATTTTCTTTCCGGCTGTTCTTTTGTTTTCATTTCCTTTCTCAACGGATTCTTGTGAAATTTTGTGGGCAGTAGGCTTACGCAACAGCACAATTTGACGACCGTCGTGATCGTGATCGTAAAACAGTGTAAGATATAGTCAGCGAGTCAAGCTTTCTATCGGCGTTTTTCGTTGCTCTATCTAGCAACTAAGAACTTATACCGCGAATTTTTATTTCACTATGAATAACTGACACCGCCTGTCAAATTGGTACGCAAAGGCACATTCGCAAAGTAAAGATAACGACGAACGACCACATAGACTTTTTGTCTTTGCATCGCAAAAGTGACAATTTGGTGTCAACCAGGTGCAAATGTCAGCTTCAAACAAGTTTTGAAAATTATTATTTAAGTAAAGTTTTAATTATATGTTTGTTGTTTCAGCTCGAAAATTTATGAGAATGATTTGTGATTAAAGCGCTTACAAATGCAGAGACAGGAAAAAACAATTTATTAATAAAAAAGTATCAATTAATATAGATACAAAAGATTTATGCTCCAAAGCGGCATACCTACGTATAATTTATCAATTAAATCGCATAATCCTACGAAAAAGTGAGTTTAATAGCGCCGAAGAAGAAACTCTTGTAAAATGTATACCAAAAATCTTATCGTTACAAGGTCTCCCGCTCAGGGTTTGCGAACCGATGGCGTAGCTTCTTTGACATTCACAAGTGCTTGTAACAGCCTAGACTGAATAAATGATTTTTTGATTTTTTTTTTTTTTTGATTTTTGTATAAGTACAATACAAGGTATTGAAGAGGTACATTGTGAATTTTTTTGAAAGAAAGTAGTTAATATCGATTAATTTTGTATTACATGAATAAAACGTTTCATTACAAATCTGTGTGGTATAATTTGCTGGGATAGTACTTAGGTATGTTATTTAGTATTGTATAAAAACATTGAGAATCCTAAATCTCAAATTTAAAAATAAAAAAGGTATGACAGCTCGGCTGCCCTAAACCAAATTATCTTAGATACCTACTTGTATCTTATTCCAGACATATTTTATAGGAGAGCTTGAGATATTCTGAACACTAAAATGTTAAAATAAGAATCGCATATTGCAGAAAGGGCATAAGTCAACTTAATGTTATAAAAACAAAAAACCGACTTCAAAAAACCTACCTATAAAAACCAAGAAATAATATTCGTAATAATAAAAATACGTCTATTGAAGTCGGGTGGGGCTGGAGTACAAATTCCTTTTTTTTATTCTAAAAGCCCCACCCGACTTCAATAGACCTATTTTTATTATTACGAATATTATTTCTTGGTTTTTATAGGTAGGTTTTTTGAAGTCCGTTTTTTGTTTTTTTTAAACATTTTTTTATTTATTCACTTCTCAAGCTTACGCGCTCACTAGACATGAAATAAAACACTTTTAACGGATACTAGCGCGGTTTTATTGAAAGTACTTTGGTAATTAGTTGGTATTTGGTTTGATTTTTGATTTTCCCGACGACGACGCAAAGGTGCCGAAACGTCGGGAAAATCAAAAATCAAACCAAATACCAACTAATTACCAAAGTACTTTCAATAAAACCGCGCTAGTATCCGTTAAAAGTGTTTTATTTCATTTTTTTATTTTTTTATTTTTAGTGTAAAATCGGCTCAGCCAAACGTAAGATAATCGCGGAGAAACATACTTAAATACGGGTCAAACTGAGAACCTCCTTTTTTAAGTCGGTTAAAAAACTACACTTAAAATATCCCTCTTCCAACAAAAAAATAATTATTTTATTCAGTTCATAAACAAAGAAGTAATACGACCAATCATCGAGGTAATTCACACAAAATCATACTATTTTCGTGCTTTTTTCAAAATTACTTGAAAAGTACTGAACCGATTTCCAAATTTCAAAAAATGGGACCAACTTGGGAGTGTACCTAATGTAATAACGTTTGAAGCATTTCAATCGGTCCAGCCGTCTTCATAGAACCTCCTCCTTTTTTGGAAGTCGGTTAAAAAACAACAAAGTTTGTTTTTAGGTATAACAAAATATAAAAACAAACTTTGTTAAACGGAACGTACCATAACCATAGCCGAACTGAATCATAATACATAGGTACAGTGTGTGTTAATACAGTCCATCAAAATTTGTTATTATAATATTAAAAAGTTTTTACTTAATTCCCTAAAGTAAATTTAAATGGACTAAGGTCCTTTCTGCAATATGCGATTATTGGTAAAAGGGCGAACGGTGACAAAATATGCCTATTATTAGTATTATAATATTATCTGTGCTATTATAGAGGTAATAAAGTTCTCTAGGTATCTATTATGTAGGTACCCATAATGTTGATAATTACTGTTTGTCAAAATTCAAAATTCCCTATTAAACCCCCAAGTTATTAATGAATACCATACATTAAGGTGGCACCCTGAGCGAAAGTGGCGCCGCCGTGGTGAATTTTATTTCATATTATAATTCTAATACACGATTTTAATAATGTTTTACGTGGAATTTTTAAGGCCCACAGTCTAGTAATTTTAGAGGGTATGATTAACTGCTTAAACTGCTAAAAGTGGCCGTTTTTTACATATCTGCTATCTACTTCGCGAATGACTATGAGGGAATGTAGTGATACCTTCTAAAAATACTAGAACATGGGTCCTAAAGCTTCCACGTTAAACATTATTTAAATCTTTTTCTACTAATAACTTAATAAATAAAAACTTCTGAGGGCGCCATTTTCCGTGGGGTAGCCACCTTAAGGGAAAAGTACGAAATGAACTGCAAAATTCCCTAATTTATTAATAAAAACCCCCAAGTCATGAATGAATACCATACATTGAGGGAAAAATACGCAATAAGGGTCACATTTTGACGATAACTACAAGGTTTTGGATAGTGGTATTTATAATCTGTGGAATTCGTGATCTTTTACGAAATCGTTGTCAAAATTGTGCATTTGCGTAAGCACTTGGGACTGACCACTCCCACATGTTGTCTATGACGGAGGAGGCCACGAAGATTTAAGTAGACATACACGTTACGACATTTTTCAGAATCTTATGAATGTCTCTATATTTAATGTAATTTGGTTCCTTTGATTTAAAACAATATTTGCATTGTTTCGGCTTAAAGATTAAAGTTTACGACAATCCATTTGGTTGTAGCTCTTTATGTCGTTGCGTGAATGGTGTGTTTTGTCTTGGCTATGTCATAACCATAGAGTTAGAGTAATCTTGTAAGTCAAAAATATAGGGTGACTATGAAAAATACTATACTTTAAATTTTAAGCGAGTATTAATTTTTTATAAGAAGTATCGAATGGAAAGTTTTCCTACACATTTTAATTAAAATGTGTAAAACGACTTATATACCTATAACACTTATTTTTTCAGATTATATAGAGTATTTCGTAATTTGTTAGCTCAAAAACACTTTATAGGTATTGCGATATACTTAGTGAGAAATAAATATTGAACGCAAAGAGGAGAACATTTTTGATCTTTATGCAAATTATTCGAAAAGAAAAATAGCCGAGGACCTATTTTCAAAGACTAATAAATATAGGTACTCTGAGTGCCACTTACGTGGTTACCCTACATGAACCATAAACGAAACTATGATATTTTTAGAACCACGCACACGGGCACTAGCATGTGAAATAACGATAGAAATAAAGAAATAACGACACTCATGTATTGTAAAGCCGTGGTCGTCGTTAACGTTGTAATGTCAAATTGACGATCACGAAACGATCGCGATGGTGCTGTTGCGTAAGCCTGCGGGTTCTATAATTTAATATTCGGCTACGACATAATACTTAATATGCCGAATACGACATAGGTAGGTATGCATAAGCCGAATAATTGGTACCTACTTAATATGTAAATTTTTGACGATTCAGTTCTTCGTTTAAAAATTTTATTTTATTTTATTTTTATTTTATTTAGGACAACAAACAGCGGTACAATACTTATTACAATTATCATATAAATAAACTAGTATTACTCATTGCACCACCAGCATCGAAAAATTCTTGTCTGCAGCTCTACAAAGCCACTAGGTAGGTGTTAAAAGATTATAGACGAAAAAGCAATGATAGTGTATTTAAAATACACTGTCATTGCGAAAAGCAAAATAATAGACGTTGAAGTTAATAAGTAGGAGTTTTGAGAGACACAAAGTCTGGATTAACATTAGCTAATCTCCAGTTAATCTCTGCTTATTTAGCTGGCTAGGCTGTCAAAGCGATGAAATGATACATAAAATAGCGTTAGACAGGTATCGTTTTGCATTTATCCTTGGACCGAAGTAGAAAGGATATCCGTTTGAACTCTGCGTACCTACCTAAATAACAACCCACTTATGCTAAATAGCTGTGTCATGTCATGTATTGGGCAGCCTAGATTATTGTAATGTTACAACAGTTTAGAACGAAGGGCTCGTTATTTTAGAAAGGTGTGGTGCATACCTTACACCTTATACCTTACCTAACATGAGCTTTAAGTTAAGATAACCGAGACTGTGTTACGTGCAATGTGATTAATTAAATTAACAATGTACAACTGAAGTGACTAATTTCAGAGTAATTTAATCTGTAAAAATTTTTTTTCACGCATTCTCGCTCGAGTGAAGTTTTGCAGCCTTGTTGCAGCCGTTGCAGCGGATCACTGCTGTCTTATTGTCAATGGCAGGATAATTTGCTGATTCACAAATCGTCCACCAGTCGGTGTACTACCGCTAACTTGGCGCTAGTGTAGTGTAGATGTAGACCTGTCACTTTGTTCTTTGCTATGTGTTTACTCCAATTTTTGTATGTTGGAAGCGAATTTTCGTGTAAATACCCATTTTTCTTCCAAAACATTTTGGTTTTCTTTTTTTTCAATTCGATCTTCAATTCATTTACTGTCCAACGTCCATAATAATTATTATTGGTTTAAAATAAACGGGAAAAATCGGGTATAATGCCCATATACAAACAGGCACGGATCCAGCCCTCAAAAAAAGTTGTGGGCACAGCCACCCGAAAATCGGCCAAGTGCGAGTTGGTGTACGAACTCGCGCGCTCATGAACAATCATGACTTAATGAACAGTGCAATAAATAGCCTTTTATGCGCCCTGTGCGAGCTTCTACAACTGCGCCCTTGTTTTTTTTAGATAATTATCGGGTAGGTACCAGGGATAGCCCGAGGCAATTCTATAGTAAAGAAAATGGCCGCGTAGCGCGATTTTTAGTCAGTTTCATCCACTAATCTTGCTTGTTTATAGTAAAGAAAACGGCTGTGCAGCGCGATTTCTAGTAAGTTTCATCCACCAATCTTGTAATCTTGCTTGTTTATAGCAAATACAACGGCCGCGCAGCGCGATTTTTAGTCAGTTTCATCCACCAACCTTGTAATCTTGCTTGTTTCAAAAAACGGCCGCGCAGCGCGATTTTTAGTCAGTTTCATCCTCCAATCTTGTAAAATTTTGCTTGTTTAAAGCAAATAAAACGGCCGCCCAGCGCGATTTTTAGTCAGTTTCATCCACCAATCTTGTAATCTTGCAATGTACATGAATAGTCATAATAGTCAATATATAAGTATTCATATGCCAAAAAGAAATGTCAGAAATGTGACATAACGTGTCAGCATTATCGACTATGGCTCTTTGCTGCGTTCCGAATCACGCACGATTCACGATTTATTTTATTTATTTTTATTTTTTTACGACGACGTGACGTCACAAGTCGATTAGTGTTGTGGGCATGCCCATAGTGCCCATAACGGTGGATCCGCGCCTGCATACAAAGGTCTCCAGCAGCAGTAGCGCCACCAAGCGGGATAAATTTTGTGACATTTAATCGCATTGTTGAATAAGACTGTAGTAGGTAGGTATATCACAATCACTTTGAAATAGGCCGGCATCTATAATAATATAATAATAGCTGTATTTTAAGCCAGATTGGTCTAAAAGATACCTACCTAGTCAATAAATTTTATAAATTCCAAATCAATCTATCGTTCTGCAAAATTGTAATACGAATCTCATAAATCTATTCAAAATAACGAGTTTTTTTTTTCAAAATTCGGAAAATTTTGAACTATCGCCAACCGGATAAAAAATGTAATAGAATTTCCGGTCCCCGATTGTCGAATCGCTTTCAAGGACGCACCCATAATACCGCACCCCGTTTCCGCTTTACGAAATAGGGTAAAGTGTATTGTTAGTTAACCACTGGGAAAAAACAGGCAGAGGCAAATGGCTTACGCTAATGGGAGAACTGTGGAGTCAACAGGTGAATACGGTATCACGACCAATAATGGCCAATTACATTGTAAACCGTTTAACACGAGGTCAGAGACAAAGTTCGTAGAATGTCTTCCCGGATCGCGAGTCGCAGCGATACACTATGATCAAGTTGTCGCATTAACACTTCACTTTCCCTATAACCCAGAATTTAAAGGTCTCATCTGCCGGCAAACTGCGCGTAATTACAGGCAGGGGTGGATAAGGGACCTAAAGGAGAAACTGCCAATAATAGATCGCCAATGAAGGATCGCTTTCACGAAAATTGAACTTAAGTGTGCCGTGCGAATAACACCGCTGTCTTTTTTCGAAATTATGCATTGTGCGAGCAATTTTTCAACGAAGGCCAACAACGGCCAGCATGCTTTCATCAACAGCCAGCGGGCCAGCCTGATGCTTATTTATATTATACTTCCATTGGCGCATGCCGCGTTCCAACCGACTCGTTTGTCCACTAGGTAGGTAGGTAGGTACCTACAACAACAATCTGAAATGAAATGTTGTTTGAGTATTTTGTGTATTACCTATATTGTACAGTATTTTGTAGAGATCCGCAATGAAAAATATTGTCCATCAGCCATTTTTGATGTCCCCAACTGCTGGGGCACAGGCCTTCCTTATGGGTGGTAAGAGCCCATAACCCACCACGCGGGCCCAATGCGGATTGGTGGGTGTTAACGACTGCAAATGCAGCCGGGTCCGAAGCACGGAGGAGCTCTAGATAATAAGTTTTTGGTCACCCATCCCATGACAAAGTACTAAAGTGCAAGTTTCGTTGCTGACCGTACCTACCTACCTAGTAAAAATATGAAATAGAAGACCCTTTTAGGTAATATAAGCAGTACCTACCTACATATACGTAGGTCTGTAGGTAGTTTAAAAAAAATACCTAGATTACATTAAAATTACAATGGGGGTGCCACAAAGTTTCAGTAGGTAGGTACCGACATAGGTAGATTAACTTATTTTAATCGATAGTGGATTTTATTTCCAGCACAGCAATGGAACCGAACTTTCGAAGGTATGATGATGATGATGGGAATGCGTAAATGCATTTTCGCCGGTATAAAAAAAAAGGCTGAAGCACTGACATACATGAAAAAAAAAATCTTCTTCTTCTTATTTTTGTTTTGGCAATCTACTTTCCTCTTTGAAGTAATTTTTGCCAGTGTCAAGTGTTGAATAGTTCAGTGGTAGATATTGTTTCAATTTTCATTAGAATGTGCATCGCATTCCAACGCTGATTAGAGCATTTGGCACGAAGTCTATCAAGACAGTTTACTCGGTTAGTTTTGCCGAGGTAGCCACCACTACAATAAAAGTCTCAGCTTCACACAACCAAGATCGCGCCTTATTGTTCAGTTGCGTAGACACTTCCACTATGAAACAATTTGCAAATAATTAAAATAACCACCAAACTGATCTGGACCAAATGGCGCCAAAAACTCTCGAAAAAAAAACTTATGGAGGTCAGTGGTCAGTGGGCTGAAGACATGCTATTATGATTAGACAGTCCGCTTTGCGCACCTCATGCGCACCTGTAGATTTATTGCAACGGGCGTTACTTGCACTGCAGGCACATCCTGGTAGGTAGGTAATCTCAGATCTCATTATCCCGTAGCTCGTAGCGAGACTAGCGAGAAGCGCAGCTTGACCAACGCACGCGCAGGGGGCTTACCATCAGCAAATAAGAAACCGTTCAGTTTATAAGCAGGCTTTAAACAGGACCGCTTAAGGCCTGCTTTCTTACTAACCGTTGAGGTCATAGTACGAAAAAGTAAAGCAGTTCAATATAAGCCCTGCTATAAGAGCTCATAGTAAGGCCCCAGTCCAATAGAGGGAGATCACATGATCAGTCTGGCATCAGTCCAATCCATCAGTCTATAGATTTTGATTTTTTCCAGACTGATTAGGTACCTATCCAAATTTTGTACCAAACTGATGGAATGGGCTGAATGTCAAACTCAACTGAACATGACTGTAATCGCAGACTGACGGGAGACTGATGCAAGGCTGCCAACTGCACTGATTTTTCTATGTTTCATATGTACTTAGTAGAGCATACAAAAATGGTGCAGTTGGCAGTATTGCATCAGTCTCCCGTCAGTTGTAATTCTGCAGGGCGTCGCGGGTCGCCAGCCCATGGCCCGGGGGGGGGAGGGACACAAGTTAATATTAAAGAAGAAAGAAAAATATGATTTGTAGGTACCTACAGTCAATTGGAAAAGCAAGTCAACCCCCCTGCCCACCCCTGGCGTCACCCTTGGTCTGCATGATCGTGTAATCTCCCTCGAGAACGCAAGCGCACCTCTAAATAAAATAAGAAAGAAATGACTTTGCGCAGCGTTGCGTTTGCGAGACGAACGAAACGAACGAGACGGGAAGGATAGGGGGCGCGGTGGTTCGGCTCGGCTCGGCTTGCTTGCGTTGCGTGCCCCTCCTTCACCCGCCCGCACACCCGCAGTCAAGCGAGAGGGGACAGCTCAGCTGCGCGCTTGTGTTTTTCTGCTTTTGCGTTGCGATTGACGTTTCTTCCTTATTTTCGGTTTTATTTACAAAAATAAACTGAATTATTTATGTACGCGTGTGAATATTATTGAATTGTTTACATATTGTCTAGACTGAATTGTATCGTAATCTAGGCGAACGTATCAAAACAGTGAAGTTATGAACCGTGCTCATACGATCCCAGTGTCTTTTGTCTGTAAAACAGTGAATTAGACGAGATTGGTGTGGTTTGTTGCTTCGTTCCTGTAAGGTTACTCGTGGGACTAAACAGTGTGACCAGTGATTGTTGTCGTGGCCGGTTTCCGTGGAGGAAACTTTCGAAACTTGAATAAAATAGTGGTTAATGCTTTCATAGCGAATGCGGGCTTCGGTTGCAACGCATTCCATAGGGAAGCAAGGTGCCGCCAATAAGCATTTTACGGTGAGTTCCTCGTACAAGTTCATCGTACTTTGACACAATTTTCCAGGTCAAATGTACTATCTTTGAAAGTAGGTACCCTCACAAAGTAAACTACGAATCGATTGATAAGAAAATAATAGTAGAAATACTAATATTGTGTGCTTTTATTACTTATAGACGAATTGCCTAAGGTCACACAGAGGCCAAAAGTGGTCAGAGAGCCACTCGTAACAACATGAATTTATTGCTAAAATTATCCAGATCAAAAATCTAGAAAATAATATATCTGCTAGGTACTTACCTATTTACTATTTTTATCAGATAGGCTGATGCCATAATATTCACAAAATTATGGTCGTGATACAATTTGAAAAATATGCTGGACTGAAACACACTGCAGAGTGCCCAATACTAATCTTATTTTATTATAATTAAAACTTTTACCTTGAACCAAATTTAAGTGAAATTCAATTTATAAGACAACTTTTTTTTATCATTGACGCTAGGTACAGTATACTTTCACAATTGGATACTGATCGAATTGTAGTTTTGTAACCGAAACATGGTCTTATGTTATCTGTTTTATTGCACAATCAAATTCCTATACTCACATTCACATGATCTTAATTTATATTATGAATTTTGCAACAGTAGGTACCTACCTACCTACATAGCTCAGTAAATTGGTTTTATCACAAACTTTCTGATTATTTACTAGGCTGAGATTCTCCACTGAAACTATTATTGAGGATCTTCATACTGCATTCCATAGGTACTCTAAATAGGTAAAATGGCTTAGAATAATAAAACCTAGAACGATAGTTATATCTACAAAGTACACTGTTACAAAAGTGATTCAACTAAAACAGCCAAAATGGCTCCGTTTTCAGATGTTTATTTTCCATTCTTACCTAATCATACTGAATAAGTACAAAACAGTTTCAATTTTCATACATTTATTAGATTAACTACTACTTACTTACTTACTATATAAATCTGAAAACTAAGCCATTCTGGCTTAGTATTAGTTGCCTCACTTTGCATATGAGGACATGGCTTCTAGGTGTTATTATTCTAAGTAAAATGGTATGTTAGTTACTATAACTTTAATTAAAAGCCAACTGATTTATAAATAAGTCAGATTACCAAAACCAAATAAATAAATATTGTATCATTTATGAAGAGATTATTTGAGCATTTCTAATTAGTTATATTATTCATTAATAGGTAGGTACTTCTTCTTCTTCTTCTTGTCAATGCAGGTGGTTTCCGCAACTCGTCTTTTGATTTTGATTTGATTGATTACTGCGACTATTTTGCGTCCTAAGTAGGTACTTACCTTACTTTCAAAATTAGAGGATGACGATAGAAAATACCCATAATAAAGTAATTTTGAAGTCCTGACACCTCTCACCCGTTCAGGTTCATGAAGTACTTACTTTTCCCATAATGTGCTGGGGCTGGGCATAGTTAATATATTCGGTTTCAATAGTACCTTTCCTAATTGTCTATTTCCCAAAAAGTTAATTGATCCCAAAATGTCCTTTTCCCGAAATGCACCTTCATTAATACAAAAACTTAATCAAAATATTATGAATTAGGTAGATAATAATAAATCTAATAAATTAATAGTAAGTAACTAAGCATCTGATTCTCAGAAGTGATTAGGCATTTATAATTTTTTATTGTTTTAGTGTTTTTCAACCGGTGGATGTAGCGACTAAAAGAAAAAGTCCAATTTCAGTGATAAAGTTGGACCTATTTATTTTTAACAATATGTCCACATAAGTATGCGCTAAGTTTTGACAAATTGTCGTGGTAGTCTTTCAAATCACTAACATTTTGTTTTTTTATGGCCCTAAGGCTAGGGGGTTGCTATAATAAAATTGTTTAACTTGTAAAAGGGTCCCATATTCAAAATGGTTGAAAAATACTGTTCTAATTCATGAATTTAGAAAAGGAAATCTACAAAAAAAAGGTTTGGATTCTCTCCCATTTACCTACCATGTTTTTGTTCAAATTGAAAAAGAAAGTCAAAAGTTTACACAAACTTACACACAATCTTACACTATATCTATGACGCTAGATATTTAGTATACATTTCTTTTACCTAATTACCAAATAGGTAGCTGAGTATCTACCTAATACCTACCTATAAAACAAACAGACCACCCATATTGACACACAAGTCAGTTTTTATCTCACTGTCTTGAATTACACCATTTGAGGCACCAATGATAAAGCTCAATTGAAACATGTGTGGCATTTTGTCTTTGTTATCACATCCACATGCTTAACCCCTCACTTAAAGACACTTCAGTATTTTTCAGACTTCAGATAAACATAACCAGTGCTTAAAATTTTATTTTAAAACTTAATTATATTCATTTTAAATTATGAATCTCTAATCACAGAATACCTATATAGGTACTAACGTTCTGATAGAATGTTTAGATTGTTTACAATACAATAATAATATTTCTTGCAATCTTAAAAGTTCCTTATTTTTTATAAATTGCAAAAAATAGTTCTATGCTTAATCGCTAATCTTTCATAATTTTGTACTAGGTACTAATTGATTTTCAAGTAGATAAGCTTTATTTAAAAACAGCATAATTTAAACACTATTCATTTAGTTACATTTAATAAAAACAAAACATAGTTGTCACAGTCAGTGCCTAACCACTGCGCACTGTCTCATCTCATAACAATTGGACACTGCTACAGTAGAATGGACATTGACACTAAATTATTAGAATTAAGTATAATTTGGAGCTCGGTGGCGCAGTGGTTTAGCGCCTGGCCCAGCGATTGCGGAAGTTAAGCAACGTTCGCAAGGGTCGGTCATGGGATGGGTGACCGAAAATGTATTATCTCGAGCTCCTCCATGCTTCGGAAGGCACGTTAAGCCGTTGGTCCCGGCTGCATTTGCAGTCGTTAACACCCACCAATCCGCATTGGGCCCGCGTGGTGGGTTATGGCCCGTCCTCCTTACCACCCATAAGGAAGGCCTGTGCCCTAGCAGTGGGGACATCAAAAATGGCTGATGGACAAGTATAATTTACTAGCGATCGCTCGGCCCGCGATCACTTATCTATATGTATAAAATTCAAAGTCCTGACTGACTGACTGACTGACTGAGTGAGATATCAACGCACAGCCCAAACCGCTCAACCTAGAGACTTGAAATTTTGCACATAGGTTCCTTATGAGGTCCAGGGGTGCACTAAGAAAGTATTTTTCAAAACTCACCCCCCAAGGGGGTGAAACGGGGGTCCAAAGTCCAATATTATAAACAAGCTTCCGCCCGCGACTTCGTCCGCGTGGACATTCGATAAAATCCTCATGTTTTAATTTCATTAAATTCTGATCAGCCGTTTTTACGTGATTAGGCGGGTCCCCACCAAGCGAGCAGCCTCGTGCGAGGCCCGTGCGGCAAATGTCCTGCCTCGCGAGGCAGCGCGCTTGGTGGGAACCCGCCTAATCACGTAAAAACGGCTGATCAGAATTTAATGAAATTAAAACATGAGGATTTTATCGAATGTCCACGCGGACGAAGTCGCGGGCGGAAGCTAGTTATTTATATTATTCTGTGCCGCGACTTCGTCCACGTGGAGTGGAAATTCAGAAAATCCTTAGGAAAGCTTGGACCGGGATAAATTAACAAACATCTACACCCATGGGCGAACCCAGGTTCTGGGCCAGGGGGGGGGGGGGGGCAAATCTATTATATCTAGTATCGCCCCCCAGGGGGGGGCGCGAAATTTATTGTAAATCAAATATAATTATTGTATGGCAAATAAGAACACAAATGCCATTTTAGCAATCAACATCCCATGAAACCTCAATATCGACATCCATATCGATTTTTTCAGTGCATAATTACCCTTTTGAGTTTCGATAAAACACGAAATACGTGTTTGTTTATTTGTTGTGAAGTATTCCTACGAAGTTACAATACAGACTTATGAACCCTCAGTGGATTGGGTTGGGCTGGGCGTCGAAATTAACATTTAATAGATAACTGTGCAATTTTGATAACAATTTACATTCAAAGCTCATTTTTTTGACAAATCTGATTTTATAATATTTTTTTTTACTTGATAACAAGAAAATTATTGGTCCTTTAACGTTTTTCTTAATCTTAAATTAAAGTTAAATAACTGTTCTACAACTTTATTTCTTATGCCATTCCTCGTAGAATGAGTATTTTAGACGGTGTTTTGTTCGCAATACTAGCTTTACTACAAGATAACTTTTTGTCTAAAATGGCCCGTTTTTGAAGTGTGTATCTCGAGATATACAAGGTTATTTTTAGTTAATACAAAACCTCTCTCGGGGTTGATCAGACCATCAAACTGAACAACTTTCGTTATGGGACCAACCTCGAAATCACGAAAAAAAAAACAGCTGTTCCATACAAGCAAAAATACAATCCTACTCCATCGAAATGTATGAAACAGCTGTTTTTTTTCACGATTTCAAGGTTGGTCCCATAATGAAAGTTGTTCAGTTTGATGGTCTGGGGGGGTATTACAACCTCTTAAAACTTGCCAGGTTTATGAATTGCTATAGTTACATCTCTTTCTCGCTGTATAGCAAATAAAAGAGATAGATTGATAGCCAGTCAGAAAACTGCCAGGAAATAAGAGGTCATAATACGGCCCCTGATCAACCCCACGAGATGTTTTGTGTTAACTGAAAATAACATTGTATAATGATGACACTCAGAGCTGAAGCACTCAAATTGTTGGTAATTTTATCTTCTTTAAAAGTGTCATAGACGACTTTGCCGTTGAATGCATTATTAACAAGTTGTTAGCCAAAAACTGAAAAGTCGAGGTTTATCGAGCACTACGAAGTTGGGACAGGTCTTTCAGGGTTGCAAATTTGGATTTACATTATCGGTACCTATCATCCCAAAAATGCACAACCTTGCAATAGACATGATGACTATTTTTTTTATTTTATGTTACATAAATTACCTCTCAAAAAAGAAACATTGGTAAAATAATTAATTCGCTAGCATGAAAACTGCCCGAGATATCACAGTGTGAAATGCACACAAATGGACTCGCCCAAAAACGCTCCATACTAATGGCTTCCTAGTTATGACGTCACGAATAAGTAGTTTGTATGCAACGCGTAGTAAATTTGTTTGGCAGCTATATTAAATATTGTGTTTATCAAAATAGTTTCTTAGACAAATTTGCTATACATTTTACGGACTAATTAAAGGTATCATTTATTTTAATAAATTTTATACTTTTCAAATGGACTTGTCCACCCAACTTTAAAGGGTCATAAAATAAATAATATGCAATATATAAAACCAAGAGGTATACAAGCTACTCTAAAAGTTTAATATGTTTACAGATTTTTTTTAGTATTTCGTTATTTTATTCATTAGTCATCATCTCTATTATTAATTTAGCTCTTCAAATACAAGATTGCTATAATGTCTTTTAGTAATTGTATCATTTTTTTGTGAGGAGAAATAAACTTTGTATTATTATTATTATTTGCTACCTAGAATGTTTTAGATGACTGGGGTATTTTATGTAAGAGATTAAGAAGGTAGAGGGACTTAACCCGATTTTTTTAGCCCTGAGTTATTATTAGCCCAATGTCTAGAGGTATAATTTTGGTCATAAAATTAACAATACCTATCTAAAGAAAATTATTTTCTGTACAGTACCTCTACTTACCAGTCTTGAAACTATCGAAATCGTACCGAACGAAAATGTCGAATAAGTTATTTCACAATTTTGGCTAGACCAATAATTTTAAGAACACGCAAATTGATTTTACGATTGTCATAAAGAGGCGTATTTTTTTGTTAACTTTGTTGATTGTAATGTAAAGTGTAGCTAACAAACAAATATAGGAGATAGGTAATCGCCGAGTGTGAAATATTTAACTGTGAAAACCACAGCTCTTTAGTTATTATTCAGAGAAAAACTAAGCATGTCTCCGAAAGCCAGACTGCTTGATTTAATGGTCTTGGTACCAACCAATTAATTAATTGAACAGAGGCATAAGTCACCAGACTTATGCCTCTGTTCAACATCAAACTTGTATTGCAAAATAAAAAGATGTCATATACCAAACCTATTTATAGTGTTATCTGGATCACCGCCACCCGTGCCTGATCTGCATTAAAATTCAGTTTTGGTATGTTGGCTTACAATCTATTGTAAGTTACAATAGAAATTTAATCGTAAATAGTTACTTACCGAGTTTATCTGTGTGACACGTTACGTGTTTGAAATCGTCATGGGGCTGTAGTTTCAGACGGTTTATCAGACATTTTCTATATGGTCAAAACAATATTCCTTACTTCGTCCCTTACAGCTGAATACTCTTAAATAAAAAAAAATGTCAGAATGGATTTGCTAGAAACTATGAAATTGACAGCTTCCATAAAGTTAAGGAGACCTTTTAAAAATAAAAAGTTAAGAAGCCTTTAAGTGTTCTGCCGTTACTTATTTTAGCGAAATGGTACGGTCAGCATCGAAAGTCGCTTAAGCATAATAGCCAAGGAAATTTATAAGTACTTCGGTTGTACGAAGTACTTATAATTTCCTTGAGCATAGCACTTTGTCATAGCAACTTTTTTGATTAATCTCTTAACAGTGAGACACATGTCAAAAAAGTTGCTATGACGAAGTACTAAAATGTTAAGCTAATTTTTGATTCTGATTGTAACCACAGAATATATAATTAGTAACTACCTTTTACCTAAATAATTAATTTCACATTGGTAGTGAAACTAGCGCCGCCACTACATTTATTTTTATTACTCTAAACCAAGTCAATATTTTAAAAAAAGCTCATGTAATAATTTCTTAAATTGTCTCTAATATTTTTTTCAACACACTTGCTCGTAAAGTGAGCCCTAATACACCGCTTTTAGGGCCATAAACCGAGCTATAACAAACGCTTGCAATAATATATAAAACACTAGTTCGTAATAGAATTAACCCTACAAAGTTAAATTAGTACCTTACTGCAAGTTCTATGCGAGTAAAGAGAGCATTCCCAATTTAGCCGGGTAATACAGTTATTTTTTTTGACAACAAAGAGGTTTTATGCTGCCTAAAATTCATATAAATTTTTGGAATAAATAAATGTGTAAGTCCTTAATTAAG
Source organism: Agriphila straminella (assembly GCA_950108535.1). NCBI lineage: Eukaryota > Metazoa > Arthropoda > Insecta > Lepidoptera > Crambidae > Agriphila > Agriphila straminella. The sequence continues at coordinate 9,797,595 of OX467316.1, read as the reverse complement.
TCAAATAAATATGTAATTATTATCAAATTATTCATAATTCACGATATTTTGTTATAAAATATTAAAATATTTGCATTTTATCACTTAAAATTATAATTAAGTATTTAGTAGTAGGCTGTATGCTCCTCACCCCTTTGTTCGCAAAAAATTCTTGCCTGTGAAAAAAAAAAAACAAAAAAAAAACATGCGCGCCTTTTCCCATAATTATCATATTTTGTTTTTGCCATATTTGTTGCTTTGTGATATATTACATATTCTGTGATATTACTTTGTTTTTTCCTCGCAAATGTGTTGAAAAACGTCGTATGAAACTCGTGAGCTCTTGCTTATTGCACACTCGGCTGAGTTACGCCCTCGCCTGCGGCTCGGGCTGCAACCCACAGCCTTTTGTGCAATGAGCAACCTAAGCCAACTTGTCTCATAATGTACTATTAAATAACTCTTCAACAGTTAACATTCATTCTGTATGTTTTAAAATCCATTTTGAGCTAAAATGGATTTTAAAACTTACAGAAAGAATGAAATTTGTTGAAGAGATATTTAAAAAATATTTGAGCTTTTTTTAAATATTGACTTTGTTTACGTGTAATAAAAATAAATGTAGTGGCGGCGCTAGTTTCACTACCTACAGCGCCTTATAAACTTATACTTATGTGCCTAAGTTTCTATCGCATTATTCACTCTGAAACTGAAAATATTACATGACTAATAATTAATTCACAAAGAAAAATACATGTTAATTTCTAACTAACCGCCAACTGACTCGTGAAGGTAAACCTATTACCTACTAAATTACCTATGTATGACGAACTGTATGATATAACCAATTATACAATAGCGATAACAGAATGTTTTATTCATTGACTTTACAATAAAAACGATATGGCTGCATTGTTTTTGCACCTGATAACTTAGCAATAACACAGAATAAATTCATATTCATAATAGTGCAATAGTTCGTTGTAAGGAGATGACGCTAACTAATATGACTTTAATTAATGAACTTGTCGAGATAACAAAGAGTCTCGCTTAGATCCATTCAAACTAGCTCGAAACTATTCTAAAGTAAAAAAATATCCATAGGTAGATCCATTAGTGAAACCTCATCGGTGGTGGATCGTAGCGTAGTGGAATGAGGGTTTATGTCGTCATAATTAACTTATTACATATGAATACAAAACCTATGTCCTCTTTTTCCATAATAAGGACTTACTAGTGTCATCTCTAATTTTATTGTAGTACCTAAAAAAATGCCACCATCAGATCCACATTTTAACATAAGGGACATATAGGGTGCTTTAAGTTAGTGTCATCTCTAATTTTATTGTAGTACCTACCTAAAAAATGCCACCATCAGATTTAAGTTCAATCCACATTTTAACATAAGGGGAGATATGGGGTGCTTTTAGTTAATTCAGAATCATGATTTATGGAAAAAATTATAACTCTAAGGCTGGGCCCAGACCTACCGTTTCTTTGCTATTCTACTAGAACAGCACCAGCAGAACGGGTCAGCAAGCAACCGGCTGACATCGCCGGTTTTCGTTTCTTCATCTTTAAAATGATAACAATTTAATTAACCTCAATTGATTGTATGCTGAAAATAGGAAAGAAACAGGATTGATTCCACATTTCTGCTTGTATGTGTAGAACACTTTTATTCGCTAACATGGACATATTCGATGTCGTCATACATAGAGCGGGAGTTCATCATAGTACCTAGTAACAGACCTAACTATACAATAATAGTATGATTTTCAAGCTTCAATCATCATCGCTTGTTCACAATTTTTGAAACATGTAAAGGTGCCGACACACTATTCTGTCGTGTTGTGTTGTGTCGCGAGAGAAGCGCAACATATTAAGCGTATCGGTTTCATACATTTATTGTGGCTAGATTAGATATACATAATTACAGTGTGTTGTTTCGATACCTCACACTGTAATAATGTGTTTATAGCTATACTACTAAATGTATGAAACCGATATGCTTCTGCCGCGACACAACACAACACGACCGAATAGTATGTTTCCGCCTTTATAGTCGTGGAGCACAAAAAAATATTGCCCTTACAAAGTTATTTATTATTAGTGTGTGGCAAACCATTGGGCAAACCAGCAATATTGATATTGATAATATAAACTATGTCGTCACAAATAGGTGCCTAACAAAATGATGTGTTTGAGGAACCAAAGCAACATGTATATCCAATCCATCCATCCTCCTGGATTCCAGGTGTCTTCTCAAAGAACAAAATGGTGCTCAATAGTGCTCATCTTTACGGCCGAATGTCCTTCATAAAACAAAAGAAACATCACCCTTAAAATTTATGAGCTTTTAGATTTAAAGATCCTACCAGATATATCATACTAAGTATAAAGGGTGTTTGTTACAGGGAGACGAGCGGCGCGGGTGGCGGGGCGAGCGGCGCGACGCTGCTTGCCATGAACGCCACCCAGGTGCAGTGCGAGCCACACGACTCCGTCGTACTCATCAAGTGTAAGTGACGCCCACTTCTTATGTCATACTTACAACTGTCGTTTACGCCAGCAAACTGGTTGGGAATGTTGGAATGTAAGGGAACATAATATCGGAATAATTGATTCGTCACATTGAAAGATACTGCCGTGCTCTGAAATGCATTCAAACGGAGCAGACAAAAAATGGAATAAATTCTCCCAAATTATTTGGTGAGTCCCTGCAAATTTCAATTTATAAAATACTCATGACGATGAATGGCATACGTTGAATTTATGTTTATTCAAATACTCATATTTAAACAAAACAACATAAACAAACACTTATATTTTAAAAAATACAAGATTTGATACGAATCCCGTTACTGCATCAAACCCGTATTTGCACCAACTACTAAGAATTTAAATACCGTAATACGGAGATCATGGCCGTCTCCATAAAATAGTCGTAATAACGTATACGTACATCAATCGGCGGTATGCGCCGGCCAAGATTACTCTAGTAGTCTTGTTGCACTCAGTCTGTGTATTTTTGGCCCGGTCTCCATTCTCTATCTTACTTCGTGTCAACGGCGCCACACGTTTGCTCTGGCTATTCGGGTGTTTGCTTTTGCTTACTCGTAATTCATCTTTATATCGCATCCTATTTCCTTTCATAAACATAATTGGGTCGGTCCATACATCGTTTGAAATTCAGATCGATTTCCAGTTCCACATTGGGACAATGTTTGTAGATCAAACATTAGCATCCGGATCGTAACATAGTATTTGCTGTATAGGTATCTACTTATTTAATCGGGTCAACGTCTGTTTCGCTGATCTACGCGATTGATTTTAGTCATTTGATGAATACTTTGTTTTGTTTTCAACCAAACTCTATTTTATGCTGTCGTTTATCGGGTTTTTGCTTCTATATTAAACTATGTTCTTTAATTAAATAATGTGCTTCTGTTGGTATAACGTGATCTTGGTTTAGCCATTTATAATAATTATATTATAAGTAGGTACCTCATATCAAATTCTTCATGCTTAATTTTCTAAGTATCTTATTAAATACCCACCACCTATTGCAACTAAGCAATATGAGCATTTCAACCAGGAGTTGGACTCCAATGTATAAAGCTGTAGCTACTAGAGTTATATGTGTTGATATTTGTCCTAATACTTTTACGATGTTTTATAAGTCTTCGATAGCTCTTCTCAGTCAAGTATTTTGTACCAGTCCTGCACTTGCCATTTCTAGAAATAGTACTAAATGCGTCTATTCCTGTCTCCCAAAGTTCCCCCGTTGCGTTGCGACGCTCCCAATTAATGCGGGAGGCGCACATTTACAATTAGCTTTGTTTGTGAGGCTAATAATAATGACTGGACGAATGCGAGTGTTGAAGTTGATGTTATGAATTTTTGGGGTTCCTCAGTAGAAACATTAAACTTTTAAAAGCCTCACTGAAAGTTTTTACTTTGTAAACGTTCAATCGAAAATATGATTAATTCGTAATGGCTTATGATGCCGCTCCCACAATGTTAATGAATCAAATTAGGTAAAGGCCGGTTAAAGCAATTAATGTCACTGAAACGTGTGCCATATGTTTATACACACTTTTAACTTTGGCTTCCTGTAGCAAGCTGCTACTGGTTTTTTGTCAATGGGTGGGATATTTTTAACCCACAAAAGCTCTATACGGATCCCTCGCATGCACGGAGACTGAATTTAGTGGCCAGCCATTATTTTTTCAGCGTGGCAACTGGCTAGGGCCAGCAATTGCCAGAGGCAGTCACCAATTATGATAATCCTGGTTAGTTTTGAACGGCTCTTGCACTGCGCTGCACGTACGATGCATCTCTTAATTCGCTGTGCTAATGTGACGTGTGTGTGTGATGTGCAACAATGCAGTTTACTTTGGTAATTGTCGTAAACCGAGTGAAGCTATGTCCGGTGGAAGAGGAACCCGGCCTCAAGTCAATAGGTGATTTATTAGTCATAGTAATAGTTCTTTATGCTTCTTTTTTTTCAATTTTTATTTTAATTATGTTTTTCCATTTTGTTGTTTATTAAAGTTTTAAAATACTCATAAGGAGTTACTTCAATATAAAATACTTATCGTATCTTGGATTAAGTCAAAAATCATGATGCATATATCCGTAAAATGTTATTTTAACCGAGACTAATTTGACGAAAACAAAACATCAAAAAGCATCCAATATAAATAAACCAAAATACAACTGAAAAATGCTTTCTAAATTTTCGTTACCGTGTATCCGGCGTAAGTTATACGGTACGGTTCTGAAACAAAGCAACTGAAATGAATTATTATTGCGTAGAAAATAAAAAAATAGCTCTCTCCCAAATACAAACGTTGAAATCGTTCATGTCACGAACGCTTGGTGCATCGGTGGGTAGGTGGGTAACGATCCTAGCTACTGCTTCAAAAGTCCCGGATTCAAATCCTCATAGGGGAACATTGATTTTCTGATGAGCATAAGAACTTATTCCATCTATTTAATTATCCCTGTATTATTATTTTTACATTCTATCTGTTATTTGGTCGCCACTCGCCAAAGTACAAATTCTTGTTAGTTTGGGAGTGGGACTTAATTGATTGAGTTGGCACTTTAGTAAAAATTGTCTATATCTTATTATTAGTCAACTATATTTTTGTTTTCTATTGTAATCTTCTGTGACTATGGTATGGTAGCGACTACTTTTGTTTTATTATGAGACACAATCATACTATTTGTACTCGATTATGCGACGATGTACCCAACCTCATGTGTGGCAAGAGCCACAGAAACAATATTGTAAGTGACATCCTTAACCATCTGAATAAACGTAATTGAACAATTTCTATCAACCCATTGCCCTTATCTACTCGAGCTGCTCCGACAAATTCGATGCCACAATTGGTTGCAGCTGCTAATCATTGTTAAGAGACCGTAAATTCAATGTAGCAAACTAGGTCGTTAATATTACTACGTGAAATAATTAAATTTATGACTGTTTCGTTACCTATATTTATTAGTAATTGTTCTGTCGACTCATCTCTTTATTATTCAGTGCTTAATTCTATAATATTATTATAGTTGACGTCAACTCTTGCAAAAACTATAGCTGAATAAACCCACATGATCCCGCACACGGCGTCTCTGGAATTGTGTCAAGCTCGTAACGTTGTATGCGGTTATTGTTCGTTCGCAACGCCCCATTTGCTGCATTCTTATCTAAAACTTGTAATATGGTCTCATGATTCATAACAGTCACTGGAACAATAATTGTATGAGTGACGGGGCGCGGCGAGCCGGCTCAGATCTCAGACTCGACCCGAGATCTTAGGTCCCGATACTGACCGACCATAACGTAAACCAACTCTCGTTATGGACCTGCTGTTTACCTGTCTATACGATAGGTTAGTGTTCCATCTAATCAGGTTATCGCTAGCATTATTTAACGGTAATAACTCCTTAGATATTCACGCTTTGTACCCACGAGCCCACGACCCTAGAAAGCATCCTATTTATAAAGGACTGTAGCTGTTAACTGTAGATGGTTTGTGCGCTCAATTGCAGTAGTGTTATCGAGTCCAGGAATTCTATCTCTCACATTATAATGATTTATGTTTACTTAGCACCACTATCTAGAATAGTGAAAGGGAGGTCAGCGCTGTTCAGGATGTGTACATCTTAATTCCAGTAGTAAGATAACAGAATGTAAAACATAGGATAGGGCTACCGAATATTTTGTTATGAATGCTTCTACAATTTCTGACATGTCTTGCCTTGCCTATTGTGACAAATATTGTTATGCTTTAAGTATTATAGTCATTTCGCTTGTTTATTTCACTTCTTTTACTTGTAGTTCGAATTCGAACATTATTTTACTTGTTATTTCAACATCGATTTCTGGCATGATATTGTAGGATTCAATTCGAGCCTTTCTTGCAAAAGGCTCATTTTAAGGCCAATAATACCTACCTATCGTATGTTTTAGGAATAGAAGTATTTTAGTAGATAAGTTTTCGTTGTTTTTTGTTTTACTTTTGTTCCAATTTAGATGCTAGTTGAGCATCACCATTATTAATTTTGATTTTCTGTACAATGTTATCATTCTATATTGTATTTCAACTCTTAATATGGAATAGTGTACCATAATGAAATGTTAACAATACTATAAAAGCCATTAAGCTACCGTGACTGGATCGTCAGCCCTGCCGTTAGGCCCCTCGGCCACCGGGCACAATCAACCAGAATCTTATTACTACAGATACCATTAGTTCATTGAGAACTTCCAGCTAGTGTGTTACGAAACACTGTGCTGTCGACACGTGATTGTCGTTAATTGCCGTGTTAAACAAAAAAGAATATTCAAACTCGCTGTTGGCTTTGTCAATGTTTAAGAACGTCTCGTCTTTGAAGTGGTGTTGTTTTCGAAAACAGGACTGAGATCCCACGGTTCGGTTGCGTAATGTGGAAATGATCGGTGAAGTGATGGAAATTTGGCGTGCTCTTAAACTTGAAGAGAACTGTGAGTGTCAGACGATGAAGCGCACCAAGAGGACTGATAAAATGAACAAAATTAAACACAAGCTGATAAAGAAACATAAATTAAGTAGGTAATTTTATTCTTTTGTAGTCAGTTACGTTGGCGGTTAAACTTTTTATGAGCCTTTGTTTCTACGTTTACTGGTTTTTTTGCATGTCACATGTTGTATCTTTGTAATTAATCATTTAAAGTTTGTAGCTGATTTAAAGATTTCACAATATTATGAAAATTGATTTGCCTCCTGAAATGAACATACAAACGAAATCTTACTATAATCATTCGCGCATAATTTACAATTTGTTGGCGTATAATATAACCCTAACAATTCGCATACTTGATAAGTAATTTATTGCCGCCAATGAAACTGCGACATGTTCAATGAATTTAACTGCCAATTAATAAAGTAGCAATAAAGCAACGTGCTTGGTTGGCAACGTGGTTTCTGAGCAGCCGCCTACACCGTTTCGTCGCTTCAAGGTCTCTTGGTCGTTGGTTGGTTGGTACAGAAATACGACTTTAAAAGGTTCCACAAGAACGCATTTAATTCATTCCGTTACATCTTAAAATATTTTGCTTTACGCCTGTTGTTTGCGAATGTTATGCCAAGAGCACACGAATTATCTCTCAGCATTCCGTTTTTGCTCTTAATTGGACTAATTTGTGGTTATTAAGCATGTAGTAATTTGTTTGCTTTTGATATTTATATCGACTGCTTTATGTGAAACAGTCAATATAGGTAATTAAGAAACTGGATAAGAAGCTAATTAGCTAACAACTTGCAATTAGTTATCTAAATGTAAGGCCGGTCTGCGTTTCTGTGTTGTACAACATTATGTCTTAAATCATTAATCGTATCTTAAGATCTACTTACACCAACCGCCATAAAATTATTGATTTGTTCCTTTTTTGTCATTGATGATTCTTGCCGCTCGCTACTAAGTCCTCGTAAAGTCTCTGTCTTAACATCTTGAGTTTCTTAATGATTCTTAGATATTTAACAGTTTCAAAATTAAAATCTGTTTGATTTCATTCAAAGCACTTCGTAACAGTCGTTGATAATGTCAGACTTGCTTGATCTTGTAATATTCATTTCCTGTTTGTTATTATTTTTTGTTATCATGACAATCTCTTTATGTCCTTCCTTGCTGAATTTGAATAAAGTCGTTACTTTGTAGCAAGTCTCATCCTGAATTTTGTGCTTCTGTTCTGTCGCAACACAACACATCGTTCTCCATATTTCACTCTATGCTTCTCTAAACCTTTATTTACACTGCTAACTTATCGAACTCCGATCTTCATATTGACAAATTTTAATAAGCATGATACTTGTGCTATTACGTATTCTGTGGCGCGATGTGAAGTTTTCGTTCGACCACCTGTTTGGTTTCTTACAATATAAAATCGGTTATTCCGCACGAGGCCATCAAGTTGAAATTCTTTTTGAAATATTTTTTCAAATGGATCTTGTTTTTGTACTGTTATATTGAAATAAGGGTCATATTGTAAATCTTTAAATGCTTTATTGTTAGCCCTAAGCCCCTAAGACGAACTCCCTATAGTGTAACGACTAATTTGTAGCAAATATTTATATTGTAGTTCAAGCAAAGATTTAACCTTTGCGTTCAACCATTTTTTCGAACATTGTCTTTTAAAATATTAGGACATAACAACACTTGAGTTCTGAAAAAACCTAACAAATAAACACTTGATTTAAATTTATAATTTTAGCTACAAACTTTTCACCACATAGAAAGGCAGTATGAATTATAATTATTCCTTTGTGTACTGACACAATAGTATACGCTTTTCCCTGCCTTTGGAATACAAAGTTTCGTGAAATCATTAAAACGCATGATTGAGTCACCAAGTCAAATTTGTACAGTTTTCTTAACCGCAACACTGGAATGCACCTTTCATTTTGCTTTCTACAAATCAACAGAGGATTAACTTCATACTTTGCGTAGGTTATTGGTATTTGTAAAGCTCTATCCGTTATTGAATATTACATGATCAGTTAGAATGACTGCTGTGCTGATGCTGAACTGCTGACTGCACTTTCGTTAGTGATATCCATGGAAAAAAATTACCTGCGTGCTAGGGTTACCAGATGTCAGGATGTGTCCTGCTGACATGTCAGGCTTTTTGGGTCCCTGTCAGGATTCCGGCCGGACTTGGAAAATGTCAGGCTTTTTGGATTATTCACTTATAGAAAACAGACCTTAAAAATTAAGGTTTTTATGTGTTATCGTTCGTAGTAATCTACGTAAGTACGTCGCACCGTGTGTGCGCTTTAGCAAAATGTCATTACTTTTTAGTAGAAATCAGGCTTTTTGTCAGGATTTTTAGATTTACCATCTGGAAACCCTAACTGCGTCCGAATTTAAAAAACGAACTTTTCAATATTGTCTTAGGTCTGAGTGTTTGTGGAACCACAGTTGTCACCAGCACCACTGTTTAAGTGCTAAACCCATCCTTAAAATGATAACAGCTGTTTATCAACTCCACAGATGAACACCGCTCAGCGGGTGGCAGTTGGGAAGAGCCCGTGAGCGCGGTGAGGAACGCACCACTCAGGCGCTCGCAGCGGCTCAACTCCACCCTGGATTCCAGGTAAACCTTTTTTTCAACAAACTTTCTACTACTTGGTCACGTCACAGTATAAGAATAGTTCTATGGTCACGGTCACGTACGCCGCCGTATTGTTTATAAAACATACATTTATGTAGTACAAATAGAAAAAAAATATCTGCTATGGCTTACCGCTCTGAATGAGATACTTTTTTTATTTACGAGTCTTAGAAAAATAACACCTAGTTAGAAGCCGTATCCTCGTATGCAAAGAGAGGCAACTAATGTTAAGCCGGAATGGCTTATTTTTTTTAGATTTATATCCTTCATACGTTACCTAATCGTAAATAAAATCCAATAATATAGTAACTAAAATTGAAACTTATTCGGTATTATCGGTATGATTAGGTAATAATGGAGAATAAAAATCTGAAAACGGGGCCATTTTGACTGTTTTAGTTGCCTCACTTTTGACAGAGCGCTTTGTAGAGAACTATCGTTCTAGGTGTTATTATTCTAAGTTACGAGTATGATTTACAAGTAAAGCTATCACATTTTCATTTAGTTTAGCAAAGCTTTGAAATCAACCTATTTTAATCTAATAAAATTACGGATGTGTATAAGTTAACACATACATTAAGAGAACGTTGAGAGTTCATTTACAATTTCTCACTAAAAGCGTTAGTAAAAGTTAATTTACATGTAAGCACGGAAATAGTTCAGTGACATTACTAAGTATGATTGATGATTTTTGTACCAAAATTAGACGAAATTCCCGCCACTTGAGGGGAGATCTCAAAACAGTGAGTTAGGTACCGAACTGGTTCGTGTCAATTGACAGCGCCAGCGGTGGAATGAGATTATTTATGTCTTTCTTTATGTTGACACACCACCAAAAGTTGGAAAAGAAGTTTGTTTTTAGACCAATAAGGATAGCTGATAATGTTGCTATTGAAAGATTTACTAGAAGCCGAAAAGTAAGCTCATTCGATCTGGAAAGTATCTTAGACACTTTAATTTAGAAATTTAGTGAAACTTTGTGATAAATAACACAGATCCAATAATATTCTGCTCATCTCAGCCAATAGTAGTCAATATGTTGAGACCCTACGATTATGAAACTGAGTTCAATCATTCAAGGTCTTTCACACTCTAAAACCAGGCCAATGTGAGATTGATACAGTCATCATCGACACATAAACATATTGTTACATGCAACATGTAAGTGATACATTTGATGCCGCCGTAACCGACTCATAGTCTACTGGCAATTACGACATAAATACGCTTCAGTTCATGTCAAGTAATATGGCCTTAATAAAATATTTCATGTCAATGTCGGCCTGGTAATATGGTAAAATGTAAGCTACTTACATCCTGTATCTGTTATCCAAGGAGTTATCATGGTGCAATAATATACTGCGCCAGGTAAGTATAGCACTCGGAGACAGTGGAAGTGACGTGAGTCTGCAATCATAATAATGTCGACTCCGCTATCGGTATTGAAAATAACGTTCATTCATCTTTAATTGAACTGTTTCGTTTGCTAAGAGAAATAAATCACAATTAAAATGCACTATAATAATTTTGTAATGAGTGCTTCGATCGGTATCTGATCGAAGAATGAGTGTGACAGAAAAATCTTCATTCTGTACTTGTTACTATAAAGTCCCGGAATGCCAGACCTTGTTTTCTTGGACCATGGGAGTTAATCATTACCATTTGTACGACCGTTTTTTTGAACTGAAGACCTTCCGACCTGTAAGTTCCGGATTCTATGATTTCGGCGTATCTTACTCCTCTAATCCAAGTAAGGAACCTATCTTTACTTTTACTTTTTTCCAACAGAGTTGATATCATCTAAGCTCTGACATTTTAAAAAGTGGTTTTCCTCATTTAATCCTTCTAGGAATTCAACTGAGACAATCAACCACACACAAAGGCCAGATAATTGAATCATCTTTTTGTGACGTTAATTTTCTACCATACCTAGGTACACAAGACACAACGCTTGTTGTAGTTTTTCACTAGCAATAGCAACTTTGCTTTTGGCTTTACGTCTTTGAGTTTAGTAAGTGTCAAATCAAAACATTGACACCAACAATTTAAGCAGATAAACTATTTGAGAATTTCAAGAGATGCAAAACATTTTAATAGTGTTTGTCTATACTAAATAAATTGAATTGAGTTGAGATTCCACTAAGGCTATCGCTTTCAACGAATACTACTCGCGCTCCGCTAGTTATACCAACTGCAGTCCTAACCTAATGCAGTCCGTCTGATTGAATCCAAATTCGCCCAAAAACGTAGCGTGAATATACCGTCCTAACATTATGACAGTTGGCACATGCCACTTCCTCTGGTGTGGTCTGGCGAACAATTAGCGGCGCTCTGCGGCAATTAACACGAATTTCCTGTCCGAAGGGGCACTGCCTCCGTCCACCGCTTAGCTAGAACAATGCCCTACTGGTGTTTCGCTGTCGCAACCTTTGTTGATCTATAGAAATAATGTGATACTACACTACAGTATCAAATTAGTTGTATTTTATAATTGTAATGGATATGAAAGAAAAGTAGAGATGAATTGTTTACTGGCTTGTACTTATTGTTCAGAAGAACACCCAGTTGAGTAGTCACCAAAAATAGCCAAATCAACGACATATATCTCGTGTAAAAGCATCACTTTATGTATGTTTCTATAATTTTGTTAAGTTTTCCTATGTCAAAGTTACGTGCGTTTTTCTAGTTGTTTGAGAAAAATACATCGAGCAGCCTTGTCTTTTTCAGAAAATGTTGTATCTATTTTCTTGTACCCAGACAATCAGTCTGAGTGGAGAGCATGAGCATTATTTATTTAAAGCTAATAAAACATTGCAACTCTTTTGTTTTATAAGGTTTGTTGAAATTCTTCATATATTTGTAGTTTGTACCTTAATCTTTGTTCAAACACATGATCAGTGCACTTTACTTGATAAAGGAACTGTGTCGAGGCTAGTACGAGGCTTGAGGCACTCCCGTGATAAACCTTTCAAGCAGTACTGCGTTCAGCCGTTAATTACAAGCCCCTATTGTCAAGTTGGTTCGTAAACTTTGTTACTTAATCATCAATGAACATGCGACTTTGTACCTATAGAATTACTGCGAAACTTTACTTCGATATTAGCTTCTGTAAATTATTTTGTATTTATCTTTTCTTTATTGATAACTAGCTGATTGCTTCTCCGCTTACGCAGGTGACACTTATACATTTTGTTACAAAACCTATTTCGAGCTCATAGGTACTCCCTGTGGGTACATGATTAAAAAATATGACCAAAGATTAATAAGAAAGCTCATAAGCTATAAAAGTTACCAACATAAGACATGAACAAAAATTTGACGATGCACTGTAACAGTCTATCAGTCGTCAGTATACATTCGAAATTCGAATCCTTTAAATTGCGGAAATTGAACTTCCTGCTTTACCTACTTAGTTCCACATCTGACCATTAGGACAAAAATATCGTAAATTGACAATCTCTGACAGAGATGACAACATGAATGTTCTGGCTTATATGTTGGATCATAGATATAGTATATTTGGATAGATGAAACAAAAATTGTCAAGATGATTATGAAGCTAATAAAAATGAGCTTTATATAGAACTCTGCGAATCTGTAACTGGATTCATCAACAATGATTATTTTGTCATTGAGAACAGTTTTTTTATTTGTAATTGGGGTCAAATGCCTGTTAGCTTTAAAACATGTGATGGACAAACTGAGGAAATAACTTTTTACTATTAACTAATTGGTTCTGCTTAATTAGCTAGAACTTGAAATATCCTGTATGAGTTAGAAGTACCATAAACAAAAATGTACCGCCATATTATGAAAGGGATGAAAGAAAAACACGTCAACTTCGTCCTTTCCCCTAATAATGGAAAGGACGAAGAAGACGGTCTTTCTCATCATTTTCTGTGGTCTCCCGAAGACCACAGAAAAGATCGATAGATTGCATGTAGAGTGATATGAATTGTGAAGGGAGTGCATGAGGAAGTGAGGAGAAGACGGGTGACTGGGAAAAGAAGAAGAGGAAGCGAACTTCGCTGACCCCAAAGGAAGTATTCCCGAGGTACAGAAATAACTGACCACGTAATAAATAATTAATCTAAAAAAATCGGGCATTTACAGAATCTGGCATTTTAGAGTTTGGCATTTGTAGAAGCAGTAACCATTTTGACTGTGATTGTACAAAGTCTAATATTTTGAGAATGTAATATTTTGCGAATGTAATATTTTGCGAACAAAGGAAATAAATTAGGGTAGGGTAGGGACGTTATGTTATGATAAGATAATGAATTTACTTTTTATAGGTGGTGCATGCAAGTAATAATGTAAATACAAAGTAATACGAAATAGGTGATAATGGTGTTAGTTGTACTCGTTTCAAGATTTTTTATCGCTATCTGTCACTGCTCTTTACTAAAACCGATAAGGGGTAACAAAACGTTCTCACGCTTCTTGACACTGATTACAGATAAAATGAGATCAAGCTTTTGATATATTTGATAAAAACTAAACTAAATACAAAGTTACTGAGCCTGCATTAAAAATATACTAGCAAATATTTAAGTTCTCAAAATATAATAGCTTATTATCATGATTGAACTTTAAATTCCCCATGTTTACAATCAGATAAAATCTTCAGAATGGAATACGACCTTCGATTGCTTCATTGGGAAATATGGCGCCATATACTGAATCGTCGTATCACTAATTTGGGTAACATTATACAGCGGTTGCTTTATTTACGTATCAAGTAACAGCTGTTATTCTTGCTTATTAAGTCCAAGACGATTTGGAATGTCGTGAGGGGATTGAGAAAGTAATTATTGTCATTTACGTTGAAACTAACGTTTTAAAATGATAAGTATAGGTGTGAAATTATGTTTTGTAAGTAGTTGTTTTAAAAGGTCCAATCAAAATATTATAGAGTCCTGTACCCTTAGCACGAACAGCTATCGAGAAAAATAACGCACGTAAAATTACTCGAATCTCACAATTTTGTATGGAAATTAGTACAGCGCCACTACGTCCGTAAACGGAACTAAGATTTCAAAGCACGAACCATTTTGACATAAGGTATCGAGCAGCCTTCGAATCGAGATCGAATAGTAAAGTTATAACTTGTATGGAAATCGGTAGCACGAACCCACTTTTGACATACGGTATCGAGAAACTCGCAAGCTGGCTATCGACAACTTACTCACTGACTTTTTTTCAGTGAGAGACATTTCGAGCGACTTTGTATTATTTATTATTCAATTATAAAAGTATGTATGTAGTAACTACAATTAAATTTGATAACTATGACATGGCCGCTGAATTATCCACAGGCAGTATTACTTAAATTGTTCTCATTAGACATAGAAATTTGCAAAATAAAAATCTCGTCATTTTACGCTATCCACGGTATCGCCCACATCCACCATACCTACCTACCTTTAATTTAGCAATAGGTATTTTAGAACTTACCTACAAAACTCAAATAAAACTAGAGGATACGGTGTTATATACGTATAATATTTGTTTTCAGCCATAACCACAGAATACATAATAGCATAACATCACACAGTTTGCACACAGTTAATTATGTTTCAATTAGGTATTTAAAAAATAAGACCTTAGGTAACTATGAAGAAAACACTAAATATAACAATGCAAACTTAATAAAGTCTTTAATTGATGAAATTCACATTTCATAGCACGTTCAAAGGTTTTATTGTTAATGTGTAAACAATTTCTTATTCATTGACGATAATCCATTGTTATTCTTCAAGTTTATAGAAAAGAACAATTTGATGAAATTATGACACATTGTAGTTTACTTCTAGGTCATAATTATTCCCTCGCGATTGTAGGTAGGTTGTACCTAGGTAGGTATTATTAATTGTTAGCGATAAATCATTTTAGACAAAAACAAAATAAAGAATCAAATCGCTTTACACGGCTTTCTATTTTAGGTTATATTTTTCATTAAATCACAGAATGAGAAAGAAAGAGAGAAAGAATACTCTTCTTTTTTAAACCAATCACGAGCATGGCGCGCAAAGGTGCAATGACCGTTCAATACCATGGGCAAAATCATGCACAGTTTATAAATTATTATAATTATTTGCAAATTAATTAAAGTTATTAAAGGAAATAAATATTGCAAATAAATTTATTATTAATAATAAGAATAATAAATGTAAAATTATGATGATAAACAGCTTGATTGAATTATAATTTACATATTTATGATATAGACAAGATATAGGTGGATATTTAACATGGCTACTGAACGCACCTTGCTTCAATTGGCTTGATGATTGGATTGTGTCACATTACCTTTAAACGACGTAATATTATGGTCTGTGGAATTTACTATCGAGTTAACGTAACCCAGCTCTGTAAAATTCGTGCTGCCGATTTTGCTAGCTTTCGTATTCGAATAGTATTTTTTTACGCGCGTAAGATTTCTCGATAGCTGTTCGTGCTAAGGGTACTGGATTCGGAAAAATCATGCATATCAATTTGGGTTTGTGTGATGTGATGACAAAGCTGTGCCTGTTATAATGTTTTTTTATTTTTCAAGCTCTGTACCCTTAGCACGAACAGCTATCGAGAAAAATAACGCACGTAAAATTACTCGAATCTCACAATTTTGTATGGAAATTAGTACAGCGCCACTACGTCCGTAAACGGAACTAAGATTTCAAAGCACGAACCATTTTGACATAAGGTATCGAGCAGCCTTCGAATCGAGATCAAATAGTAAAGTTATAACTTGTATGGAAATCGGTAGCACGAACCCACTTTTGACATACGGTATCGAGAAACTCGCAAGCTGGCTATCGACAACTTACTCACTGACTTTTTTTTAGTGACAGACATTTCGAGCGACTTTGTATTATTTATTATTCAATTATAAAAGTATGTATGTAGTAACTACAATTAAATTTGAGAACTATGACATGGCCGCTGAATTATCCACAGGCAGTATTACTTAAATTGTTCTCATTAGACATAGAAATTTGCAAAATAAAAATCTCGTCATTTTACGCTATCCACGGTATCACCCACATCCACCATACCTACCTACCTTTAATTTAGCAATAGGTATTTTAGAACTTACCTACAAAACTCAAATAAAACTAGAGGATACGGTGTTATATACGTATAATATTTGTTTTCAGCCATAACATCACACAGTTTGCACACAGTTAATTATGTTTCAATTAGGTATTTAAAAAATAAGACCTTAGGTAACTATGAAGAAAACACTAAATATAACAATGCAAACTTAATAAAGTCTTTAATTGATGAAATTCACATTTCATAGCACGTTCAAAGGTTTTATTGTTAATGTGTAAACAATTTCTTATTCATTGACGATAATCCATTGTTATTCTTCAAGTTTATAGAAAAGAACAATTTGATGAAATTATGACACATTGTAGTTTACTCCTAGGTCATAATTATTCCCTCGCGATTGTAGGTAGGTACCTAGGTAGGTATTATTAATTGTTAGCGATAAATCATTCTAGACAAAAACAAAATAAAGAATCAAATCGCTTTACACGGCTTTCTATTTTAGGTTATATTTTTCATTAAATCACAGAATGAGAAAGAAACAGAGAAAGAATAGAGATACTCTTCTTTTTTAAACTATCGAGTATAGAGTATTCGAGTAGTATTTTTTTACGTGCGTAAGATTTCTCGATAGCTGTTCGTGCTAAGGGTAGGTACTGTTTAGTTCCGAAAATTCGTTTGAATTATCCCGACAAACAAAAATACTTCCAATATTTAATTTTGAGACACTTCCAATACTTAATTTTGAGTTAAATATCCTAAAGTGAGATTCATTTAAATGTACCTACAGAACCAAGAAATGCAGAATGCAATAACGAACCAATTGAATGTCATCAGAAACAACGCATAATTTTGTCTCTAATTACTCTTCATGTGAAACAGTATCAATATCGGTCACTTTTACATAATACATTGTTATTTTAAGAACTTTATGTAACACACTAAAAATAATCGTTATGACAGTTACTCAATTTGGACAGTTAATTTTAAATGGGCATTGTGTTGTATGTGTTGCATAAACAAAATATAAATCTACTCCTGTCACATAGTAAATCACTGTGGCTATCTTAACAATGTTTGGGTGATTTGACTGATTTGCTATCTTTTATCCGTGCAAACAGTTTAATGCAATGTTGTGACATAAATTGCAGATAACAATAAAGTGTGTTGGGATGTGAATTATTGTTTTAGTGTTGGTACATACAGGAGTAGGTACGTTGAGTTATATATCAAACCTCAATAAACTTCGAACTTAGCACCGACACATATAAGGTTTAAGTTCAAAATGAAAATCTTGTCAGTTTTGGATAACTTGACGTGCTGTTGAGTGTACTGGAAGAACCGGTCTATTCGGTGATTTGTTTGTTACATAAACAAATACTTTGTCATTATCTCGAGATAATAAATCATCGAAGTCTTGTAGTCTCGTTATAATTATTTTGGTGCGAAAAAGTTATGTGTTGTAATGACAAGAATATTGAAAAACTACAGAGTAAATTATGGTGTATTTTTAAATTATTACATGGCTAATTGGCAAATTATGATTAAGTATTTATAGTTGTAAAAGACATTTAAACACAGACCATACAACAAGTACTGTGCATTCAAATTAAAGAAAGTAAGGTAGTAAAACAAACATCAATTACGCACTTTATATTTACATACACAGCACGAACCATTTATCAGAAGTAGAATGTGGGAAATCAACGAGCACAAAAACAATATTGAACTAACGATCTAACCCTAGGTCTAACCTTTATTGACATTACGCAAAAATCTGTCCCTATATGGCTACTCCCTATCCCGTCTTTGTTTAACCGTTTATGTACTTTAACATCTTAGGTTAAAGTTGAGAGTTGCGAAACAATGAAGATCTGGGCTGGTAAGATAGTTTTTGCATGTTCTTTTTTCCATCCTTTTTGGAACAGTTTGAGCATTGCTAAAATGTGACATGTGGCATGTATGTGGCAACCATTGAATGATCGCTAATATCGATAATATAACAATCACCTCACCTCAGTCACCTTTGCAATCGCATGAATATGAACTTCCGCATGTGATTTAAATCTAGCATCTTCTATAATATGACAAACACCTTAATATTATGTAATATTTGCTGTTTAGTTAGATACAAAATTCTCGAGGTTCAATTTAATTCTAAAAGAATTTGTCTTTGGGGTCTAAAAAAATAAGTTTGTAACTATTTGAAAAGTAATTGATATATAGCAGAAAATCCTTGAAAACCCTAAAATTAATATTCATTTCTGCAATGAACAATGTATTGTAACGTAGAGGTACAATCTTGTCCTCTTTCTTAGACTCCTGTAAGTACGACAATTTACTATAATATCGCCAAGGTATACAAAAAAAATGCGATGATCCAAGTAGTCGTCAGTTATCAACACAAAATATGATAGACATAATAATGTATAATAATCAACAGCGCTTAACTATACTACGAGTTTAGTTGCGCAATAATATTATAATATAATACACGACACGAAGGACTTCTTCTAAATGGCTAGTACTTATGATTGTCATAATTGCCATTGTTAATCATAGTCATAGCACAAGGTGCGTCTCGTCGTCATAATATCACATATTAAAAATTGACTTGACTTGAGATTAAACCACAGAACACAAAAAAAAAACACACTTATGAACCATGACCGTAGTACTGTAACAATCTTATACTACTGAAAAACCATTATTTATTCTGTACACACAGATACTGATTCTGAGCCAAGTTTTCAGCATTTTCGAATACGAGACCCCTTTACAAGTAAACCAAAATTCTATAGCGACCCCCTAGGCCCAAAATAAACAAAATGTTAGTGATTTAAAAGACGATACATCGCGATGTAACAATTTGTCAACGACGTGATATACGTTTGTACATTGTTATTTTTATCATCTTTTTTCTTTTACCTGCGCTGCCTGCGACCCCCTAAGTAAGGTTTCGCGACCTACAGAATGAAAAAACACTGGATTTGACGATAAGCTTTAATGATAGAAGATGTACGAGTTTTTTTTTAATTAAGTTATAGAATTTGATGTAGATTTTGTCGCGGGCTTTTTCTTTTACCGGCGGGACGTCTATGCCGTCCGACTTCGATTTAATAAGTTCTTATCACAAAATATGAAAGGAAGTAAAGAAGCCGCCCAAGAATCTTTTGAAGCCGCCTCATATCGCGCCCATCATCCATCATACATAATTAATTAAATCTGATATTTATCAGAAAATAATTTATCATAAATGACAATTTTAATGTATTTCGTAAAACTTGTTAGTAACAAAAACGACGTTAATGCAAGAACCGGTCTTCTTTAAGGAAACCGCAATGTTGGTAAGAACGACTTTTTTACGCCCAAATCATGATCATCATTCAGTATCATGATTTTACATAGCAACTCAAATGTAAGTACTATAGTCAATCATTGATATTTAACTTCTTTTCACGAGGAAAACTTTACAGACTTTGCCGAACGTAGCTAACGGCTGAATACAATAAACAGACAACTGAATCGTTTAAAGACCAAGATCCTAAGTACTGATTGACTTATTGTTTGGCCAAAATAATTTGTAGTATGGACGGGAAAAATAAGTTCTAGAAACACAAAGGAAGGTTTTTAGATTGCTATACTGGATCCTCCCAGACAGATAACGTCTGACTAGCCTAGAGTCAGACTAGAGTTGAATTGTCATGAGAAACAGGAGTTGGCAAATCAGGAATTGGCGAAAAAGGAAGTTGGCGAATGTGGAAACAGGGCAAAGTAACTTCTTCGTCTAGCGGGTTAAAACGGGTTTATATTTTTTATCCGTCTAGAGACGGAAAAGCCACACTGACATTCCTGACTGGCCGTACCTATTCGAAATCACTTTTGTCATTTTGTTTTCTTGCGCTAGAGGCAATTCTCTATTTTATAAATGTGGCAACCCTTACATACTATAATACCAGTAATACAACGCAATTCCCCAAAGCACCTCAACCGATATGCCTGCATTATGTATGCCTATAACTTAACAATAACGTTCCATTACTTACTCAGATTGTTTCGCACTGTGTGCCAACCGCAGACAATATTTTATCATTATCGCATTACCTTATAAGATTGAATTGTCTTTGCTTTGCCGCCTTAATGGCTACTTGTGCATTTAATAACGCAATTATAACCTCATAATATTATTATAATGGGTGTAAACTAAAATATAACTACCATTTTTTTTACTTTTGATCAGTGTTATATTAGATTGATTGAAAAAAAAATTTTTTTTTGAACATCAAACTCAAGAAGAACGAATTTACGGTCTGAAGACAAATGTACCAATGGAGATTTTAAAATCGGTGTTACGTTTTCTAAATACTGTATTAGTTGTTCTGTCGCTAACTGTACGTTTGTTTAATAGCTTCATTGTTATTTTATTATTATTAATAGAGGCGTATTCGAGGTCGATTTACTTTTATAATTACATCAGTACGCACGACATAAACTAGCACGGCTCATAGCACCTAATCTAATTAATATTTTGCACGGTTTGTCAACATCTTAGTGCACAGTGATTGCAAACCGTGGAAATAAATTTTCAATGGCGAAATAATTAACACAGTTAAACAACTATTAAATAAATAGTTATCTAACAGCTCCAGTTTATAGTTTCACCGATTATCACGTTTTCTCTGTTTAATTGAGCTTCTTCCGCATTCAGCTTAATTGCTAACATCCTACCGATCTCTCAGCAATTAATACAAACTGATCTATTAAATAACCTATCTTTATTATTTCGAATTACGTAACTTAGAAGATCTGATCAATTTAAAGGTTAGCATATGAGGGCATAGAATGAAACGATAGCTTCCTTTGTCGAGAACACTGGAGAGTGGAATATTGTCACGCGATAGTATTTCCTCACCTTATAATAATGTTATTGTCTTTCTGTTATATAAGAATTTAGTATCGAATACAATTGGCTTATAAATAATATTACTTAAGTAAGTTTCTATACTGCAACAGTTTTTAGAAGTCTTAAGAATCTAACTATGTGAGACAAACCTTAGCAGAGATATTTCGTTTGATTGGTTGAGCTTTTAGAAGACCAGAAATTAGTTTGGGGTCTTAGTTGAGATAAAGTCTGTTGGGCTCTTGGCTAAATTGGCAACGCGTGACTTGAGTGTTTCATATTGACATGTCAAAAATGATATTGCTATGTAAGTAGACAAAAAACAACGCTCAAGCTCGTCATGCTACGCCTGCTGCTACGCAATAGTTACGGTGTCAATTCACTATTCACGCATCATACTGCCATTGGCTCCCTTGGTGTGTGAGGTGACAATATTATGGTTATAAATCAAGGATTCTAGCTAACTCTTGAGTAACTCTTCGTTAGTTTTCCTTCACTGGTTCTCCCTGCCCTGCAAGAATGTTCATCATCTTTGTCTTACCCAACAGGAACACGGGTCAACTTCGCAACACCTTGTCCCGCGCCCGCGAGCTATGCGAGCGCTGGCGCAGCGGTGGCGGTGCGACGCCGGCACCCCCCGCGCCTCCGCCCGACGACGAGGGCGGGGGGCGGCTGGCGCGGTGGTTCAGCGTCCGGAGGGGGTCCGCGCACCAATACGACATGCACACGCAGGAGTCGGACAAGATGCCCAAACTACCGGAGGTACACAGTGGCCCTACCATGAGTTAATGCAAACTATTTTCGCTACCGTAAACTATCGTTTTCTCTCTTTCACTCGCATTGACTGTAGCAGTATATCCGATTGTTTACGGTAGCGAAAACAGTTTACATCAACTCATAATAAAGCATACAGCTAACGCTAATAAAATACTAGCCCTTTTACGGACTTGAGTTCTTACGAACTAAAGTCCGTTTTTTGGTGCTACTAAACTAACATAAGTTTGAAACTTGCAGCACTCATCTGTTTAAAAACTTCAAAAGTTGATTAACTTTCCATAAGCTTTGTATTTACTCATCTGCTTTCATCCAATCTCCTATTCTCCATCTTGAACTTCTTCAATGTTTCCTTCTTCTTACAATTCTTACAATTTCGCTTAATTTCGGTAGTATTCAGGTTCTGGGTTATGGAACCCCCCACTGTAAACTGGTCTCGCGACCTAATTGACTTGTACTTTGTACAGCTGTTAGGTCTGTCGTGCGTGTTTCTTTATATTGTCAGCTATCAGATGCATGCATAATTGCATCTTCTGCGTAATAATAATTATTAACTCATCAACAGTATGAAGAAGCGTTTTGTAGGATTTGCATGATACGTGTATTTGCATTTGATCCAGTAATGCGTCAGATTTACCACATATACTTACTAAATTATTTTTTCTTTAAAACACTTTATGTTATTTTACCGTTAGCTTAGAATTTCATTTTTTTTTGTTTTCGGAGAAGTCGTGGAGCAGGTGTTGTTGTTTGTGATGTTGGTGATCTACTCCTTGCGGGGTTGTTGGTGTTTTGCAAGTAACCCTGTATACATTACCTGTCCCTTAAATTTGCACACATTCCCCTACTTCTGCTTATTTATTTTCTTTCACCCAAGGTTGCCTGGAAGATATTGCTATTTAGCAATAAGGCCGCCTTTTGTATGTTTTCTTTTGCCTTTTTTTTGTTTCTTTCTGTTTTTGTTTTTGTCGTATGCAATAAAGCTACATTTATTATGTCTGTATATTTGGATTGATGAATTCACATTGGCTTGCTTTGCTATACCATCACCATAAACAATCCACTTGTGCTATTTTCTGATATGACTACACTGCTCTAAAGGCACATTGTATGAGAATGAGCATATAATTGCATTTAATATCAACTTTTTTCTAAGTTCAGACAGTTCCCACGAAACAAAGACATATCTTTGCATGCATTGGAATATTGACCAATGACTGCATGACCTCATAAGAATGTCTTTGATGCATCCAACGTAAATGCATCTTATACATGTTTCTTTTAGATTTACTTGGTATGTTTTTTCTTTTTATAAAGTGATTGTTTATTGTTATTCCAAATCAGTCATAGCATCTTGTATAGCGTTTTTAATGAAATTGCATTCCCAATGAGTATCGCAGTTACTTTGAAAATACATTAGTTGCCGGGACATCATGATAGCACATCATTAAGTACTTTATTAACGACGTAATAGTAGATTATACAACAAGTGAAAAAAGAGGGAATTTAGTTCGAGGGACTAAGTTGGATCCCGAGAGCAGCGAAGGATTCTAGAGTTGAATCCCGAGCGTAGCGAGGGATTCAAAAGTAGAATCCTGAGCGAAGCGAGGGATACAAAGAACCGAGATGAAATTTTTTTTTCACGAGTTGTGTACTCTACTTTTTACCATTGACTGCGAGAAAAAAAAATAGCAGTAGGTACCTATAGTATTTATAGTTGTCCATCAGCCATTTTTGATGTCCCCACTGTGGGGCACAGGCCTTCCTTATGGGTGGTAAGGAGGACGGGACATAACCCACCACGCGGGCCCAATGCGGATTGGTGGGTGTTAACGACTGCAAATGCAGCCGGGACCAACGGCTTAACGTGCCTTCTGAAGCACGGAGGAGCTCGAGATAATACATTTTTGGTCACCCATCCCATGACCGACCCTTGCGAACGTTGCTTAACTTCCGCAATCGCTGGGTCAGGCGCTAAACCACTATGCCACCGAGCTAACTAAGAGGAAAACTACATGATCAGTCTTTCATCAGTCCACTTCATCAGTTTGTATATATATATATAGACTTTGAATTTTTACAGACTGAAGATCGTACCAGACTGATATAATGGACTGATGCAAGACTGAACAACTAATCTCCCTCAAATATATAAAAAAGAACCCAAATATAAGACACTAAAAAGGACCTAATTGATTTAGCGGGATAGTTTTTAGAAAAGAACCCAAAGATAAGACACTAAAAAGAACCTAAATAAAATTGGCGGGATTATTTTTGTCACTTAATTGTAGAATTATATCTGTATCTATGGAATAGCTCCATACTTTCAGCACCTTTTATTTTTTTTGTACCTAATTCATACGATGCGCGCTTGTTCCAAATTCAAAATATTTTTATTCACTCGGTGAATAAAAACGCGTATTATTCACTGTTATCAATGAATAAGACGCACTTTTTTGAGTGGCGATGGTAAAAAGGCTTATATTGCACAGTTCTAATTGACTAAATATGTACATATATGTAAATCTACTATGTTTTCACTGTTGACGTCATAATAACGCATCGCATTCGCATTATTCTAACTAAGCCCACTAATACCAAAAACTATAGAACAGAGTTAATACGCACAGCTCTTGACGTTTCCCATACATTGACTTGGCAACCTCCGAAACAGCGCCATCTGTTGGCATGAGGTGATCGTTTTGTTTGTTAGTACTGTTAGTGTAGTGGAGAGCTTTCATTATCGAGTTGCTGGGCACTAACTAATTAAATAAAACATCAAATAAATTATGAATGAGTAATTTTCTTGAATTTTCTATATGTCTTAATTGTATTTTCTTTTGTGTCGTTAATTTTTATTTACATAGGTCCTAATTACAACACATTGAAATACTTACTTAGGTATCAAACAACAACTTATTACATTCCTGACATATTAATATATCTTCTGTTGTTACATTTGAACATAACCTAGCCTTAACATTATTTACAGATATTTAATGTATATTATCTGATATCTGACATTATTTTGGCATTTTCATAGGGGGGGAAAAGCCATGAAGAGTTCTGAGGCGTGTTTTCGTTTAGCTAGCGGCCGCAGCGATGCGCAGCTCATGACGTCACAAACTGCTGCGCATGTGCTGCGGGAAACGAAAACGGGTTTTTATCAAGCGATGGTAACCAACCAAGTTACTTTTTTAGCGCGAAGTGAAAATGAACCGAAATACTAAAAGTGCTTTAATAGGTCTTCTGACAGAAGAATTCTGTAATGATTTTATATAATATACATAATTTAGATAATTTACCGAACTGGATCAACAACAACAATACCGCTGACAGTGACATAAAATTACTCTATGACAGCAAGCAGCGATGCAAACCACCTTTGGAGGAGGATTGCAGATTGCGAGCTGCGACCTGCCGATCGGCAGCAGCGTGACGTCACTAGCATAAACGAAAACAGCACCGGTAGCGCCAGCTAGCAATCGCTCGCTGAACGAAAACACGCCTCTGTTGTAATACTTCTTTAGCTCTAAGTATTTGTGTGTTTTCTAACAAAAATACTTTTGAAGTATTGTGTATGATTTTGTGGAACAGTAATGAAGAGCTAATGCAACCCCTTTATCATTTATGTTTCATATCGTCTCCCTAATTTATGGTTACTAGGTAGGTACTTAATTTTTTTTGGGATCTTATAAACTGTTCGCAAACTTTAGTCATCTTAGGTACTAGATTGGGTAACAGAATTGGTAAGTACTTTTAGATTGCAGTAACTTTTGTTTTAAAAGCGAGCTTTTAAAACTGCGACTAGAGACTACACTTATTATTTATTGTCTTTTTATAATCATGTATAATTTGTTTCAACTTCGAATTTTAGTCTTGTAGGCTGCTAAAAGTGGGCGGAAGTAGAGGCTTCATTTTCCTTCTCTATCTCTGGGTTTTATTTCATTTTCTTAGAACTACAACAAACAACATACTTAAGTATTATAAGTTTTACAGTAAACTGTAGCTGGATGAGGATACTTATTTCACATCGACTCTTTCTTTACAAATTCAAAGTTGGTTGGTATTGAATTTGGTAGTACATAACTACTTAGTCTGAAACAGAAAATATAAATATTTAGTCCTCTATTATGTTAGGTCACAAGGTAGGTAACCACATATTCAAGCATAAAAAAACTCACCTTTGACTGTATAAATCCTTATTTCTAAAGCATTCTAGGTATATCAAAAATATTCTTTTACTTCTATCAAAGTATCTAAATCGATTCGTTTACAGGCAATGATTCATTTTTTCAATCTGAAAATCAATTACATAACGATTTTAGTTAATTTCTGAAACAAAAATACACAATTATGTCGTAAAAAACAAAAATAAACTGTATAGTAATAGAACTAACTTTCTAAATCTCTAGGCATTCTGAAGAACGACTTTGAATCTTTTTGAAAATAATTCTAGCATCCATAAACTGCACAAATTGAACCACGAGCAAAAGTACAAGCTTTTTGCGACATTTTATCAGTTTATTTCCGTAATATTAAAATCCCACGATAATAAAATTGAAACACAAAACGTAACGCACGCACTCTCGCTTTGCCTACAACGGTACTACAACCCTATAACTTATGAAATCGTTCACCTCATGCCGCTAGGGGCGCTAGTGTCGCTTACTTGCCCAAATTCTTCCGAAGCTGTGCGTATTAACTCGGTAGAGTTTCTATAGTATTTGCTAATACCCAGTTATAATAACCATTATGAATGAGACGGGCGAAGGACGGGCGTTAAAGTCGTAAACAATTGGTCAATGACTCCCAGTCGTCACAATTTCTGGAATTATACGACTCTTTTCATTGGCCTCTATCCTGATAAAACATTTAATAAGTACTGCCGGCACAGTATAGTGATTCACAATTATATTTTAGATGAATCATGATCGAGCCATTGAGTAGTCAGTCAACAACAAACCGCAGTAACGCGTCGCACGTTGTCTTTACGCGGAGGTCTCGGTCGTTAAACAAATAAGTTGCTCAGACATGTGATATAATGATGTCAGATTGGTATACAGTGATCTACCATCGTGGGTTCATGCATACGATTGTAAGATTTTTACTCATCAGTGTATATTTAGTCAGAGTACGCGGATAACGTGTGTTACGCTAATGTCAAATGTTAATTTCAAAGCAAATTTAGTGCCGCGATGTTTTGCGCGAGGATATTTCCCGATAGAGCTAACTATAAGTTGTTAAAGTGTGACGTAAGTCGATAGCTTTCGAAGTCTAATGTTTTGGGGTTATGTTTTGGTGGAGAAGCGTTTTCGTTTATATCATGTGACGCGTGCACGGATCACGTTAAACTATTTATACGTACGAATTACGCGAGGTTTCCGTTGACGCAACACACGTTGTGGGAATCTGTGTACAGCCGGCCTCGGGAGAAGCTGAACTGTACAGTACTTTGCCACACCAACTATAAGACTCGTTTAGTAAGACATTCCTTCTGCATTAACGCAGTATTTGGTGCGATGTGGTACTAAAACGTTCACTTCTGCGGCCGATCATACAATAATCTTCATCCGTGTACTCGCCGATCTGTGTTTGTTTACCTAGGTACCGAAATTATGTTCGATTTCGGCACAGTATTATGTGAATAAATTCCCAACATGAGTGGTTCTGAAATAACATTTTCTGGATAACCTTGGTAATCGTGTTCTTGTTAACAGCACGATGAAAACCTTGTTTTCTGCTTGTTTTTGTCATTAGCTTACAACCGCATTGGTAGACTATATTTTATAATTACCTCATTTTATACTGAATTATAAATATAACACAGTGCAGACAGTGACGCAAGCAGTAACCACTAAGCTGTGAAGTACATTCATGATACAAATTACATATTAGATAAGTAAATAAATTAATTGTAGAAACAGCGGACGCTACGCCCAAGGCGATGGTAGACAACAGACAAATGGACGCCGCGCGCCGGCCGGTTCTTTATCAATTATTACATATACAATAAGACATAAGTACTATAACTATTACATTATGCATGATTCACAAGTCGGTCCATACAAAAACGTCACTCGAATGTTCTAAAGCTTGCGGCTTACCTACGAGTATTATATCTAGTTATCTGTTTTATATACATATATTGCAGACTTCTGCGTTCGAGTGGCTTGTATTGTACACCGGTTTTCTCAGTGTCGCCATCTATGACTGAATGTAGTTTTATGCTCCCGCTGCTATTTAGTAATAAACCATCTATACGTTGTCTAATAGGATTAACGCAGAAGGATCACACTCCCAAAATAAACACAAAGTTAAATAACAAATTACGGATGGTAATGATGTAAAGGTGTTGCTTTCGAATGTCGAAGTAATTCTCTTCACATTGATGAGATGGCGCTGTAGTCGCGTAGCTAGAGAAAAATTACCTTCGATAATACTAAAAGTTTTCGTTTTTGCTGAGTGTATAGATTATGTGCATTGTGAGCTATTTTTGAAAAGTTAGAAGTTTTATGCCGGTGCTTTAGGTATAGTTTAGGTATTTCGTAATATTTCGTTTAACTTCATATATATAGAATTAAAGTTTGAAATGTTGATTGTTTCATAATAAGAACTATGTTATCATCATGTTGTAAAAAAATTAGAAAGTTAATATATGTGTAACTGCGTAAATCACAAAATTACTCTTTTGTGTCCGAATAAAATTTTAAAGTTTCTGAAATCTTATTTTAAGACTTTCAGTGGTTAGATATAGCTGTTGAACAAAGTTTAGAAAGTTAAGTGGTGTGCTTCTTTTATATTTTCATTTTTCCTTTATAACATACGGAATAATGAATAAAAATTGATAAGATCGCTCTAACATGACCTTTTCAATGCACTTATATACTACACAAAAAATTAGAAACATACATAATGTGGATTTTGTTTAATTACGGATAAATTATTGCGCTTAAATACGAATTATGCGGGACGCGCGAGCGGGTCCATGCAGGGCCCGCCGACTGCCACGCGCCGCGCGGGCAGGCTAGGGGCCACAAACTATAAGCTACTCTCGCCGCACGGCAATAAAGTACAATTTCAAATTGCACAGCGCTGCGTGCCTGATATTATATATTATAAGCACCTACGAAGTAGTGTTGGAATAATTAGCATTAGCAATAATAATTAATTGCTAATGGTCCATTAGCAATTATTAAATTAATCGTAGTTGCTAAAATAAATTATTGCTAATCATAGCATCGATCGCAGCAATCGCCTGCGTTCGCGTCCT
This sequence comes from Agriphila straminella, assembly GCA_950108535.1. Taxonomy (NCBI): domain Eukaryota; kingdom Metazoa; phylum Arthropoda; class Insecta; order Lepidoptera; family Crambidae; genus Agriphila; species Agriphila straminella. The sequence goes on along the minus strand of OX467316.1, from coordinate 9,767,949 downwards.
GCTGCTATCATGCGTAAAATACGTGACCGTGCTGATTCGCACCGCGGCGCTAACTGACTGTCGTGCGTGCGGCGTGCTAATGCTAATGTCATTTGATGCGAATTAATTTGACTCGACCGACGCGACCCGACAGTACACGAATGAATAGTAGGAGTAGGAGTGAGTGAAAAGAGAAAACGCATTCGCGCCAATGAAATTTCTTAAAAATTAAAGTGAAATGCTCGTTTTTACGGTCCATTATTCTATAGTTGATTTTGTTTATTATTGTTTCGCACTTGTTGCGTAGGTCAGTCAGGTCGTAGGTTATTATAGGTTCAGTCAGGTTATTAATTTAGTTGCGATGACATCGATCGTGTGATTGATATTTTGTTTCCCAAATACTTTAAATTAAAAAGACTGGACTTAACTGTATTAGGTAAATAACTTAATAAAAGGTGTGAATATAGTGTTTTTGTAGTAAATTAAATAACATAAGATTACAAATCACAGTAATTCATAATCAAATTAAATATGATTTTAGCAAATAGCATAGCAATAGCACGTAGCATGCTAAGACGTGAAAATTAGCATGCTAATGAAATAAATGAAAAATAGCATTAATTGCCATGACTACTACGAAGCGCCTCTCTTTCTGTCGCGTAGCTCGCTAGTCGTTCTTACCGATGCCGATATCATAGAAAACATCCGTTATGTATGTCGATGAATATACAATGAAATAACACAGAATACTTATAAAATAAAATAAATCTACCTACCTACTAAATGAGCTGAGCATAATTGTATTTCTAAGTTAGTTGGGCGAATCAACTTTTGAGGCACTCCTTTCAGAGCATTTTGAAACAGAAAAACAAAATTAAATTTAATCGAATTTACAAGAATTTATATATTTTTTTTTAATTTAATTTATTTATTTATATTCAGGCATCGATGGCCCATAGATATATACCTTAAAAACGAAACATATATAATTTATAAAACAATGTTGTTAGTAAATAACTTAAAACATATGTTAGTAAAAAAATCAAGTACCTAGACACTTTGTGTGTCGAATCGGTGGCACAAGGCAGCGTCCCTCTGAAGCGCCTGTACACCACGCCCTGCGGCCAGAAGTCCTCCTTCATGAAGAGGTCCAGCCTTGCTGTCGGGATGCGCACCACAAACGCCTTAAAATTGGTATTATGGCGCGACTCCAGTGGCTGAACTCTCAAACAAAAGTTGGATTTCTTCTTTATGTACTCGATCACGTCGTGCACTGTGGTGGTATGGTGCAGGCGGGAGAGGTACACGGCCGTGGTCGGTATGGCAGCTCGCAGCAGGAAGTTGGGCCCTGTCAGTGCGGTGCCATGGTGGTTCTTGCTCTCTCGCTGACGACGTCGCTTTTTGTTCCGAACCTCGAGGAAACCGTCTTCATCTTGGCCCGGTACGACGGCATTCAGCAAAGGTATAGATTCGATTATAGTTTGTATCATTTATCTAAAATTTAGGTTTTAAAGGTGGCCACGATGTTTGACGTTTAGTTTTTGAGATTTTTGAGAATAACAAAGGATCGTCGTAAAAATTTCCCCTCTGTTACTGTTGAGTTTTTTTTTGTGAATTAAAATGATACTTCAAAGAAAATCTGTACATTAAGGCGAGGCCAGTTCACGTAATTTACTCTTTCACTATGTCTTTAGAATAAGGTTGAATATTGCATAACTTTAATTGACGCTTCGTCAGAAATTTGACGAATTTAAGTACATTTTTATTGATTTCTGAAATACTGGATCATTTATTAAAAATGTACTCGGTTATTGTGTTAGATCGATAAAAAAGCTATCCTTTTTGCATAAAAAATTATATCGCTGTCGTTGAAAATTACGAAATCTGACGTTTTGAAATTTAGTTTTATAAGTTTTTATGGTGTTATTCACCACTTTTCAATATTCTGTTCGGTTAATTTGCTCCTTTGTTTCTTTTTCAGTCTACAGTAATTTTTGTGAAGTAGAATTTTACATCAGTTCTTCACATTGGAAGTTTAAAAATCAGACTTTTCATCAGATCGTGAACTGGCCTCGCCTTAAGTATTTAAGTAATACAACAAGAAAGGATCCTATTCAAATAATGTATCTATGTAGTAAGTAATAGTTTCTTAAGATTGACATTATTTTAACTCCACTGTGTTACTTTGACATAAAGTAACGCAGTGGAGTTGATTAGTAACTGATTGTTAGTTTTCGCACTAACAATCAGCGGGTAATAATCGGTACCGCCTATAGGCCACAATGGCAGGACCCGGGTGTATTTTTGGACGATATTGCGGATTCCATTGCCTCTTTCAGAAACTACGATGTGTTGATCCTGCTGGGTGATTTCAACATAAATCTGCTTGATGTTAGTACTGGTAAATATAAACAATTTATGCAGTTTCTTAGCTGTGTCAACTTAAAACAAATAGTTAAGGAACCCACACATTTTACCGATCACAGTTACAGCTTAATTGATGTAATATGCACGGATACTCGGGCTCTAAATGTCACTGTTAAACACATCTCTGAACGTGGTCATGGAATGGTATTAGCTGAATTTATGGTCAAGAAAGACAAAATATGCCCACGATGGGTGACATATAGGCCACTAAAAAATGGTGAACCAATTAAATCGGGATCTTGATGCGATCAATTGGGATGATTTTCATAAACTTGATAACATCAATGAGCTTGCAGAATCCTTTACGGCTTGTCTCATTACATTATTTGATTTGCATGCTCCAACCAAGGTGCAAAAATTCAAACATCCACCGCACCTCTGGATCACTGATTCTATCAAATGTATGATGCAAACTAGGGATGATTATAACATAAGATCTTTGGACGAACACCTAACTTTTGAAAACCATGTCGCTGAGTGTTCACGCAATTGTTTTTATAGACTTAAGTTACTGTTCAAAATAAGACCTTATTTGGGCGAGGAACTGAGGGTCACACTGTGCGAGGCACTGATTTTGTCAAAACTAAATTACTGTGACATTGTTTATGGGCCGTGTTTGATGTCCAAGACGAGTAAGCTTATCCAGCGGGTGCAGAACGCTTGTGCGCGTTTCTGTTTTCATGTACCACCCCGATCGCATGTGACTCCCTTTCTGGACTCTGCAAACATGATGAAAATGGAAGCGCGCAGGAGACTTCATCTCCACTCTCTTGTTTGGTATATTAGATACGGGAAGGCCGTGCTATCTTTATGAAAAATTGGTATGGTTTGGTGACTTGAGCAGGTTCCCAAAGAGAAAAAATACTAACATTTTCGCAATTCCAAAGCACGGGACAATGGCGTTCCGCGGTTCTTTTAAATTCGCCGCCTCGAAGTGCTGGAACGATATTCCACCGCCGTTACGTGACCTGAAAGCGGTTAAAACATTCAGGAACCACCTTAAGAAATATCTCACCACGTTGCAAAAACAAGACTCACTTCGGGGTTTCTCACGATAGGAGCCGGGTTGCGTTCCAGCCTTGGGGGTTGTGTGTGTCGCCTTGAGGCGGACACCTGTTTTAATTTATTGTATTTGTCACCCATATATTATTTTGTCACCATACAATTTGCTTGAATGTTGTTTTGTTATTGTTGTTTGTTTGTTTTGTGGTTCCGAGGTTGTATTATATTGTAAAATGTCAAATAAACTCATTTCATTTCATTTCATATCACACTATTCTGTAGTTGCACTTTGTATGTAATGTAGGTTGCGATTTCTTTTTCTTTTTTTAATTGTTTGAAATGATGTATTTTTGCCATATTAACCAAATAAAATAATCTCTTCGTAAATAAAATCAAAACGAAAAATATCAAATCAACCAAAGAGTACTTCGATTTGTCTGACCAAACAGCTCTTTTATATATATTTCTTTTTATTACTATGTATATCAAACTGTCATGGAAGAGGCAAGGAGACCTAATTCCATACAGCCATTAAGTTTTTTTAATTTTTATTCCTCTTAAATAATATTTTTATTTTGTTTGTGTTGGTGATGATAGAATCGATGCTCGTTAATATTTATCTATTACTTCGTTAGAATTATTGTCTATTGTCTTCTGAATTGTTATTAAATTATAATTTTTGTTTGTCTGTTCGCTGTCGTCACCAAGTAGGCTCCTCCAGAATACCAGCGTTGCAGTGGCATACTCAGGTTTGCCTCTGTAGCATTGCTGAGGTTGGGGCCTAGTTGGCCGCACTGTAATTAGTCCTAAGTTTGTGTAGGTACATTGTTTTCTTTTGTTTTGCGGTCAATAAATGATTTTTCTTCTTCTTTCTTAAACTTTAAAATAATTTGATATTAAACAGCCACTTGAAACTTACTTCTATGTCAGGCAGTACTTTTCTTTTCTTTATAATTACGTTCACTGTATTGTTTACAAGGGGGACACCAGGGTAACACTAGAGAATAATATATAGTAACTAGTAACTCCGGAGAAAAAGAAAGAATTTGAGAATATTATATTGTAACTAGCGACCTGTCCTTGCTTCGCTTCGGTTCCTTCTTTTTTTGCTAAATGCAACCTTCCAACAACACCCAAAAAGATAAAAAAATAATACCTAACAGTCCTCACCTCCATTTGCTCTAAAGTCTTTTTCTCTCCCGTTCGTCCCGTCCCGTTGTCGGTATAAGAGACGCGTTTGATTTATATTTGCGCGTGTTAATTTTTTGCGACGACTCCTACGATATTCATTTAAATGGTATGGTGTTAAAGGCTAAAATAATGTGCATAAAATGCTTAAGGTAACTAACGTATTTAATTTGATAAGGATTAGTACTTTATCCTTCTTAATAGCTTTCCAAATTACCGCGTTGAACTTGATAATTTTTTTAGGAAGATATAATTGGTATAGTTAGTTATTTTTAAAAGATAGATATATACCATCACGGACTTTTTTGTAGATCTATAAAATAGGAATAATTTCATCATAAATTATTTTGTTATAGCTCTAAAGGTTAGAGCAGCGTTTTCAATGCAAGCTCCCAGTCGGCTTAATTTTTGCCGACCTCTTCAACACTCATCGTGATATTTCTACCAATTTCTATAAAACCTCAACTTATAATACACTTAAACCTTCCTCAGGAATAATTCCATCATTTAGTGAAAACGCCGCATGAAAATCCGTTTTTATAGTTTTTGAGTTTATCGCGAACAGACAGACAGACGCGGCGAGGGACTTTGTTTTATAATATGTAGTGATTCATCAATTAATCTAAGCTATAAAACTAGACACGAAGTTATATTAACTTAACCAGATCACAAATCATAACAGGAACATAGCGAAAACACAATTTAACATAACATATTGTCGCTATGTCCCATGTATGAAAATGTATTTTTTTTTACAATTTAAGTGATTTTTTCGGCAAAACCTACCTGTAACCTTTATAAAAAACATCGTATTATTTTTTTAACGATAAGTTTGAGCTTAATTTCACGTCTTTTCATTTGTGCACTTAATGACTGGGCACATGGTATATTTTTAAAATTGCTGAAAACTCGACATTGATATTTGATTCTATTTTAAAATCAGAGCTCAAACCTCATCAATCTGCAGCGAGATAACAACAAGACAAGGAGCCGTATAAATCTTTTTAGGTTTCTGGACTGGAATTAATTCGGCATCAGCATCAATGGCGAGCACCTAGGAGGCCTTCATTTTGCTAATGATGTAATTCTTATAGTCAAGACCTTAAAATACTGGGAAATAATGTTTTAATATCTCAGTAGTGCTCCCCAAAGTGTGGGAATGAGATGAACATGAAAGAGTTAAATAATAAGTCTGAAGGAGATCGGGAATTTCTATTCCCTCGCAGATTCGATGACTTCACCTTCCAAACAAGCCGGTTCCCAAGCAGGCACCATTAGACCATGACAAGGGGCCTAATCGCGCTAATTTTCAACGATAAAACCAAAACTAAATTGTTACCGTTTCAGTTTCGTTTACAGAAAAATACTCGCTTTAGTTTTGTTGTTGAATACTCTGCCTAAGGAGTCTAGGATTACAATCTAGGACAATTTAAGTGAAAATTATGAAGCTAAACCAAAGATTTTTAGGTACCTAAATATAACCTAAATGACAACGTTACGTTACGTTTTTGTTTTATCGTTCAGAATTACCGCGATTGAGCTCCAGGTTGCACAGAGCACCGAAGAGTATCTGCTAAGAGTTGGTGTTCATGAACTACAAAACTGGGTAGATCGGACACTTCCGTTGAGTGACGGTGGGTCCGAGCTGCTGGTGTGGTGCGCAGAGCTGCCACGCCGGAGTGAGGGCCCAGTGATGTTCCAGTAGTGGGCTGCGAAGACCAGGTCGGGATAGTGCCGTCGAGAGTTGCCGAAGGTCCAAGAAAGCGTCGTCAATGATGCTGCGATGGAACCTTGAAGGCCTGGCTTGCTGTGCTTCTGCTTGCAGTGTGACTGCTGCGGATGCTGGGATAAGGTATGGGGAGTGATGGCTGCGCTGCGTTGCTTGCTGAAGGTGCTTGATGTGCTCCGTTGGGGTCACCAGTGTAGTGAATGAAGTAGGTATGGAGAGAGGTGACCACTAGGAGGAACGCCAAATGGAAGATCTTCCTCCGGGCTTGGTGGTATTAGTCCAACCGATGATGGTTGGCAGTTGTATATTATGCTGCGTCGCTGACTAAACGTCGTTAGCGAGAGTTAGGTTTCTCCATTATTATTCTCCATACTACGAGACGCAATTCCTTACTAATCTTTGTGTTTATTCGACATTAGCGCCATCTAGTCACACGGTGATGAATCTTGTTGCAATCGTGTGTTGGTATGGTAATGAGCGGCGTATAGGTAGGTGCTGCTACACGGGCAACGCAGGACCGATTGTTGTGGAGATTCTTGGAGGAGGTTTTTTACACAGAAGATAAGATGATGATAATGAGTGTAAATGTAAATTGTAAATGTAAAACCAACCATTAATTTACTTCACTACAGTGAAGTAATCGGTTGATTATATTATATATATATACGTACAGTACATAAATTCTCTGGTGTTACCAGATATTTCTCTAGTGTTACCGGAAACGCGATGGAAAACATTGATAAAAGTACAAATAAGTAAGTAATCATTGCATATCGAACAACTATTTCAACTTGATCTTAAATTCCGATATTAAAGTTAGTATTATAACATAATAATAATAAAATAATCCATGAACTTATCGTGATTTCCGACGTAACACAGCCAAACCACAATAAACCCACACACACCCCTCGAGAGCTATCGCTAGAAAGACATTGAATGACAAAACAAGAATTAAAGTTAGACAAGGGGCAATTCTAACGACGCTACATAGGACCTTTATGGTAATACCATCACCAATTATTAACGGTCACGCAGGAGCCCTGATTTTTTCGACATTGTTGGGGACAAACCATAGGAAATATTAATTAGAAGATATAAGCATAAGTACATAAAATCTCTGGTGTTACCAGATATTTCTCTGATGTTACCAGTAACGTGATGGAAAACATCGATAAAAGTACAAATAAGTAAGTAAACATTGCATATCAAACAACTATTGCAACTTGATCTTAAATTCCGATATTAAAGTTAATATCTTAACGTAATAATAATAAAATAATCCATGAACTTATCGTGATTTCCGACGTAACACAGCAGAACAACAATAGACCCACACACACTCCTCGAGAGCTATCGCTAGAAAGACATTGAATGACAAAACAAGAATTAAAGTTAGACAAGGGGCAATACTAACGACGCTAGATAGGACCTTCATGCTAATACCATCACCAATTATTAATGGTCACGCAGGAGCCCTGATTTTTTAGACATTGTTGGGGACAAACCTTCGCAAATATTAATTAAATATTGTTTAAGCAAAATTACTAAAACTATGTATTGTAAATAAAGGATTATTCAATATAGAACTTAAATATGTATAAAATATTGGGTATTCTGATACAATATTTTGAAGATTTGACATGATTTGCTTTGACCGGCTATGCCAGGTAACACAGGTTCTTTGTATGGGGAGCGATTTTGTTCTCCTGCTATAAAATGTTCAAAGAAAAAAATATTGTAATCTGTTGTTCTCGCATTGCTAAATGCATCTAATTTTAGATTAATGTAGAAAATGTAAGGTTTAAACCGAGTTGTATGTAATAATATGATTTTTTATAGAGCGGGGACAAGAAAGGAGTGCCTTAAAAGTTGATTGGCCAATCTCTGACTCTGACTAAAGCAAACATAACTTGCCTAGTAAAAACTAGGTACTTGATAAAAATAAAAATATACTTGAAAAAGTATTAATCAAATTGTTTAAACCTACTAATTTGTTTTATTTATCTATCGTCTTTTAGGGCCTATCTACATAATATATGTGGCAGTTGTATAAATTAGGTAGGTACGTTAGTTAGAGCTAGGTAGGTTAGAGTTGCACTATCCTTACTAATATTATAAATGCCAAAGTCCGTTTGTTTGTTTTTTTAACCGACTTCCAAAAAAGGAGGAGGTTCTATGTTCGTCTGTATATTTTTTTTTTTTTTTTGTGTATGTCCACCGATTACTCGAAGATGGCTGGACCGATTGAAATGATTCAAACGTTATTACATTAGGTACACTCCCAAGTTGGTCCCATTTTTTTAAATTATGAAATCGGTTCAGTACTTTTCAAGTAATTTTGAAAACAAGCACGAAAATAGTATGATTTTGTGTGAATTACCTCGATGATTGGTCGTATTACTTCTTTGTTTATGAACTGAATAAGATAATATTTTTTTTGTTGGAAGAGGGATATCTTAAGTGTAGTTTTTTAACCGACTTAAAAAAGGAGGTTCTCAGTTTGACCCGTATTTAAGTATGTTTCTCCGCGATTATTCTACTCTGCTTGCCTCGATCGAAAACAGCTCTTCTGCGAAAGAGTATTTTATTTATGGCACCAAAAATATACAATAAATTACCTCCATCTTTAAAGCAACTTAATTATAATGATTTTAAATATAAAGTGAAAGTTTTGCTACAAGAAAAATGTTATTATTCTATTTTAGAATTTTTAAATGATAAATTGTAAGAATATTTTGAATAATGATAAGACTTACCTATATTGACATTCTAATTTACTTGTTACTGTTATTTTTTTTTTTATAATTACTTATTTTCTATGATCGGATTATGCTTATATTTTAATTTGTACACCGTTTATGGTAAGACATGTTTGAACTTATTATTATGAATGATCATCTCTGTTACACATGTTTTAAACAAATAAACTATCAAAAAAAAAAAAAAAAAAAAAAATATCTTACGTTTCGCTGAGCCGATTTTTCTACTTTACTACTAAATAAATGAATTGAATTGAATACATATATAATATACCTTACCTACAAGGTACCTACACTAAAAATAATAAAATAAAAAAATTGTTTACAAAAAAAACAAAAAACCGACTTCAAAAAACCTACCTCTAAAAAGCAAGAAATAATATTCGTAATAATAAAAATACGTCTAAAAGTCTTGAAGTCGGGTGGGGCTTTTAAAATAAAAAAAAAGGAATTTGTATTCCAGCCCCACCCGACTTCAATAGACGTATTTTTATTATTACGAATATTATTTCTTGCTTTTTAGAGGTAGGTTTTTTGAAGTCGGTTTTTTGTTTTTTTTGTAAACAATTTTTACGCCTTCACGTCATGACTACTGAATCGATTACAATTAAATTTTACATACACGTTGCCAGGGGTATAGAAAAGGACATAGGGTTTTATCCCGAAAAAAGTATTGTTCGCGAGGGATAGCAAAAACTGTCCACGCAGACGAAGTCGCGGGTGGCCGCTAGTGGAATTATAAAAATATATCATTTCAGGATAAGAGATAGGTCAGATAGGAGTCGACACGTCTTAAGTAGCCGTAATGTTACGTTACGCCGAAATGTTACAGATCAATCGCCAGTATCGCCACCTAATTAATTTATTCATATGGCGCGAGCGGGCATAGTAGCTGGCCGCCGCGCCGGCGTAACGGCGCGGCGCGGGCGGCCTGTAGCGACAACAATGTATCTGTAATTAAACAAAATCCACTGTATGTATTTTTCTAATTTTTTGTGTGGCATATAAGCGCATTGAAGAGGTCATGTAAGAGCGATCTGATCGATTTTTAATTCATTATTGCGTATATTACGAAAGAAAAATGAATTTATCAAAGAAGCACACCACTTAACTTTCTAAACTTTGTCCAACAGCTATATCTAACCACTGAAAGTCTTAAAATAAGATTTCAGAAATTTTAAAATTTTATTCGAACACAAAAGAGTGATTTGTGATTTACGCAGTTACACATATATTAACTTTCTAATTTTTTTACAACATGATGATAACATACTTCTTATTATGAAACAATCAACATTTCAAACTTTAATTCTATATATATGAAGTTAAACGAAATATTACGAAATACCTAAACTATACCTAAAGCACCGGCATAAAACTTCTAACTTTTCAAAAATAGCTCACAATGCACATAATCTATACACTCCCCAAAAATTGAAACTTTTAGTATTATCAAAACTTTTTTATGAAATTTAATGTCCCACGACCGGACTACTGGCCTACAGCGTAAAAACGTGAAAAGTATTAGAAAATTTCGCCAAGCTCGCTAGCGACTCGGTAGCATAATTGGTTAGTGCATTGGGCCGGAATCCTAAGGGTGCGGGTTCGAGTCCCGTCTGAGCTGCTACGGGTGAGTCGATTTTTTCTAATATTTTTCAATTATATTAATAATCTTAATATAAAAATAGCATTGTGAATGCATAAAATTTAAAAAAAGTTTAAAAATTACGGATGTATGGGTAGAACGAATATCATAAGTAGGCCGATTGTTCTATTCATTTCTTTACTACAACATCTCTCTGATTCAGTACAAAGAATGTGTAGACATGTAGATAGTGCAATCAGTTCATCACTTCACAAGTCTTCATAACATAATACTGAGCAAGCGGGACCTAACCACTTGTGTAGGTACTTACATCATTATCCGTGATTGGGTCAATCTTAACTAATCCTTACAAATTCAAATATTCATCCCTCATGCTCTTTATTATTTTATTTTGCCATGTTCTTCGCTGGAAGCCAATAGCATAGAAGCAATATCAGATATTTTACCATACTAACATTAACGTCTATTACAGCTCGAAGAGGAGCTGTTCTCGTGTGGTGGCGAAGTGCGCGGCGGTCGAGTGCCGCCGCCATCGCTGGGGCTGCCTCCCGACTGCCTCTCGCCAGTGCAACTGCGCCGGCGGCACGTGGTGGCGGCCATCATCCACAGCGAGAACTCATACGTGGCTACTCTGCAACGACTCGTCAATGTAAGTCACGTCACTATCTTATGTAAGATCTGTTCAGCGTAGCACCAGGGCTCCTACACTCCGCGCGCGAGTCTGAACCGCTCGGCGTCTTCTGAGAGGACAAATTTCATACATCAGAAAAGGTAAGACCTACGCGTCAAAAAGAGAGGCAACTACTAAGTGAATGTTTTGGAGCGAAGGGAGCGCTGTGCTACCTGAATTGGACTTTATTGTGTCGGAGCAAGAGTCGTAATTTATTCAAACGATTTTGCGGAGTGCAACTTCTGTACGCTAGTTCTATTACTATATCTATTCTGTGGTAGCACTGCCGCGCCCGACTGTCTCGCCATGCTGGTCTATTTCGATTTGGATTGTCAGCACGTGATGGCGGCCTCCACTACGCTGACTCCGACGTAGTTACCCTGCGTCAATGTAAGTCACGTCACTCTATTGTAAGATCCGTTCTGCTCGACATCTTTAGGGTAGCCATAGCCAACCGTCCGACTGTCTCTCGCCAGTGCAACTGCGCCGGCGGCACGTGGTGGCGGCTAATCGGCCATCATCCACAGCGAGAACTCGTACGTGGCTACTCTGCAACGACTTGTCAATGTAAGTCACGTCACTATCTAATGTAAGATCTGTTCAGCGTAGCATCGAGAAGACTGCCGCCAGACTGCCTCGCATCATGCCGGTCTATTTGGATTTGGATTGTCAGCACGTTATGGCGGCCATTATCCACTACGCTGACTCCGACGTAGTTACCCTGCGTCAATGTAAGTCACGTCACTCTATTGTAAGATCCGTCGCCGTCCTGCCGCCTGCCTTTCGCCAGTGATACAAAATTGCATACTATCTGATCTCAGATCGCTGCGATTTATGGAATCGGAACGCACTGGTTATCGGATCGCATGACCGGAACGCATCCTGTGTGTTTGAGCTCTAAACAGATGGTATTCCTTTCCTCAATTTATACATATCAAATAGGAACATTATTTAGCTCTGTAAATTTCACCCACAATTTGTACATACCATTATTTTCCTTTAATTGGCCTTTTTGCGGTTAAAAATACTTACGTCACTGGAAATTAGACAAATAATTATATCCTTATACCAATACACTTGTACTATTATGTATTCTGTGCCAATACTTAGAATATATTACCTACTTAAATATTTATTGATATTAATGAATGGAATACATATAATACACATTGATTTATCATTTCATTCATATAATACTCTTTAAATATGACGTATCACACATTTTTGAATCCTTCGGCTGGCGTCTAGCGCTCTTTTCACGGTGGGTGTAATATCACAAAATTGTCAACAGGCACTCGAACAGCACAAACTTATCTGACTCGGTGACGGCGTCGCTGTCCTCGGCGTAACCTAGGTAACAATATGTAATATCACTTAGTGCCATTTGCTATGTCGAATGAAAATCAGTAGAAAAGAGCGCTCGACGCCAGCCAAAGGATTTAAAATAGGGCCCCAGATCCAAAAATATTACCTATAAAATCTACAAATATTTAATACTAACTCTCTACAGCAACTTCTCCCGCGAGATTTCTATCTGTTTTCAATTTATTTAATGTTGCCATCACTTCTAAAACAATTTACATTTAGACTCTGAGAAATATTTTAAATAGGTATGAAGTTATTAAGATGGTAAAAAATCAAGATGGCGGATTTTCGTGGATTTTGTATGAAAGAAAGCCGTCTTTGATTCTAATAAGAGATTTGCAGTCCAATTTACTAGAGGAAATGGCCGCCTTTGATTATTAATCGGTTGAACAGTCGATGACGTTTAAAATTTGCAATGTTGCTGTATCAATAAGTCATTTTTGACAATCTACCTACTTTGCCGCCTTTGATTCTATACGACTCAAATATTATATTTGAAATATAAGTAAGTAATTACTTTCAATAAATATTTAATTTAATAATCAAACGGAATTGCTACCAAATTATCGGACAACCAATTCAATTGAAACTTATCTGAAACTTCACAGGTTTCGGATAATAACTGGCTCTTACTATACAGAAAAAATACAAAAATATAGGTATTAAAGTGGCTTTGTTTGCTATCTTCACTTACATTGCATTAATCCAAGTACAGATTTAAAAGGTAATCGACTTATAAAGCCATTAAACGCATAACAACAAAATACTGGTCATACAGGAAGATATTAATGTTGACTCAACCTTTCAATCCAACAACATTCGGCTTCTTCTAGCCATCATTACAGCAGAGTCCGGGAGACCATTTTAAGAATAATTGCAGAAATCACGATGCGCATAAGGCAAGAGTAACTAGCGCTGAATAAATATAAATAAATGCCAACGTAACCGACAAAGAAGCAATCACTTCTCAAACATTTGCATTATGCTATTATGGTCGGTAGAAATGAGTACTGTCAATATGCCGAGCCACTTGCTGGCACGAACACTAGTTTTACGAAACTGGTTCCTATTGCTATCTCAACATCAGATCCTCAACGTTTGTATAACACACGCTGACATTTTCTCATGACACAGGAGAAATTCGTGATCGGGAAGGAAGTTTAATAGCAATAACCAATTATAATTCAGGCGTATGAATAGCTCCTATTACGTAATATGAATCAGTCTCGTGTTGTTCGACATTTTGTTTTGAATAGACTTGGAGATAGTAGATAAGTATAGATCAGTTTTTAAACTTTTGTTCTTGAAATTATTACATGTTGAACACTATTATTGACTAGTGTAGTGGCTCTGTGAACTGTAGACCTCGCGTTTGTGACATTTAAAAAAAATGCTGAATAAGCTGAAATATGATTTTTCCCCTTATCTACGCCATTTTGAAAATTTTCGAATAAATTAATCGACTATCTTCTTCTTATCGAATAAGGATTAGTGGCCACCTCTGGTGTTAGAGTTTATCAAGCCGCCTATAAGGCCTCTAACTTGGCTTAACGACTGTTATCATTTGCAACAGCCGGGACCGACGGTTTAACGTGCCCTCCGAAGCACGGAAGCGCTCAGTTGTAATGCCACTTTACGGTCACCCATCCGACACCTGGCCGAACCGAGCGTTGCTTAACAAACGTAATCGAGTACGATCAGTCTGTCAAGTTCCGCCACGAGCGCTTCTATCGACTATGAAATTCCATATAAGTATCGAACTTGCTCACAAAATTTCACGAGAATCGGTTGAGAAATGCGACCTGTAGAGGAGAACAGACGGACAGCGGGACAGCCGGACATTCGAAAGCATTTTTGCAAGTTCCTAATGGTACTATGGTATGGGCATAAGAATAATTTTATTTTTTCTTAAGCTATGGGTAACGAACAATATAATGGAGTGTAGTAACGTAACGCTTCCTTCGATATTTTTCTTGTTTATTGGTTCTTATTTATTACAACGTTTAATCGTTCTTCCTGTGTTCTGTGGAAAAAAGGGACTGTGATCTGTTGTGAACTGTTTCGATCAATTGAAGTTTCAAAAAATATTGAAGGTTTTTTGTGAATATGCGAAGTAATGTATGGTTCTAATTGTAGTTCTTCATATAAAACTGATCCCTTAGTTGATTAATAATTAAATTGTCAGACAGTACTACACATTTATTTATGGACTCGTTACCAGACTGGAAGCGTTACCGTAACTGTGAAAGTTAAATTCCTAATTATGGCCACGGTCGTGAACACTAGCTCTTGGTGTAATTTCTTCTCACCTGACATTACGCTTTAATGAAATCGTAAGTTGACAGTATAGCAAACCTCGACATAACATATTATACTATGTTTATTAATGAGATAGCCCATTCAGAAAGTAGCGGAAGATGGCTAACCAGCTACCGTTCGTTACGTAACACCAATCATTTACGTTCTACAAATTGAACTTGAGAATTAATTGCTTAAAATGATAATTATCAATCAATCATCTAAAGCACTTTTTTCCCGGTGCTATCATTCTTTACAACAGTGAAAGTATCTAAACCATTTCACATACTTAGTTATATCTGTCTCTATCACAATAGTAGTCACATTTTCTGACACTTTCAGTCTAGTCTGGATTCCAGGCTATTATTTCTTTTGTTACTTACTAAGCACTTTTCTCTTACAGTAATAACATACAATACTAATTAGATTCGAAAGTCAAGTTTACATGTCAGTGCAGTTCTTGAAACTCTGCAAATTGTTCAAAAACTGTTTTGTCGTTTTCTTTTTAAAATTAAAATTGTTTTATTTAACCAGGTAGTGACAACACAAAGCCACTGGAGTCGTCAAAAAATCTCAACATATGTAAATCAACCTGTCTGCCCTACTTTGTATTGTTTCGCCCACAATTAACGTGTCATTTATTTGCATATTAGGAAGTGGGCCATTTCAAATGAGCAGTATTTGCAATCGAGCACATGAGGTCGTCTATATACTGAACTAATGAATGCGTATAACCTTTATTATTAGACCATAAAGATCAAAATTGCCTGTCCATTAGTCCAGTTCAATAAAATTATAGAAGTGACAGTGATCAATGATGAACCCTTGTGTTTGAGACATAAAACTTAATCTATGTTACTTTGTTACCAAATGATTAAATGAAGTATGATATGACATTTCAAATTGAACAAATACGTTGCAAATACGTTATTTTTTGTCTTTCTGAAGTAATAGTTCTGTATAGAATGAACTCATTTTAATATGTAGCTTCACGTTTAGAGTTAGCAGAATAAGAGACATGAGACTGATTTTTGAGATTAAAAACTGTATTAACATAAGATAGAAACAGAAACACAATATTCTTGTACCTATATCTCTAGCAGCACACAAAATATAATATGATTCAAATTCCACAATCGTTAAATCCCTAGGCAACTGTTTTCCATCGATTGTTCCAGAATTCTAACGTGCCTACCGGCGATATTTTAAGAGTCCAGATTTAGTCTGGCATTGTTCTTCCGAACGATCGATTTATTGTCATTGAATAGTGTATCAGTACCATTGAAGTCTAGGTAGTGGCTTAATCCTTCACCTAGATACCCAGTGGACGTTCCGCGATCGTAACTGATGATAACAATTGCTTTGACGACGTACGTAGTATTTTGAGTAATTATTATGGCAACATCGTGGAACTACCTACTCCGTGGGCAACACAGATTTAGTACTTTTTTTTATTTTAGTTTATTTAGAAAACAAACCATTTCACAATACATGTTTGACTATCCATAATAATACTCAGCACTACACTATCTATACTGAATTTAACGAACTATACGGTATTAGATTAGATTGTTAAATCGGACGTGTTAGCAATACCGTATTGAGGCAAAACGGTGAATAAAGTTAACGAGCTTTCTGAAACTTAAACTTTATGAGGCGGTAAACCCCGTTTCGATGTGTTCCCTTTTATGTGATGTAATGTGAAGGAATCTTAAGTTGTAAATCTTTTTTATATGGAACAACTGCTATCACCTACCTACATAGTCATACATAACAATATAAAATGGTGTTAATCTGCCAAGAACCATAAGCCACAATAATGCAAGTCCGCAGTATAAAATAACAATTGCACGTTCGTATATTTATCTGATGCTGATTAAACAGTGGTAAAAATAATATAAGCTTAGCCTTGACTCAAGAGAAGCAATCTTAGGAAATCTAAATTCAATTACCGAAGTACCTATGTCGTCACCGCTGCTTATTGGTGACTTTAAATTGAATCCTCGTGTTCATTGTGTCATAGTAGTCATAGCAAATAAACACTTGGATTTAAGATTCTTCTCCATCTTATATTTTATAGGCTTAGTGCATGATAAAGCTAAGACAAGATACTGTGTCATGATCACGAAATTATACGATCGTACTGCCGCTAAAGTCAATGAGTAGGTAATGTAGGTCTAGGTATATTTAAAAATAGCAATAGTACATTACAGCCGTGAACGGGAAGCTAGCGATACATAATTCAAGATTACTTAGAGGATTTGTCTCTGATAAATCTGGTACAATACAATGTAATATTTATTTATTCTTATAATAATATACTCTGTGCGCACCATTTTTTTTATTGTATCGTTATTATAGTACCTATTAAATAATTTTACCTTTATAATTTTAACTGTTTTGTCGTTGGCTTGCGTGCCAGAAAAAAGAAACTAAAGTTATGGCTGTATGGTGCAAATGTGCCTTTGCTTTTTTTGTTTTTGTGAACAGCTAAAACAAAAAAAGAAGTTGCCGCAGACCACCCAGATCATCTTCGCACTGTACCTACTTCCCGCACTGGTGCTGGTGCGGGAAGTAAGTATTGAAATTCATTCCTGGCCTGAATTTTAAATTTAGAATGTGATGAACCAGACCCCCTCGGAAATGTGGAACGCCCCGCATTCCTTTTTCAAATGGAATGATAAGATTTCAGAGCATAAGTGAGAAAAATAATATTCCTGTATTGCCCATGCCCATACATATTACTTTATATTTAGCTAAAGCAGTGTAGTAAATACTAACGTTTTAATTTTTTTACAGTAACGTTTCGTTTATTTAATCCACCTACACTTGCTTTGAATTTTTTCTATTTATCAAATCGTCTTTCAATTTCAACTCCCTTAATTGATTTCCCAAGTCCAAGCACCATTGTTAAATTAGCATTTTTTCCTAGCCTAATGATAATTTTACGCAAGAACCGCAAATATTTGCAAATTTTCTACCGTGACGGCCAATATACACCTCGCCTAAGACAAACATTAAGTAAGGCCAATGACGAAAGATATTTTAAGTCAATACAAACTTAACTACCTATTTTAAGACAGGACTGCTAAACGACTATTCGTGTCTAATGCGATATGCAGAAATTTTGAGTTTATGATTTTAATCGCATATTAGTTTACTAGTACTACGGAGAATTGAAACTGTTTCCCTAGTTCTACCCACCCGAATTAGATGAAACAGGGCTTAGATTTTAAGTTGGACCCTAAGCTACCAAACTGAAAAACCCATCAAAATCCGTTTAGCGGATTTTGCGTGATTCGCGCACAAACATTTAAAATTTACA
This sequence comes from Agriphila straminella, assembly GCA_950108535.1. Taxonomy (NCBI): domain Eukaryota; kingdom Metazoa; phylum Arthropoda; class Insecta; order Lepidoptera; family Crambidae; genus Agriphila; species Agriphila straminella. The sequence goes on along the minus strand of OX467316.1, from coordinate 9,749,598 downwards.
GTTTTATTATGTATATATAGATTTTCATTCAGTCTTTAAAAAGAACACGCACTTGAACCAGCTACTTATTTAACATCTATTAAATAAACATTCGGCTTAGCTATGAAGGCACCGACTTGTAAAATATTTATGTTTCCGGGACGAAAATGGCTGATGAACGACTCATAAAAATTGAGCTTCTGTGTTCAAAATGTACATGACACACTACTTATGTTTATTGAGTTATATTTTATGTTTATGTATTCAATACTCAATAAAGTATTGAGTATTGAATTATTTATAACTGACAGTTGTGCTACTTTTTTGCTGATATAATGTAAGAAAACCGTTTAGCAACAGCTCTTAACGCCTATAAACCTTTTGACCTTCCAATCTATGGATTAATCGAACCAGTCAGTCAATTTATAAATTTTCCTTCTTTCCCAGGACTACAAGAAGCCCCTAGAAGAGAGTAGTCCGGCGATCTTGAATGGGAGTAAAATCCAAACTCTGTTCCACCGCTTGCCCGACATCCTGCAATGCCACCTGCACTTCCGCACCGCGCTCGCCGACTGTGCGCGCACGTGGGACCGCGATGAAAAAATTGGTTAGTAAAAACTTTTACACAAAAACTCTTTGCTGTATAAATACCACAAAAACTCCTTGCCTGCGTAACAACCTTTACGAATTGGATTTTAACGCTTGTTACAAGGGAATAGGGTGCATTACTGTACTTTTATAGGAACGCTTTAGTTCTCTTTCAATTTGTTTGTAAAATAGGTAAAAGTTTCGAGTTGGAGTTGTAGTTTAATAATAATAATGTCATATCGATAAATGGTTAGTGAATCTCACTACGAAAATTGTATCGTACATTCACGTTTCAAAATATCTATACAGGTTAGAACTTTGTCATTTTGTTGTATCTACATAGTTAAGTAACTAAGTAACTAAAGTCTAATTAAGTCTAACATCTTTATTCACATAAACTTAAATTAAGCATTCTTGAACTATTGTCTCAACTCTTAAATAGCTCTTCATTGTTATCTTTTTTTATTGTGAAGAAGAAGTGTAGATATACCCACTTGCCAAAATCTTGTAGATAGTTAATGCAACCTACTTAGAAACCTATATGTGGGGATTTGTAAATGGCATTGGAAAATCTATTTGTTATTCTATTGTTTATATTTGACTGTAAATCCTCCTAAAAGCAAATAAATAAATAGTTGTCATTTGTCATTGATTTCTGTTCAAAAAAGTATTAGCTTTTTGTGACAAAGTTCTAAACTGTATACATATTTATAGACGTGACTGTGCGTATCAATACGTAAACTATAGCATGACCACCGACACACGATATGTATCGCGTGATATCGTTTTATTGACACTTAACTGTTAAAATCCATTGTCTTTTGACAGTTAAACGTGATAAATCGCTATATTATTATCTTATAGCGTGTTTCGGTGGTCATGCTATTAGTTCCAGACTAATCAAGCCATTCTAATATTTCGTCATTTATTTATTACAAGCTATGCTTAGTTAAGAACATCATTATCTAAGATTGTATACCTTAGTATCCCTGTCCTCCCTGCTTAGAAACAAGCCTGGTGTATGAGCCACCTTTTTAATTATTCTCATCATTCCAGGCGAGGTCTTCCTCAGCGCGTTTTCAAAGGCAGTGGTGCTGGATGTGTACTCCGATTTCATCAACAACTTCTCCGTGGCCATGGAGCTCGCTAAAATGGAGTCGAAGCGCAAATCCGCTCTGGCAGACTTCTTCAAGGTGAAGCAGATCAGCGCGCACGACCGCCTCTCGTTCTTCGGGCTTATGGTGAAGCCTGTGCAACGGTTCCCGCAGTTTATTATGTTCTTACAGGTAAATACGATGGTATTTACGTTTTTAAGCACTTACGTTAAAAATACACAAAGCACAATTTTTGAGATCTCTAACATAACATCACAGTTTATTCTGGCTTTATCCGTGATAGTAATCTATATCAACGTTGCCACAGAAAAACAAGGGTTCTCATTAAAATAAATCTTTCGTAGCGCTGAGCATTACTAAAGAATAATGACATTCATTACTTATTATACGGCCTTCGAATTAATGTAGGTTAGGTATCCTCTTAGCTTATTATATTATAATATTTAATATTATAGAATGAGTGTCACGTCACGGCCAAATAGCATTTGATGTCTTATTTATAGTGTATTTTCTGAATCTTAAATATCTTTTTGCCCGACTGCGGGTTATGTATTTCGCGCGTATCTTGTAAGTATGTTTGTTTGTATGTAATATTCTTTATTACCTCATATCTCTCAAACGGCTGAACGGATTTCTATGATTAAGATATCGTTAGATTGGTCTTTTCTGCCCAAGTGTTCTTTCATTCCTCCGACTGCATGTTATTATGACATGTTGCCTTTAATATTTATTTAATCTTGTTTCCATCTTTTCAGTCGACTTGTCTTTTTATGCAGGCGGGTTTTTTTATTTTTTTTATGTAACTTGTTTTATTTTAGGTTTTACTCGTAGCATAGTAATATGTAAAAAGATTTATATCTATATCTATTAAATGTTGCGAGAATATTTCATCTTCTGTAATATACCGTTTTGTAACTCTTCCATGTTTTCTCAGGATCTCTTGAAACACACTCCGCCTGGACATTCGGATCGAGTGGCTCTTCAACGTGCTCTGACGAGGTTAGAGGCTCTGGCTGAAGCACTAAATGAGAGGAAACGAGATGCTGAAAGGACACAGGTATGTCAAATGTCAATTACCATAATGTCATTTCCGATAACCTATATATCCTCAGCCCCCATAGCATTACCACCGACACGCGGTATCTTAAAACGATTTATAAGACAATGGATTTTGACAGTTGAGTTTATTCTGTGGTTGAGTGTCGATAAAACGCTATCACGCGATACATATCGTGTTTCGTCGGTCATACTAGCAAGAGATATCTGTAACGAAGCAATTTTTTTGTTTATTCCGGTAATTTTAAGAAACCTCTTACTTGGGAATAACTATCCCCAATAATCCCCACGTTATTGGGAACAGCCGTTAATTAAACTATTAGTTAGATTCTAACTCTTACTGTTCGTTTTATTAAAACTTGTGATCAAATTATACAGTACCATAAGGAATGGACATTTCTTCAAAAGTATTACGTAAGCTACGCTTTTTATATTATCTCCCTAACGAGTTTGACATCTGACCAGTTCGACTTTGCTCTCATAAATCCAATATGTTTATGTCACTACAAATTGAGAAAATGATTATTTACATATAAAGCGGCAGCGACATTGCTAATTTATGGGTTCTTAAAATAAAATATCAATTCACCTCACCATAATATGGTTTTTGTTATGATAATTATATCGTATATAGTTCAGTAAAATTACGAATTCGCAAATAAGCTGTAATTTTGCATATCTGACTTTGATGTGATTATTAAACACTAATATTTACGAATCCAACTAAATTTTCGAATACAAAAAATACAGCCTAGTTGTTCCTTTTTTTTGTTGGATTTGCATTCACAATCAAATTATAGTTCCAAATTAAGCAAAAAGTAAATAAAGTGTGTGTATTATGTAGCAATTTTGCTAAAGCAACTAAATAAATTAATATTTTGGTCAGTAAAGTAAAAAAATAATTAGTGAAAATTAGTTGGATTCGTTCAATTTCGTCATCGTCAAGGGCAGAACGCCGAAGGCATGGAACATAAGTGAGGTGATTCTGTTCTTTAAAAAGGGTGACAAGTCCCTCTTAAAGAACTACAGACCCATCTCACTTCTGAGCCATCTCTATAAGTTGTTTTCGAGAGTCCTTACGAATCGTCTTACGAGGCGACTTCCAACCTCCCGAACAGGCCGGGTTTCGAAAAGGCTCTAGCACCATAGACCACATCCATACGCTGCGGCAGGTTATACAGAAGACCGAGGAGTATAATCTGCCACTTTGCTTGGCGTTCGTGAACTATGAATCGTCGTCGAATCCAACTCGGGTGGGCAGCATTCGGGAAGCTTCGAAAAATCTTCGCGTCCGACTTACCTCAGTGTCTCAAGACGAATGTCTATAAACAGTGTGTGTTGCCAGTGATGACTTACGGCAGTGAAACGTGGTCGCTAACTATGGGTCTCATAAGGAGGCTCTAGGTCACCCAGCGTGCAATGGAGAGAGCCATGCTCGGCGTTTCCCTGCGTGATCGAATCAGAAACGAAGAGACCCGCAGGAGAACTAAAGTAACCGACATCGCTCGAAGGATTGCTCAGCTGAAGTGGCAATGGGCGGGACACATAGCGAGAAGAACCGATGGCCGTTGGGGCGGAAAGGTTCTGGAATGGCGACCGCGCACCGGACGACGCTCCGTGGGTAGGCCCCCGACAAGGTGGACCGACGATCTGGTGAAGGTCGCGGGAAGCCGCTGGATGCGGGCAGCGCAGGACCGATCGTCGTGGAGATCCTTAGGGGAGGCCTATACCCAGCAGTGGGTGTCGTGCGGCTGATATGATGAAGTAATTTATGTCGGACTCGGACACAATATAAAAGATATTTTCTGTTGGTTACTTGGTGTTTAAGGCTAAAGTTGAGCACACTTTTTACTCTTCTTCATACCAAACTAACTTTTTATCAGGCGTTCCGTGCCGCGTTGCGTCGCTTAACCCGCGGCGGGGTGGCGGGCGCGGGAGGTGCGGGTGGTGCTGCTAGATTCGGCGCTGCGAGACTACTCGCCTCGCGCGCTGACAAGAGACATCTACTCAGGCAGGACGATCTGCTGCAACTGGTGAGCTATATGTACTTTGTAACGACCTGGCGTTGCGTCGCTTAACCCGCGGCGGGGTAATAGGCGCGGGTGGCGCTGCTAGATTCGGCGCGGTGAGACTACTCGCCTCGCGCACTGACAAGAGGCTCCTAGTCGGGCAGGATGATCTGCTGCAACTGGTGAGCTATATGTACTTTGTAACGACCTGGCGTTGCGTCGCTTAACCCGCGGCGGGGTAATGGGCGCGGGTGGCGCTGCTAGATTCGGCGCGGTGAGACTACTCGCCTCGCGCACTGACAAGAGGCTCCTAGTAGGGCAGGATGATCTGCTGCAACTGGTGAGCTATATGTACTTTGTAACGACCTGGCGTTGCGTCGCTTAACCCGCGGCGGGGTAATGGGCGCGGGTGGCGCTGCTAGATTCGGCGCGGTGAGACTACTCGCCTCGCGCACTGACAAGAGGCTCCTAGTCGGGCAGGATGATCTGCTGCAACTGATGAGCTATATGTACTTTGTAACGACCTGGCGTTGCGTCGCTTAACCCGCGGCGGGGTAATGGGCGCGGGTGGCGCTGCTAGATTCGGCGCGGTGAGACTACTCGCCTCGCGCACTGACAAGAGGCTCCTAGTCGGGCAGGATGATCTGCTGCAACTGGTGAGCTATATGTACTTTGTAACGACCTGGCGTTGCGTCGCTTAACCCGCGGCGGGGTAATGGGCGCGGGTGGCGCTGCTAGATTCGGCGCGGTGAGACTACTCGCCTCGCGCACTGACAAGAGGCTCCTAGTCGGGCAGGATGATCTGCTGCAACTGGTGAGCTATATGTACTTTGTAACGACCTGGCGTTGCGTCGCTTAACCCGCGGCGGGGTAATGGGCGCGGGTGGCGCTGCTAGATTCGGCGCGGTGAGACTACTCGCCTCGCGCACTGACAAGAGGCTCCTAGTCGGGCAGGATGATCTGCTGCAACTGGTGAGCTATATGTACTTTGTAACGACCTGGCGTTGCGTCGCTTAACCCGCGGCGGGGTAATGGGCGCGGGTGGCGCTGCTAGATTCGGCGCGGTGAGACTACTCGCCTCGCGCACTGACAAGAGGCTCCTAGTCGGGCAGGATGATCTGCTGCAACTGGTGAGCTATATGTACTTTGTAACGACCTGGCGTTGCGTCGCTTAACCCGCGGCGGGGTAATGGGCGCGGGTGGCGCTGCTAGATTCGGCGCGGTGAGACTACTCGCCTCGCGCGCTGACAAGAAGCTCCTAGTCAGGCAGGACGATACATATTATGTACTTTGTAACGACCTAGCCTTACGTCGCTTAACCCGCGGCGGGGCAGCGGGCGCGGCGGTGGCGCTGCTAGATTCTGCGCGGCACGACTTGCCTCGCGCGCTGACAAGAGGCTCCTAGTCAGGCAGGACGATCTGTTGCAACTGGTAAGACATTATTATGTTTATAATGTGATGTGATCTATAGTGCGAGATGAAGAAAACAACATATTTTATCTCTCGTTGAGCGACGAAAAATTGCCGATGTCGTTACACTTGCAAAATTATTACAATCTCTTATTGATTCCCAGCACTTTCTATCATTAATAAATTTTAAAGTTCCAAACAGAAACAGTAGGCACATCAAAAACCTTAGTGTTCTTTATTGTGCTACCAACTACAGACAAAACTAGTTTATTATCCGATCAGCAGTTACTTTTATGAAAATGGTTGATCTATCTGTGCTCGACATTTTTAACTCTAAACTGAAACAATTTAGAAATTTGAGAAGAAATGGTTTGATGTGGTTTCTTAAGATTTCCTCTTTTGTTTTGTTACAGATTTTCTGTTGTTCTCTAAGGGTAATTAATAGCATCTTTTTTAACTATGCCAAAGTTCTTTCTTCTGAGCTAAAAATGTATATTAAAATCTATGCTTTGTGAATGCAAATAAGCTTCGTGGTGTCTATATGCGAAAACAAATTAACTGAGTATTTTTGTACCATATTTAGTTATGCTATTAGCTATATCAATACTGTATGTTTTCTAATAAAAATGGTACAAAATAATGACCTAGCGTTGCGTTGCTTAACGCGTGATGGGGTAGTGAGCGCCGCCATTAGATTCGGCGCGGCAAGACTACTCGCTCGCCTCGGGGCTCGCGAGCCGACAAGACGCAACTCAGTAAAAGCCTTGCAAGATCTTTAAAGTAAATATTAAAAAGTTCACCACGATTTGGTTCAATTTGTTGGTCCCATAAAACTATGAATAAAATAAAAAAACCTCCTAACTCCAACATATTCCTTCCAGGAATTCAACCAGTCAGGCGGCATATCAAAATGCAAGCCGCGGCGCCTGCTGCTCTTGAACGACCTAGTCGTTTGCGTGTCAGTGGGCGCGGGCGGCGACGACGCGGAGCGACTGGGGCTGAAGTGGGCGCACCCCGTGCAAGACGTGGACGTGCTAGACACGGGGACCTCGCCCACGCTCAGCCGGGTGCTGGCGCAAGGTTAGTTAGGAGTAGTATAGTAATAGTCGCTTGTGTTAGTGGGAGCGACTGGGGCTGAAGTGGGCGCACCCCGTACAAGACGTGAACGTGATGGACACGGGGACCTCGCCCACGCTCAGCCGGGTGCTGGCGCAAGGTTAGTTAGGTTAAGGTTAAGGTTAGTCAAAACTGTTCGAAGATTGTAAATATGTCTAGTCTTTATTTTATTTTATAGGTACACCAACAAAATGCATACAGTAACATTACACATATTTCATTCACTAAGACATACTTGATGTGTATGATTTCTATTACAGGTATACTCAACATTGATAATGAACTCTAGCTTATCTATAAATTAGTAACATAGAAACTCTAAAGGTTTTTAAAAAAATTTAAACAAATTTAAATTGTTATTACAGTTTTGACAATAAATACTTTGAAAAAGAAGATTATGAACAATAAAAAATAAAAAAAAAGTGAATTCTTAAACAAAGATAATATTGTATTAGTTAATAATATATAATATATATATATATATTGATAATATTATTACATTCCCGATCTGAACTCTAAGAGGTTGCGTTTAAATTTATTAAAGCTGCAGCCAAAAATGTCCAGATCCAAATCAGAAGAGTCATTAGTTAACATATTATAATACGTACACATACGGTAAATAGGTGAATTCTTGCCAAGTTTAGTCCGACATAAAGGGATGTGAAACAAGTCCTTACAAACATACCGAGAATTAGGTCTAGGAACTCGAAGGGAGATTTCATCCAACGAAGACTCAGCGAGTAACATACCATGTAACAGTTTATATAAAAAGCTTAAGTCCAATATCCAACGACGATCTTTTAATTGTAGAATATTGAAAAATTTTAGTCGTTCATCATATGTGTGGCGAGATGTTATGCCTCTCGTGGTAAAAGCTAAGTACCGGGTAAAGGAACGATTTAACCTCTCAATCCTGTCTGAGTGAACGCTGTAATAAGGATTCCAGATTACACAAGCATACTCCAATAGGCTCCTAACGAGTGCATTAAATATAACTATTCTGGACTCGGCTCTCTGGAAATCCCTAGTGGCACGCTTTATAAACCCTAACATACGAGAAGCACGATTGACGATGTTGTCGTAATGGTTCGTAAAACTCAAACGCTCGTCTAAAATAACACCAAGATCCCTCACTTCATTGACCTTTTCAATCTGGCCCCCGCCAATAACATAGCAATTATTATTGGGAAGTCTCTTCCTGGTAAACGTGATATGAAGACATTTAGAAGCATTCATACTCATTCTGTTCCTGTCACACCAATCTTGAATGGAATATAGGTCATATTGCAAGAGCATAGAATCCTGTTTATTTTTTATGACTTTGAAAATCTTCATATCGTCAGCGAACACTGAACATTTACTATGTTTGATGCTACATACTATGTCATTGACGAAGAGAAGAAACAATATAGGGCCGAGATGGGATCCTTGAGGTACACCAGAAGTTGACACATACGGCTGAGATTCGTGTCCCTTAACAACCACACTCTGACAGCGTTTCGAAAGATATGACCTGAACCAAGAGAGTAGGGGTTCAGCGATGCCGTAAGTTCTTTCTAGCTTGCAAAGTAAAACGTGGTGGTCAACTCTATCGAACGCGCTGCTGAAATCGGTGTATATTGAGTCGACCTGCCCGCCCTCGTCTAACACTTTGATGAGAGTATTAATGTATGGAAACAGATTAGTAGTAGTAGATCTTAGTAGTAGTCTTTCCCTCTAGCTAGAGTTTAGAGGTACTACTTTTGTACTACTTTGCCAATCCAACTATATCATGACAATTAATTCCAGGCATGAACCGCAGCGGTAGCCTTCGCTCCAACTCCAGTACAAACGGGCAGAGCACGAGCGGCGACTCTCTATGCAGCGAGATGTCGGCGCTGATGCACGACTACGAGGCGGTGTCGCGCATGGCCGAGCTGGCCGCCTCCCTGCGCACTCCCTACCCGGAGCTGGCGCCGGACATGTTCCGCGCGCTGCTGCAGAACATACAGCGCAGCATACAGGTGCGTCACTGTGCCAGCGGGCACACTATGCGGCGACATGTACGACTACGAGGCGGTGTCGCGCATGGCCGAGCTGGCCGCCTCCCTGCGCACTCCCTACCCGGAGCTGGCGCCGGACATGTTCCGCGCGCTGCTGCAGAACATACAGCGCAGCATACAGGTGCGTCACTGTGCCAGCGGGCACACTGTGCGGCGACATGTACGACTACGAGGGAAACGAGAGAAATTCGAATGAATTATAAAATTTAAAATATTATTCACTGAAGTACATAATCTTTCTTAGTCGAGCTGCGATACGTACAACAGACATCTTGTATTTTTATTATCATTTTTGTAAGATACAGATACCTACACCTAATACATAGAGCAGTAGTGCCCAACTGGTATTGCTCCAAGGGCTATTGTGATAATCCCGATACGTCACGCTGGCACCGCCGAGTATTTGTTTTACCCATATTAGAAAACCTAGAAAACAGGCCGCGGGCTACCGGTTGGGCACCACTGACATAGAGCAACTAATTGGAGTTTTCATTTTCTAACATATTCCCTTTCGCCCCACAGAAAAAAGACGACGAAATGGCCTGGGTAGACTCCTGTTGCCTCCAACTGACCATCCGCGGTCGGGAAGAGCCAGTAACCTTCCGTGCGAGCGAGCCCGGCGCGCGGCTCGCCTGGGCGACCGAGTTGCGGCTCGCCCAACTATCACAGGCGTCGGCCAACTCGCCCGCGTGGCGCATGCCCGCGCCGCAACACGCGCCCGCGCATAAGATGCCGCTGTTTGTGGCCGCCGCACCGGTGTACTCCTCCCCGCAGCTGACTGAGGTATGTCATCATCATTATAGCCTGGGCGACCGAGTTGCGGCTCGCCCAACTATCACAGGCGTCGGCCAACTCGCCCGCGTGGCGCATGCCCGCGCCGCAACACGCGCCCGCGCATAAGATGCCGCTGTTTGTGGCCGCCGCACCGGTGTACTCCTCCCCGCAACTGACTGAGGTATGTCATCATCGTTATAGCCTGGGCGACCGAGTTGCGACTCGCCCAGCTATCCCAGACGTGTGCCAATTCGCCTGCATGGAGAATGCCCGAGCATAAAATGAATGTTTGAAACAAAACTCGACAATAATGGATTCTCAAAGGAAATTGCTAGTGGCTAAACCTCGACAATAATGAAATCCCATACAACTTTGTTGCGTCACCATCGGAGGACACCGGCAACATCGACTTTGTTCAAAGAAGGTTGTCAAAATAATGACCAAATTACAAACATTTTTGAGTAAAGTATTATAACTCGCCCACGTAGCGCTACACTTTGTGACGGTTTCGCTATATATGTATACTTTTAATATGTCAGGTCCGCTGCGGCTGCTTCTACACTTCAAGCGGCAGTCCGCGCGGCGCCTCCACGCGCCGCGCGCGCTCCCTGCTGTGGGTGTGCGCGGGCGGCGGCAGCGACAGCCACGTGGCGGTGCTGGCACATCGCGCCGCCAAACTGAAGACGCTAGTCACGCTAGACTTGCCCGCCACTAAGGTAAAATTAGTAACTTATATTACTACTAGCTTTTGCCCGCGACTTCATTCGCGTGGACATTTTAGAATATCTTTGGAATTCTTAAAATGCTGTAGAAGACGTTCCCCTATTTCATCTCCTTAGGGGGTGAATTTTCCAAAATCCTTTCTTAGTGCTCACCTACACTATGAAAAGTATCTAACCCTTCAAAAATAGTGTCTGTAGTTTCAGCCGTTAGGGCTCTAGGCGAATCCCAACCCAACAATCAATTAATCACCAATCCAATTTATTATATAGATTTGAATGACACTATCATTGTAGGGTAATTCTACCCGCACGCGCGCGCTAAATGCATTTGTTACTATATGGTTTTCCTATATAAAGTTATCCCCACAGCTAGATCAGCAAACTATTTAATTAACAACCACATATAATCGTAATATTCTTCCAGGTAACATCGATGGAATACGCCAAAGGGCTTCGACAAGTGACCACGCTGTGCGGCGACACAGTGTGGCTCGGCACTGAAGACAAGAAAATCATCATATTCTCCGGCGTAGAGCCAGAAAAACAGGAGAAACTAACCGAAGTGCATACGACGGCCGCCGTCACGCAGATACGGTACCATTGCGACTCTATGTTCGTAGGACTGAGCAACGGCAGGGTGTCAGTATTCAGGCGAAATCATGATGACTCATGGGCTCTACATGAGCCATTAGCTATAGAACTAGGGGACAAACCCGTCCACTGCGTCCTGCCTGTCGATGGTATTATATACGCAACTTGCGCCCGCCGAGTCTTCGCTATAAACGCGCTCACTGCCGAAATAATACGCATATTGGAAATCAAAGGAGACGATAACGACCGCTCCGTTCGGTACCTCGCACACTCGGGCGTCGGTCTTTGGACGGCCTTCTCGGACTCTACATACGTAAGTTTGTACCACGCGGAAACGTTTGAGCATCTGCAGAATATAGACATCGCTGCCGACGTAGCGAAAACTATTGGGGCTAGGGAAGGAAGCAAGCCTGCTCACATCTCCGCTTTACTGGCTTGCCAGGGGTTATTATGGGTGGGGACCACCGCCGGAGTCAGTGTCACGGTGCCTTTACCGAAGCTAGAAGGCTTGCCTCTAGTCGGAGGACATATGGGAGTGTCGTACCACGCCCACGCGGGCCCTGTCACGTTCCTACTAGCTCTTACTCCTGAATCCAGGGAGGTTGACGTCAACGTAGTCCGACGAAACTTGTCTAATGCTCGAGCTCTCGCTGGAACTTCGACGCTTCACGAATTCAAAGAGGAGGAGTCTAAAGAGGACGGGGATAAACCCAAACTAGAAAGACGGATATCCGAAGAGACCAGCCCGTATCGGCCACAGAGGGTGCAGTCGGCAGTAGTCAGGCGGAAGAAGCCTGGGGACGTTAGGCTCAGCAAAACATTACCCAAGTGCGCGAATCTGAATGCCTGTGATGTATACGGATTGTTTGGCGATTTGATGTTCGTAAAAGACTGCGTGGGAGAGGCGGACGTGAATGGATCGGGAGGGGAAGCGTTGCGACGCAGCGATCCAGAGCTGGCCGCGATACCGTTCCGAGTGAGTACACTCGACCGGCGATTACGAATGCGAGCGGGACGGCCGAGGAGTCTCGACTTATCTAGTTGGTCAGTTGACTCCCGCGCCTCCAGTCTTTGTACGTCGTCCGGCAGCGAAGAGTCCATGGCTCTAAGAGGTGTTTCGAGGACCAGTTCCGGTGCGTCGGGAGCTGCAAGCCTCGCACCTGTCGCTGTCTCCACGCCCGATTCGTCCTCTGGAAAATCCACTGCCTCCGACCGATCCATATCTCGAAGCGATTCCGCGACTCGGGAACCGAAAGCGGCTCCCAAAAGTGCGGCTAGAAGTCTACGCGGTGCCGATTACATCTTGGGAGAAAGCACAGCTCGGCGGTCAGTCGTGACGATAGTCGGTGGACGAGGGTACGTCGATTGGAGACAAACGGCTGACGCAGCAGAAAGGCCCGTTCCAGCTGCCGATCCTAACCCTAAAGACGCGCATCTCATTCTATGGGAAATGCGCTTGTGACCTGTGACGTCATACTGTAAAAAAGGTACGCGCGTAATTATTTACGTGAGTATTGTTGACGGGTCCACGATCTGGATCCGCTTACTATTGTGTCATATTTGATAGCGCAATGTAAATAACGGTGCGTACTAAGACTGTACATTTTCTCAAAGGGCTATTATAGGGTAGGTATAGTAGATATAACTCGTGCTAAATATTGTAAATCTGTTCTAACATGCCTTTTAACATTGCGAAATCCTTCGCGATCTAGATTATAATATTATTTAATTTGGAACGTAAAATTTACACTGAGTGTAATTATATGATGAGCTTTAAATTATTTTTCGATGTTTTGGGCTTAACTTTTACATTTGGGCCCTGTTTACATTGGTTTACTGTATAAGATTTAAGCGCTGGTGCATTATTTTGTGATCTTTTATAGCAACAATGTTATAAAACGTGTTTAATTTACATTTCCGTTCTAATTCCTAAGGGATAACTTTACAATAGGTACACAAAAAACTAAACAACTTAATTTGGTTGTTACATCTTTCCAAACTTACCGCCATATACCTATTAAATTTAGATGTTTATTTTGTAAATTTTAAATTAATCGTAATAAATAATATTCGAGGATAACTTAATTTAAATTCTTTTGCTATAATGTTAATATGAAACCTAGTGGCCTTATTTTTACATTGAAATTTCCAGTGTGTGTGATTATAATTCGTTTAAGCTTTATTGTTAGACATAATTTAATGTCGCTTTAAGAATTTTAGACTGATTTAGCTTAAGCGTTAAAACGTATTATTAGTTGAATTTTAGTGTTAAGACGAATCTGCGACACGAACGAATTTCACAATGAAACAAACGGGTGAAATACCGGTGCATAGTAATTTGCGACTTTTTTCTGCGATGCTTGGGATGACTTCAAATATTAATTGGTAAAAAACTCTAATTTATGGATCTCCTTTTCGACCTCAAGTGCCGCATCTTTAAATAAGTGTATTCTTACGTTTCTATACTGTCCGTTAAATGTTTCATAGTTGTACAAGGTTGTCTGTTCAGTCACAAAGTTTTTATAATGTTTACCAATGTTCACAAGTTCAGATTTGCAACTAATTATGTTTCTGTTGTTAGTCATTAATTGTTTTTGGTCAGTAATACGATAGATCGTTTGCACAAATCCAAAGAGAATATATTTGCATCAGATTCTGTTGATAAACAAACGTTTATTTCCTTATAAATCAGTTTTCAATGTGCCAAATTGTAAAATATCACATGTAATTTGTTTATAGTGTACAGATATTAATTTCCAATGTGTTAATATTAGTTTTTCAATAGTTTGCAAAAGATTGTATTATAATTTGAATTACAGATTACTTTTCTTATTTGTATGAAATCATGAATAATATTGGTATCAAATCTGAATGTTTACTTGTTTTGTTTCCATTAATATTGTATTAAAACTAAATTCATCTTTATCATACAGAATGTCACAACTTATAATGTACTAAGGTGTAAATAAATTTAAGTTTATATGTATACATGTATACACCTGTAAATTTTGTTTAACTGTTATTTCCCTTCCTAACCAGGGGCCTAATTGTCTAATTTAAAAATCTATCGCAATCGCTTTCATTTGACAGATGGATGTGACACATTGTTGCATTTCTTGGGTATGTTTTTATTTGTGCCAAAAAGAAGCATCAATGTGTTATATCTTGAAAGCGATTGCGATAGATTTTGAAATGAGACAATAGAAAGGCAGGGTTTGTTTGACGCACTGCGCAATGCGATTCACTTATTGGCGGCCGGAACATCGCGCGAGACAAGCGCAGAACACAATTTCGATGTTAGTGGGTGCCGTGGGTGGGAGAAACGAGTTGCGAGGCATGGCTACGTGCAAAGTGGTTAACTTCACGTTAACTTCTTCAGTGGTTTGGTGTAGTAAAATGTAGACTGGCTTATATAAAAATTAATTTTTTTGCCACGTTTTATAAGACTCTTTGTGTATCTTTCTTTGCAGTTGTAGCCATGAGTTTTTTTTTTTATATTTTTATCCTTGCGATACCTATAATTCAAAATAGCTTTTAATCGGCCTGGTCAACGGAAAAAACAAAACAATTTATTTGTAGAGGTTTATTTTAATCTAGGTATTGCATTGTATATTGTTTGTAAAGCGATGTTTTGGATGGATGTGGAATGACGTCCGAATTGTTTACGGTATTCCTGAAAAATAAAAGAAATGTAGGTGTAAAAAAATTGCAAATTGGGTCGACGGACGATGTAGGTAGAAAAACGAAATTTACTCTATTCTCAAAACCTGTATACAACACTGGTTCTTCATCTTCTTAACTTGGGCCACAGAATAATTACATCTTGGGATCAGTAGTATAAGTAATGTAATTTGGTTCAATAACTAATAACCATTTATATTCAAAGAGCGCTAACAAAAATGCTTGTAGGTACAGATGTTTTATCTCACGAATGCGACTATAAATGTTGTTAGAATATACTTGGATTTGCGGTGCACAATTAAAACAGGTCAGTCTCGAACAACGGTTTATTGAAGAAGGGATTAAGTACCGTACATAAGAAATAATGAAAATAATGGCAGCTACCTTCACACTACAATATTTATAATGTCGACGGTAATTAACCAAAAACGGAACTTAACTATGTTGTAATAAGGTTGAAAGTAATTTACTTAGTAAACATACATTACAGTTGTTTTGTTAGGCGTACGTAAGACGAGAGCGTGCAGACGCACAAAAAAACATTTATAGCCGAATCGCATTCGTAAGATAAAACAACTATCAAAGAAATTTGAAGCTCCTTACTATTCCGCCGCTTGCATTCCTTTAGCGCGTCATTGAAATTTTCGCACTGCTGCAGATCTGCACTGTTAGAAGCACACTGCAGGAATTGAGCTATTTCATACGCGCAAGGGCCGCTCGGTTCTTGCCCGAGCTGGAAGTTCTGCGGCAGTGCTTGCTGGACCTCTTCGCGCCGGCGGCCGGTGAACATGCTGCTTATAGCCTCCCCGGCTAGATGACCCTGAAGTTTATAGGCAATGAGTATCTTGTTACCACCATATGACTTAATTAAAGGATAGAAATGTTACCTTTTCTGTGAGTGTACCATTTCTGTCTGTTACACACACTTCACTTGCCTAATATCTATCCTACTAATAATATAAATTCGAAAGTTTGTGTGTGTGTTTGTTACCTCTTCACGACTGGACGGATTCGGATGAAATCTGGCACAGAGACACTTTATAACCTATATTCCAATTCCAAACATACTTACTTACTTATACTTTTTATCCTGGTCTAAGGTTCCCTACCCTAAGTCGCGGCCGCTAGTGTTAGTATAAATATAATAGATCATTGAACGGCAGAAATCTGTGGTAATGTTCGGTAGATTCGTTGCCGAGGGGTGCGTTCCTAAGTTTTAAATCGCAAGTAAATGTTTTTCAACTCGTTTGGGTTAACCAGTACCTATTTTGAGAGAAAAGAAAACTATTTAATTTGAATATCTAATAGTTCATTGCCCTAATATTCAGACTTAACATTATTAACAGCTAAACGTGTCAGTGACACCATAAAGTCACATTCACCGGCATCTTTATTTTTATTTACTATACCTGTTTCAAGTCATCTACCTGCGCTAATGTTCAAAACAAAGGCATCATAAGGTTATTCCAGATCATTGATATTTATTCAAACGACACAGAAGGTAAGTGAATCAAACTTTTGCATCTTTTAAAAGTATGGTAACTGACTGAACTGAACTCTGACTGTAAAGACTGGTTTACATTATAGAGTGCTTTAGTAGCGTGCGAGTAGATTCGAATGCGAGTATTGCGAGTGCTTTAGTAGTTTGGTGCCTTTCCAGTGAGCGTTTACATGCTTCCAGTACAGTGTCATTTGACTAAAGCAGTCTACTAAACACGCTACTAAAATGTCGATTTACATGCTTCCAGTGCGAGGAACGTGTCGCGCGGAGGTGAGCGGGCGGCGTGGGCGCGCAGGGGATTCTACTGGAAAGCGATGATTCCAGTTGAAAGGCTACTAGAAGGCTACTCTCTTTAGTCATAAGACTAAGATAATGTAAACCAGTCTTAACCCTATATGCTACTAGCGGTCCGCCCGCTGGCGACAGCCGCAGTGTCGCGGAACATTAAGCAGCGCGGCATCAGCATCACCAATAATTGGCGACCAAAACCTTTTTAGATTCTTTCTTCTTATAGTATGAGGATTAGTGGCCTTTGATGTTAGAGTTTCGCAAGCCGCCTGTAAGGCCTATGACACGCCTCTGACTTGGCTTAACGACTGTTAACAGATAACATGACAACAACCGGGACCGACGGTTTAACCCGTCAGGCGTCGAGCCTCAAAAAAAAAAAACTTCCTGTAATGTCGAAGGGTGTGTAGGTATTATTAAATTTTTAGTCCCTTTGTTGATATTTATTGTAATATCTTATTTTTGGTTAGGTTGTAGGATACATATTATATATCAATAAAAAGAGGATGAAATTGTCTATAAAGATAACGTTGTCTAATTACGCTAATCTACTTACATTTTAGTAGCATTAGTTGATTTTTATCAGCATCTTGTTTTTTGTTTATCACGGCACAGAACCCAGTGTTCAGAACACTAATTTGGTGATATATTATCACATGAGCACTACACTACACTAAAGGTTATGCATTCACGAGTAGATTTTACAAAAAAGTTTATTCAAAACTAAACAAAACACTTCACAAACACAAATTCACTGCGAGTCACAACGTATCGTAAACAATGGCGGAATGTTTGTTTTCTATGACAAATTATTTTCTTACTTCCAGTTTACTTGGCTCTGATTGGTCAAACTTTAAATTTGTAAAGTCTATAGGCCCAGAATGCCATCATAAAAACTTCAGCGCTACCACACCGCAAATAAAAATACGGAATATTGCCAAAGACAACAAAATATTCTGTAGACACACGTTGTTCTACAGGACGCGTCGCGCCATTTTTTTCTATAGACAGACGTTGTTCTATACGACGCGTGACGGGTTAACGTACCCTCCGAAGCACGGAGGCGCTGTTGTAATGTAATGTATGCCACTTAACGGTCACCCATCCGACACCTGGCCGGACCGAGCGTCGCTTAACAAACGTGATCGAGTACGATCAGTCTGTCAAGCTCCGCCATGAGCGCTTCGATTCTTTGAGAAACTGGTTTAAAAATTCTGATCATCATACCATGGTTGTACCGACTGTGACACCGCCAGCAACCGCCGCAGCGTCACGGAACATGGAGCGGCGCGGCATCGGCGTCACCACGATTGGCGGTGCGTGCGCGGGCGCACGTTGTTCTGACCGGTAATTATTACGAGAGGGGGAGCGGCCAGGGCTGCCCGAACTGCATTACAGAAATGAAAGAAATAAATTGAGGCATGTCGATTGCAGGTGGAAAGCAGCAGACGAATAGGTCAATTTCAGTGAGAATAACGCACGTCCGTCCGTCTGTCGTCAGGGCATAGTGACAGCGGGCTTTTTTCCGACAACTTATTGATAAATAGTAGAAGTCAATAATCTGTATAAGTACTTATGGATTCGAAACACGTAATACTTGATGGTATTGACTAAATCTAGCATCATCCAACCGCGTAACCGGCCCGTTGGTCGTCTGTCCCACCCCACAGTCACAATGAGTTGTACGGTCAGCAACAAAAGTTTAGTACTTTGTCATAGTAACTTTTTTGACAAATGTTTTAAAGCGTGAGACACCTGTTAAAAAGTTGCTATGACAAAGTGCCACAGCGTAAAGCGACTTTCATTGCTGACTGTACCATGAGGGGACAACTCTGACACTCACTATTTTTCATTCCAGTAGTGGGACTACTACTTACTACCCATCCATGGAACAAATATTTCGGTTCCAGAAGCCCAGAAGTCCCATTATCGTTAAATATTGGTGGCACTTATCCTTAGGACTAAGTACTGAGAGTGAGAT
This sequence comes from Agriphila straminella, assembly GCA_950108535.1. Lineage (NCBI taxonomy): Eukaryota > Metazoa > Arthropoda > Insecta > Lepidoptera > Crambidae > Agriphila > Agriphila straminella. The sequence goes on along the minus strand of OX467316.1, from coordinate 9,730,745 downwards.
GAAATACACTACTATATTTGCCACAGATACCTACCTAATACACTATTGGAAGTGGCGGTAAGAAACTACGTGCAAGGAGAACCGTATGAATGTCCCTAGGTCCACTGGACTAAGAGCTAGCCCCGGAAATAGGTGGACAAATTACAGAGCGACGAAACCCCTCTTGTTAGAGTGCCATAGATCCGGGCGCCTGACAGCTTTTCAGTGGTGGGGGTGGGAGTGGTTGGGCAACAAAGGGGTTGAAAAACCGATTGAAGGTATACAATTTACAGAGCTCTGAATTTGGTGTGGTATTAGCAAGCCAATCATGTATCTAAATCGAATAATTAACAGTGCCATGCATTTTGTCTGGTAGAAAAGTAGTGCCAGTAGGCGGCATCAAAGGTGCGCAAAAAATGTTAAAGTTTGATGCCGCCCAAGTATTCGATTTAGATACATGATTGGCTTGCTATTATACCACACCAAATCCAGAGCTCTTTAAATTATAGGTATACCTTCAATCGGATTTCAGCTCCTTTGTTGCTCAACCACTCCCACCCCCGCCACTGAAAATCTGCCAGATGCCCGATCTGATAATAATGATAGTATAGCACACTAAAAAGAGGGGTATCGTCGCTCTGTTAATTGTCCACTTATTTCCGGAGCTAGCTCTTAGCTAAAAAAAAAATAATAAAAAAAATAATAATAATAAAGCTAGGGTTTCCTAGGATGACGGTGCCGTCATATTACGGCCGTAATTTAGCGGCGTAGAATGTTGTCTATGTAAAAAATAAGGTGCGCCGTATTGTTTACAAGTTTTACAACACCGTTCTACACCGCTAAATTACGGCCGTAATATGACGGCACCGTCATCCTAAGGAAACCCTAGCTTAATAACTCATCATCCTAATAACACACTGCAAAAATCAGACAAAATGAAAAACAAAACCTTCTGTTGAGTTTCAACTGCTATAAACAGGTAATTACAGAATTGCTAATCGAACATAAAGATTCCAAGTTCAGTGCTTGCTTGCTAAAGTAAGGTTTTTAGGGAAAAAATTCAATAACTACCTTTTAGAACCTGAACTTCTGCAGCTGTTACACATGCTTGCTTAGGCTTCAGATAGGGACTAAGATGAGTAGAGCCTGCAATCAGATTGAAAACTCTGCATATTCTGTGATAAAAATTCTGACAAACAGGCTCTAATCAACTATAGCTTATTATCTAGTACCTACACAATGAAAAAGCAGCATGGTTTAGATTATTTTTATTGTCTTAAATATATATAATTTTTTGTCATTATAAATTACGTAAAGCAATGTTTTAACAACTACATCACAATGCTTGCGTCTTAAAGTAAAAGAATTTTAAAAAAAACACTAAAATTTATCTACAAAAATGTAAATTACGTTTCCATTGACTAACTAAATTAAACATAATAAACTATTGAGAAGCTGCTTTATTTTATTGCATAAATATGGAAAGTTTCTTTTTCATGTTGAGGTAGCCCTTTAACATTTTGGAAAAGTTGCAGCTTCTTTCAGTTTTGATTTAGAGGTGGTTGTTCAGTTTGCACTGACGTAGAGCCTCATTGAAGCCCTCGCAAAGAGACAGGTCATGCTGCTGTTGGGCACACTCAATAAACTGCTTGATCTCCCAGGCACACGGGCCTTGGGGCTGCTGGCCTGGGTTGTAAGCGGCCGGGGCTGCAGCGGGAGCCTGCTGCTGCTGTGCTGGCTCGCTGCTGCCTCCGCTGAACATTCCTGTTAGAGCACTTCCAGCCATGTGTCCCTGGAATAACATGCAAATAAAAGATATTGAATTGAATGTGAGACTATATTAATTTGACATCATTTCATACAAATTAAACAATATTTTGTTTATGAATGCATTTCATTGGGTAGTGACTTGAGAATGGATAATAGAGCAGAAAGGGGAGCAAAATAAATCCTTATGCGAAATTTCGACTTGATTTTATGAATTCATTTGTCAGAGGTAGAATAACTCTGAATGCACTGTGAAGAACTTGAAAGTAAAGAGAAGTATTGTCAAAACAAGATTAAAATTTGGACAGGAGTGAGTAAATACCGTAAAAAATTTTTAGCTTAAATATACAAAAAATGCAAAAATATAGTAGGTACGTAATAATAAAGCAAACATGTTTTCTTTCATAGTAAAAAATAACAAAATTATCTAGCTGCGTCACAAAACACGTGACGTCTTCCGATGATTGGCTCTCAGCCATTCAAAGCATTTGCAACATGATTTCATGTAGTTACATTTACTTACAATTTTAACTCTTGCACAAATTACACTAGGTACACAAACGGCAAAAAACAGTAAGGGTAAAATTACGTAATTGAAAACGTACCACAGCAGATCCTACAGCCACTCCTCCGGCTGTGGCGGCCATCTGACCGAACATCGATGGTTGCTGAGGTTGCGCGGTCATGGGAGCTGGTGCGGGCGCAGCTGGGGGAGCATGAGCAGGCAAATTCCTTGTCGGTGGCGCAGCCCTGAAATTTACGAGGTTATCAACGCACGCTCAAGCAAAGCGTATTCATACATAACCAACTCGATAAGCAAAAATTTATTTACCTGCGCTGGGGCGCCGGTGGGGGACTCGCTGAACGTCCACGACGAGGCATTTTCACGATTATTTACCAAAAATCGCGATTTACTAATTTCAAAATGACTTTCTCTGTGAAAATCTGCAGAATTGACTTGACTTTTCGAGAAAATTTTTTGATCTATCAATCAAACTTCAAAGTCAAAAACTGACAAACAGCTGACATTGGCTGCATTCCAGTAGACCATCCGCTAATTCATCGATTACCACAATATTTTACAAGGCCGCGGCACGTAAGCTGGGGCCTTACTATGAACTCATAAAGCAGGACTTATATTGAACTGCCTTACTTTTTCGTACCATGACGTCCATGACCTCGATTTTAGCTTGAGTTTAGTTCATAAGCAGTCCTGTTTTAAGGCCTGCGTTCCGGCTTCAGAATGGGTTCTACGTTTGCGCTATTAATTACGCATTCTTATAATCATTATTTGTGTGGTTTATACGCAATTTAATATTTGTAGCAACTAGAAGATTTCTTTAGCTTGTCGTATGATTTTTTTGTGGTTCGTTATCCATTTAAAAAGATAAACACACATTTTTTATGCACAACGGGAGAGTGCTTGCAAGCACTCTCTCGTTGTGCATAAAAAAGTAATAATGTTAAGGTCAAATTCAAATTATTGAAAGATTACGCGCGTGAAGCTATCATGGAAAAAATGGTTTACTAATGTTTTCCCTAATTTTAAATGCAATAATTTCATTTGCCATTTGCATATGCCATAAATTCATTAAACATAATGTTTTATTTGCCATAAGTAACAAATGACAAATTTATTTTCACTAGTTTCATTGGTCATAAAAAATCAAATGACATATTGTTCTTATTACATAATTTTATTTGCCATACTCTTCATTTAAAATAATTACAATATTTGGCAAAACAAATCTTGTTTTCTTTTATTTCAGAAAAGATATAATGAAAGAAGCCAGCATAATTCATATTAGCAAAGAATTAATAAGATTTTGACCAATCAAGATAATTTATTTATTATACTAATAGAGAATATTTGAGAGCTTTGGCATTGAATCTCAATTTAAATCAACAAAATTGTGAAACTGAAATAAAATTGATTACTCATATTAGATTTGCCCATCAGCCATATTTAATGTCCACACTGCTGGGGCACAAGCCCTTCTTATGGATGGATATATATATTTATAAAATATATTTATTTATATATTTGATTTATAAAATTATAATTAGCTTTATGATTATACGATTTAGGTTTTTTATTTAAATATTCAAATTTTAAATATAATGAGTAGGTAAGCATGCAATTGCAATTGCATGCAGTGCAAGCAGGCACTCAGCATGCAAGCAAGCGTGCAGAATGCAAGCAGGCATGCAGCATGCAAGCAGGCATGCAGCATGCAAGCAGGCATGCAGCATGCAAGCAGGCATGCAGCAGGCACCCAGCATGCAAGCAGGCATGCAGCAGTCGTGCAGCATGCAAGCAGGCATGCAGCATGCAAGCCAGGCATGCAGCATGCAAGCCAGGCATGCAGCATGCAAGCCAGGCATGCAGCATGCAAGCCAGGCATGCAGCATGCAAGCAGCAAGCAATCAGGCATGCAGCATACAACATGCACGCAAGCATTAGGGAGCTCCGCTGCGAGTGGTCAAAACACTAACCTAACCTACTTGTAGGTGCATTAAAAGTTTTTCTTCCCCCAGCACCCCCCGGCAAGCATTCTACATGCAAGCAGGCATGGAGCATACAAGCAGGCAAGCAGCATGCAGCATGCATGCAAGCATGCAAAGCATGCAGGCAGGCATGCAGCATGCAAGCAGGCATTCAGCATGCAACATGCATGCAAGCATTATGGAGCTCCGCTGCGAGTGATCAAAACACTAACCTAACCTACCAGTAGTGGTGGTCGCATTAAAAGTTTTTATTTATAACCCCTAGGTACGTTTAGGTGAAGAGATACGTTATAAGTTATGTATATTATGTCAATTATTGATTATGTCAAATAATATTTATAGGAACTAATCATTACGACACTTGTTATTATGGCACCTAATTTTATGGCAAATGAAAAGTATGGCTAATGGATTGTTATGTCATATGTTGTTAGTATAAAAGCCATTATTACAAATGAATATTATGACTTATGACCGAGGATCATTATGGCAAATGAAATTATTACAAATAAAATTATGATAAATGAAAGAATACCGGAAAAAATATATACATTTGGGTAGAAAGGTCGTATAAACCAAAAGAAGACTTTTCAGAAGAGAGGAAAAACGTTTTTAATTTTAATTAAAAAATCATAACTTTTTTGTTTTTGAAGTTATAAAAAATTACCAAGAAAAAAGAATTTGGGAATCATCAAAACTTATCCATCTTCTTTAGTTTCAAAGTTAACTTGGATTTACGTCTTGAAAAAACAGTTCTTATGGTTCTTACAACCCACAAAAATTGACCTAAAAATTACTCTATACGTCGTATATTCGTTTATGGTAAACTTAAGATCATATTAACTGACGTAAAACCCGTAGGTGTAGATATTTTTGTTTTAAAGACCATTTATAATGAGAGATAAATGGAATGCTGACTATTAAAAACAATCCTGTTACTCCCAGAATATAATAATATAGAAACTCATTATTATTTATGAATAAAATGAAGCTATTTGAAATACAAAATTAACTTTATTTTGTTAAATTATTATAATATAACTCGTAATATAATTATTAGTAGAATTTCCTTTTTCTGTATATAATGTATACTATATTATTATTAATGTTATATTGTTGTGCCATATTAAGGGTGTATAAACCATTTGCTTAGAAGAGTATTACCAATATTGAGTTGTAAAAACCATTTACAATTAACGTTGATAAATATAATGGTCGTTACATCTTATCAAAACTACAAAATAAAACATTTGGCTTTTACGTTGATAATTTACCTTTCGCAAGACGTTATGACCAAAAATTTCTGGGTCGTATAAACACATTTTTTACGAATTTCTGTATTATTTCGTATATTATACAGATCGATAGGGAAAAAAATCTGAGAAAAATTGTATATATAACTCAATTTGATATATTCTGTGATTTGGCCAAAATGGTTTATACGACCTTTCTACCTAATGGTATCGATATAATGTACCTACTTGAAATAATACACAATAGATTTAATTGAAAGGATTTATAAAAATGTTACCACCTTTGATGTAAAAAAAATATTCCGTAGACCCTGTTTCTGGTCTTATTTGCAAAATTCGTTTATGTTAAAACCAACCATAAAAATCGGCGATGTTAACACCTTCGATCTTAATTGAACAGATTTTTTTAACTAACTTGAAAGTGAAGAAAAGTAATAAAAACATATAAAAATTGAGAATTCGGTGCTAGTTCTTAACGCAACTGCCGCGTTGGGACGCGTAGGTACCAATTTTAACCCAAAGTGAGTAGAGTTAAGTTCGATTTCACTCCATCACGGATCGACCCCGCTCGGATTGACGCTTTAAGTGACTAAAAGGCCGAAGAAGGTGGAAGCGCACTACACCCGTAATCCTCATCACTGGGGAACTGGTTATCTTACTCTAACTGCCGGATAGGGAATGTAAAACCGAAGTGAAATGAAAACCGTATTTTTTTTCGGTTTTGAATCCAAAACCGGTTTTAGAGAAAACAAATCTAAAAAAATGTGCAGTTAGCAAAAAATTGCCATTTTACACAACTTATTGTGACGTTAAATCGATCCTGCTTTTAATAATGATCAAAAACTTCTATAGTATGGTATTGGACCAACCCAGGGTTGAGACTAAAAAACGTCAGAAATCTCAAAAACCTTTTCCCATACATTTTGTAGGAAAGAATTTGTTAGACTGCGTCCTAGGAAAGAATAAAATTTGTGTAACTGAAATACAAAAAATAAAATAAAAGACAAATGATCACGTAGATGTAATAAGCTTCCAGCTAGCATATCTTAATTCTTAACGTTCTAAATTAGAGCTCATTTTTTTCTTGTAAAACAATAAAATATATTTCAATTCAAGTCTTTTATTATTGACACTAATATATTTTTTATAATTGAACAATATTGCTATCAGGTATATTAAAATGTTATCAAAATCTATCAAAAATAAAAAGCTTCTTAATAGAAAATAAACATTTGGTGAAGGAGTTCTCTATAGGAGTAATCACCATTATGATCTTAAAAAGTGGCATCACACGCTTCACGGTAGGTATATTCCAGGACTAACTGTAAAAGAAATCTTTATTTTTTTAATAAGTAAGTAACTCGATAGGTAAATAGTCTATTTTATATTAATATTAGTAATAATCCTTAAATATATCTATATCTTTTAAAAAACGCCAAGTGAAGAATAAAGTAATGAACTATTATTAATATTTTGTTTTCGTTAACTTATTTAAATCTATAAATGTATTTCGTTTTTGTTTAACGTATTATAAAATTGTATTTAAAATCTATAAATATCAAATAACAACTTTTTTGATGTGTTAATAATAAATATCCATATTTTACTTACTTACTCGCTATAAAAACCTTGTAAACGTTCAGCCACACAAAAGAAGGTCACTGAACTAAACTACTTAAAGCATTCAATCAAAATGGGGCGGTGCATTTTCGGTTTTGTATGTATTTGCAGAGCATGAAACTTAGATCAGACAAAAAACCGGTTTGTCCTGTAAAAAAACCGGTTTTATTTGGCATGTATTTAATAGCACTATGAATTTGATGAAACCAGCTATAAAATTGTATATCATCACTTTAAAATAATGATAGATCTTTACTTTAATACTATCACTACAAAAACAATGGTTTGCACTATAACAATTTTGTCAGCACTTTAAAATAATAATAGATCTATAATTTAATATTATCACTATAAATATAAGCTATTAAACTGTATAGTGCAAAGTATTAATTTTAAAGCTTAGCATATTAATAGTGGCTAGGTACCATTATTTTTATAGTTCATTCACTAAATTTTGAAGACATTTTAAAGTGTGTTACATTATTTTTAAAGTGCATTTATATATTCCCCGTTTTATTTTGCGTGTGAAAATAACCGAAATACCGGTTTTTTACGGTTTCGGTGAAACCGCAGGCTGGTTATCTAATTAAAAACTACCAAGCAACCGGTCTCATTTGACAGACAATGTGATACATTGCTACTTCTACGATCCTGGGGAAAGATTTAAAAAATCTACCTAAGGCCTGAATCAGTGCGACGCGGATAAGCCCCCCTAGCCAAAGTAACATTTGCAAATTTTCGTTATCGCTTCGCTACGAAACATGTATGGATTTGACGTTTTAAAATTCGATTGTTAACGAAACCTTATGTCAATCCCATACATGTTTCGAAAGCGAAGCGATAACGAAGATTTGCCAATGTTACTTTGGCTAGGCCCTCAGGGGCCCTATATTTGAATCGCTCGGCTGGCGTCGAGCGCTCTTTTCTACTGATTTTCCTTCGACATTATTTTGACTCAAATATATGGAGGTCGAGTAGAGTCGAATGTCGAACGAAAATCAGTAGAAAAGAGCGCTCGTCGCTTGTCGAGCGATTCAAAATAGGTCCTGACGTGGACGCGGCGCGGACCACCAGCAAATGAATTGTTTGTATGAATGAATCCACGTGGTGGAGAGCTCCACTTCGATTGTTGCGGACGTCCGCGTCCATCACTCAGGGAGGGAAAAAATATACCCATGCATGCATAGGTATGTAGGTATTCCATCTGCCCATGGCATGGTCATTTGATAGTATGTGCTAGAGGTGCTAGACTGCCTGAATTACACTGAATTTCATTTTGAAGTCATCAAATTTAAATCAAATTTGTACTAAAATGAAGTACCTGCCTACAACCTACCTTTTTCCGCGACCACCGGGCATATTTTAAGAGGTTTTGGTTGCTATTTTAAAACTTGTACATAAGTTTATTTATTGATTACTTTTTGGTTGGTTGTTATTTATCTTACTCTATGGATGGTTGTATCATTGACACTGTCAAGCTTGACATAGATGGCATATTCCAGATATTTTTTTTATTGTTAAGTTCCAAAACGTAGTTTTTATTCTTATCAGATTGGTGCCAGCTGGTGCCAGCCTAGTACCTAGCTACCTATAACAATGAAATGGATAGGATTTGCTTTTTATGGACCCCCTAAACGATCAAAATTGCTTGTCAATCAATAATCATTTACATTGCATTGTTTGTCAGTCACATTTTGATCGTCTAGGAGCGATGCTTGACAAGCACCACAGAATAGATAGATTACCGTGGCCAATCAAAAGAGGCCACGCCCTCAAATGGAAAATGCAATGTAAAAGATTGACAAGAAATGCTTGCTTGTCTAGAGGCTCCATTATGGACCCCCTAAACGATCAAAATTGCTTGTCAATCATTTACAAATGCAATGTAAATGATTGACAAGAAATGCTTGATCGTCTAGGGGCTCCATTAGATTAGGTTTTGTCAAGTAATATGCATAAACAAAAGCTCATCTATTAGGTATATATATATATATATATCTCTAGTAGGTACACAAATACGACAAATACCCTATTTGTGTAATTTTTGTTAGCGCGAATCCGACAAAATTAAATAATTTGGACGGATTCGCGCTAACAGCGCTATCAGCGTGATTCGGAACGCGGCCAGAATGTGCAATAATTATTTGACTTTTCATGTATGGCGATCTATATCTATGATGGCGATCATAGATATAGTAATGGCGATCGATGAATTAAAAGATTGCCTGGCAGAATGCGCCTATTGTTCATTCATTTAGTTCATTCAAGTCCTGTGTGATCTGTGGTCAAGTCAGTCAGTTTCAGTTTGACAGTTACCGACAGACACGCGACTGTTCAGTCTCTAGCTTGCTATACAATACAATTAGTAATCTGTGTCAGTCACTTCTGTCAGTTTATGAGAATCGCGTGTGATCGCAGCAGCTGCCTTTTGTGAATTTTGGGAAACGTTTTTGTAAAGATTTTTCAGTGAAAATGGGGGATATCGAAGCCGGTTTAAACACAAACGTGTTCGTTGCAGCAGTAATTGCTATTACTACGTGTGTAATTCTACACTACTTGATCAAGATCTTCGGAAACAAGGAAAAAGAAGCACAAGTGCATGAAACGGAGAACGTAAAAGGTACATTTTACTCTTGATTTATAGCGCAAACCTCATTTTTAAATAGAAGAAAGCGTAAGAAGAGAATTAATTTCATTTTATCTTGACAATGGTTATGCAGTTTCGGCACGTGGGTTAGCGTTTTGCCGCGAAGCGAAGCGCATTCCCACAGTGTTCCCACATGTAGTTGCAAAGTAGGTTTGATCTTGCGATTTTGTAGATAGTGAATGGATGCTTTTACAGTTAATTTTAGTAAGAATGGAGCCGACACTTTACTACGGCTGTAATGTAATGATACTGTTTTAAAAATGTGATCTCTATTTAAAATTTTGAATCATATGTAGGTAGTCAATGTTTGTGAAACTTTATAAGCTTCAACACAATGTAAGTGTGTAAGTGAACAAAAACCTCCATGACTAATTAACTTATACCACCTTTTTTAATTAAATTAATTTATTAATGTGTTATTTTTGAACTGTTAAAAAACAATATAAAGTGCTAAAAAATATTAGCAGCTGGAAGGTAGGTAAGGTGTTTCTTAATAAGTAGGTACAAATGCCTTGTGTATAATATCAAATAAATAATCCAAAGAAGAATTCAAAGATTTAAACTAATAATAAAGTTGTGTTAATTCAATTCTAAAACATTGTTTTGTATTCTGTATCACTGTTGTTGTCTGATTTATTGTAATTGTACCTATTCATATTTTTAAATAAATTTGTTCTATTTATAATATGTTATTTGTCATTTTCATGAGTAACGAGCAAAGTAACATTTTAATTTACCAAACACCTTGCCATCTGTTTAAACATATGAGCAATGGACTCGAAACAATGATAATACATACATACAGCTAGAAAAAAAATATTCATAAATTACATTTATTTAATAAGTGTGAATCATGATTTACACTCATTAAATAAATGTCATAATAGAAGTTAAAAAGGTCATGATGAATTGATGACTATTTCACTTTGTGCAGGTTACATTTTTTTGTAAACAAACAGTCTATTGTAAGTAGGTTCATTATTTAATTTGATTATCTTCTATTCAGTAGAGCTGTGATTAATATCATAACTGTATGATATAGGTAAGTATATGATCTTTTATTTTATTTAAACTTGGTTTTTAACAATTTTTTCTTGTAAATGTTTGATATCTTTTGTCTTGAATTAAAAAAAAAATTGATATATTCTTTTAATTAAATATTTTTTTTTGGGATTAGATATATATTAATCTATATCGGTACTGACATAGTCACCATATTATTATGTTTTCTGTGGTCCTATTAGCAAAGATTTACAATGTATTTGAATTAGACACTTACCTACCTACTTTGCCTAAGATTTGACTAATTGTAAGCTGACATGTCTGTCTAAGAATTCCAATTAGTAACTAGCAACAAATTAGCACCTGAGAAAGAAAATCCAATCTTAGTGTCCATGAAATTAATCAGTCAGTATTTAATTGCAACATGACCCTGGAATATTAAATTCTGAAGGAACTCCTTTTAACCGCAAATAAATTAGGGGGGGGGGGGGGTCATATCTGCTAAAATAATTTCTATATGCCCTCAGAACTTGTAGAATCCAGAGCGGTCACTCATGGGTTGACCAGCGGGGCTACCGGCTAAAAACAATGAAGTTAATGTTAAATGTAATTTGACAGATGTATGTGATACATTTCTGCTTCGCTTTGGCACAAATAAAAACTTACCAAAGAAAAGCAACAAGCAGCATCCATCTGTCAAATTACAGTTAACATGAACTTCATTTTGTTAGCCGGTAGCCCCGCTGGGGCTGGTATGACTAGTTATTAGTCTTTGGCACTGGTAAGAAACGTGATGAAAACTTAGTAGGCAAATACTGTTTTCTTTTAAATTATTTATTTCGTCTCGTTATCCTCATGATATCCTGTTTTTCTTTAATTAACTGCCGTCATCAAGGGCGTCGCCAGCCCATGGCCCAGGGGGGGGGGGGCAGGTTAATATTAAAGAGGATGAGAAAAATATGTATATATTGTAGGTACAGTCAAGAGCACCTAGTGACTTTAGTTATTTTGCAGTTGGCTATATTTTTGTACAATATAAAAAATATAGCGTATTCCCTTGGCCGTCATCACGGCGTCTGCCGTACTTATTGTTTTTTTTTTGTTTTTAATAGGTCGCCCGCGACTTCATCTGCGTGGGTAGTTTTTTCTATCCCTCCTCGGGAACAGTACTTTTTCTAAAATAAAATAAATTATTGCATCTAGGTTTTAGAAAAAATGGCGAAGGAAGGCTATTTATTCCAATTAATAATATCGAGCGACGCGGACGGTAACAATCGGAACATAAAGTTACATTTTGTACAAAAAGCTCTATTTCTTCCCTGAAATATCAAACTTAGCATAATTTAGCGTCGCGTCATTGCTAAGCTAAGCTTTCACTTCGAGTCTGTCTGTGAACATTATCTTACTCAACTCATAATCCTCTTACTTTCGTGACTGAGCTTATTATTTGCCAGAATTCGTTTGGAACATTTTTGCATACCTCTATTTATTTAGTATTTTGTGTATAGTGAGAATGCAACTTTTCCTACATCTTAAAGAGACTGCTCGTTTTTGCTTGTAATTTGTAAGTTATTATTGCGTGTTAACCAGGTTATGCGATTTTTACAGTTGCTAAAAACTGTGTCACTTCTTTTTTCTTCTTTTAAATTAAGAACAAAATTAGGTATGGAATACAAATAAATAGCCGATTATGAATAATGGACTTCAAACCTTTAACGCACTAAAATTATGATTTTAATGATACTTATGAAAATGAACGAAATGGGGAATGTCTGAAAAAAAACAAATCGGCTGAATATTTTTTATAGGTAGGTATAAGCTTCCTTATTAATAGAAAAAAGTTTCATAATTCTCGGTTGCGTGAAAATATAAAAAAAAATCAAAGTCATTACGTCTTCACAAATGTACGGAAGTGACAGAAGAATGGAGATTATTCGTTAGCCAAATTATACCACAAGCCACAACATGTGTTAGAAAAAGGTTTGACATTTTGTGTCTAAATTTTTTTTTAATGCCATGTTGTGGTTGTGGCTGGTGTTGGCTAAGGAATCTGTTAGTATATTGAAGGTATCTGTGAAAACGCTTGTGCGACCACTCTATTAATATCTCCATTTTGCTGTTACTTCCGTACTTATTCGAAGTCGAAGTAATCTTATTTTTTTAGAGTTGTCATACCCAAGCGAAAATTCAAAAACTTACATTCTTACTACACGAGTAGATTTGATTTGGTGCAAGATGAAAGCTTTAACTTACATTTTGCTTACCGTATCAGACAGATCGTTTACTTACATACATACATATACTCACGCCTGTTTCCCATGGGGGTACCTAGGCAGAGACTATGGATCGCCACCTGCTACGATCCTTGCACACTTCTTTCGCTTCATTAACATAAATCAATCTTTTCATACATGCCCTGCGGTTTTTGTTACTACTTACGTTTAAGTACTTAAGTTTTATAAAAATAAGGTAGGTAAGTAGCTATATTCCTACACACAAATCGATGCGTAATTTTACACGATGGTAAAAGTGTCGGGTTGAAAATTGGTCTAGCTCTTTCAGTAGCGCTAATATCCGCTAGAAAGCGGTGTTCACACTCACACGTTTTCTATTTCAGTATCTAGAGGCGGAAGATAGATTATCCTGTACTGTTAGGAAAATGAGATGTGTTTTCAACTACGTTTTTCTTTCTTTGATGCAGGCGTTCTGTTAAAAAGTACAGAATATATTAAAAAGCTACTGGGTTTGTTGTTGAAATATTAGGCAAATGTGATATTATTCTATTCAACGCATTCACCAAAACATAATGTTTTGGTGTAGGTTACCTACTGCCAAAAAAAGGAATTAATTTATAAGTTACCTCATAGATAGGTTAAAAATGTTACAATAAGTCGTAATCAGTAGTTAAGTTTAATTCTTGGCGGTCAAGGATAAAACGACGACACGTTTTTCCATAACTTCGTACAGTTTGGCAAATTCTTGGTGAGTTACGAACGAGTATTACGATCTTATCCGCATTACGGGAATAACCATGAGCAATCTTCGTGAATCATTAGTTTAGTTAGATCAACCAATAACATGTATTTTGATATTTTTGCAACATAAAAAAAATATTTAAATTCATTGAAAAAACAAGTGAAGATAAAAAATACCCTTACAATTTATTATGCTAACACTAACAAGATAGAAAAGTCACTAAATTATTACTTACATACAACTGGGTCAATCAACTTTTAATTGTCCTATGAGTTTTCCTGTCCAAGAACATAAAAGTATATAATTCCTTGAAAATAAATATCAACTAACTGAAAAATTATGGTTTGGGTTAAATGTAATACTTTAATTATCATTTTGGTAATAGAAATAAATATGTTGTTTACATATTTATTCGTATTTTAACGGTTGTCTAGAGAGAAGCCGATGTCCCCTTTATTTGTATGTTGAAATGTCCACTGGACAACTTACATAATACGAACAAATATGTAAATAATATAATTTATTTCTGTTACCAAAATGATACTTTAAATCTTAAGTTTAAGTATTTATAAGCCAAACTATTTTCTTTATTTTTTATTTCAAGATAAAACACACTTTTATGTTATAGGTTGTTCAATGGACATTTCATCAATTTCATACAAATAAAGGGGACATCGACATCTCTCTCGACAACCGTTAAAATACTAAAAAATATGTAAACAACATATTTATTTCTATTACCAAAATGATAATTAAAGTATTACATTTAACCCAAACCATAATTTTTAAGTTGATATTTATTTTCAAAGAATTATATACTTGTATGTTTGTGGACAGGAAAACTCATAGGACAATTAAAAGTTGATTGACCCAACTACATTTGACAAGCTTTGCTTACGTATAGCTCTCTTAAAGATGGCTGAGGAGTAAATTTTCTAGAATTTCGGAGATAGAATCAAAGATATATAATATTAAAGTACCTAAATAGTTGTTTTTTCTTTTCTAATTTACCTAATTCTGGTAAAGTGATTATCATAATAAATATCTAACCCATATAACATAAGTAAGACGTACATACAAAGACCTTTGTGCTATTTTAAGCTTTTATATAAATATCTTATAAAAATGACGCAAAAACAAGACAAAAATGCGTAATAAAACCACGACGTGATATTTTGTTGTCTAAAACACACGAGCTTTATTGAGGTAAGGTAATATTCCAATTTTTTTATGAATCTAAGTAAGATAGCGAAATAAGTACACAAACACGTGCTTTGTATACAAACGAACCAGTAAAAACTTAATAGTAACGTAAAGATAAGGCACGTAACTTGAATAACTTTTGCCGGTCATAACATAAGCATTCATAACGATTCATAATTCTACGTAACATTAAGCAGCTTCTGTTGCAATTGCAATCCAACCCGAAGCAATTAAGCCTTGTTGCTGTTCATTAGTTTCCTGTCTCAAATGTGGATGGTAAAAATCGTTAATAACCTTAGATACGCTTTTGCGTGAGAACAAAAAAATCTTTGTGATAATTCAGTGTGAAGGTGGGTTGTGTAATTCAAGTAAACACTATGCCAACGTGATGCCAACTTTCTAAAATACATTGTTTCTCAAGTTACGTTTCCTGTAAACGTGCAAATAATTGGAGACAAGTCTAGACATAGGTGTGTCTCTTACAGTGATCGGATATCAATCTAGAATATTGATGGATAATACAATAGGAGTGGAGTAGTCAATTTGTAATCCAATTGATAGAATTTTGGAAGTCACAAACAATATTATGCTTCGATCTTCAATTACTTAATGATTACCGATGATGATGAAACACACGCTGTCAATTGCTCATGCGTCAATTAGTAGCAATTGCCTAAAACCGAATTTAATCTACCGTTTATTGTGATCTATAAATCTTGTATTTTTTTTGGTGTATCATACTAATACTAGTATCGGTGGTATCGGACTTGTACTATTATCTATTCTGTAGTTTCGGTCTCATTGAAACACAAATATCTAAAAAATATTTTCTTTGTTCTAGAAGCTCCTGTCGAAGAAACTGCTGCTGAGACAACGGTAACTGAAAACAGAACAAGCGCTAAAAGCAAAAAGCGAGCTCAATGGAAAGGCAAAACGGACTACAGCCACCAGTGGCTCGTCAAGAATCTGAAGGGACACCCGGGCACTGTCCTACTGGTCGACTTTTCGCCCAACGGCAAGTTTATGGCTGCGACATGTGATGGTAAGTTACAATAGTTTTTGTCCCTTTCTGTCTTTCTACAAAAAAAGATTCAGCTCTATACCTACTGGAGATTTGTATCTTCTCATTTGAATAGCACTTCGAGACAGCTCGTTCGGATTTCGTATTGGATACGGATTGGGTTGAGTAAAGTCCCCTGCTGTCTTGAAACGCATCTGTATTGAATAATAAAAAAAGAGCCCAGCAGATGTTTTTTTGTTTACACATGTTGTCAATGGGCCGACCAACGCGACGACATTCACAAAATCGTGTATGGCTAGCTTTTTTGTAGACAGACAGTATTTTTCAAGCTTTGCTCTATTCACAATACCTAGTCACATTTTACTCATTATGATGGTCCTCTAAATGCCGTCACTTAAATTCATGTTGCATCTTAAAATGTCTGTTTTATCTTTCAAGGCAGATGCTTAAAATTGTTTGCCTTGACGTCATTAATTTTGTTTATACCATGATTATGACAATGTTATGAATATGGACGTGTGGGTATTATGAATACAGCAGTACAAGTTTGTAGCACGCGATGTGATTTAGTGTTGATTTCGGTAATTGATTGTCGTATTATCAGCTTACCAGTTGTACTAAATCACATAACGTTCGATTTTTTTTTGCTTTACATATCGGATGCTGGAAAATTTTAAGGAAATCTATTTTAATTGATGAATTTATTTGTTTATCTTTAATGGGCTTAAAATTTTCCTGTATTATATTATAAGCTTTGTGGTTATATTTTGCAGCCTCGTTTTTATTATATTCAGCGAGGTTTCGTTTCGATTTGATTATTACCATCGTTATAGTCCAACAATTCAGTTTTTGTTAAATTCGCAAAAGAAATAAAGTAAAACCGTGGCTGTATTATTTTTAGAATCGTGGAACCTTCCATTGACGTACAGACATTGGACCTGCTTTTTCATCTGACCTTTTTGCGTGGTAATCTGTCATTGATTTATGTGTATAGTTTTTGGTCACTTTCCGTTATAATTTGCCGGTCTTTGCACTCTGTGTCTAATGTCTGTACGAGGAAGCGCGGCCGCGAGGCCTCGCGCTTTTTGTCCCACTCAGCTACGCCAGTGTTATGTGTAATTTGGAGGTCCGCCGGTCGATTTGCCCAAGGCTTTAAAAGCACTTTACCTGTATTCTAGAAAACAGTTGAAAATTTAAAAAAAAAATACACTGCGCCTTCAAGTGTCGTGTCGTACTTAGGTTAGTTCAAATGTCGGTGAATGTAACAAGTGTTTTGTTGATATCAATTAACGCTGAATCAATCAGTTTTACGCAAAAGTATCTGTCTAATTTACAATTGATTACTACACATAATTATTAATTATGATTAAAAGGTCTCATAATCAAAATCAATGTTTGTGGATTGCGGTAAAATGAGATTTTAAAATGCACGTACTGTTATGAATTCTGTGCTATAATTTAATAAATAATTTATAAGAACATGTGTACATATTTTTTTATTGTTGTTTACTTACAACAGTGATAATGAAGCACCGATTTGCGTATTTAAATATTTAGTATTTTCTGATAAGTAGGTAATAAATAAAAAAGGGGGTCGAAAGTTATTGATGAAAATTTTATAATTACGGAAATGGAATATATTAACGTCAGTGGCTATCCGATTGTGGAAATATTTTAGTACTATTAATAACAACCTGTCAGACAGTTATTTCTCTGCATTTTTCTTAACGTTTCTTCTTATTAGGTGCTTACTATAAGGTATCTTTACAAAAATAAATAAGTATCGTTTTCATACAGTCCCGAATGCCCAATAGTTCCATACGGAGGCAGTAGTAGCAGGAGACAGTGCACTTTACATGTCCCGCGTGGGAAAACTAACTACAGGGTACTATTATATATTCTGTGCTACAGGCAGAATTCTTTCGTGATTAGAGCGAGTAAGTGTTTCAATGACATAGCTAAGCAGCATGACCTTGACCTATTTTGTACATCGGCCTTACGTCTAAAGCGAGAACTTGCTAAATGTTTTAGAATAGTATAGAATAGAATTTGTTTATTCACAGAAAACATGGTACAATTCAGATCTTATAATATAATAAAGTTCATACATGTTTTACCGCTCTCTAGCGATATGCAAATAATTTTGTTAATTATTTTTTTTCGAGTGAAACTAAATTATTTGAATTTTGGACCTAAATTAATACTTATTATCTCATTGTTTCCGTCTACTTAAGATTTATCAATAACTATCAGTGGAAACTTGTAAATGGCCTTCTGTATCTATATATATATAAATTTATTAGTAATATAGCTGTAAGTTTCCTGTAAAACTATAAAATAAAATAGTACCCCGTGCACCTGACCTAAAAAGAAATTACAGTTTCACGAAATCGCATTAGTCTAATGTAACACTGCCATTGTCACTGAACGAGAGTGCGTAAATCACTGTGAAAAATCAGTTTCCCGCTCCAATTGCGCCCGCGCCGGTGACGTGTTGTGATAAGCTAACCGGAATGATGCTCGTGATAGCGGGGTCGCTCACCTCGCCGAAACGTCTGCGACCGTGTTCCGCCGGCTTTATTTACTGTACAACTGGGTCGTAATTTATTTAATAATACCTAAACGGTTAATAGGCCATGTTTCACTATCGCACCACGCCTTTTGTTTGGGTTTACTACTTCCATGTTTGCATATAAATTCGTATGTTTATTATATGAAATCGTGCTCAGCCCCGTGTACAGAGTTCGCTTTCAGCGTTTAGTTGGTAGAGTTCGATTTATTTTAATACAAATAATCTGAGCTAACTCGCTCCACTTTCGGCTCTTCTTAGCCGCTAAGAGTAAGCACATTAATTAATATAAAAAATACAGATTTTGATGTAAACAGTAACAATACTCGCGTTGAAGAATTGTAAGAAGCATTAATTTCGTATCAAGAAAATTTACAAGCTGCTAGCTGATGGAGCCTTATTCTTTGCGCTTATAAAATCAAGCTATCTTTTTATTTTTTTGCGAAAATCAGATTAACACTCCAATGTAGCCTATGAGTGAAATATGCAACAGAGTAGATCGTAAGTAAAAGGCGTAAAAAGTAATTTCCATTAGGTACTTAATCGCTTATCACGCTTGAAACCCTAGCTAGGTAACGTAATCGAACACATTGCATAGCCTTGTGTTATGCCTGTCCTTTAGTCACAGAGTAGTAAGGCAATGAACTTTTATCAAATGTTTAGATGTTTTGCATTTCACAATACTATTTTTATAATAACATCGAAGATTAAGATAAATTCGATTTTAGGTATTCACAATGCTGATAAATATTTTAATAGAAAAATACTAGAAAAAATCGACTTACCCGTAGCAGCTCAGACGGGATATATCCCGTCTGAGTCCCGAATAAATATAAATACTAGAAAAAATCGACTCACCCGTAGCAGCTCAGACGGGATATATCCCGTCTGAGTCCCGAATAAATATAAATACTAGAAAAAATCGACTCACCCGTAGCCTCAGACGGGACTCGAACCCGCACCCTTGGGATACCGGCCCATTGCCCTGACCAGTTATGCTACCGAGTCGCTAATAATAAATAAGTATTATTTAAGTATTATCCAAAAAATATAAAATTAATGAAAATTTTCTTTGTCTTTGCATATTTTTTTAGTCGAGTGAAGATACGAATATCATATTTTTAACCGTAAAGTAATCAAGATCGTTAATGAAACTTCAACATATATTTTTATCTGCTCAAAATAATATTTGATTGTTTATCGTTGACTCAAACATAGGCCCAATTCGATAATTTGGAATATACTGGCCTTAAGGCCGACTTAAATAGGCTCATTACAAAATATGCATCACAATTTACTCACATAATTGAGTTTCTAAACATTTTGGATAGAAGATGATGTAAATGTCGCTGTGAATCGTTCCAATGCCTGCGCGTTTTGTACGCTGTCTTTGAAAATTACTTGTTTACATAACTACAGTCCATTTAAAAATAAATTATCTGAAGCGTTTTGTAAGCGACGCTATAACAATTTTACAGTACTTCAGCGGTCATGCAATGACTATTTATAAGTTTTCGCTCTACGAGTAAACTGCTAAAATGTATTCAAATTATACGCAAGTCCTGTTCCGCGATCGTAACACTCCTGGTAACAAGATCAGTTATACGATCAATAGGTGCTCATGCGATTATACTCTTTGTAGTCTCGATGAGTAGATTGAATATCGAGTGGTTTGAAAAACAGAAGATGGTGTAACTGGAAGCGCAGTGTCTACTATACAACGTGCGATGATGCGTGAAGCGTGACCATGAAGCGACCTAGGACGACCGTCCTCGCCGCAGACCGACCATAACGTTTATATCTAGTACTCACAATCCAACAAAATACCATTGTTCCGACACAAAAAGTCAAATCCTTCAATATTTAAACAGGTGGTGTTTACACGAAATCGAATTGCGAAGTAGATCTATTTATTTTTTGGAGATAGCGTGTGACTTCTGATTTGTGCGTGTGCGTGTGTTAGCAGCTCACACGCTACTACGATTGCGATGATTGATAACGAAATCTATGACCGTATCAGGAATATTTCTATAAACAATGATATGTCTGTAAGCAATACATCAATCATATAGCTATTTAAAGTTTTAGAGTACTTATCTTTGAAATAAAAATATTTTTGCAGCATATGAAATTGTATGTATTTTAATGGGTCTGTTGCAGGCCTCATAAAAATGAGTATGATAATGTTTTGAAAATATAAAACAAAAGCCTTGAGTTGAGTGAGACCTTGGTTGAGTTGAGTCTGTGTGTTTTCAGCTGTTCTTTTATACGCTTTCAGTGGGATAGCCAACACAGAACCAAAGTAGGAAATGCAATGTGGTTTTACGAAATAGTATCTAATTATAATTGTTAGATTTGATTCACAGTTCATGACTTCGCAAAGATAAGAGTATCAGTAAAAAATCACGGATATGTTTCGTATCACCTCTTATCAAGTTACTTAGTAACGGAATACAGTTAACGACGTAAACTTTATAGACTAGAAAGAAACTCGGAAAATATAAATGATACAATGATGAATTAAACAATATTATTTCATCATCCAGAATATACTTATAAAGGCATTAAGAAATGTGTTTATCCAACTTGAATGTTTAACGTATACTTAATAGATAACTAGTTACATTGGTTGAGTATTATAATAGTTTAAATTAACGACGCTATCGACAATAACAAAATTTTAATCATTTGAGTGATGTGTGGTTCCACTCATGATTACAAGCAACTTTTATTATGGGGGCCAACTTTGATATCGCGAAAATAAAAGAGTACCTACTCGAGTCAAGGTCGAGTAGGTATTGCGCTTTTGTATGGAACAGCTAATTTTATTTTTGACCCCATAGTAAAAGTTGCTTGTAATCATGAGTGGAACCCCACTACAGGAACCAAATGATTACAATTTCAGCGTGTATAGTAAAGTAAGTGAATCTAATCTGTGCCTTTAACAAAAGTGAGTACTATATACGTTCTTAATTTTTGTTTTGATGGATATGATTTGTTTTGATTTATTTCACGTTGAAAACCAAAACTAACTTTACCGTATATTCCTTCATTCTCATATTTGGTACTCTTTATAATAGTTTAAACCCATCCAAAGCAAATAATGATAAGCTATCTGGCACCCACATCTCAGTTTCTAACCTTGATGTTACACTTCCTAGTTAAAATTATGTCTTTTAGTTTATGATTTGCGAACAATAACTAAGCGTCGTGACTTTAAAATTAACATATTATTTACTGCTTTTAGATAAGTGAATTTAACACTTACACATATATAGTCCTTCTTACAAAGTTACTGCTAAACTGCACGATCGGTTACGTAAAATCTACATCTGACATTGATGCGACTTTCACTGTCTTTGTAAGTGGTGATAATATAAATAGGAGATATATTTATTTATTTAAACATAATTTATTTTATTCCACATTTTATTTTTAAATAAAGTAACAACTTCATAGCTTAGTTCGTCTCTTTATATTATGGAAATATGTCAATCAAACATGAATACAAATAAATCTTTGAGTTAGATTAAACGACGATCTTAGTTAGGTAGTTTGATTGACAACGTAGAGAGGAATCTTTTCAAAAATACAAATTATTATGAAACATAATAACGATCGAAGTATAAAGCTTTAGCAGATCTAGGCTTTTCTAAAATAATTTGATGATGCCGTACCCTACAAATAGATCGTTTTCAGCTTTATTAAAAAAGTGATCGATAATACAATACAAAGTCGTACATAAAGCATTGAATTTTTACTTATTTTTTTATGGTATAGGTAGTTTGAAAATGGCATCGTCACGTTTATTTTTTTCTGCTGCAGTAGGTTGCAGTATTATACCACGACTTAAATAATATCGTACACTGCCACGGCAGGACGAAGCCGGCGTTGCTCTAAGGTACACCGTGTTATGCATATGCATCTCTCTTATCAAGTTTTGTAACGAGTATTTTACTTGCACAATTAACTTGTTGTATTCTACTCTTATATTATAATACGTAAAATCAGATATAGATATTATCTGATTTTATGTATTCAAAAAAAGAGTTTAAATAAGTTCGTCGGTTTTATAAAACCGCAATGAAAATCGTCTTCGCTTATTCTCACAATGGAGAATCAGTAATCAGTAAACCTATAAAGCTATACAATAGGCTATTAAAATGTATAAACTGCGTGACCGACTGGCAAGACGAGGATGGCCTTAAGCTGTTTAGAATTATCGTTATGCTTCTTGTGATATGAGACCGTTTCTTGAATTGGTAAATACATTTTTCAGTACATTTTAACCGCCTCTGTGGTCTAGTTCTAGTGGTTTGCCCACCCGTGTAAGACGCAGGGGTCCCGCGGGGTTGATTCCCAGGGGGGGTACAATTTGTACTCGGTTTGGTTGGTGGTAGGGCTTATTTCAAGTCCGTCTGACTAGCTACCACCATCTTAACTAAACTAAACTATTTAAAAATTGTTGTGTTCTGGCAGTTAGAGGTAAGATAGCCAGTTCCTCCTGATGAGGATTCCGGGTGTAGTGCGCTTCCACCTTCCATCGGCCTTATCGTCACTTAACATCAGGTGAGATAAAGGCCAAACATTATCCCGTTGTGCATAAAAAAAAGTTGTTTAGAATTATCGCTAAGTATAGGTACTTCTCAAAGATTTTCTTTTTCAGTACATCTATGGGTGAAAATGCATAGATATTTGCGTCGAATGGAATATCATAACTATTGTTATACAAAGTGACAAAAGGCTAAATGTACAAAATCTGACCCGAAACAAGTTTTGGGGAAAAATATGTGTTGATGTTCACCTTTTTCTTAACAATACTATTTTATGCAAATATGAAAAATGCAGGGTCTTTTGTTGCTGTTTTACATAATGAGCATATTATCCCAAATACGCTAAGTCCCAATGTCATATACGGATTTTAGTTAGTAGTTTACTGCTGTTCATGTCTTCCTCAAAACATATTGTTGTATTGTTTGTAACCAATGTATGTATGTATACAACGTGAAAATAACTTATTTTACACGTTGTTAGATAAGGACCATCAAACTGAACTACTTTTACTATAGGATCAACTCTGAAATCGCGAAAAAAATCTTCTGTTTCATTTCAAAACGAAAATATCAAAATGAAACAGCTGTTTTTTTTCGTGATTTCAGAGTTGGTCCCATAGAAAAAGTTGGCCACTTTGATGGTCCCTATCTACCATATGATTCGGAATTAGAGGTTATTTTGTAACACGTTGTACATACATAATTTTATTCTTAACGCAGTTATTCTTAATTTCTAAAATGCCAGTTGGAGTTTTGATCTGTTTTCACCGAGTCGCTTCAACTTTCAATTCAACTTGCGCCAATGCATGCAATATTACTTTCAAACCGTGTACTCTCTTTCAACTTTCTGCCACACAAATTTTTCGTTTTTTGAGAAGTCAAAAAATGTCATGCACTATTGCATGCCCTGAGGCATGCCCCTGTTAAAAGCGCAAGAGTTACGGGAAAACAGAACCTTTAAGGATCTTTCTGCCGGTTTTATTCAGGAAAAACGTAGATTATTTTTAAAGAAAATTATAAATTAAATTGTTTGTACGAGTGTCGAAGATTGAGTTCTGCAAAGTTTTGCAAGCCTAAGGTGGAAAACTAATTTTAAATGCGGTATTTTTTGTTAGTACTCTATCATAACTTATTATTCACAAAAAGTTGAAACTCTTAATCTTAATTCATAAAAACATTGATAGGTAAAGAATTAGTAAATCAGTTTGTTTAGTGAGTCAATTACATTTTCTAGTAATTCCAGTGTCTTACTAAGGCTCATCAGAAGTAGGTTTGCCTTGACATCCTTTCAGAGTATCATCTCCAATCTAACTATGATGGGTAAATTAAATAATCACGGCCGATCGATGGAGGAATAAAAAAAAACAGTTTAATTTAGTAACATAAGTTGAAAAATATTGTCAGTTGCCTTGTAACGTAAAAACAATATGTTGTATGTTAATAAAAAAAAAGAAATCATTAAAAAACAAAATAAACAGTTAGGTAAGAAATATAAATAAACAAATAAACCTGTAAAAAATCAGCCATTTTATTTTATGCATTATTAAATACTCTTAACCGTCAACAGTTATTAAAAACATCCAATGACAAAATCCAGCTTTATAAATAGTGAGTAATACACGTTTAGTTCTATTATTAATTCTGTGGTAATACGTCTCTTTAAGACTGAAAAAAATGTAAAGTTTGTAGCGGTGAGCAATAAAAGTCCCGATCCACATGTTACGGTTAATGAAAGGCCGTAATCCACAGTGTAGTATATAATTCCAAACCCTTCTTACTTACATTATTGGGTTACAATATTTTAACAAAGATTACAGACAATTGCCACAGATTATATTGGGCTGACGTATCGAGAGAAAAATCAAAAGTTTTTACTCCGGGGAAAGAGGTCGCACGGCACCGTTACAAGTTAAAGGTTGACTAATATTATTAAATACAGTTAAACATCAACAGATTGAAAACCTCCAATGACAAAATCCAGCTTTATAAATAGTGAATAATACAGTTTAGTTCTGTTATGCATTCTGTGCTAATACGTTTCTTTAAGACTAAATGCTAGGAATTTTTAAATTATTATAGTCAATGCAAATGCAAAATGAAATAAGTCATTCAGTATGACGAATGACGAAATAATGTGTAACGCGTGTATCGAATCTATACTCCTCGTCAGTTGAAACGCCAGCAATAACCTTGGTCAATGTAAAATGCATTGTGTACAATAAATTAAATACAATACGAAATACTATATAATTTAATTTTAGTATTTACCATGAAAACAAAAGACGGCTACAGCGTTTTCAACGAACGTAAATAGAAACTGGTGATTTTTCAAGTTACACATTGAACCAAACGTATTTATTTGTTTTTTCAGCATGTTGTGTGGAACATAAGTAGACGCCTGGCGCCGTAAAAGTTTTATAGAACATTGATGTTTGAAGAAAATATTAGTTTAATAAAATATAATATAAAGCTTTTCAAAATCATTATTACTTATTTTACCATTACTTAACTAGTAATGTTAGTTAAGTAATGACTAATGCAACAAATGAGGAACCGCTTTAATAAAATAGCTGAACAGAGTTACATACCGTCTTAAATATATCAATTACCAGTAGTTAATAATATAAAAGTATCAATTGAATAAATATACAAATATCATCGTGTCGTCATCTCACGATGTGACTTGCCTTCGACTTCGTGATTGTTTCCTAGTTGTGTGATAATTATTACTTCTATTACGCAATTCGCGTATCCAAACATGATACATTTGTAAGCGACTCTCAATATTTGTAAAACACGTTATCGAAGTTACAAAGATTTTGTCATTTTTTTATCACGAATATCACGATGAAAGATAATAATTATTTTCATCTCCATCCGGGGTAAATATTACGTTACAAATATTTTGCTTCTTGTTCTTTTGTTTCTTTTTTCTTTGTAAAAAGGTAATATTACACAAATTACAACTACATACAACCTTATCTAGCTTTGGCTTGTTACTTTGTCAAAGAATATACTAGAAATAAAGTGCGGCCGTATCACGTTTTGTGAATAATAATAAAATTATTCTTGATGTTTAATTACATAATTTTGTATTGTTTTAGAATTTAAAGCAATAAACAGTTTGTTTTGTTTTCAACGTTTAATGTCTGAATGGGGCACGGTAATTAATGATTTCGTAAGGACTGTGTTTGAAAGGTGAATTTTGGTTTGTGATGTCATACTTTATTTATTTGTTAAATAAAAAAATCCAATAACATTTGCTAACTTTTTGATAAATTATAAACTTTTTTGGTGCAATAAAATGCTACGACACACTTGACAGTTAAATCTTTTTATGTATACGTCATTTTAGAATATTATATTATTATTTATGTTACTTATGCGTAGTCAAATTAATTTATTTGATAATAAAAAAACAATAACATTTGCAAAAAGTTTTGTTAAAAAAGTAATTATTAAGTTTTTGGTGCTACGAAATGCTAACGACGACACACTTGGCTGTAAATCTTTTCATGTATTCGTCACTTCAAAATATTAATGTTATTAATTTATACGTGGTCAAATTAATATTTTATAATATTAGTAAAAAAAATGCTACGAAATGTTACGACACATTTTTTTTATGTATACCTTATTTCAAAATGTTATATGTTATTTAAGCGTAGTCAAATTAATAAGATTTATATATTAGTAACTTAAATAGTATTTCAATGAAGGTTTTTTTATTATTCCGTAGTCTTACAAAGTTATATTATTGCTTCGAAAAAATAATGCTTTTTTCGTTTACGTCATTTCGGAATATTTACGAACAATCGTAATCTTCGTCATAGCTTGCTTTCTAGTCTGAGGGCACAGGTTACAGTCGTATTAGATAAATAAGATAGATGAACGAAAATAACTTTATCATATTTTTATATTGCATAATTATTGTTTTTTTTCTAAATTATTTGATGTTTTTATAAAACCAAACATCAATAAGAGTTTTTTAAGGCGTTATTCCCTTGCCTCAGGGCTATCCTTAGAGCATTCAACTTTTATTAATATTTTTAGAAACAGTTTAAATTTTCAAAATAGTTTTTTTTAAAACCAGACATCAGTGACATATTTTTTATGTTGTCCGTCCTTACTTCATTATTCCCTTGCCACCTGTCATTTTCGACAAACTCTAGATCGGGAATATTGGAAATATTTAATTGATTACGCAGCCGGCGCGGTTCCTTCTACGCTCCAAACGTTCTTCACGTAAAGCAGCCGCGATTAAAAGCTGTCTCGTAGCCATTTTAGTTTAATTTTTAACAAAATCGACCAAAACGAAAATGAAAAGGTAACACTTTTGGTTTCGTCAATTTGAGGTTACAATTCCGAACAATCATCTGTCGAACTTCAATTTTCGGTCGTAACTTCAGTGCAATAGAGTAGGCTCAGAAAATTTTAACGTCAAATAGTTGCATTTCCTCAAGACATAAAAGTGCAATATACGGCGTTTCGTGATCGAGGGATATCCTTTGGCATGGTGAACCTTCTGAACCCTTAGATCATTTTAAGAAGGGGAGCCATCTTGGATTTTTGTATGGGAGGGAGATATAACACGAATCTTTTTTTGTATGGAATTTGTCTTTTTTTTTCAAAACCCATCGTGTGAGGTATCGAACGAAAGGGCTTTTTGAGCTGATTCCAAATATATACATTACAGTTACTAGTTTAAAAAAAACAGAAAATCATCCAAGTTAGCCTTAGATCCCTTAGATCATTTTAAGAATAGCTCCTTTTCTTAAAATTATCTAAGGGTTCGGAATTCGGAATGTTCACCCTGCCAAAGGATATCCCTGGATCACCAAACGCCGTATTTTTTATTGAACACACGGGACTAAAACTAATTTCGTTTCAACGAAGTTTCGAAACGAATGGAACTGTGGTAGGAAATGAGAGACGATTGAAATTTCGTTTTTCGTTGAATTAGAGTAGACCTTCACGGCTAACCGGGCTAAAAGCTCCTTAACTCATAGGCCCTTAAAGTTCCTTACCTCATTTTTGTCCACACCGACCAAATTATTTAGAAACAGATCTAACTTTCAAACAAAATACCAATTTCACGGTATGCTTTGAAAAGGAATAATATGTTAAAAATTCGGTACCGTTAATTTTATGATCACATCAGTCCGTTATACTCAAATGTAGGAGTCAGTGCACCGTTATACCAGTTGGTGCCAATTGTCCTTGGCGCTTTATGTAGATATCATCAGCGATGATTTGCATAATAGTTTATTTAAAAATACCTTTGTCACTTTACTATTATTAGGTAAATAAATCTTTCTTTCTTACCTTTTGTCTTATTCCCACGAAACGTCAATGTCATAATCATAATATGTATTTGTATGTAAAACCGTGATTTTAAGAGATAAACCTAAACGCTTAATAATAAAAGACGAATTTTGGAGGCATGATTCGCATACTTAAGTTTAGATGTAAGGAAGCCGTAATAGCTAGTGTTAATAGACGCATTGTCATTATGAGATCAGCGATGACTCCGCCATTAAGGTCAACGATACAATAGATACCTTTTACGTATTCACACGTCATCTACGTGTGTATCTTCATATTTGGTACATTACTATTATCAAGAATATTGAGTGGATTTTTCAAACTGTCAAAATTATTAGCCTAACTTATATTAATATATAAAAGTTTGTTACGCTTTCACATCTTAAATATTCATCCTGAAATGCATATACGTTTGTCAGACGGCTACGGTCATTATGGTACCTTTTATCCAGAAAAAAGCACTGTTCCCGAGGCATCGAAAAATGACAAAGTCAGAATTTCAATATCATCGAAAAACTGATGTCTAAAATGTTATACGCGCCTTTCTCAGTAGCGATGGTCGATCACGTAGTTAAATTAGTAATTGTACGCATTAATTTGTCAACATCACTACCGTATTCTTCATTCGTATATATACACCACACTGATGGTTTGTGACCTTCCATTGTGCAAACAGACGGTGTTTAGCGCTTGGACACGTTAATTAAGTTCGCACGAGCCAATGTTCCGTAGATGCTGTTTCTGCGCCAGGCAGCGCAACAGAAAGCGAAAGGAGATATTTTTGAAATAATGTTGTTTTCTGAACCGAACAATTCGGATGAGTGACTTGCTCGGCGACATCTGTTACGAAAGCGTAACATTTCAGTATTGCCCAATTTTTGTTGTATCAAAATCTCATTCGGCTATAAATAAATGCCTTAAAGAGATCTTATTTATTTTGATTACCGAAAATGGCGTGTGATATAATCCGAGAGACGGCAGATACAGTGATATAATGTATGCGTGCGAGGCGCTCCGGACTACTTTCTCTCGAATTCGGTCGCGAAAGTTGTCTTGCTGCACACTTTCTATAGTTCAGTGCATTCTCGTCCTGAGCGCGCAGATTATGTTCTACAGCTTATATGTATTAGAGACTGACGTGAAGACCAATATGAGGAAGGATACAGGAAAACGTGGGAAGCGTATAAATAATATAGATGAGTCGTTCGTTTCGAGGAAGGAAGTATCACTTCATTATTATTATAATGCGTGATTAAATTTGTTGACAACGTATCAGTTGAGATTGTGCCAAATACTACATATACTTACGATACTTTATCTTATGATATAATTTATCATTTATGCGTAATTTATTTGTGGTTCATGCATATTAAATTGTGTCATTGCATTTATAGGTAATCATAAGTTAAGTCATACGATTATAAGTTTATTGATATAAATATTTAATATTAAAAATAACATCGGTACTTAATTTCGAACTAATAAATTAAGATTATAAAAATAGCATTGTGAATGCCTAAAATCTAAAAAGTCAAAAATATTAATAATGTTGAAGAATACGATTCACTGTCGGTAGAATCTACCAACTTTCACCGAAGCTTTTACTTATTCGCTGGTAACATTATTTTGTCGTTTAATTACCGTCTTTTAAATTAAAACAAACGAAAGATTATAATTTGTTGGAGTTGTGTCAGACGAGCTAGCTTGATTAATGTAAACGTTAGTCATAATAACATAACCACGTGCTTTAGTGTCGCGCATATGTATCGTACCACGTGGTCGACACATATAACCCGTTTTAATATTATTGTTTTCAACGTCGTAGTCAATGAACTTGCCGTATTTATCAATGCCGTCTTAATTATAAAATTTATTTATGCACTTGAAATTAGACGCCATTTCTTGGATGTACATAGTAAAACATGTTTGCGTATTTGATAAAATATACGCATAACATCAGCAATAATCGTTGGAAAAAAGTAATTAAGTACAATGAATGAATGAAAGTTAACTATGAAATTATCAACTTGTAATATTTTGCTACGATGCTACGAGACTCGTAACGCCATCTATAGTAGTTTCAGAGATATTGTACTACGACGTTAGCCGTTCAGTCGTGCCATCTGTCTACGCGTAGCTAAATCAAGTTAGTTCACTTATATTCTTAGATGGCGCTTGCGTGTCGGAAAAGTACTGCAACGAAATATTACAAATTATTTTTTTATGTAATTGAATCATACATAAATGCCCGTTAATGCAAAATTAAGTTTACTATTTTTTACTAAATAAGGCTCCTAATTTAATTTCGTGGTAAATTAAACCATTGCCGGTTTTATATTTAATCTGCAGAAAAAGTAGCGAATGTAAACAAATCATTCCGTTTTTGCTTTACCTAGGAACGGACTGCGGCATTTTTTACGTTATTTGGAAAAGTCAGTTAATTGTTGTAGCCAAGGGCATTAGAATTCACAAGAACCAGGAAAAGATCAGCGAGGTCTTGTCGCCAAACGGCATCGTCACCCCATGCGGAAGGGTCTTGAGGGGGCCTTGACAGGAATTATGTAGGCTGTAATGAAGTGCTGTAAACTCTTTATAATAAAATCGTCTTTGTTCTAATGTAAATACATTATACTGTATCAGTCGACCACCAGTGCAATGAGAGACTCTAGACTGAAGCAACTGTCTTGTCTCATTTTCTTTAAATAATCATAAGAAACTAAATGAACATTTAAAAATTGTGGAAACGTTTTATCCTTTTTTGAATTGGTATGGTGTCCTTATTTTTGTAGTTTGTCAAATGACTCTAAATGAGTTATAGTTCTGTACGTTTTGCTTCGTGATTTCAGTGCAAAGAATGAAATCGACGTTACTCCGATCCAACAAAAACTTGGTATAGGCTTGTTCAGTAATTTTTACCGTTGATAAATTAATTCACGAGCAGTGAATTGTGAATCCCATATTAGAGCCATGCCACATAACATTATTCAATTACTTCTTTATGGCGTCTGGGTTCATAATGTCCTTTTCCCATAATGTCATTTTCTCAAAATGTCCTTTACTTAAAAAAACCAGCACAGCTCATTGTCGAAATTATTATGTATAAGTATTTGCATTATGTATCTAAAACGCTAGATCGTTAAATCGGCCGTTTGTTTTGTATTACTTGGATACATGTGACATGATGCCTGGTTTATACGGGGTCAGTAACATGGCAGTACAGTAACCCAGTCCAGAGCTGACTTGCTACTGGGCTCGTGAAGACACTAGTTTCAATCCAGTCCAGTGCGGACTTCTCGCTCGCAAGTCAGTCCAGATGACTAGCCACCCGTTCTATTTTCGGGCACAGTACGACTTACTGCCGATCCTGTCTTCATGTGCCCAGTTACTGGGTCCGAAATTCTGAGTTACTGGGTCCAGCAGTCACTGACCCCGTATAAACCAGCCCTAATTCCAACGTATACGTTTCATTTGACTGTCTATAGCTCTATAGTATTACCTTGAAAGTACGAACGCGAAAATTTTTCATGAAAAACGGATCGGGATGTAGATAGATAGTCTCTCTCGCGATAAATGGATAATATAAATATTATATATTATAATTATTTTATATAGTTTATGGAATGTAGATGTTACGAATTCAAAATCCACCAAATTCAACCAACCAGCCAGATTTTAGAACATTCTGTTAACTTAGAAATATCAAGGTGAAAATTCGAAAGGCTTTTGATTAAAAACGCTCGAAAAGACCAGGCAACTACAAATGAATTTGACAGTAGGAGTAGGATAGAAGGATAGTACTTAATAAAGAAGTTTAAATACCTCAATGCCGAATATAATAAGGATCATAAAAAGTTCAACAATTGGTCAATGGCCAATGTCAGACTGGAGGACCTCGACGATAAAAATTATGTTGTTGTGCTGTGAATAAAACCTGAAATGGAGAATTGTGTATCTTGATGGATACAATAACTGCAGTTAATTAAAGACGAGATTTTTTTACTTTACCTGAGAAATGACACTTGACATTGAAAGAGTCTTTGTTTCTGAAAGGATGTTAAATAAGAATCTGTGTTTTGAATTATTCTTTATTATTTTACAATTATTCTGTTTAGTTTATTTATATAATTATTTGACCATCAATCTTAACCTGTTCCTAATAATGTTGATTAGGCGTTATCCAACAATAATAACTGTGACTTTTACGGACCATAAAAAATTTACCAACAAGTAGGTAGTGCGTAAAACAGCTGTTTTTGGAAACTGACTCATTTTCTTCGCCTTTCACTGTGAGCAATTTTTCAGTTACATTAATGCATAACAGACTTCGATTTTAATATTAATTTAATTACTACTCAGAATAGTAAATATGTTTTAGTCATTCAATTTCAGAATAATTTAACATTAGTCAAATAATGTAAATAATTATATTTTACATCCAAATGTTGTGGCGAACCAAACATGCTTCTGTGTTTGCACCATGCACCTTCTCTTTGTCATTCAATTAAAGTAAGTACTTTAGAATTCTGCTTTAAGGTAAAGAAATACATTCATCATACAACGTGACTTCGTATTTCATATGACAGATATTTATGTAACGGGGTATTTTATGATGCACATTTTATCTTCAACCTTGTGCCTCTCGATAACACGACAAGGCTTGTAGTCTTTACTGTGAAGGTTGCAGGAAATGTATAGTATATTTTTACAAAACTTTCAATAATAAACATTACTCAATAAATTCGTTTTGTGAAAGGTTAAACAAGATGATACTATTATGACGTGACGTTGTGCAAATCATAGTGGCCGTGATGAACAATCATAGCTCGTGTATATAGGTAGCCTTCACCTCTCTGAATAAAGTTTGTTGTCCTGGCGGCTTGGGTCTTCGAGACCGATGTCCGATGTAAAAAGGGTTGAACGTACTTAGGTACATTTCGCCACCTAAATTCTCACCGATCAATAAGCAAATTCACATTGAGAATGAACTCGTTGATCTCTGTCTCTTTCTTCTTAATAAGCACATTGAACTTGTCTAGTTACGTTGAAGCCTCGAAATATTTGGATTTTATTTCTCAAGTTGTTGATTAGCAAGACCGAATGTAATTATAAAAGAAATAACTTACGCACGTATTAGAGATGGGCGTAGAACTATCATCTTTATGATTCAGTAGTCAAATATCTGGCAATATCTTTGATCATTGTGGTTCGCTGATTGCATTCCGATGACGATAAATAAGTGCTGCTGTTTATTCTTCTTTAGTCGTATCAAAAATAGAAGAAAATATTGATAATTGATTTTACAGCCTAGACTGAATAAATGATTTTTTGATTTTGATTTTGACAACTCCATCAGTTTATTAAATTCATTATGCTCTCATTAGTTTATTGTATATTTATGACAGATATTTGAGATCGAGCTAGAATTATTATTTTTATAGTAATTGTATTGTTGATTGTTTATAAATTATACGACACATTATATTTCTCAACTTGAAGCTTAGTATTGTAGTAGAATAGTAATTATATTTAATATTTAATTGTTTCTATAAACTTAGTATTTGGCGCATCTATTATTATTTCTATTTAAATACAAGACCGAATGGACCGTCGAAAATGCACATGACAAATAGATTTTTTTATATTAATTAATATTAACCATAATCTCTCGCTTTACTAACAAAATGGTGGTGGTTTATATAAGATTTATTTAAGTTCTTTTTATTGCTACTCTTGTATACATTCGAGTCGAGTGAGCTGACAAAACTGTTTAATGCGGAGTATAGAAAAGTGTTGTAGTAATTAGGCGAAACCTGAGTTGTATTAGGTTTTTTCAGTGTATTTGAAAGAAATAGGTTTTTACGTGTTTGTTTGACCTTCGCTTACGTTCACTGTAAAATTTCTAGATTTACGTTTTTATGACAATCATAAAAAGTACTCAATTTTTGTTCGTTAGCTAAACAGGCACCTAGGGCCAGTATTCTCTGACAGGTTCTTGAAAGCTTAAGTTTGACTTTTGTTTATCGAACTGCCCTACTTAATAAACTTACGCTTTCTACCATAAAACTACTCAACTATCTAGATTATTAAATCTTTTTGCGGCATTTCATTGTTGTTAATTGCTTTGGAATGGGAGAAATTTGATTGTGACCTCCATATAGCTACTTCTATTGTTAGTAAAGTCGATTTAAAAACGTTCGAAGTTGATTAAATTAGTAACAAATATTATCAAAATCTTATTATTCCTTTATGTCTTTGTCTGTCTCTTTATTCATAATAAACATTAGCTAAATAAACAAAATTAAATGGGACCATCTCGCAAGAAAACTCAATCGAACAAAAAAATAATTATCTAAATCGGTCCATAAATGTCGAAGATACGCGCGAACAACGATAAAAAAAAAAAAAACCATACAATCGAATTGAGAACCTCCTCCTTTTGATGAAGTCGGTTAAAAATAAAGCGACGTGTAAGTGTCATCCCCCTTTCCTACCATGTTTACGAAAAACAAACATAACTTTCATTTTAATTGAAATCTAATGAGGCAAAATAAATAAATAAGCTACGTTTAATCTATTAAAAATTGGGTTTTTAATATTCCAGTTTCGTGATTACCGATTTACGATAAAATACCGTGTCTATGTCTATACCGTTCACTTTATTTTCGTTTGTAATCAATCACACAGATTGCAGTGCTTTGCTAATTTATTCATTCTAAATCTGTCAATTATTATTAGAAATTCTTACTTCTTAGCTTTGAAACCACTTATTTGTTAAATTAATTTTAAAGAGTAAAAAATGAGAAATGAGTTAGACTTATTGTATTTTTTTTTACGAACGTTGGAGAATATGTTTTTCTTGTATGTTATAGGTATGTATGACAATTTTTAAATTATAGTATTCAAACGTCAATACTGCATACTTATACAACATACTTAATTATAACATATTGTTTGTTTATTGTTTAGAAGTGGCAGTCAATTACCAACATTCAAGTTTAGTCATGAAATCTTTATTTCCCTAAAAGGAAATAAATATGTAATTATACCTACGATTAATACTATTTGTTTTGACTGTTTCTAATTTGCTGATTGCCATTAATTTGCAGTGAGATTACTGTCTGCGTATTGTTGGTATGATTCATTTTTAACATTGAGAAAAATAGACAATGCTTAACATTAATGAAGGAATATAACAATATCAAACAGTAAACTTAGATAGAAGCCACGCAAATTAATGACCAACATATTTTATGAATGGGTAGTCTTATATTATTATTCAACTATTGAACCAAGCAGATAAAAATTGTATTATATTGTTTTTTTTTATTTAGGTTTAGTAACAGTTCTACATTCACATGATGCTAAAACAATTAAGCCTATAACAAAGCAAGGCAGTTCCGTTATTTCCGTTAATGTCATAGTCTAATACCGGATCAACAGTTAACATGACCCAAAAACTAACAAATTGTAGAAATGTTAGTTAGCTAAAAAATAGTAAGAAACAAACACACATATTACCTAGTAAATAATTATTGGCACTTGACTAAAAAGCTAGGCAACCCGAAAACGCGTGGCATACAGCATAAATTTATTGGTATTGGTTCAAGTTGGCTCTTTATTATAACTTAAATAAGTCTCCAAAAGTATTACGCCTCGTTCGCCGTCTCATTGTTGTCAGAATACTCAGAATAAAGTAAATGTTTCGTATGCTGAAGGTTTCATTCAAGACCTTCGTCTATTACATGGATGACGGGTTGCTTAACACTGCGTTTAACACAAACACTCGTACGCGGCTGTTTCCGTTCAACACTATTCACCTATTCATATATTAGGCCATTGCCTAATATGAATAAGTGAATAGTGTTGACGACGTCTTGTCACACTTATCGCTCTTCGCTATCGAAATATCATAATTTATGACGTTTTTGAATAAATTGACATGACAATCCGATACAAGCTATTATAGAATCACCAAGTTTGTTGTTTGTTATTGTAAAAACTTCCATAAATATCAAAAGAATAATGTTTTGCATTGACAGAGAAAACCCCACACATAAAGACGCAATAAGGTGACCTAAGCTCAACGATATCGTTTTCTAATTGTTATATGTCATTAAGGCTGCAAATTTATTCGACTCGGATTCTACGTTAATTTCCTGGTCCGGAATAGTTAGTGTCTGGTATTCCTTGTATAATAAAATTGATAGGCAATTTTCCGTAGAATCTACGTAAACTTTGACGTCACACAACATATTCAATGTCACACATCCTTGTATTAATGAGACAAACTTAATTCATAGGCAATCTCGATTGTTTGTCCGCGACGCAAGAGGACATGTTCTACATATTACGTTTTATCTGTGCGAAGCTGTATTCTTCCGGTGACCTGCAGAATGATATCTATATTTAAATCGGTCTAACTCAAATTATCATTATGATTTAAAGCGCTTTCCTGACCGAATGTGGCGCCGCGGTGAATTTTATTTAATATTGTAATTCTAACACACAATTCTAATAAAACTTTACAGGAAATACTAGACTATGGTGTCTAGTATTTTTAGACGGTATCATTACATTCCCTTGTAGTCACTGCTAGAAGTAGATAGCAAAACTGCTGAAAGTGGCCGTTTTTGACACATTTGCTATCTACTTCTACGAATGACTGCGAGGGAATGTATTGGATACCTTCTAAAAATACTAGAAAAAAATCCCCGAAAAGTTTTATTAAAATCCTTTTCAATTAACAACTTATTAAATAAAAACCTCTGAGGGCGCCACTTTCGGTCAGGGAATCGCCTTTTTAATTAATTAAACGTTAATTTAGAAACCTCAATCTTTGGAAATACAGGGTCTCAATTTTAATTGAATACTTTTTTAACACACACACACACACAATAACAACCACATATTAAGAAAGAAATCAGAGTCGAAATTAACTTCATAGTCTCATCTATAGCGCTTCTTTGTTTTTTGTTTCAATGTAAACACGCCGTGTTTTTTGCCGTATTTTAATGAATTAATGAATTCTAGTTGGGAACGTGTCAAGTGAAGAAACCGATTCATCTACATCCGATCGACAGTATACCACCTGCTTCAGTCCCTAAAAGATTCACTGCGAACTTGGAAAAACGAGTTTTTCTCTACAAATCAGGTTCTGGATAATACATAGATAGTACATAAATAACCAACTCATTGGATAAAGTGCAAATGTGCATAAGGTGAACATGTGGACATCTATAACCAATTATGGGATAATATTGATTCTCGAATTCTACCATTAGCGTTACATTACGGTCTTAGGATACCGAACAGCATTTTTATTACGATCAGAAACGATTAATAAATAAACATGATATGTAAACATAAGTTTGTTTGGTTTAGATCCGGTCACTAGAATTAAACAAAAAAAACTTCAAATCTGATTTAGTTCCTACAAAATGTTTTATTGTTTTAATGGCATCTTTTGTTGCCCAATTGACTGTCCTAGGTCCCCCCCCCCCCGGCGGAGTTGTGCTAAGTGGTTTTTCGATAAAGGACTTACAATACAATATCAAAATCTGTCCTTCATAAAAGTTGTAGGGCATTTAATTCTGCATAGAATAAAACCAGATTCACATTTTTTGCACTACTCGTTCTCATGTTACCCCCCACCACTTAAGCACAACTCCGCTGGGGGGGGGGGGGGAACATGGGACCGTCATATTGGGCAACAAAAGATGACATTAAAACAATAAATCCTTTTGTAGGAATTAAATCCGATTTTGATTCTAACCCTACTGACATAATAACTTGAGTAAAGATAAAAATAATATGAAGCAAACGATCAATATAAAATTAGATAACGTACAGGATGTTAGCCTTGAAGACATAGTAGCCAAATTACAACACAGATGCAATGTCGATCGAATTAGCGAGAAGCAATTTACATAGAACCACAATATCGTCGCACTCATGAGGCAAGGCCGATGACCGGAGCTAAACGGTCACTTTGGCGGGGCATCTAGCATAAAATCACTGACCGCAGATACCAAGCGTCGCTATCATAGATAAACTACGAGAAAGTCTTCGTTATGATATGTTATTAGGAAATTCGTCTTCGCCATCCATTTACCGTTCGTAAAGACGTGCATCAAATCTGCATTTCTCAAGTAGACGTGGTCGTGACGTAGTTTGGCGGGCCGCCGACCGGGGATTCCGTCACTCTTGGATCAGCTATCGCCCGTCCCTCACCTTGAGTTAATCACATCTTTTAATAAATCACCACGAAAAGGCCGCTTTCCTGTTATACGTTTCTCTTCAACTTTTGTTTTGGTTTCTTGTAATTTATTTTCTTTACTATTTGGGTTTAGTTCTGTCTGGCTCTGAGTAGATTATCATTAACAAAAATTAGTAGTTACACGTGTGCTTGTTTAATTGAATTGTTTTATTGCGAGTAAAAATTAAGATTAATTTTAGCTTCTCAAAAAAGTTTTTTAGTTTTGAACGTGCAACTATTATAATAATTATAAGCGTTTGATTCAATAAAGATTCCGTTTAGTGCACTTTGTTGATCATAAAGCGTCTGGCTTTGATTATTAATCCGCGTAATTAAAACATTACTCATCACAACAAAGAGAATATCCAGGGTGTAACTAGTTTTTTTGTTGCGCAGTTAACTCAGATAAGCGGTCAATGTAGGAAATGATGATACGTGTAATGTAAACAAACAATTATAGTTAGAAATTGAATACGTCGCCTGTACTAGTTTTTATAAAGACGGTTAAAAAACTGGTTTATAATAATTATTGTGGGTAACCCAAACTGTAGAGATAAATTGATGTTTATAAAAATTTATGTTTTCACAATGTGTGCGTAAATATTTATGCCAAAGTCTTAACCAACTATCGAAATCTTTTCTGATGTAATTAGGTCATTTGTTACATAAGAAAATTTACTTTTACTCTACGAATATGGAGCGATTGAAATGAAATATCACGTTTGAATGGCGTGTGATGGCACTGATGGCTATATTTAAATATTATTAATGTTGTTTTAATGTAAAAAAAAATTAAAGGTCTAATCCACTTAAACTCCATCTGAAACTACAGAAGAGCTTAAATTCAATAAAATTCAATTTTGTCGCAATGTCTTTCCCGAGTCTCGATAAAGTAGACGACGAGTCGAGTTAAGCGACAGATTCTTTTATCAAATAGCTTCTAATTTTTAAAAGAACCTACCTACATGGATTACTCACTTGTTTGCAGCAGTGATTAAATGAATCATTTTATGGTAGTAACGTGGAAGTGCACACAAAGAACGATATTTTTGCGTTTGATCAACAAAACATGAAGATCAATGTGCAAAACTTGATGGACAAACAAAGGATCACAATGATATTCGTGTCTCGTATCAGGTAGCCGTGTGTATCACACAACGTACGCGAACGTGTCCCGAAAACGTTATTTTTCCGGTTTGTTAGACTAGTTTTGTCTCGTTCACGAGACCGTTACTTCAGTAGACCTATTAGCGACATTTCTGTCAACATTGCTGGGTGTGTTGACGTATCGGCGTATCTGTGAGTGTTAACTCTAGGCGTTACAAATTTTCACGGGGTTAAAAAACTTTTGTCATGTAAACTATTTACGTAGCACCATGTTTCCAAGGTAATCTGTATTAAAACAGTTAGCGTAGACTTTATTCGGTAATAAACTGGGTTGATGGCAAAATAATTATCAGATATATACTGCTTAAAAGAAAATAGGGGTTACTATATAGTTTTCCATACAAACGAGCTAACTTTGGAAAGGTTTTTTTTTAAATATAAATACAATCTGATTTTATTTGAATTTGATGCTGATGATGATTACGGAAGCTGTGAATGTAAAATTTGGCGTGTTTTTGTATGAAACTCCGATTTCTTTCTATTCCAACTGACACACGGCGAATAGGAGAAATTATATAGTAAAGCCCGCAAGTTGGCCATTACAGCCTTCGAACAATATCAAATTTAAATACAAACTGATTGAATTAGTATAAAAAAAAACTTGCCAAAATTAGCTCGTTTGATGGAAAACCATATTGTGACCCTTATTTTCTTTCGAGTAGTATATTTATCGAATCAGTGCTGACTGTTCTACAATAATAATAAATTAATTTGACTTTCGGTTTATTTTGATAAGTTTTCAAGAATTGTATGAATCTTATTTGAATTTTAGTATGAGTAGACTTTTTCTGTCTGTCTTAGTCATATAAAATGTTGCGAACAGGAAAATATTATTCAGCAGTTATGAAATGTGAGCTCATATTACCCGATTTACCTATAATATGAATGATTCGAGAGGCTTAGTCAGTACGTGAGCTCCTTGACCCACTTGGTGCGCGCGACAGTGGACACTGCAGCCGATGATGGGCAACTTTCACCCAAATATATCGTCATCATAATGAACCAAAAGATTTCACTATTCGCGAATTGGAAACGAATTGCGCGAGTAATGTTGTTAATGAGTTATGTTTTGTTAATTTTCTTCTAAATAATGGCGCTACGGCGTAGTCGCTACGAATTTAAAATACAATTTCAAACGAAATTAGCGTTTTTCCAAAAAAGAAATCTAAAAATTGAAAGCATTACTATTGATATAAACTTTAGTTTTAGGAAGCAAAATTCTTAAATAAGTGCAGTATAGAGAGTAACAAATAATATATGAACAGTTTTTTTGATACGAAGACAATCTGTTCAAGCGGAATTAAACATTTGCTAGTCAGAAGCATTTTTTATGAAAGTTTTAGCTGTAACGATTGAGAATACGTCGCATATTAATTTTTTAAGTTTTGCCAAGGAGCTTGCACTGTAGAGCAAAAATTATAAAAATGATTTTAATTACAGAGAAAATAAGATATTAAGAAATGCTTAAATCGATACCTTTTAGCTCGTTTTTTACTAGTATTCGGAGGTTCTAAAGACGTTTTATTTTTATAGAAATAACGATTTTGAAGACATCTGAATTCGAACTTTCTGGCAACTGAACGCACGTCAGTTGCATTCATTTATCATATCCATTGTGCTCTGTCAAGGTCCCCGATCATACCGGTTCAAAATTAGGTAACTGAAAATGAATTTAAGTTCCGGTAATACTCTTCGTTTGCCCTGGCCCACTGACCGCGATAGTGCGTACCTGCATCAGAAGTAGGCGTTTACTTTTATAGGCAAAACGGGTCTCGCGCGCAGTTATTATACTTACCTTCCGAGACGAAGATAAAACAAAGAGCATTAGCATGTGCCAGGCCAGTAAAGGTGACATTTGTGTAATGTTATTCAAAACGTGCGCCATTTGTCTACGCAACAACTGAGAAAATTATTGCCGGTACCTACATACTTTCGTGCGGCTGATCTTACAATTCACATCCTCGAATATTTTGTACGAATTGATTTTTCTATCGCAAAGCGTTACTTGATTCTTGCGTTGTTTTTCTAATGTCTACAGGGAAGTCTTTTGAAGAACAATGACAATTCAATGTTAGTAGGTCAAATTAACTAATTGGTTAGTTAAGTGGTTAATTGAATAATTAACTATATTCTATTTAAATCGCTTCATTTTAGTTAATGAGTAAAAATCACAATTATAAAAATATCTGCTAATAAGTACTTATCCCAGTATCCCGTAGCGATAATAACATAAGTTTTTGCCAGAAATATTTAAAAGTTTATCCTACATTCTCACTAAGAGTTGCATAAAGACCAAACGTGGCATACTATTTTGGCAGTCGACACTTTCTCTTAGCTTTGTACCACATTTGTCGTGTGTTTAATTTTGACGCAACAATAAATTAAAAACTTTGTAATATTGAAGTTTATCTTTAAAAAAACGTATACGATAAAATTTGTAAAATAAGTTTTCATATGTTTTTTGTAAGTGTCAATTTGATTTTATTCTATCACTTTACTATTAAAACTATTATGTCGATGTATTTCTTGCGAAACTTTTATATATATCATCTGCTCGACAGTTTAACACAGTTGTAAGTTCTGCTACATGATTTCTCGGTCTTAAGTTGCAGACTTAAAGAATGCCTAGTTTTTTATGTCGCCCTGGTAGATGGCGAAGTCGATTTTCTTGTCAACCAGTCGGTTAAACCTAATACGCATTAAATCACCTTTTAATTTCGCTCTTAAATCGATATTATACGGGGGAATTTTTATAGACTGATGTGACGTAGTAAGCAGCGCATAGCCTAAACATTTCGGATTGACAATCAGCTATTTTTATTACCCCCACCGCTGGGCCAGGCTTTCCTTATCGCTGGATAAGGAGGATGGGCCATAACCTACCACGCGGGCCCAATGCGGATTGGTGGCTGTTAACGACTGTAAATGGAGCCGGGACCAACGGCTTAACTTGCCTTCCGAAACATGAAAGAGCTCGAGATAAACACATAGACAAATATTTTGGATTAGGGACCTCCAATTTTCTACAAGAATGCAATAAATGTAAGCTCTAAAATGCGCGAATGAATTTGCAGGTGCATACTAGTCAAAATATAAAGTTCTTAAATTGAAATCTCTGTTTTAAACTTGTATACAATTGTGTAGTCACGGTTAGAAGTTCAGATTTCGAAAACAGCACGTGTTGGTTGCCGCTAATGTTTCCTAAATATTGAAAGGTTTTTATTACAATATAAATTTACAACCGTTAAGTTACTTTTCTGTTTCTAAATATAAATTATCTACAATTTTTGCTCATAATAATTAATAGCTGTAAAATTTATTATGTTTATAGATATTCCAGATCGGGGAAGTCCTGTTTTCTGTTATCGCGACGTTTTCTCCTTTAACATATTTTAACTCTATCAACGTTATTTATTTTTATAAATTTGAATTATTACATCTTCAAATGAAAACCGATTAGCTAGTAAACGATAATTATTTCAGTAATACCATTTTACGAGTCGACCCGAGTTCGACATCAATTCGAAGGTTATCGCCGATGTCAGCGACCAGTCACGCCCACGCACGCGTCTGTAAACAAACATGAAATTACTGGATTTTACAATGCCACTTAAGGTTTAGGGAATCGAAAGAGGGTTTGTGTAAAGCCAGCTTTAGTGCGATACCGTTTGACCAGTCGATGCGCATTTGACATCGATTCGAAGGTTATCGGTGCGGAGTCAGCGACCAGGCTCGCCCACATGCTCATACGTTTACAAACACGCGCGTAAAACACGCACGTAAAGCTTGCGAATAAACGCATCGCAATTCTATCCTTTATGGTTTCATGCGCCCGATAGTGAAGCCGAGACAGTTCCTAATGAAAGTAAATTATCTTATCTAGACATTACAGTTACAGTTTTGATTTCGTTTCCTGCGGCGTAAATAAAGACAAATGAAGTCATAAATATAAGTGCTTAAAGATTTATTTTAACACCAATGATTTATCACGTTATCACGTACGTCTGAAATAGTTTTATTATCTCTACCGCAATTCTAATGCATGATGTATTGGTGCATCTGCACTTCAATAACAATTGAAACGATGATAACATGTAATCTGTGCTGATTGATAGGGTTATCGCAAAACCTCATTACAACAGTATTAGATACAAGTAGTTCATCTATATATATCGCAGATAAAAGTCACTTTTACTTAAGGTTAGTACAAAATAATCCTGTACAAAAAGCACAATGAACCTGTCTGCCTTTGAAAACATTGAATGGGTTAACAGAGGTTTAACGATTATTCACCCTTTAATAACTCACATAGACAACTGTGCTACGACGTAGTTGCCCCGTACAAAAAGCGAGTTTTAAAACATCAGAAATACGATGTTGAAATCTTGGCGGTACTCGTTATAGTTTTAACTTCCTTTGAGTTTATTGGTAGTTGATCTTGATTCGGTTATAACCTGTTTGTAGTGGCATCGTGCACGTTAACATATTGTTTTGCGAGTGGATTTAGAGTTGGGAGGGCAATGGCCGTCCTTCCTGCCGCCATTGGCCTCCCTCTCAGCTTTATTATCTGCGTTTCTGAGACAAGTACGTTACGTTGAATTAAACCTCTTTATGTTTTTGATATTCAACTATGCTTAAAGAAAATATTTATATTTATATCCAAAAAAATATATTTAATACAATATAATATTTAAAAAATACAAAA
This sequence comes from Agriphila straminella, assembly GCA_950108535.1. Lineage (NCBI taxonomy): Eukaryota > Metazoa > Arthropoda > Insecta > Lepidoptera > Crambidae > Agriphila > Agriphila straminella. Next base: position 9,686,195 of record OX467316.1, on the reverse strand, counting down.
GCTACCAAATAAAAATACTAATACGTTATTAAATACTTAATTTATTATTTATGATAAATATAGGGGCATTATTAGGTGGGTTTAATTTGAAAATCGCTAATAATACCGTATAAAACAGACGTTCCATTCATTCAGGACTCCTCAGTTATAAATAGCTGTTTATTGAACGCACACCCCGCCCGTGACGGTCGGCGTCGCTATCACATCAGCTGATCCGTGTAAACAACACTCGCGGACCGCCCGCACTTGCGCTCTGCGATTTCCAAAAGCATCTGGACAATTATTACAAGGGCATAGGGCTTCGATATTTATTTTCATCGTCTTTGTGTTTATTATTGTTTAGAAAAATGAGAATAGGCCGTTCGATCGACATGTCCCGTTAACGAACGCGCGCTACCTAACGTGACGTATAAAGCGTGGGCTGCCCCACCATCGCGCCATTAGTTCAGCGCCCGTGCGCGCGGTTACACGTATCGTCGGCTCTCGCTCCGCGCTCGCTCTCTCGACTCTATGTGTATACAAGATAGCCAAGAAGCATGCATTTTTGTATTCAATTGCACGATTGGTTTTATCAAGAAACCATCGCGACGGTGGACGCTGCGGGCATCGCAGCACGCCAGCACAAGCAGCAGCAGCGGCGGCCATCGGCGCAGACGCCGCCGCCGCCGCCGCCGCCCCCGAGGGTTCCGGTTGAAGAATTAGCACAACATCTTCAACGATATATACTTACGAAAAAAACAATGTGGACTCGCGGTTATCCTGTGGAAATAGAGTCGAATTCGACTAAAGCTATGATGTATATAAATCCGCCGACTCGGCCCAAACCTCGGCCGGCTACTTCGTGGGATGTGAACGCTCCTGAGTTTGTGCCTGGCTCGCAAACTGACAGTGGACGAAGTTCTTGGGGTTCGACGCCCCGCTCCGATAGTGACGAAGAAGCGGATACAGTGGAACATGTGTGTGTGCGTTGTGATAAAAAATTTAAAATGACTCGTGACGGTGACTATGTTCAGGAGGAGTCATGCTTTCATCATTGGGGTCGTGTAATGGGAAACAGGTACGAGTGCTGCAACAAGTTTGTCGGTGCGAATGGCTGTACTATATCGCGGTTTCACGTATGGAATGGCACGCACGTCGGAATGAACGGGCCGCTCGAGGGATATGTGCGTGCGCGCCTGCCCCGCGGGGGAGTGTATGCAGTGGATGCAGAGATGTGTTACACAACTGCCGGCTTAGAATTGGCCTCCATAGCTTTCATAGCAGTCGATGGCCACATAGTTTACAAGGAGTATGTGAAACCTACTGCGCCAGTTGTGGACTGCAACACTCGTTTCTCCGGCATCCGACCTCGCGACCTACAGACGGCAGAGAAGACACTTCGAGACGTGCAAAACGACATACTCGGCTTTGTGGGCACTGACACAATTTTAATCGGCCACGCATTAGAGAACGATCTCAGAGCGTTGAAGCTACTACACACTACAGTGGTGGATACGAGCGATTTGTATCCACACGCAAGAGGATTTCCTTTGCGGCGATCTTTGCGTTCTCTATCTATCGAAGTACTCGGACGTCCAGTCAGGAATCGAAAAAGTGGTGGCCATTCGCCCGTGGAGGACGCTCGTGCCGCTTTGGACTTAGTACTTCTGATGGTGCACAGGGACCGTGCAGCCTCGAACCAAACTGGATCACGCACATCGACCCAGCTGTCCATGCTGCAGCCATACGATCCTTTGGTCTGTGCCGCGTAGCATACGAGTGATTATATAATTATACGACGACTGTTCCTACGGACAAAAACTGTTATTGTTGACAAATAAAATGTCGAATCTTTAAAATGTGTGAAACGGACTTAGTGACATTATTACGTTGCCGGAGTTCGCGTACATTGTATGTGCCTTCGAATTGCAAGATTTGCAATAAACGTAATATTTTTTAAAAAGAAACAGCATTATTATTTCACCTATATCATGAGTAAGTTACATTTGGCAAATAGAGTTGAATTTTCACATTATTATCAATTATTGCACTTAATGGCACTTTTCACTCTTATATTAACAATGCATTTTCATATTTTGGTTTAGCTGCTCTTTTTTAAATTAATCATTCTTCTTATAAATTCCACATATTACTCACTAAAATTCTTGTCGTCCTCGAAAGCCATTTTGGGACATTGATAAGGCATCAAGTTTAACTCAAACTCATACCAAACCGGTATATTTGTTTTGCTTGTTTGACCGACATTTATACCTATAATAGTGGGTTCGAATCCTGCTAACGGCAAATGTTTGTAAAATCAGATTTTACTTCATAATAATTGGTGTTTATGGAGAATTTATATTGAGTCCTCATTAATACAGTATTAATTTAATAATAGATAACATTTATCTGTGGCTTTAGTAGTATCTTTATTGTGTTCATTATTGTCTGCCAAAGTATGACTAAGCATACGCCGCCTCGCTTATTTATTTTTTCACACGGCTGACTCAACCGAAATACTTCTGTTTTTTCTTGGTAGAATTTCATGACGCTTATATGTATATAAGTATTTCATAATTGATTCACCGTTAAAACTATTATTTTTTCATTCTTTTCATTGTACCTACTAAAACTTGTGCCAGTGGCTGTTTCAAAGACAGTAAAAAAGATAATTCCCCGGACTGATGTTGTGACAAACTTTTGCATTTATCTTTCGAAGGACACTACATATTGGTCTTATTGCAAAGGAATAGTGTTCAGTTTCATTCTTTCTTTTAGCGCAATTAAGGGTGAAATTTCGCATCTATATTTATCTAGCTAGAGATACAAAATAATTGCGCATCGTATTGTTTGCGAGACGCTCTCGTTCATTTCTACTACAATGATAGTTATCATACGACCATGCACTAGCTTTTACATAATCTTATTGCATAACCGATGATGAAACAGCTGGTAGATGAGCACATCTAATGACTTCCATCACAGTTGACTATGAGAAATCGCTGAGCGAAGCCTTTTGCAAATCTTCAATACATTTTTTACAGTGGTTAGTATGCCGATTTTTCGTGCTCCAATAACCTATTTCTTAATGACTTCATTGCGATTAATGTTACCAATAAAAGGTTAATTTGCACCACGACTATGATGTCAAGCTACAATGTCATATTAATGCCCTGTCACGTTCTATTTGTTTCGCTTTGACCTACTAATCAATTAAGCATGTTGTTGACGTCCCAACGCTAAATAGTAAAAAACGTGGAATTTTTAATAGGCGTCATACATATCACCCGGAGTATCGCCCTCATAGCCGGTCATATTATTACGCATTTGTTTACGTTTTTAGTCGCGAAAATAAGTTTTTTATTTGCATTCAAACCTTCAAGTGTCCCAAAACACTTAACAACACATAGTCTATATTACATAAAGTAGACCACTGCGCTTATATTTTTTTATCATTGAGAATTAATCTATGTTTTTCTGTTAAAGATTGCCAACTAAAATTCTACAGAATACATAAACAAGTCTGGCTTATTTACCTGATACGGACTTAATTCTTGTTTTTTAAAAACCCCAATATGAAACAAAAATACATGTTTGTTTGATGACAAACGTCGCATGGTCGTATGATATCGTCGTGTTTGTTTTGATAGACATCTGTTTCGTATCAACAAAGCAATCAGTTGGCTGACGAAATAAAAATATGATTGCAATGAAAGCGGACGCCTCAGCACAACGAGTCACAGCGGCGTCATCGCTTCTTCATCAGAAACACACGTAAAAAATATTTGGGACGTAAGTATGGTTTTATGAAGCTGATAAAGTTTATCAGAAACTCTTGATAAAAATGTGCTCATAGTTGTAATGGCGATAGTAGCAATGAACTTTATCAAGTGAACTGAAACATGGGCGTGTCTTCTACTCATTTTTGACAGATAGGTTTAGTCATAGTTACACTAATGGGGTATGAGGAAACCTAGCTCGTGTCTAATTTTATTATATGTATGACCAGAAACGTTGAGAAGTCGGATCGTTAAGTTTTTGCTTGTAACTTCGACCATGGGAATACTGAGGCAGATATCATGTAAATAATTGACGTTGTCGCACCGACGAGACGCCACGTTACTTCCTACTAGCTACCTACTAAATAGACGCCTCACTTTGTTTCCTCATTTTTAGTTAAGAGTAGTGAAAAATGTTTTCCATTAAATAGTGATTGTTTGCAAAGCAGCAGTTTAGTGGAGTCATGACCTGATAATTTATATTACTTATTTCTAGACGCTTCTAGACTAGCAGCGTAATGTTAATTATACAATATTTATTTTACTTTGTTTATGATAAATTATTCTTCTTCTTGTTTAGAAGTCATAAAACGTTCGCAATATGAAACTGACATCTTTCAGAATAAAGTAAATAATAATAACGAGAAAACCGATTCACAATTTCAATTTCAATAACCTCAAGATAGAGTGTTTTCATTTTACTTTTCTTATATTATTTACTTGTTGTTATTGTCTTATTCAGTTTCAATAAATTGAATATAGTACTTGAACTGTATCTACAGTAACATGCAATCACCAAGAGAAATTCGCAATATTTGAAGGGAATCTAACATAATTTGTTATCTCTCGTCGCATTGTAAACGCACTAAATCACTTTTCAATGTAATAACGTAAGCCATTCGTCTTCCATTTTGCGACAACATATTCACATTCAGGCTTCTTCGAGTTTCGCTTTTCTACAGCAACTTATTATTCAAAGCATCTTGGCCTCTATGGCGCTGTTAGTTTCGCCTCCGTCAATAAGTTTCACAATAATACTTGCACAAAGTGGGGTGTTTCGTCATAGCGTCACAACGGCACGCCCACAAAACCCCCACTTTAGGACACAACTGGTTAGATGACGTTGACACGGTTGTTTTCTTGAATATCGTTCACGCGTTTGATCAAAATTACTGCAAAAGCAGTTTGCACTCCGACGAAACTTACGTTTATAAATATTTCTTGACTGATTTCATTTTGGCATTAAACTTGCACCTTATGCTCTGCATGTAAAACACACGCACGTTCACAGATTCCAGCAATTTCATTTGCAATGAAAACGCAATGTCAACGAACCTCACTCCAGTGAGTCATGAAATGTATGTTAGAACAAATGAATAATTAATACTAGAACGCTGAAATGATTCACATATCCCCAACTGATCAGCTGACAGTATTTGACACCCGTACCCACGATCGGTCGACACACGAAGTTTGGCCTCAACGCAACCTTGAATAAGAATATCACTGTCAGAGATCACTTCTCGCTTCTTATTATTCTCGATTAAGCATCGCCTCCTATTAAGTATGTATGAATCGTGATAAAATTTAAATAAGTATAAACTGTACGTATTTAACGAACATCGATGGCTATTGTGGATACAAGTTTTTGTTTATGACCAGACCACTTCCTAGTTCCCTTGACGAGGCCATTGAACGAAAAGACTTGAACGCGCGCCCGTGGGTATCACATGCTGACTTAATACTACCGATTTTTTTTGCAATATTGTTACAGTCTGATGAAACTAATGTAATTGCATTATACTTCTGCTTTTTTTTTATAAAGCAATTAAATAACGTGTAGATTAACAAAAGATTAAACAATATTACTCATATTATTTATTTTGATACTTATAAGATTTTAAATTCGTAACATAAAATGAAGTGTCATCATTTCACTCAGCTGGCCATCAGACAGTACCATGATTTCTGAGGAATTCATATTATGCGTCTTGGCGTTTATCTCCACGAGCAAAAAGATATGCTTTTTTTTACAACCAGACCGGCAGGTAGTCATTTTATTGGACTTTGGGGTGGGCCTGTTCCGAGAAAGAACTCATACGCTCTGTACATTGCAGATTGAATACTTACCTACATACTTCAAGTATTTCAAAGTTACTTTATCGGGCTTAAGGCGAGGCCAGTTCACGAAATTTACTCTTTCACTATGTCTTTAGAATAAGGTTGAATATTGCATAACTTTAATTGACGCTTCGCCAGAAATTTGACGAATTTTAGTACATTTTTATTGATTTCTGAAATACTGGATCATTTATTAAAAATGTACTCGGTTATTGTGTTAGATCGATAAAAAAGCTATCCTTTTTGCATAAAAAATCATATCACTGTCGTTGAAAATTACGAAATCTGACGATTTGAAATTTATTTTTATAAGTTTTTATGGTGTTATTCAGGATTTTTTTACAGGGTTACCATGCCATTTTTCAATATTCTGTTCGGTTAATTTGCTTCTTTGTTTCTTTTTCAGTCTACAGTAATTATTGTGAAGTAGAATTTTACATCAGTTCTTCACATTGGATGTTCAAAAATCAGACTTTTCATCAGATCGTGAACTGGCCTCGCCTTAAGTCATAAATGTATCTATAAACTCTATCTAAGCTTGAAAATCTTGGTTGTTTTCACTGAGTGTTTTCCTTATGTCTTCAGACCTTAAAGAATTAGCTTGTGTCGTAGTAGCATTAGCTGAGGCTGGGGCCTAGTTGGCCGCACACTTTGTTTTCGTTCTTCTGTTTTGTTTCCTACTTTGTGGCCAATAAACGATTTACTTACTTACTTACTTACTAAAATTAATATTACGTGGTCAGTAGATTTGTCATCGCATAGAGTTGTAAAATGCTTATTGCCTAGGCAACAGTGATTTCCAACAACATAAGTGCCGTGAAATCGACGCCAGCTGAATGTAGCGCAGTTTGAATTCGTAACTGAAATCGAAGGCCTTGGTACAGTGACTCAGTTTCGATATCGGTGGTCCGTTGACCTTTTACAGGTCAGCTTAATGTAACTTATGTTACCTATATATACATTCTTGTCTTTTTTTATTTGGTTTAACCGAAATATTTGAAGTGTATTTGTTTTTTAATAAGCGACTTTTTAAAATAAATTAATAGGCCTCATGGAATATTTGTTAAAAATATTTTAACTGAAAACTATTTTATTGAAATTTAAAACTAATTTTGGATTTCAGTGTATAGGTATTAGGTTCATGTTAGGTTCAGCAATTGTGTCGGTTTAGCAGTTTCGATAGTTAAAAAGATACAATAGCAATACAATTAAATAAAATTAATATATCCATCTGTGGTTTCGACATAAAGTTTATTATCTTATGCTGATATGAATGTTTGCAGTTTTGCACGTTACAAAACACACATGTGTTTTATTATTAATTCCGGTTTGTTTGTATTAATTTTCAAGGGAATACTTTCTTGTAAGACTTATGTAAAAATTGCGAAACTTTGTAAAGGTAATTCTTAAAATATACAAAGGCTGTTTTTTAATTATAAAAGAAGTGTGTAATAAATTCTTGGCTTGTCCTATAAAAAACGTGTTATCAACTTATGTTTATTTATAGGTTACCTACTTATGCCACGTAACAATCGTCATAAACTTAAGAAACTAAACATTTTTTTTAGTCAACAAAAAGTGATAAATAAATAGTCATCTTGGAATTAGAAGAACTATTTATTTTCTCCCAAGTATTTTGTATGAGGTACCTACATCCAGCATCCTATTTTATAAATAAAAAATAGTAGACTATTATTCCTCGAAATTATTGACCCTTTTCTAAAATGACATAAAATTACCACAACATCTTTACAGTCAGTGTCAAGTATTAAACTGTTCGATACGCAAAATTAGAAATCAACTATGATAGAAAACAGAAAGAAAGAAAACCTTATTTTTTTTCTGACGAAAGTGGAATCTGACTAAAACTCCGTGTTCAGAAAAAAAATAGCCTATATTTTGTTATGACGAAAAAGGAATCTGACGAAAGTGTCCTAGATCGAAATAACTACCTATTTATGTATAATTCTCATTTATAGAACTATCCAATTGAATAATATATAACATATGTAAAACACAAAGGATTATAAAACGAGGAAGTAAAATTATCATTAACCGATGATAAATGTAATTGTTATGGTAATGTACTTAGTTAGTTACACATAATTTAAATTATTTATCACGACTGCTGGCTTGGTGATTCAAGGGTGCTTTTGTGTACAAAAAAAGGTGCCCAATATAGATCAGATGTTTAATGTATTTGTGTATCATCATCACCTGATAGTTCAAGCTGTGTGGCCTAGATATCGTGCCGTCGACCTACATATTGAACTAGTCCTTCAAAATGGGTTAGTATATCAAACATGATAAGAATATTCACTTTCAGAAGTGAAAAAACTTTTTACGGATACTACAAATAAAAAAACCAAACCAAACGTCATAAAACTATTAATAAAACCGCTCTATGTGCTATAATATCTATAAGTAGGTATCCGTAAAAAGTGTTTATTTCAATGGTCAGAATACTTTTACACCCAGAATTAATTAATTATTGTACAATTAAGCAAACAATTAATCAGCCTGACCACACCATCACCATTGCATTATCATGTACTTAATCACGTATTAATATGAAAGGCGAGAAAAACTGAAAATTCTTAGCCAAATGTTGAGAATGTGTTCAGTCCATGAAACTGAACAACTTTCTCTAAGGAACACATGACCAAATATGTAAAAAAAAAACAACTATCCATACAAATCAAAGAGATCACGTGATCAATTTAGTATAGGATGACAAAGTTTTGTGCCGAAATTCGGCACATATGTTTCTTAGAGAAAGTTGTTTATTTTCATGGACTGGACACATCCTTGAAATTTGGATGGTAAGTTCAAGATGACCCGATATAACACATAACTTGTCCGAATAATCATCCTTATCGGCACTATAGATCTGTTATAGCTAGTAAGATAGATATAAGTGCTTTTGTTTGAATGACTGTTTGTTGCCAAAAAAGAATAAAGATTTCATAACTTATTGCTTATATTTGAGGCCATGAAAAAACATGATGATTATATTTGTTGCTCACCGCAACAAATATAATAATCAGCACCCTTTAGCACTATAGATTATTGACCGAGCGAGCGCGATGCGAAGCGACTCCGTTTCAGCTTGGGCCAAAATGCTTTCGTATGTATGTCCAGCTGTGCGTCTGATCTCCTCTACAGGTCGCATTTCTCAACTGATTCTCGTGAAATTTTGTAAGCAAGTTCTAAAATTATATAAGTAGATTTTTTGTCGAGGCAGTTTTTCCGAAATTTTGCAAAATAAAATGAACCCCTTCGAAAAATGAAAAAAAATAGAAGCGCCATCTAGCTTCGATAAGATTATAATAAAATAATACCTAGCCTACCAAACAGCACATAGTACCCACTGCTTTTCAAAAGCAATGTCAACCTCGTGGCGACATCTATTAGATTAATTTTTAAACAACATACAATTTGAGCGAGATCCACTAGTAGCTCACTGAGCCACTAGTGGATATTCAGTTCATTTCGTGATGTGATCATTACAATTACAAATCACTGAATTTAGCTCTAGGAAGTTTGAAATAAACGGAAACATAGAAACTGTGACCACAGCGGATGGTTTGTTTGGCTTGCGTTGTGTTTTCAAACAAAATACGATCAAAATATGAAAACGCTTTTCTGCTTATATTTGCGACGGAAACTACTGGCAATGTGAATACTTACATCGAATACACGTGGGGTTTATTTTGGGAACTCTCCCGAGAAAACACTGAAGTATGGCCTCAATAAAATACTCCTCGAGGAAGGTTGGTAGCCTGCCCTTCTCAGACATTCCTGGAAAAAGTATCTGTAAAGTATTTTGCACAGATTATCTTAAACCAGTTTAAAAAGAGTTCTGAATCGGCTGCGGTTTTTAAAAGGGTAGGTAAATGCAACTTCCTCAAAAAAGTTGATAAAAAATAATTTACAGTTTAAAAATAGCGTAATCAGGGGCGATATTTTTGACTTAATGCAACGTTTAAACCATCTATTGTCTCTTAAACAATGAGCTTGTTTGATGTAGAAAAAAAAATATAAAGGAGTTTTTGTTTTGAAACCTTCAGTTGACCTTCATTTTTCACAATATTAATTAAATTTTTGTCTCCGTCAAACACTCGCCAAACTATAGTAAAGTCTAGTGACTAAGTAAAATCTAGGTATTTGGTACAATCTGCTAGATGTTTGAAGAAATCGCCAACTACAGTGCTGTTAAAAAGTACTTTTCTACCTACTCATATAAGGTAACAACTTTTTAGGGCCCATCACTCGGTAACCACTGTTGCATCTGAACATGGACCATCAACAGATCTTATTCTTCGACAAAAACAAACTTAAGAGTAGTTCAATTTTCTTGTACTTTTTGAATAGAAAAAGGTTCTACTTACATATGGCGGCCACACACGACCGAGTATAGCATCAAGTTCGCAGCAAACTTGATACGGCGTCCATATAGAACAGCGTCGCTTAAGGCCAGTATATTCCAAAAACTCTGTCTTTGTCTTTTTCTTTACGTGTGAAGAGTAATGAAAATAACCTCACTTTTTCATTTTTTCAATGTTTTTGTTGTTATTTTGAACATAAAGTCACTTTTTGAAAAAGTAACCTATGAATATTCTTCTATAATTCTCATTCCTAAATTTTCTATATATTATTCATGAATAAGGAATTAATAAACTTTAAGTATTATCCAAAAAATACAAAATTAATGAAAATTTTCTTTGTCTTTGCATATTTTTATAGTCTAGTAAAGATACGAATATCGTATTTTTAACCGTAAAATAATCAAGATCGTTTATGAAACTTTAACATAATATTTTTATCTGCTCAAAATAAAGAATATTTGATTGTTTATTGTTGAATCAAAAATGGGCCAATTTCGAATATACTGGCCTTAACCACTCCTAAGGTTAAAATCGCTTGCACGCCGCGCCGTTACAACACACGTTTAGTTCGTGCAGGGACGCACCCGAATTTTGTTGCTAACAGGGCCCTATTTAATAAACTTGACAATTTGTCACCTGTCATGACATTTGTATATCCATTTCGTTAACCAATTTGAAAATTGAAAAAAACTACTCATAGTCATAGCTACACCGCAACGTTAACCAAATTTTCATGACAATTGACAAATTGTCACGTTATTAAATAGGGCCCTGGTTAGCGACGCTGCTGTTGCCGATAGTACATGGCTATCAGTATGCAGTCAACGTGGACGCACTGCAAGTCGTTTCAAGTCCACTGCAAACTTCACCAAAAACTTGATCGAGTATAATGCCTTGGTTATCTACTTCAAATGTGACAAATACTTTCTTATCACCAGTGATATTTGTATCCAGATGGTTCAGTCCTCCTATGGGACATTCGGGACCTCAACCAGAAGGAGCACAAGACCCTGCGCGTGAACATCGAGTTCGACCACGCGTCCCACGTGGCCTGGAGCCCTGACTCCAAGGCTTTCATCGTACACACTGTGAGGGAGAATCACATCGTGGTGTTCAAGATAGAGAAGAAAAAGGACGGCGGTATTAGCTCTGCCACGCCTGTCATCACGTTTGAAAAGGTAAGTTGCTAATTTATAAGTTTAGGTATCATTTTTAGGGGTTTTTTATTTTCTAAACACTAGACATAATTTATATTTCGATTTTCTGAGTTATACCTACCAAGCAATTCCCACTCTTTATTACATTGAATGAAACGTAGCGTAGATTATTTATGAAAGTGTACTTTTTAAAAAGTTTTCCATTTTCTTCATATTTAAATTCTAAAGCAAACTATTCATTATTACATCTTTGACTTTAACTATCAGGTATTCCTATTGATTTTATTTGTTTAATTCAATGGTACCTACCTGAACTCTGATATATAATATACAGTATAAAAGCTGAGAAGATTTACTTCTTACTACGTTGCGTATGAAATCGAGCACAAAGTATAACAGATACGAAACGCAAGAAACAGTGTCATTAGGTTAAGTAGAGAAATACAAAAATAATTGTGCATTGTGCACAAGACATGCGTCGATTGTATCTCATGCGATAAATTGACGTAGGTGAAACTAACGTAAGTGTCGCAACACTAGTAACTGTGCAATTTAAAAAATATTATAACGGATCTGTTTGATTAACTTTTAATGTAGATGTGTACTTTAAAAGCGATTATTATCGAACGGTTTTGGTGATTTTGAATGATGCAATTCACAGTCGTGTTAGAAATGACACGATGGATGATATAAAGAAAGTATAAAAAGAATGCTTAACAAAAATGGTGTATCAGTCTCACCTACTTACACATATAAAAACACTTGTAGAGATACATTTAAGCTTGCAAACATACTACATAAAGAGATCTTGAAGTGAGGCGAACTGATAAGAAAGAAAGTGTTAATAAAGGATAAATGATAATTTATTCGCAAAAAACATGGAAGGAGCCAAATTATTTAGATGACGCAACACTAAAATCAATTAAAATTTGTCCTCAACTTTGTATTGTATAGAATCGTCGTTGTTTTGGCAACGCGCAATGTCACATTCACCCGTATTTTGATCAGTAAATTAATATGTTTATACAATGGCAGTACGTGTTTGTACACTCAAGTTCGGGACAGTGATCTGATGGAGTTCGGTACAGATTGACGCAATATCGTGAAATACGCATTGGCTTTAAATATAGTGGGGCCGAATTTAGGTGGGCGGGGGGATATTGTAAACGCATATTCGGATCAACGCCCCTAGTTATCTTTGGAAACCACTGGCTTATTGAATTACTTTCCAGTGTTATGGTTGCTATAAAATTAAGTCGGCTAAAATACACCGCGGTAAAGAGAACACTCCTGACTTTCTTATAATAATCTGTTTCTACTGGCTAAAGAATAAGTTAAGAAGTCACTGACATAATAACATCCTCTTTTTTTTGAAGTCGGTCAAAATAAACAGTCGTTTTCATAGCATAGTAGTAGTAAACATACTAAGGCGTATATAGGTAGTCTTTGTAAGATAAATCATAGACCATATACTGAGACTGAGAGCTATGACTTAGGACATGTATGGCGAGCTTTTAATTATTGCACCTTGGCTTATCAGTATACCTTATAGCATTCTTGAGATGAGACTGCGACACTTAACTACCGCTTTTGAATTGCGCTAACAGCTTATAAAATATATGGCTCACTTAAGATTGGATGAAGGGCAGCTGTTTCAGTTATCAGACCTGCTCCTGATATGGAGCTTATCACGTGACATATATAATTTCATACTACGTCTGTTCCATTTTTTATAAAACCAGGGTGACAATTTGGTGTCCATGTCCATTACGTCATCCAATTTGAAAGTAGAAAATATACTGATCAAACCGCGCACAGACATCGCAATGTATAACGAATTGTCATTGTAATTTACAATTATTGTCACGTTTATTAAATAGGGCTCATGATATGTGCTATCTTGAACCTATCTAAAACAACACCGCACATTCGCTTTGAAATATGTAAAAAAATAAAATAATTCTGAAAACAATAGACCCATTGATCCCGCCGGAGAAAATGTTTTGATGGCTAGTCGGATTTGTTATATTATATCATAATATAATATTATGTATATACAACGTGTAGGGGTTTCTGACTTGTCGGCAATAGCTTAGTAACAGATACAGCATGTAGAAAATGTTAAAAACGTAAAAATGATTATTGTGGCTGTTTTTTACAGGCAGACTGGGAGCGTTACTAAATATACGAAATTTAATTTATTGTCGCATTGTCCTCTCCACTTTGTATAAAAATAAATAGCTATTTAAAAACAACACATGAGTATCCATTAAGGAATATCGACCCAATACTGAATTTGCTAATAATGAGGTCGTCCAATTTATAAATTAGGTTACATTGATTGCAATAGTTCTAATTTAATAATATATGTCGCTATATCATATCGCGTACTTAATGTAAGGTGATTAGTGTTATTTACCGTGCATAGTTAAAAGTTTTTAAATTTGAGATTTTTGCATTCACAATGCTATTTTTATACAATACTAAATAATATACTAGAAAAAATACGACTCGCACCAGATCAATACTCAGACGAGAATCGAACCCGCGACCTTTGGATATCCGGTCCAATGCTCTGACCGCTGAGCTACCGAGTCACTAGTGACATCGTCGAATTTCTTCTATTATATCCTACTCTTACGCTGCAAGCCAGCGTTATTTCACCAATGTGAGGAATTACCTCGACATTCAATTGAATTATCTTTCCAGATATTTGGCAATCGATTAAGATGAAATAGCTATATATTTTTTTAAATTTGAGATTTTTGCATTCACAATGCTATTTTTATACAATACTAAATAATCGGTAGCTCAGCGGTCAGAGCATTGGACCGGATATCCAAAGGTCGCGGGTTCGATTCCCGTCTGAGTATTGATCTGGTGCGAGTCGTATTTTTTCTAGTATATTATTTAGTATTGTATAAAAATAGCATTGTGAATGCAAAAATCTTAAATTTAAAAAATTACATAGCTATTTCATCTTAATCGATTGCCAAATATCTGGAAAGATAATTCAATTGAATTGAATGTCGAGGTGAGATGGTGGCAGCTAGCCAGGCGGACTTACATAAACCCTACCACCAATCAAACCGGGTACAAATTCTACCCCCCTCCTGGGAATCGAACCCGGGACTCCTACGTCTGACACGGATGGGCGAACCACTAGACCACAGAGGTTAAAAGTACATGTCTTCTATTGTTGTTAGAGGCCTCGAATGTCAAGATAGTCATGATCCTGCGTCCAATTTCTGATAGGAGTGGAACGGCATTGTTTATTTTCACAACTTACTTTAGCTGAAATTAGTCTAGCTATAGTTAGTGCCAGATTATAACAAAACAACCTTATATTCCGACCGAGGATAGCTAAGAAAAGCCAGATAAGTATTTGTTGTTCCTATTATCTTCTATATTAACAGATGATATTTATTTAAAAGCTTTTAAAGTACTTTGCATTATATGTAAGAAATGACGTCAGAGCAGCATCATAATGGTATGCATTCGAATAAAAACGAACTAAATAGGTCAACGCTAATAATCTGCAAGGTATTCAGCCGAGTATCTATTTCTGTTTTGCTTATTAAAAAACAATATTTCCGATGAAATAATGAGATGATATTGGAATCAAACATTCAATATGGGCCAATTTCTGACGTTAACGGATATCGGATTAACGGATAAGTTTCTGATTTAATTTTATTGTCAGATAAATTTATTAAACCAAACAAGGTAAGTACTGTACGGAACGGAACTCATTATCTTAGCAACTGGCTGGTTGCGAATTGAGAAATGCTTTTCCCCCGTGTCGCAACTATGTAAGTTTAGGAACTTTTTAATATTTTTTCGCAACCAAATTGCGTTTAAGGAAAAAGTTATTTCGAAAACGCAGTTGCGAAAACGGCCGGAGGGGTAAAACAAGCCCTTTATAAAATAAATACAATAGCGAACAACAACCGGGTAAGCCTTCTTTCCTTGTACTCCATAAAAACGTTTAGTAAAACGTAGTACTTTGCTTTTTTATGTTACGGTAGAGTTTAATAGAACACGTGCGAAAGCAATTGTTTTGAACAAAAGATTGAAGGCCTCAGTATTTTTGGTAGAACTATATATTTACCTGATAAACTAACAAACCCTTTTCGTTTTTTGTTAAAAGACGCGACAGAAATGTTGTTGAATGGTTTTAAAACCTAATTGGTTAAAGAATTTGACTAAGGCTGGGTTTCTGAGGTACTATATCGGAGGTTTATTTGTTCGATAAGGGGACCCCATTATCTGATTTTAAGTCAATTTAATAAATGAAACCAGATAATTTGGACCCCTTATCGAAAAGATAAACCGATAATGAACCTCAGAAACCGGGCATAATTATGTAATAACATTGTATGGCGATAATTAAAATGTGATGTGATAATTAAACTTTCTCTAATAGAAATAAAATTGCTCATTAAATATAATTTGATAGAATAAGCGTTCTTCCAAATTTTTATCAAATCCTTTCTAATACCAAAAATTAATACCAATGGTATTTGTTTACTGTCGTAATATTTTTTTATTCCTTACAAATATACCAAAACATAACATTTGGTACAGTCATAGAAACAAATTATTACTGATCTCATAGCATTAAACTGATTCGTTTATGAATGGTATTCATTCGTACCTAATAGAAAATTAATTATGATAATAAACAAATACCGTTGGTATTATACTATAGTATTGTTGTTAGAAAGGAATAGATTCAAATTTTAGTTCAAAGTAAGATATGTAGCAAACAATGTCTAGGCATTACGTGTTAGGGCGTCCGCTGCGTTAAGCGGGATCCCGCCGCGGGTACACGGCGCGGGAATATACATTGCTGGTTTTCTGACGGACAAATGCTTGCAGAGCATGAGTAAGCTCTAATCTATAACTCAGCGGACGCCCTTAGGTATTATTTCAGCAGTGCAGTGGTGGCATGTGACATTTTAAGCACTGTGCTCATAATTTGTATTTTTTTAATAAATAATCAATTTTTATATATACCAATACCAATTTTTTAATAAATAATAGGTACTTACATAAATAATCCTAATCGAAAAACGCTACTTTAGGGATGGTGAAGGTTAAAACTTAAGTGTTAATAATAATCAATAATTTATCGCTTCAACATAATTTGCATTTAAGCACGTACATTACGATGAGAATACAGCCTCTAGATATAATAAACTAATAGAGTAATAATTAATCCCTTATAGTTATAAGTCTTCAAATAGTTTTACAAACGTAATTTATTCTTAGTAGATGCTTAACTTAATAGATAGTTAAGGGGTCGTTCATTAATCACGTGAGGCTCGCAAGAGAGAAAAAAACACAAAATATCACAAAGGGAGAGGGGGGAAGGAGTGAGATATCACGACAATTAATTTTTTCGTTGAACGTGCGATTTTGTAACCAAAACAATCGACATTTTTAAGGTAAGTAAGTACCTACTATGATTTTATGAAAGCTTCCATAAAAGCGATGCTCTTGACAAGTATCATGATGACACTATTAATTTAAACTGGTCATCCGGTTTGTATAGATCTTTATGTCTTTTGTTATTTTGATGTGTCTTTGTTCGGTAAATATTGTACAAAATAAAATTAGTATTAATAAAAGAGATGTACTCAATCAAAAATTAAAATTTTGTAACATTACAACAAAAAGATTAATATTTCATTGTTAAATACAATAAACTTGAAATTGACGTCTTTCATATACTCAAACATTTGCAATATGTTTTGCATTGACTAAGAAATGAGTAAGTATTATATGACAATAATGTACAGTACGACCTGCGATGTTGGTCAACGTGTCAAAGTAAAATTTACAAATACGAACCTTATGTGTTTGAACTCAAGGACCCGAACTGTCGAAGTCCATCGTTAATGTTACATCATAATAGTTGACTTAAAACCACAGACTTAAACCATTGATGAGAGATTCATATAGTGGCGAAACCTTTGTCTCGAGCGCAAATGCAAACAAATGACGACTAGTATAATATTAATCTTATTGGCCTTTGTGAAGTTAGCCACTATGCGCGATTTGCGCACTGCGCATCCTCTTTAGTAAAAAGCTTTTGATAGTTGTCATACGTCTTCTAAATTTAAATAGTTATTTAAATATATGTTGTCTTATCAAATCAATGTTTCACTAATATTAGTGATTTCTTTCGTAATCTATGTGTCGAAAACCATTTGTAGTATTTCAATTAAAGAATTGGGTAAAGTAATTTACCAAATAAGACAAGTAAGGATAAATACTCGTAGACTATATTATAGATAGTTTCAATTATTTATTTCAACAATTTATTTTTACATAATACTATTTATTTTTATTGTAATTTTTTTACGAGTTTTTTTCAGTTCTTTTTAAGTCTATGGTTGTTCAGACCTTGATGACGTCGCCTTTGTATTAAACTTGCAAAATTGCACGGGTTTCAGAGTTCCAGGTTACTTCACTGGATTTTTTTATAAATAAACACAAAAGACTATACCTAGGTAGGTACTTATTGCGAAAGTTGAGGCTGCGAAATGATTCTCTGAATCGTGGAATAAATTACAGAAAGAACTAAAGAACTTAGTTGTTGCCATTTCTATTTTTACCTTCGTTTAGCGTAATATTTGTTTTGCACTGAAATCAAACAAGTTACTTGAAATTTCTTTGGTTAATTTTCATGTTTTTATATTCTCTACCTACTTATTGCGAAAGTTGAGGCTGCGAAATGATTTTGTAAATTGTGAAATAAAATTACAGAAATGGTTTTTACCTTTGTTAAGCGTAGGTAATATTTGTTTCCCAATATTCAAACCAGTTAGATGAAATTTCGTTTATTCATTTTAATTTTTTTTATATCCTCTACTTATGCAGTTAACTAGCGACCGTCTGCGACTTCGTCTGCGTGGACAGTTTTTTCTTTGTCCCTCGGGAACGTGTAAGTATGTAAAATTTCATTATGATCGATTCATCAAACGAAAAATTTGTAAGAATAGTAAGGATATGTAAGTATATAGTACTTATAGGAATCAATAAGAATGAGGACAAGGCTTGTTAAGACAACAAGCATTTTACATTTTTTTTATTTCAAGGCCCTGTAATGCCACTATAATATCGCTTATGTTGAAAAAAAATACTGTCCCCCCATCTTCAAAGTTTGCAAAGAGAAAAATCTGTGATAGCCGTTTATGTAAAGATTACAGGAAAAATAAAACGATGTCTCAATATTATAAACCACACACACTTTTTAGAAATTCAAAAAAATCATTAGTCTATACCAGCCAACAGATGGCCCTGTCCTAAGAAAAATTAAATTAGTTCCACTATCAGTCAAGAGATGGCGCTGGCCTAAGAAAAAAATGTAGTTCCACATCGGCCAAGAGATGGTGCTGACTTAATACTGTCTGCAGTGTATTTATTATGATGGTACGGAAACCCTCGGTGCGCGAGTCCGACTCGTTCTTGACCAGTTTTTTTTATTTTAAGGCCCTGTAATGTCACTATAATATCGCTAACTTTATGTTAAATCGGTCAAATGTCACTACGAATACGAACGCATTTCAATGAGTCACCGTGCAGAAAATTAGTGCAATGAATTTCCGTTTAATGACTACTACACTACTGCCAGTATTATTCATTTCACTTGCTTATCAGTTTACACCTTGAGAAGCCTTTGTTCGTGCACAAGACGTGGGCACGTTCCTAACAAGCCCTTGAAAGCGTTTGCAATAATATAATTATTAAGTATATACTTATTATAATATCTTTGATTGTCCTTTATAACTTGCATTTCCAGAAAGTCAAGTAGGTACGGTATTATCTCGAGAGTATTTTTCAACGCAATAGTATCGTAGTGATAGCCTAGTATGTTTTGGCTTTTGATCGAGTGAACTCATTAAGTTATGTTCCTAAATTGTTCCTAAAAGATGTCCTTAATGGGTGTAAAAAAACAGGACGGTTCAAATATACCATCTTACTTACCTATCACTACTTTTCACATTTGCATTAAAGTCGGACTTGACTGACTTTTTTTGCAATCCTTGATCAATTTCTACTGGTATTTATTTCATTAGGTACCTCTACCTATACCTATTCTTGTATTTATCAACCTATTCTATCCATTTCAACTCTCTCTTAATAACAGATTTAATGAATCGCGTTTGTCATTAATCCGTGCTTCACTTTCTCTCGCTTAATTTTGCAGTGTGTTTGTGTTTTAATTTGACATTTTAAAACAACACAATATATAATACTAAATAATATGCTAAAAAAATACGACTCGCACCAGATCAATACTCAGACGGGAATTAACCCGCGACCTTTGGATATCCGGTCCAATGCTCTGACCGCTGAGCTACCGAGTCACTAGTGACATCGCCGAATTTCTTCTAGTATATCCTACTCTTACACTGCAAGCCAGCGTTATTTCACCAATGTGAGGAATTACCTCGACATTCAATCGAAATATCTTTCCAGATATTTGGCAATCGATTAAGATGAAATAGCTATATAATTTTTAATTTTGAGATTTTTGCATTCACAATGCTATTTTTACACAATACTAAATAATATGCTAGAAAAAATACGACTCGCACCAGATCAATACTCAGATGGGAATCGAACCCAAACGGATATCCAAAGATCGCGAGTTCGATTCCCGTCTGAGTATTGATCTGGTGCGAGTCGTATTTTTTCTAGCATATTATTTAGTATTGTGTAAAAATAGCATTGTGAATGCAAAAATCTCAAATTTAAAAACACAATATATCTTAAAATCAAAACTGACTAAGAACTGAAATTAACTCATAGAGCAATCAACAATAATCTTCAAACACCGGAAGATAACGTGTTTGTACGCGTACTCTAGATCAAATAGGGATGAAGGTCAGTTTGATAAGATTAAACAAGAGTGCACGTTAAAGGATAAACCATAGCAAACTGTTTATTGATGTGTACACTAAGATTTCTCATGGCTGTCGCACGTGACGTTTAAGGCATGGTGTCCATAGAATCCATCTGATAAAAGCTAAGGGCCCTTGCTCCATAATCCGAATCGTACTAGTAAACGCAACGCAATAATCACATCAATCTTCAATCAATCTCAATCATCAATCTTATTCCGATCGGTTACCCCAAAGAATCAACCCTGAGGTGAATTCTAGGAAACGTATATCGGAGAATTACTCGCTAGCATAGGGAGAATCCTAGCTTAGACATAGGTTTCCCAGAATTCACCTCATCAGGGTGGATTCTTTGGGGTAACAGTGACGGTAACAGTGCTTTTCAGTGGAAGCTTAGTATATGGAGGAAGGAGGTCAAATCATTACAATCCTTACCATAATGATTTGGCTATAGTTCCAAATTGATATGAATGACTGCGTTTACCAAGCTTATACTATGTACTCTGATTATAATAGCATATTATGGATTAAGAGCTAGCCCTGGAAATACAGGTATAATAATAAAGGTTCGCGAAAAAGTGGTAAAATTTGATGCCGCCTGGCACTACTTTCCCATAGTCAAAATGCCTGGCAATGTTATATTCGATTTAGATATATGATCGGCTAGCTTTTATACCACACCAAATCCAGAGGTCTGTAAATTGTACCACAGGTCTGTAAATTGTATACCTTCAATCAGTTCCTTCAAGCTGAGGTAGGTCCTAGTTAGCCCTAAGACCTGTTTTTTGTGAAATTTTTAGCTTTATTTAATTATTGTAACGTGTGGTCTTTGAGTTAATAAAAAATATATATCTCTCTCTCTCTCTCTCTCAGTTTTTCAGCCCCCTTGTTGCCCAACCACTCCCACCCCCACCACCACCACTGAAAATCTGCAAAGTGCCCGGATCTGTTAATAATGATAGTATTTACTAACAAAATAGGTTTCGCCGCTCTGTAAATTGTATACGTATTTCCGGGGCTAGCTCGCGTTATCGCCGTTTGTATGGAGACCGTTTGCTTGACAATCCTCTTAATCCATTACTGTTTTGAAACGGCGTTGTTCGGTTAGTTAAAAAAATATTAAATGGATTGCAATGCAATCAGGCAGACAAATAGTTTGTGCGTAGAGAGTGCACGCTGCAGAATATGTTAAATATTTAAAGAATTAAATACATAGTCATGTCGTAGTAAAAGCTGGTATACTTCAGTTTTGGTACCAAAAGCTAACTTTTATGGCAGTCCCTAATCTTCATTGGTCTATAAATATGCCACAGTTGGAGGTAAACAACTTCGAAAGCGCATTTGGCTTTTTTCGTCGTCGCGCTAACATGTTTTTGGTACTATAGTCGGTTCTAGTAAAAAAACACAGACGACAAATCAATTGTACTCACGAATCTCACGATAGTGATTGACGATTATAACTACTGTGTGTTCAAAACATTATTAGGTACCAAACGCTTAGTTAGAGAATGGAATGACTAATGTACTTTTTATGAGGCGAATTACAATAATAATTTGTTTTTATTCAGATAACAAAGATCCATTATTGTTAGTAGAGACATAAAAATATGTTAGTTTCTTTAAAAAATCTATAGGTTCAAATCAATTACTTATTTAATTAAAATTAGGAATAAAAATTATCACAGATACAAATTGTCAGATGTAAAATGATTAAAATAAATAATATAAAAAAAAAACATTAAAATTAAAATTCACATCATCAATAATAAATATTAAATCATTAAAAATTAATATGATTAAAAACACATGAATAAATAATTAGGTAGGTAATTGACACAAAAATATTCTGCAACATTTGTGAAAAAAATATATTCATCGCACAAGACAATCGAATTTAATTTAAAAAGGATAAAATCTTAATCGATGAGAAGGAAACAAAATCGATACAAATCAATATCATACGATAAAAAATAGCTTTCAATTTAAAAAAAAACCGCATTGAAATCGCTTGATCCGTTGAGGCACTACGAATTACGATGATAGGTATGATACATACAGAGACGGACAACGGCTTCAAACTTATAACACCCACTTTGCGCTGCGTCGGGTTACTTAATTAATAAGCTCATTTTGAAAAGTACGCTTTTCTTAAATGTATAATGTATATTGTGCACAAAATATGAATTAAAAATCAAGTAGGTACTATGATTTGAAGCGTGTCTTGAGTTTTAGACATATTTTAGACAATTATTGTCTGCGACTATTAAAGTTCTACCAGATTAGCGTCTCGTATAAAAACTAGGACAAGGTTTCTTGTAGTACCTCACAATTGAGTTTTCAAGACTTTATTAGAATTAACGAGCCAGCCACTTAGTAAAATCGAAAATACACATTCTATTCTTCTGGCTTTTAGATAGTAGAAAACTCATAAATAAAAAAAAATGCTTATTTGTTGAACGTTAAAGTTGTTTAGAATCGATAGAAATGTATTGTAAGAAATTTTTGTAAGTATAATTTCATACAATGTGTTTTTTTAACAGTGATCAAATTTTGTGGTATGGCTTAGACCATCAAACTAAACAACTTTGTCTATGGGACCAACTTAATCAGATCAAAAAAATATTCAGCTGTTCCATAGAAAACATCAATATCACTCGACCAAAATGTATGGAACAGCTGATATTTTTTTTGCTCTGATTAAGTTGGTCTCATAGACGAAGTTGTTCAGTTTGATGGTCTAAGCCACACCACGAGATCTTAGGCTTATACGTAAAACGAAAATCTTCATGACCCACAAGTTAGTTTAGGTGGGTGACGCGCCTAATTGTAGTGGTTACCTCACAATGGCTGGCAACCTTGGCAGCACAGCCTTTGTTTCGTGTCGTAAACTTGATCGTTGGTTTATCGCCAATGGATTATGAAAGGCAATCTTCGTGCAATTACTAAGCAATTACTGCACGCATCCGTTGATAATACGTATCTTTCACTGATTATAGTTTTAGAACATTACATAGCGCCGATAAGATAAACATTTCGAGTCCTATTAAGTAATGAAGTTAAAACTAACAGACTAGTATTTCGCCATCCCGAATAAAAAAGCTTCTAAAATTTAAATCTTCATTCGCCTTTTACAGAATACTGAATTTTGTCATTATAGGAGTTTCCACATTGCAATTCATTTAGGTTTGCTTCAATCGAATGGGACACTCAATCGAATCCAATCAGAATGTATGGTAATCACAATTAATTGAACCAGATGGTATGCCAGACGGTAATATCTAACGCCATAATGTCATATCTGGCTACATAGTCGAAATCCAATTAATTAGTGTTGGTTATGTGTAATGTTGTGATTATTACATTGTATATTCATAGATACCTACTGTGTAAATGCAAGTCATTATTATTATCTAACATTAATAAGATAGCTTGTGTGCACGATGCATATACGTAAATAATAATAAAAAGTATTACTGTATATTGTTATGACAACAATAGGTCATATAACTATGCATTAATAGCTTTGAACAAACAATATTATATATACTTCCAAATTTACAAAAGTACTTCTATAAATAATGTAATTAGTAAAGATATGCGAGCCATTCACAAATAAATGAAAAACTAATCTTATATTTCAATAATAGTTTGATTGAAAGTGTATCATAATTCATTACATTATATTTGTATCAGTGCACTTATTTTTGGCTGTCTAATCGCCGAATACTCAAAGGCTTCTTAGTTAAAATCTTAAGTTAAGGTCTCCTTAACTTTAAGGAAGCTTTCAGTTTCATAGAGTTTCGGTCAAATCTGACAACTTTTTTGAATTGAAGGTAGCCTTAACTTAAAGATTCGTTTGAGTATTAGTCCTTAACGGCCAAATACTCAAACGAATCTTAAAGTTAAGATAAGGAGACCTTAACTTAAGATTTTAGCTAAGAAGCCTTTGAGTATTCGGACGTTAATAAGTAAATAAATAGTATTGTATACCGCGTTACTGAGAAAATTGAGTTTTCCAGAAACTTATTATTATTTTTAACTTATAAGAAATATACAGAGTGCGGTTGACCGCTAATTACCTACTACTTGAAAGTCACCGTTTTGCGATGGTTAATAATCCTTGATGTCTGTGGTTCTTCCGGCGGACAACACTTGCACCAAATAATATGCACCAATTAAAAACATCAGTGAAAGCCAAAACACATTGTTCCCATCTTCTTTAGTAAAGAGTTTATATTCCATCACCTAATGGGGAATGTCCGAAAAAAATCATTTCAGCTGAATATTTTTTATAGGTAGAAATCAGCTCCCTTAGTAATAGAAAAAAGTTTCAGAATTTTCGGTTGCGTGAAAATTAAAAAAAAAAAAAAAATCACTTCGACTTCACAAATGTACAAAAGTAACAGCAGAATGGAAATTACACCTTTGCTACCACCTCTACCACAACAACAACACGTGTATTAAAAAAAAGTTTTGACGTTTTGTGTTGAAACTTTTTTTATACCATGTTGTCGTTGTGGCAGAGGTATAATCTCCATTCTGCTGTTACTTTCATGCATTTGTGAAGTCGAAATAAAATTATTAAAAAAAAAAAATATCACGCAACCGAAAATTATGAAACTTTTTTCTATTACTAAGGGAGCTTATAAAAAAACATTCAGCCGATTTGTTTTTTTTCGGACATTCCCCATTTACACTAGATTAAAACTCAATATGCATGAGCTAGATTTGAAAACATCAATCAAAGCCAAAAGACTGTGTTCCCAAATTCCTTAGCAAATAGTCGATATTCCTTCACCTAATTAATTTCTTGCATTTTATTTCGTTACACATAGGTAACAATTATCTATGCTATGGACAATTGGACATGTGTCATGGTGCCGTAAATTTTAAATCATTAGTCATACAAATGCGGCAAACAAAGCGTGAAATGCGATATAGTATGTAGAGCGGTTTGCCCCTGAAACTGAAACGCTGTAGGTATTAGTCATTATTTATCAGCCTATTTCATACCGTAAATGGCAAACGGAGTATGATTAACCAGCGTTTAGCAATGGACGCCCTGACCTAAAGAAATTGCGGCAATATTATATCTTACCAAAAACTGACGGGATTTCTCACTCTTCCGTGATAACCATTATGAAACAATAATAGTTTTATCTGAGCTATTAAGCATGTTTCTTATTGCCTCTATACTGTGCTGTGTTGAAATGAAGGCCTTAAAACGTGCCATAATAATAACGATACTACTAAAAAGCTCTTATTGACTATGCAAGACTTCTGACTTAACAAATTGAAGCAGATTAACAAAATAAACTTGCAGTTTAGAATAATTTAATGGAGAATTAATGATTAGAAAGACAGTCCAACCAAACCACTCTCTTTTAAAAAACTTTGGCAAGTTGGAAAACCGAAAAACATTTCTTGTAAAAATTAAATATAAAATATAAGAAGATTATGAAATCAGAAACCAATTTGAGATAATATATGTTGATTTAACAGAAATACTGAAATACAGAATGAAATGAAATTGGAAAAACAGCCTCAACCATTATGAAACGATTAAAAAACACTTTTCTTCGACTACATTTTAAAGTGAGTAATATATACGATTACTTAACTGTACCAAACAAAATGTAAATAGTGTAAACCAGCCAAGCGTAAGTACTGCGGTACGTATGTCTTGAAACGTTCGTGTAATATTAGGTAAGATCCTGTGGTTATTTGATTCTTTAACAAGTTTCGTTTATACGTTTTTGTTTGCAATTCAAAAATGTTACACACAACCTAAAACGGACAAAAGTGTACAAGACCTTTAAGTTTTACCCGAACGATAAAATACAATCATCCTTATAGCAGTGTAGGCAGAACAAAGTTTTTGGAGGAAGGTCAGTACAAAACGTCTTTTATCTTGAATTACGTATCATCTACGTCGAAACCACCGTGGTATACGTAGGAGTCTGAAGGCAAACCCCAACAACAAAACACTGATTCATACACTTGTATTGTACGTATAAGTGAAGAGGATTTTATAAATTACATTTGCTAAATTAACATGTTTTCCTGGTAACTTATACCATAATATGCTACATTTTGTGGTCATCCGTTTAACCCACCTTTGTTTTTTTTAAACCACCTACACACCACACCACAATTATCAACAACAAAAAAACGTCACAGACCTAAATTGTCATTTTAATAAGTTATTAAGTCTTAAATCATCTATCGTGGAAGTTTTTCTTCGAATTATGTTCAGAGTAGGAATTGTTATATTTTTTCTTTTTAGAGTTTTAAAAAATAACCAGCACCTTGAATGCTTTTCCTAACAAACGATGCGCCGTAAAATTGATGCGGAAATAGAATCAATACCCTCAACAAGACTATGACGAAAGTAAATAGCAATATCTCGAGAAACTACAGATTTACAAGTACATTTCCGATACTGTATAAATATTTACATACATAATTTACTTATGAACGTTACTCACACATCTTTCCTCTGATATTGCTGATAAGAGTACAATGTAATTAACAATATTTACATCAATATTGTCCTTTATTATCTTAATTTATTATAATGTAATCGTTCATTGCAAGGTGGATAATGTAACGTCGTCGTAATGACGAAATAGCCAATTTAAACATCTATACAAAAGGTGATTCTGAGAAAATTTACAAAAGGAAACGTAACGTTATTGTTTTTAATATTAAGTTCAAATCACGTATTATTCACATTTTGATGTTCGTTGTATGTGAAACGGAGATGGCGTCTTTGTGATTGATACATTGATGCATCGGGTTGTGACGTCAATGTTGTATCTATCCAGCGAACTAAAATCTATGGAAGTGTAATTGCAAACAAATATTGCTTAAAAATGGCACCACGGGGCCGCAAAAGTACAATCCGCTCAGCTTTAGTCGGGCTATCCACGCACCCGGTGACTGACGTTAGCGTTCTGTACAATAATTGCCGTTTGTATTGTACAGAGAAAGAGAAAGTTTATTAGAAATGACATCCTGTGTAGTCAAATGATGTAAAAGACGCAAAGAAGGTACTAAAATATGCAGAAATAACGTATCATATTTTTTTGTTTAAGTATAGAAAATATGAGTATACAAATTATGGTCGCTAATAATAAGCAACCCAGTGCTCAGACGCTTTGTGCAGCATAATTAAATGCTAGCATTTTTAGCTCCATCCACTTAGTTGTACTTTTCGCGTGATGCCATTTTTAAGCGCAATGCTTGTTCCATAGATTTTAGTTCGCTGTATCTATCCACCGTACAAATAGGTGACTACACGCATTCATAATGTGCTCCAGATATTGGATACTCTGGTCGGGACAGGAATACTCAATGATCGACAGTGATAAACGGCTACTAAACAGAGTATCCCTAGTACTCACAACTAGTTGCTGAGATTTTCACGCGTTTTGTATCCCTCCAAGTTGAAGTAACTAACACTTTGACGTAACAATAAATAACAGGATTCCATACATCCCCGATGATAGTCAAACACGATAGGCTTCAACTATCGAATTAATTTCTAATAACAACTTATTCAATAAAAACCTCTGAGGGCGCCAATTTCGGTCAGATTATCAATATCGCGGTTAGAGTCTTAGTTTAAAAGATTGTCAATGACTTCGATTTCACCCTGTATAACAGCACTATTATAAACGTTTTATATTACGACTAGCCGCGACTTCGTCTGCGTGGAGTGTTTTTTTTTGCTATCACTCGGGAACAATACTTTTTTTCGGGATGAAAGGTACCCTTATGTCCTTCTCTGTACCCGTGACAACGTGTATGTAAAATTTAATGATGATCGGTTCAGTAGTTAAGACGTGAAGACGTAACAAACAAACGCACCTTTGCATTTATAATATTACTACCTAGTAAGGATAAGGATTATGGATCTGACAGTATTCTTCATGTTTTGGAGTTTGGAGATCAAATCTTTCTTGTCCATCAGCCATTTTTTTATGTCCGTGGGGACATAGTGCTAGGGCACAGGCCTTCCTTATGGATGGGTGATAAGGAGGATGGGCCATAACCCACCACGCGGGCCCAATGCGGATTGGTGGGTGTTAACGACTGCAAATGCAGCCTGGACCAACGGCTTAACGTGCCTCTCGAAGCACGGATGAGCTCGAGATAATAAATTTTTGGTCACCCATCCCATGACCGACCCTTGCGAACGTGGCTTGTCTTCCGCAATCGCTGGGCCAGGCGCTAAACCACTGCGCCACCGAGCTCTTTCTTAGTCACAAAATATTTGATAAAATCCCAATCCTATTGATATTGAACCTACTCAATAAGGTGTTCCGGTCCAAATCAATATTTTATTGAATGAAACGACAATGAAGCATTTGGCGCTTTACAGAAGCGAACATGTACTGACAATTGTCACGTACATACCAGCAAGTTACCTTAGTCTGACACGTCCGTGGAAAACGTGACCAATATCCGCGGCGGCCGCTTTGACTTTGAAGTGTTCCGTAGCTTCCGTAGTGGAAATAGAAAAAAAAGGAATATGTTTTAATATTTTATACAAGGTGTTTGGGTATCTATAGGTGTTTAATAGAATATAATATCATCAAGCAATAATTATATCGTCAATATAATTTAATTACATACAATAGCTCTCATCTATATTTTTGTGAAATGGACAGATTACCTAAACCTAAAAATCGAAATGGATGTCGTTATTGAGATTTTATGGAATGTTGAATGCGAAAATGGCATTTATTTTAAAGTCTAACATGATTCAACTCCTAAGGGGGGAAAATGTGGATTGAAATTAGTATAAAAATCTATCAGTTTTGGAGTTCTGTTATGATCACGAATAAGATTATAAATAGGAGACGTCATTATGTATTTAGATTAGGAATGGGAACGGGAACGAAATACTTTTAAGCCCATTAAGAATTTCCTTAATGTCCACGCGGACGAAGTCACGGACAGAAGCTAGATACATACATTTGCAATTAATTTCTGTATTTTTTCTTTCGTGATAGAGAGGATAATGATTGTATTGTTAATACTCGTACTTTCAATAACAAACATTTACATTTATATTACATAAATTAACAATCATCATCATCATATCAGCCGCACCCACTGCTGGGGCTGGGTATAGGCCTCCCCTAAGGATCTCCACGACGATCGGTCCTGCGCTGCCCGCATCCAGCGGCTTCCCGCGACCTTCACCAGATCGTCGGTCCACCTTGTCGGGGGCCTACCCACGGAGCGCCGTCCGGTGCGCGGTCGCCATTCCAGAACCTTTCCGCCCCAACGGCCATCGGTTCTTCTCGCTATGTGTCCCGCCCATTGCCACTTCAGCTGAGCAATCCTCGAGCGATGTCGGTTACTTTAGTTCTCCTGCGGATCTCTTCGTTTCTGATTGGATCACGCAGGGAAACGCCGAGCATGGCTCTCTCCATTGCACGCTGGGTGACCTTGAGCCTCCTTATGAGACCCATAGTTAGCGACCACGTTTCACTGCCGTAAGTCATCACTGACAACACACACTGTTCATAGACTTTCGTCTTGAGACACTGAGTTAAGTCGGACGCGAAGATTTTTCGAAGCTTCCCGAA
Organism: Agriphila straminella; assembly: GCA_950108535.1. Lineage (NCBI taxonomy): Eukaryota > Metazoa > Arthropoda > Insecta > Lepidoptera > Crambidae > Agriphila > Agriphila straminella. The sequence continues at coordinate 9,656,254 of OX467316.1, read as the reverse complement.
TGCTGCCCACCCGAGTTGGATTCGACGAGAGATCTCTTTGAGATATTAACAATTAACAATAGCTTCGTATAAATCGGAATTATTTGAAACGATCCTGTATTGTGAATTCACTCATAGGTACCTACACAAGTATCGATTTTACTGAGTGCTTCTCGGAACATCATGCAGCAATATACGAGTAACTATAGAAACTGTAGGTATATTTCCATGAAAAAAAGCTTTGATAACAAAGAATTCTGCTAGTGCGGTGAAATTGTTCACTCGTTCAATTAACTTGCTGTAATGTTTAAGTAGCTTATTGTGAAGACAGTAATTTATTGCTAAGAGAAAATAACAAGCACACATGTATCGATACTAAAAGAATATGCAATTATCTCGTTTTCTTGAACGAATTAATATTTTGCTTTGAGTCCTACTGACTTGTTCACGGTGTAGGTCATGGTATTTGTAAACTAGTTTTTTTAACTTAATAATAAATTAAAACGCTCCTAATTTATTCAGCTTCTGTCCTTGGTGTTGTAATATTTAAGTAACATTGTATTGACACAACAATACCAAAAGGCCTAGCCTATTGTTATGATACGCAACTGCTCTAGGCGTTACTTAATCGGCGTTTAAGAAGTTTGCAAATATCTTTTATAATAATTAAGTTAATATTACCATTTTAACAGGTTACGCCTGAAAACGTACGTTTAAAGAGATACTGTTTCAACATAATAATGTTAAAAATTTTACCTTGTAATAATGTTAAAAATGGCAATGAACTGCAAGAAATACGCGAATTTGACGTTTACCAAGACTATTGTTTTAGCAAAGCATGCATCCGAATATCGTTAGTTGTGTATATCATTGCATTTAGTTTTTGTCTGTATTGTTGTATCGTTTGTTAGATTTCGCTTATTGTAGTCACTGAGTCTCAGCTCTGTCTCGTACCGTAATATTCCCATCGTTAAAGAAAATTACCTGATATGAACATGTTGTAGGCAAACAGTTTTATCTATTGTACCTTTATTTATCATCCGTAAAAACACGACTTCTCACATGCTATGCTCAATATGATACCAGTTTCAAGTGGATCGGCCAAGCATAAATCGGATTGTAATAAAAAGTTAAACGACTGTTTTTACTGTATAAAAAACAGGTCAATTTTTTGCATATGCTTATTCATGCGTCGATGACGAAACGGACGAGTCTCCTGGTTTATATGAGAGTGTACATTGCTCACTTTGAAATGAAGGTTTTGTAATTTACTTAAATAAATTTCTGACCTCATTAATGATTGCATTTTAAAATATAACATTATAGTCCCCATTGTTTACCTTGTAACTATTAAGTTAAGGTTGATTATTCGCAATTTGTGAGATATTTGCGTCATCCAGGTCATGACTTAAGAAAAAAACAAGTGCTAGGTATATGTACGGGTATGATATTACATGGATAAAAAAAATACACGAAACCTTCAAACGTATATTTCCATATATGCGGGCGATTAAATAAAGTCCTTCTCCAGGAACAATGGCCCTTTATGTAAAAGTGGTTATTAGTGACGTCGTAGAGTTGAGGCCTGCCAGCAGTACAGAGGCGACCATAATAATCACAGTTGCCGACGTTTCTTAAGTATACGTTCGTCGCACGCGCAACCTCGAAAATATTTTTAGCTGCAGGAAGGTTCTCAGGTCGTTTTCCTCGCGCGCATTGCTTACATAAAACATGATGCATCTACGTATATGCTGCTTGCGTTGAATATTCAATAAAGACCAGATACTATTATCATGGGAACAGTTTGCGTACACTTTGTTTTGGAGATAATGTTATGCGATTAGAGACTATCTCTACTCTTTATCTCATAGGGTCAATAGTCTGAGATGTTTGAAAATATTGACTTTTCAGTTAAAATGGCAAACATTGACTTGTATCTTGCATGCACATAGTGTTTCAATTACATTTCTTTGTCCACACGGCCGCCGCCTCCAGCTATTGACTATTTGTTGTACTCATTATCATAATTATTTCATATTTGTTACAAAAAAGTAGAGACTTCAGTTTTGTTATTCTAATATCTTATTTTTCATAATGAAGATTGATTTTTTTGTTCGCAGGCGCACACAGACGACGTCATCGGATTCGGCATATCCAGTAATGGCAAGTTTATGATGTCCTGCTCTTCGAAGACCGACATGGTTATATGGGACCTCAAGGGCCAACAGTTAGACAGGCTCGACACCTACTTGATGAGCACTTACGCCGCGAAAATATCGCCTTGCGGTCGCTTCGTGGTGGCGACCGGATTTTCACCTGACGTAAAAGTGATGGAGGTTGTGTTCACGAAGCAAGGGGAGTTCAAACAAGTGTCGAAGGCGTTCGAGCTGTCTGGCCATACTTCTGGCATATATGACGTAGCCTTCGACGTGGACACATCCCACATAGCTACTATATCAAAGGATGGCACGTGGAAGCTATATCACACAAAGAGTGAGTATTCTTGGTTGACGCGCAAAACACGTTATCTCAATACAGTTCAATGTATTTACGTAAACCTTATAAAGCTGCGCATGCTCATGTGTGCGTTTATATAAATCGTCTCAATTGGCGCCAAGCCAATTGATTTAATATTATTGTCCTTTTAAGAGATTCGAGAAAATTGAGGAAAATATTAAACTAAATATGATTTTTATTATTGTTGTTATAAAGACTGTGTTAACAAATTGTTATGCTGTTTTGGTCTAAGAATCTACGTGTTATTTATCGTTCGATTCGAATGAATGCGCAATTCCAATGAGTGTTTGTTATTTGTACTATACCTATATAGGTACGTTAAATGTGATTCAGTGTCCTTCATATCGCAGAACCCGTGGCGAAGCCATGAACTGTTTAGTACTAAACTATGAATGATAATGAATGCGAATGTATTATTTAAGGATGGTTGTCGGTATCTTTAAGTTATGCGAATTTAAATTACGAAATCACTCGACCCATATGTTATGTTTAGTAGGATCATTTTCTCTGTTATCTTATCATTGATAAAATAAATCTTCTAAATATACAAGATACTTATATTAATAAAAAAGTCAAAATGGGAAGGAAATAACAATCAATTAAGTAGATAACAAAAACAAAGATAGTAGATATATCAAGATTATGATAAATATGTTTCTGATTTTTTTAATAAGTACCTGGGTATCTGTTTGTTTTGTTTTCTTGTTGATTATTTCTGAAATATTTGCCTTACTCATAAATGCATTCTAAAAACGACAGTCAAATAAACTAACGAAATATGATAGTAGAAAAAACTAAGGGTTTCTGAGTGGAGATGAATAAAGCTAACCGAGAATCGAACTCGTCACCTTTATTGACATGCGCCGGCGCCGTTATGCGCAGAGCGACCTCTGCGAGCGGATTCTAGCGCGCGCTTCTGTTATGTCTCCCGCTTTACACCATGTATTGTTCTTCCAAACCAGATCAAAACGGTGCCGCACGAATTCAAAAGTCGGTCTGTGAGAAATAATCATCACATACAAACATTGATAATGTTACGTCAAAATCTAAAATTCGCTAAAGTTAAAAAAACAGAGTTTTTAAATGTTAGTGATTTCGTTGACGATACTCAATATGACTACTTATTTATTTTTTACGATATATGATAGTTACATAGAAGCGTATTAAATTCATGCATGTCATTGCATGTGCTGCGAAAGCAAGTTCGCATACTTACTGATGTTTTAATAGGTCTCGTGAGAAAAAGAAAACTTTTATAAGACTCATTCACTGATGCGTTTTCGAGATGTTCAAAACAGATATTAAAGATCCTTAATATGATTACGTTACGACATCCGGGATTCATAGTAATTGTTTATGAATGCAGTGTATTTCTGCATTAGTCATTTCCATGGTAAAGTTAACCACGTCAGCGTCGCAAGCGGAAAGCACGAGGTGTGGTGACGCCACGACCACGACCGGCCGGGTCGGTCCCGTAAGCGCCGCCGCTTGATTTGCCTTTTACGTGTTGTGGTCGCGTTCTGGTTTTGTTAAAGTTGCTCCATGACCACGTAAGCAAGAGTAAAAACTGAGTTGGAGAATACGTTTGTACTTACGTGAAAATATAAGGCGCAGTAAAAGCCAAGTAAAAATTGCGCTTCGGAGAGCATTTGTTTTGAAAAAATTGGATGTAGAAGTTTACTTAGCAGCTTGTTTTAAAAAGTTTAACGTTAGTTGGCGAGGAGTTCGATAGCGGTCTATATATACGGTTAAATATTCCGTCTCCGATTGCCGATGTTAAACAATTAGATATCTTGATCTCCTCTGTGCTTTTATTTGAAATGTTTAATTATATATGTGCCAATAATCAGGGTTTAAAATATATATTTTTGAGATTTATGAGAAGTTTAAAAAGGGGAAAAACCTTTAATACGTAACTATAGTTTAGTAAATATAAATGGAATTATTATCGATCAGTTTCCTTCCTTGTCTTTTGTAGATGTAACTGACATTATATTATTATTATGTCTGTCTGCGACTACGTGTGTCGTCTCATGTGTTTTGCGAGGGGATACCCGTTTGCCTTCTTCGTCATTGCGTCTGTGGGAATTCCTCTAGTCAAATATATTTAACCAAAATATTGCATTCGGTTAAATATAGGTTATAAATGACTCACGACAGGTGGTGTTTCTTTTGTAGAAACTTTTTTTCCGGAAAATTATATTCTTATTCTTAACAATACTTACAGCTAGGTAAAGGTTGAAAAGGTTATTCTTTACTTTGATAACATCATTCGTTTGAATTTATAGTAAGAGACTTAAACTCACAAGGGGATTTGTAAATCAGATTTTATTCAAAGAGCGTATTAAATCCTTTGTTAATACTACTGCGGTAATATCAGGTTTAGTTAACCACCTACACAAAACGCTGAACATAAGAAATGTTACCAAGCAATGAATTCTTAATATCAAAGTTTATGTCCAAAAAAGCAAAGGTCAAATACGCATTGTAGATGTACCTACTAGTAATCCCTATAATACTTGTCAGTTTATTCTGTTACAGAAAATATCTCGCTCTATATGAAAAGTTTTGTTGTGTCGGAAACAGAAAAAGGATGCTTACCAAATAAGTATTGTTTAGTATGTGAGTTTAACAGTACCTTGAAACGAAAGTGAGCGTGGGCGGGCGGGCGGACGGATGTCGATAGCGTGTTTAAAGAACGGTTCAGAGTAAACCGAACGTAAAGCAGTTAAATATGATAGTATCAAACGAATACTTACATATTTTTTATTTAACTATTTCATTTCAGTGATTTTTGTAATCGTAATAGACTATGCATACTTATGCACGAGCCACGATTACGAAAATCACTGAAAATTTGCACAACGGATACTGTTCTAAACCGAGATTATTCATACAATTAAATTACGCGCTCTCCAGCAGTATTGAGTCGGTGAACTCATTTTAGTATCTTTGATGTCAAACCACATTACTTTAAGATTGGGCTCTTCTTCAGTTCGTTGAACTACGTTAGTGCATCAGTCTGCGACATTCATCTATCATAACCTATTAGTTTTAATCATAATTATTGAAGTTTTTTATGGATTCATCGAATCTTAAAAGCAATCATATTTATTTCAAATCCATTTTAATTATCTATCTTAATAGTTAAGTGTTATTATTATTGCAAATAAAACTGTTTTATGTGTTGCTAAATTGACAAAAGTGCTTCTTTATCGATATTGCTCGCTGACCCGAGCTGTTGAATGTGAATAGAACTTTTGTCATGGATGTTAGGATGGTTTGTTTTGTTACTATTTAGAGACTGGCTATGACCACAAGCGAGCCTTGTCTGTCCACCCTTATTATAAAAAGTCCATAAAAGTGCCACAATCTTGGTAGGAACCGGAAGATTGTCAACGATCATTATATTCTATATTGTTTGTAAAATTCACGGATATTATGCTGTTGACTTCTGTTTCTATTATAGACTTCTGAAAAATAATAATAAGCAAGATAATGTTTTTGTCACTAAAATCAACAGATTAAGAAACCCATTTAAAATGGTTTACTTTTCATTTACATATGAAAGGTAATCTTAAAAAAAACAAAGTACCTATGTACTACATATATTATGCACGTATGAATATCAAATTCAGTTCAATTAACCCCAATTCATAGTAACTTTAAATAAAAACATCAATCGTAGTGGAGTTGAGGCCGGAAATCTACGCAACATAATCTAGTAGTATTTTAATAATGACGATCGTTGTTGTACCAGATTAATTAATTAAACACACACTAGTTTTATTTCTATACTTAACTAACAACAACAAGTTACGGACACGTTATATAACTTGGAATAGATGTTAACTGGCTATAACAGATTTATTCTACGTCACACTGTTTGATAAAATAGTTAACTGACTAAAGTTTTACATAATTGTCATTAGTTAAATAACGAAAGTTCTTTTATGGCAACCGGCAACCACACAGTTTATAAAGAATCATATAATATCAAAGACGGCAAAATCCACTCAATGACATTTTGAGTAGAACGAAAAATCATTTATATTTTTGATTGATTTGTATAGGAAAATGCCAGATTTGTTACGAACTCTATTTTTTAAACAGTATTTTGTATAGGATATTGCCATATTTAATACGTAATGTGTTTACCTATATGTATAATTGTATAAACTACGTCCATAAATTATACGCCATTTCTAGTTCATTTTTAACATTGAGTGGATATTGCCGCCTTTGATATTATATAATTCAAACACAACAAAGCTGACGTAACATAATAATACTCAAACATACTATATCTCAAATGTGTGATTTATATAAATTAAATCAAGTACAAAATTATTGTGTTCATAAATCAAGGATTATTATTTATTGTATTTTATCCTGTCAGATACCTATTCTCATGTTGTTTTATTTTGTTGCTACCTTGAAACTGAACAAATTAATGATATCTTTTCCTGGAAATTCGCTCTCAAAGTGGGCTTGGAAAAATAAATACTTATTATGTAACAATCTTAGTAGGCTTGGAAAAATAAATACTTATTTAACAATCTTCAAAACAAATGTGTTTTTAAATCATATTATCTAACATTACCTTTATTTTGCATCTGCAAATAATATATTATACATACATATAATTATAGTCATTTATTGTACTTTCTTTACAGATGCGTTTCGCAAAATAAAACATAAAAGAACAAAAATATAAGAAAAATATAATCCTTGTAGGTATATTTATGGAACTATTTTAGCGAAAGAGATTCACATTTACTTTTGAAAATAATGTCAGTGTCATTCAACCCTTCAGTTGATGCTATTCTACTCTGTTTGCGACACCCCTAAGTGTGAAGACATTTAGGGGTGTCTTAAAGGACGACTTAAAAACTCCGTTTACTAGATATACTCGTAGCATTCCATAGATATACCATTTTCCGAAGCACAAACACATAGGATGCAATCCGATCATCCGATCCGATCGCAGATCGCTGCGATCTATGCGATATATGGGACTGGAACGCAACCAGTGTGGAAGAGATATAAGAATTCCATACATCGCATAGTTCGCTATCGATAGCGATCTTCGGATCGGATGACTGGAATGCATCCTGTATGTTTGAGCTCTGAAAACTGTCCAACCCTGCGCGATCTCCATCCCGCCTTTGAAACGTGCAATTTATAGAATTTCCTATATTCCCATGCCTATGTCCAGCCTGTGTCCAGTGGAATAAATAAGGTTGTTATGATATTTGATTGATTAATTCTTATTACAGTTGACTACGCCCGCGGCGAATCTCCGCACGTGCTAGAAACGGGCTCGTACACGCAGACAGCGAACCCGCCGCGCATCGCGCTGTCGCCCGACGCCGAGGTGCTGGCGGTCTCCGTGGACTCATCCATCGAGTTCTACGACACTTACACGGGGAAGCTGTACGACACTGTCGACAACGTCTACTTAGGTGAGTGCTGTTCAGTACCTACGTTTAAGTTCCAAAGGAATATAACATAACTTAGAAACGGGCTCGTACACGCAGACAGCGAACCCGCCGCACATCGCACTGTCGCCTGACGCTGAGGTGCTGGCGGTGTCCGTGGACTCGTCCATCGAGTTCTACGATACCTACACGGGGAAGCTGTACGACACTGTCGACAACGTCTACCTGGGTAAGTGTTGTGTACGTTTAAGTTCCAAAGAAACATAACATAACTTAGAAACCGGCTCATACTCACAGACAGCGAACCCGCCGCGCATCGCGCTGTCGCCCGACGCCGAGGTGCTGGCGGTCTCCTGGACTTCACGTCATAACTACTCAACCGATCATAATGAAATTTTGCATACACATTGTCTTTTCATTCAGAAATAATTCCCGAGGTATACAAAAATTACTTTAAGACGATTTCCACCATAACAACGCGGCCTACTGACAAGAAAAAATAATAATAAATTCATTAATAATAAACTGGTCACCTTATTGTTAGTCGTGGGCAAAGGCATAAATGCCATAAAAACTATTGCCACGCAAACGAAGTCGCGGGCAAAAGCTACTATCGCCGTACCTATACTTTGTTGCCCGAGTTACTACCAATTCTACTACCAGCCAGTAGTAATAATATACTTAGGTAATTTAATTGCCTTTGTCTCGGACTACACTTGTATTATTTTATATTCTAAGAATTTATTAATAATGATAAATAACAATCTAACTTTCAATTGCGTTACTTTATATAACCAATTAGGAATTATATTAATTCAGGGGAATCTCATTCATATGAATGAGTCACCGGAAAAAGGAAAAAAATACTATTTTAATATGCTAATGGTTTTCCTCAATGACATTTTGATATCTTGTTTGATTCTGTAACAGTCATCTTGTACTTTTCGTCAAGATTAGAAATGTGATTTTTTCTTAAAATTTTTAATTTAATATCTAGTTGTTATTAATGTCCCAAAGATGTTGCCATATTTCATTATAATTTTATCACTGGGTTACCAGATTACCGTTGTGCATATATTTTTGTTATCGTCTAACCCACAGCTAACCACATCATTCATAAAAAGAAAGTCCTTTTCGTTTATTTTACATGACTAAAAATAATTATTATCTTTACAATAGTTTCGGCCTAATCAAAGGGCCTCAAAATGAACTAAAAATTAGTGAGCTGTAAACGTTGTCTTTGCCTATCTTATTCTATCTACCTACATAATATTTATTGTCTCTTGCTTGGATAGATGCTGCTAAGCAGTTGTTTATGATATCCATAACATGGAATATGGATATTATCACACAGGCCTTCCTTAGTCTTAGCGTGCCTTCCAAAGCACGAAAGAGCTTGAGATTTGGTCACCCATCCCATGAAAAATCGCAGGTCGAATGCACTAAGCCATTGCGAAATTGAGCTCCTTTACGTATAATATGCTGTTATGGTTTTAGTGGATTGAATACACAAAGCTTTTGTGCGCCGCCGTAGTTCTAATACACAATATTAATAAATCTTTACGTGGAATTTTTAGGGCCCACAGTCTAGCTTATTTTTAAACGGTATCATTACATTCCCTTCAAGTCACTGCTATAGATAGCAAAACTGCGAAAAGTTACCGTTTTTGACAGATTTGCTATCAACTTCTACGAATGACTACGAGGGAATATAGTGATACCTTCTAAAAAACTAGAAAAAAAAATTTCTATTAACAACTTATTGAATAAAAACCTCTGAGGCTCTTTCGGTGGTATAACCACCATAGGTAGCGAATACCTACTATTATTTTCCGACGTTCTGTTTCAGAAACCTGGATAGCTATATATAACCATCGTCAAACTTACCTCTTGAAAGTATTGGAAAGAACAAAAGCATTTGATTGCACACTTAACTGACTTAACTGAGCAAGTGGGTGTTATTGGCGCTTCTTTGAAATTGTTTGAGAGGGCATACGTTGGCAAAGGTGACCGTGGCCTGCGTACTGCGTAGGTCGTACAGTAGGATCGTTATCAAAAATAACTTGCTTGCTTCGTCTCGAAACGTAAGTCTCATTATCTTTATTGATTAAATTCCGTCCAATCAGAGCTTTTTAAGAGGAAAATATACAGTGAAACAAAGAATTTCGTGCTTTTTAAATCAGTTAACAAGCAAAGCTTTATATAAAACTCTAATGTTTTTTTTTTGCAGTTTTCGTACGGATAAGTATTATTTAAATATTTTAATTATATTGTTTAGGCAACTAATACGGGGCGGTCTCACGAGGCGATTTAAGTTGATCAACAGCTTCAACTCCTAAATCGCTTGCGATTTTAACCGCCTGAAACGACTTTCAATCAAATCGAAGCCACAAAAATCGGTTATAATAAATTGATCGACTAAAATCGCCCCATGAGAACGCAGCATAAAGAAAAATCTGTTGGGATTGCGGGTAAAAATTGGGCACTCAAAATAGGTAATAGTTTAACTCGTGCTGTACGATTAACACACATAGGTAGGTATAGAGAATACCTATAGAATACCTATGTGCATTAGTCAAACACATCTACGTATTATCCTTTTATTAAAGACAAATGAGGGAATCAATAAAAATATGTATCTGTTGGAGCCAAAGGAGCCTCCTACTTAAGGTTGGTAAATTTCCATCAAGTCACATTTGAAACATTTTGGTAAACAATTATCTTCCTTGATTGCATTTGTGCTTGCTTAATTTAAGTTTTTGTTTGTTCGTTACATCGTCTTTTTAGAATATTGCCTGACGCCAGATTGCATCACAGCTTACTGAAAGATTGCAATCTGTAAACGATGTTTTTATATGAGCTGTGCCATCGGCTATTTGCTCGTTAAACAATGTAATACCCACTTTATTTAGTTTCAGATGTTAAAAGCGTTGAGCTATTTTCCTCTTTTGTAAGTGCTCCAAACTGCCAATGGGGTAGCTCGTTGGACCAAATGGAATAATTTCTAACATAGAATCGACCTTTGATACTTAAATTTATCATTTTACTCTCTTTCATGAGCTTTTCTTTGCTCTTAAGAAAGCTTAACGAGCTTTTGTTGTACAATACGATTTTACAGACAAATGTTGTTGATTACGTTTCCGTAGGTCTACAAAGACAAGAAAACTTTTGCTTTATGTAACATTCCTTTAGATTTGCATACAAATACAAGCTAATTAACCACAGCAGGAGGAGGAGCTCGCGTGGCGCAGTGGTTTAGCGCCTGGCCCAGCGATTGCGGAAGTCAAAAGCAACGTTCGCAAGGGTCGGCCATGGGATGGGTGACCAAAAATTTTTTTTATCTCGAGCTCTTCCGTGCTTCGGAAGGCCGTTGGTCCCGGCTGCATTTGCAGTCGTTAACACCCACCAATCCGCATTGGGCCCGCGTGGTGGGTTATGGCCTACCTCCTTACCACCCATAAGGAAGGCATGTGCCCCAGCAGTGGGGACATCAAAAATGGCTGATGGACAACCACAGCAGAGGTCGTCAATAGAAGACAATAATCAAATCTAATAACACGACACGTTAAAGATTTTCTATTTAGAAAATTATGTTTGTTAGATGTATGCCCAAAAGAGTCACGCCCTATGGTAGCCTAGATTTGCATACGAGCTATTCCCAGCCCTAAGGCGGTTCCAAACTAGGTCAACAGGTCATTCCCAGGCTCCAAGCCTGTCAACAGGTTGGAAATTTCAATTTCCCGGCGAGCGTGAAGGGTTCACGTACTGTAAATGCACTTTGACATCAGCTGGAACTTTATTGATTCCTGGCATACTGAAAATGTGAAATAAATTGTTTGAAACATTTTCCTTTTCGCTTTACGTTGTAGCAGGAAAAATATGGGAGAATTTAAATCTATCTAGTAATAGGTATTTATGATGCCGTTGGAGAATGTAATTTTATTGTACCTGGCTCTGCACCGATTTTAATTAAATGTGGGAGGTACAATCCATTTTGTGTTAAAAAAGGTTCTTTAAGAAACAGATTCATCTCATCAATTGGTACCTTTTTAATAAGAATATTTTTTAAATGATTCCTGCCCCCGTAGCTTGACTACCAAAACGTGATAATAAAATAATATACAATACTAAATAATATACTAGAAAAATACGACTCGCATACAGATACAGATCAATACTCAGACGGGAATCGAACCCGCGACCTTTGGATATCCGGTCCAATGCTCTGACCGCTGAGCTACCGAGTCACTAGTGACATCGTCGAATTTCTTCTAGTATATCCTACTCTTACGCTGCAAGCCAGCGTTATTTCACCAATGTGAGGAATTACCTCGACATTCAATTGAAATATCTTTCCAGATATTTGGCAATCGATTAAGATGAAATAGGTATATAATTTTTAAATTTACTAGTGACTCGGTAGCTCAGCGGTCAGAGCATTGGACCGGATGTTCAAAGGTCGCGGGTTCGATTCCCGTCTGAGTATTGATCTGGTGCGAGTCGTATTTTTTCTAGTACTTATATTATTTAGTATTGTATAAAAATAGCATTGTGAATGCAAAAATCTCAAATTTAAAAATAAAATAATTTGATATTATTATAGTGATTTGTCGCAGTTAATATCGATAAATCAAGTTTGTATAAGTACCTAAGATCAGTAATTTGCGGTGGCTTTTTAATTTCCAGCTCGTGGTAACTGGGCAAGGCTATCTGATGCACTCTGAATTATTGAAACGAGCGGCTAGGGCAGTATCGATCGCGCGTTCGAGGATGCAGGCCTGGGCGGCAGGGCTATCAAATCGCTCTTTAGGTCACGATATATGGAGTCCGCCCACAGAACGGCGGTGTTTCAGTGCAGACTGCAGACAGAAAACCCGCCGCTCTGAAATCACTAGATACGCATATCATTGTAAAAAAACACGTCTAATGAAGTCGGGTGGGGCTTTTAGAATAAAAAAAAGAAGTTGAACTTCAGCCCCACCCGACTTCAATAGACGTGTTTTATTACAATGATATGCGTATCTAGTGATTTGAATATTATTTCTTGCTTTCTAGAGGTATTTAATTTGGAAGCTTTTTTGTTTTCATTTTCAGGTTTTTTGAAGTCGGTTTTTAAGTACATCAAAAGCTCTTTATTCATAAAGTCATAAAACTAGACTCTCATATTTCGAAAATAACGGTAACCAACATTTGTTTGTCCGTGACCTCATGATGTTTTGTCATTATTTGTGGTCTTATGGCCACCAGGGGAGGACAAAAAGTGGACATCATAATATCTATATTCTATAATAGCTTTATCCATACGATCTGCAAACTAGTTACTTATAGCTAGAAAAAATATAACGCGACATTCCCAGAACTTAGCTCGAGTAAACAGAAAAACATTGAAAACCTAACTAATGAAAAATATATGAAACACCCACGCTGCATAGATCCCGGGCGCATCAGCCCTGTTCGAGCCCTAGGCATCCCAGGTAAGGTTACTGACGGACCAATTAGGTTACAGCGGCGCGCGTCAGTTCCAAACAAAGGCACGTGTATCGGGAAAATTTTATGATGAACATTTAGTTTCTGTTAGTTATTTAGACTATATAAAAAATATGTACCTAGACTCCAGGACTTAACTACCAAATTCAATGTTTAGATTACCTAGAACACAATTGTAAAAGGATTTTTCATTTAATTTATGTTTGGGGTTCCTAGGTTAAAAGAATCAACAACGTTAATCATTACAAAAATAATAATTATAAAAAAAATACTTTTTTACCATTGTTTTCTGAACATTTGACCTAAACACCCTCTGAAGTCATTGACTCCAGAGCAGAGGGTGCCTTTCAGAAAAGGTTAAGTGCTCATAACGTAATATACATCACAATATATTTAGTCGTGATTTATGTGCAAGGGAAGGACACAATTGGTCTTAAATAACGTTGGTTAAATAGTTGCATAATTAATTTTATAATGGATTCTTTTTGTTACAACATAAAATATTTGATGTAAATAGTTTTCATATATTTCAGGTCAATGACTTCAGAGGGTGTTCAGGTCAAATGCTCATCTCATAACATAATATTACATCACCATATGTTTAGTCAGGTGATTAAGGTTCAAGGGAAGGACACAATTATTGTCCTTAATAACGTTGGTTAAATAGTTGCATAAATAAATTTTATAATGGATTCTTTTTGTTACAACATAAAATATTTGATGTAAATACTCGTAGTTTTTATATAGTTTGGGTCAATGACTTCAGAGGGTGTTCAGGTCAAATGCTCATAAGATAATATTACATCACCATAATATTTAATCAGGTGACTGATGTTCAAGGGAAGGACACAATAACGTTGGTTGAATAGTTGCATAATTAATTTTGTAATGGATTCTTTCTGTTTTAACATAAAATATCATCCATTTTTAGGGTTCCGTAGCCAAAGGGTAAAAATGGGACCCTATTACTAAGACTCCACTGTCCGACTGTCTGTCCGCCTGTGCCACCAGGCTTTATATCATAAAACGTAATAGCAGTTGAAATTTTCACAGATGATGTATTTCTGTTGCCGCTATAACAACAAATACTAAAAACAGAATAAAATAATTAGGTATTTAAGGGGGGCTCCTATGTCTTCGCAAGGCGGATGGTCCTCGAGACCTTATTTTTTTTATTTTTATTTATTTATAATCAGGCAACAATGGTTTTATATCTATGGATATATACCTTAAAACTAAAGTTAATAACTTAATAGTAATGTTAGTAAATAATTAATTGTTGTGCCCGTTGCGGCACAAATACCAGGACCGCACGGTGCGATGACATCACGGTCCCGTAGGTCCTGTGTGTTAATGCAGGAATAAGTAGGTTTAGTGGGTAGGGTCCCGACGAGTCCCACATACCTTCGGGATGCGTAAAAGCATTCCCCTAATATAAAAAAATAAAAATAAAAAAGGGGGCTTCCATGCAACAAACGTGATTGTTTGCCGTATTTTGCTCGATATTAATAACGGCAACAGATAGACGCTTGAAATATTCACAGAATATTTAGTTTAACAATGTTGTATAGATGGTGGTACGAAACGCTTCGTGCGCGAGTCCGACTCGCACTTGGCCGGTTTTTATGATTGCCAATTGACCAGATATTCGTCTACTAATTCTGAAACGTGGACTAAAGTACGGTGGCTCCCATTCAAATGTAACATTCTGTTTGCTCGCGAAATGAATGTGTTAGATAATTTAATTCCATTTCAACACACTTGCTCGTAAAGTGAGCCCTAATACATCGCTTTTAGGGCCATAAACCGAGCTATAACAAACGCGTGCAATAATATATAAAACACTAGTTCGTAATATAATTAACTCTACAAAATTAAATTAGTACCTTACTGCAAGTTCTATGCGAGTAAACAGAGCATTCCCAATTTAGCCGGGTATTACAGTTATTTTTTTTTTGACAACAAAGAGGTTTTATGCTGCTGAAAATTCATATACATTTTTGGAATAAATAAATGTGTAAGTCCTTAATTAAGTCAAATAAATATATAATTATTATCAAATTATTAATAATTCACAATATTTTGTTATAAAATATTAAAATATTTGCATTTTGTCACTTAAAATTATAATTTTGAAGTATTAGTAGTAGGCTGTATGCTCGTCACCCCTTTGTTCGCAAAATATTCTTGCGTTGGGCGTGTGAAAAAAAAAACAAAAAAAAACATGCGCGCCTTTTCCCGTAATTATCATATTTTGTTTTTGCCATATTTGTTGCTGTGTGATAAATTACTTTGTTTTTTCCTCGCAAATGTGTTGAAAAACGTCGTATGAAACTCGTGAGCTCTTGCTTATTGCACACTCGGCTGAGTTACGCCCTCGCCTGCGGCTCGGGCTGCAACCCACAGCCTTGTGTGCAATAAGCAACCTAAGCTAACTTGTCTCATAATGTACTATTATTGAATAGGATTCGAACCTGCGAAAATAGCTTGGTGTTAATTAAACTAATTAAATTCAGTCAGCAAAGTTGTTTACTTAATTGGAAAATGTTTATTTACAGGTCTAATCAATGACATGAAGTTCGACGCGAGCGGGAAATATCTGTTCGTATGCGGGGACCGCGCAGTGCGAGTGTTCCACAATGTGTGCGGTTACCACACCACCATCGCGAGCTGCACGCGGCTGCTGGCCGCAAAGCAGACTTCGGCCACTGTGGAACGACTAAAGAAGACCATTGAAGAGTGTAAGGCGACCCTCGCCAAATTCGGCAAATAGAGCTCTCTTACGATTAACGTACAGACCACTGGGCCACAAAATAGAGATACTACAGAAGTTAAGCTTAGTGCTACGTAAGCTACGGGCGCTCGGCTCGAGCATCGCACTCGAACTGGTTTGAGATTGGTTTGTGATTCCGGTTACACAGTGTCGGTGAGAGGTGTCTATGTGTGCGTTGCTCGAGCGCTTTACTACTGTTCTCTCTCTATATTGGGACTGGGCTCCGCATGTTCCGTAGCTTTATCTCTTTCTGTTACTCGATAACATCGTTCACTAGAGTGAGAAAACCGCTCGGAGGCAGTTGTCGCCCAGCGAAATGCTTGCTTTAGCAAATATTGTTTCTAAAACGCGATAACGCCACGGACAAATGAGGGGTCAGCCTGCCTAGCATGACCGATTTATATCGCGTGATATAGCATTTTATCGACACTCAACTGTCAAATTCCTTTGGCTTTTTGACAGTTAAACGTGATAAAACGCTATATCACGCGATATAAATCGGTTATGCTAGGCAGGCTGGGTTACTATTGACTAATTTTAAAAATCTATCGCAATCGCTTTCATTTGACAGATGGATGTGGACACATTGCTACATTTTTTTGGTAAGTTTTTATTTGTGCCAAAAAGAAGCATCACTGTATCACATCCTGAAAGCGATTGCGATAGATTTTGAAATTAGACAATGGGGTTGGTAAACTTTTCCAAAACTGTTGTGAATTATATATTTTCTGGTAGCTTTTGGCTTTGGAGTCAGGAATAACAAATTGCGGAATTATAATGCTTAATTTTAATTTAAATTTTTCATTTACAGCATAGTACAATAAATCACTATTACGGCTGTATGCGTCGGTTATGCCTTTGCTCAAAAGACTTTCTATGTTGTTGCTCAAAACAAAAAAAACAAAGGTATGATTACTCTTTGTCACTGTCTGTCAAATCTGTCAATCAGATTTTTAAATCAGTAAATGCAAAGGAACTTCGTGTTCAGCCGTATGTTTGATATTTTATCGCGATAATAATATAAAAAAATATATTTAGTTAACAAGGTAAAATAAAAAAATCATAATATTATTTTCTTTATTCTTCAAACTTGTGCTATCAAAAAAAAATATAAAACAATTCTTTTCTTAAAAGTTTACCAACCCCATTAGCCCCCAGGTCAAATATAGTTCAGGTCAAATATAGTTTATCCATTAACCGGTCCAACCCAAGTAGTATGACGAGCTTGAAAGGGCTTATTTCGATATCGAAATGTCAAAAATTACGTACAGAACTTTTAGTACCAATTTAAAGGGTTATTTGTAAAACACCAACAACCTCGCAGGAGTAGATTACTAACATCATAAACAACATTTGTTCCACGACTTTCCGAAAACAATAAAAAACCACTTTCCTTACAAAGTTCGATCAGCTGTTCGGATATTTGTATGGAAAATCAATTTTTTTGTTTGTTTTCGGAAAAGTCGTAGTACAAATGCTGTTGTTTATGATGTTAGTAATCTACTCCTGCGAGGTTATTGGTGTTTTACAAATAACCCTGTATATTATATTCTGTGATTTAGCCCTTTTTGCCTAGGCAACGTCACTCTTCGCTAAAGCTTCGATTAGGAAAGACGTTTTTAAAATAGATGGTTAGCGAAAACTTCTGTAGATCTCAGTCATCCTTCGATAGCGAAGTTTTTTTTTATCTGAGGCCCTATTATTGAAATCATTCGGGTGCTCATTACTACCTACTCATTTTCATTCGACATATGCAAAATCCGTATTTTTGAATCGCTTGTGGCTAGTAGAGTAGCTGTCAGTTTATGATACAATTTTATGTCGCTTGTGACTTAAGGCGCGGTGGTAGTGAAACTAGCGCCGCCACTACATTTATTTTTATTACTCGTAAACCAAGTCAATATTAAAAAAAACTCGTGTAATAATCTCTTAAATTGTCTCTAAAATTTTTTGAATAACTCATCAACAGTTATCATTCATTCTGTAAGTTTTAAAATCCATTATTGCTAAAAGTGGCCACTTTGAGCTAAAATGGATTTAAAACTTACAGAAAGAATGAAAAAAATATTACATGAGCATTTTCTAAATATTGACTTAGTTTACGAGTAATAAAAATAAATGTAGTGGCGGCGCTAGTTTTACTACCTACAGCGCCTTAAGGGAATTGTCAACCACGTGGTCTCCATACAAACGGCGATAACGTTTCCCACCCTCTAAACCTTAACCTACAGCAATTAATTTTTGGTATGTTTTTGAAATGCCTAAAAACTAGGGCTGCACGTTTTGATTTTTAAAATATTCATTGTAGATTTGAAAATATTGGCACTTCTGTGTTTTGTATGAAATCACTAAAATGCAAATATTTCGAAATCTATTATAGATATTTAAAATATCAAAACGTACAGCCCTAGTATTTAGGCATTTCTAAAAACATACCAAAAATTTATTGTATGTAGGTTAAGGTTTAGAGGGTGGGAAACGTTATCGCCGTTTGTATGGAGACCACGTGGTTGACAATCCTCTTAAGTCATACGAACGATTTCAAACGAATGATTTAAAAAATACGGCCCCTCTTTCATTTTCCATGTTTGCAAATATTTATTTTTCTAAACTGATATTTTTAAACTGACATTCCGAAGTCGACCTAACTTTTTTCGGGCACGTCATGCTGGCGAATGAGACGCGTTTCGCGGTAGATTGCTCGCTAGGTTGAAATCGCGTCTCAATTCGTAATGATTACTTTACTTGGACATGATATAGTATAACAGGGAACTTGCATTATTGTTTGGTTGTGTAGTTTGGATTTTAATTGCACATTTTAACGATTTCAAAGGTTTCCTTACCTAATTTTCTTTCTTTTGTGTTTACTTTTGTACAAATGTTCGTAATATTCAGTAAATAATTTGTGAAAGCTCCTATCGCCCTCAAGTGGCGCCCTCTTCTTAATTTTTATTGCTAGCTAAGTACATAATTACCGAAAATTTAAGTGAAGTTTAGGTTATATAGTTTAACAAACAATAACCTCAGTAAAATATAGTTCGTTGTAGTAGTAGGCAAAAGTATCTAAAGTTGCCACTTTTCGCTTTTTGCATTTTGCTCAATCTAACATGTGAATTTTCGATACATTATGTCTTTAGCGAGCAATAAATTTTATTACGATGAGGGCTCCACTTTGACGGCAATAGGGCCCTTAAGACACTGATGTCTATTTACTTTCACTAGACCAAATTAAGAAGTTTGAAATAGTTCCAAAATAAAATGCAAGTTCTCCACGACTGATGTGAAAACATTCTCGTCAACAGCATTTATTTTTACTTTACATAGTAATATCATAGTGTAATAATAGGTATCTTTTCCTATAGTGAGGTAACTCGTTTGTCTCGGTGATGAATGAGAGAACTGACGACTAGTACAGGGGCCCTATTTTGAATGGCGGCGGCGTGGACTGTTTACTATTTACTTATTCTCATCGCATGCGGTGTAATGTCACAATGACGGGATGTCACAAAACTTATCCCGCTTGGTGGTGCTACTGCTGCTGGAGACCTTTGTACGGGCATTTAGGCCCCGTTTTTCCCATTTATGTTAAATTATATCTTTACATGGTTGATACTAATAAATAATTATTATGGAATTCGACAATTTATATCTATGAAAAATCGCTTCCAACATCCGAAAATTGATAGCAAACACATAGAAAACAACAAAATGACAGGTCTACATCTACACTAGCGCCAAGTTAGTGGTAGTGCGTCGACTGGTGGACGATTTGTGAATCAGCCAAATTATGCTGCCATTGTCAACACGCACTCGAACAGCACAAACTTATGACTCAGTGACGGCGTCGCTGTCGTCTATGTAGTAGACGGCGTACCCTAGGTAACAATAAGTAATAAGACTTAGTTCCAGTTTTGGCCACCGCACGGGGCAAATAAGTTTAAGAATAGAATAAGAATAAGAATATTTATTTTGCTCGAAACACGGTGGGTGCACAATAATATGTCAGTTGGAAAAAGAATCAACGATCTACATGTTTCGCTGATTGTTCATTCAGCATGCAAAAAAGTACAAAAAAAATATCAATTATGGAATGTCTATCTAAATAATTCAATACAAAATGTCACTTAAATGTAAATCAATAAATGGAATGTCAATCTAAATAATTCAATACAAAATTTCAACGAAAATGTTTGTGTCACTGTACTACACTGACTAACGAGCGATCAAATGAGGATTTTGCTACTCATTTTCATTCGACAGCATGGCTGTCCAAGAAAATGGGTAGCAAATAGCGTTCAAAAATGAGTAACAAAAATAGGGTCCCTGGTCTGGTATGGTACCACACTTTCAGTAGTGAAAAGTAAGTTACAGCCGAGTTACCCCACTATAGTAATAATTACGCTATGGTGATATATTTTATATGCATTTACATGCTGTCTACGCTATGAAATTGTTGTAAGTATTATTTGGATTAAAATTGTTAAAAAAACATTTACATTTTGATCTCTATCCAAATTAGTAATTTACAAAAAAACTGATAGCATAAGGAATTAATTCTACATAAAACGTGTCCTACTGGGTACTAATCTAAGGTAAACGTATATACCGTAAAATGTGTAATTTTTTAAGTAAGTTAATGTTTTATGTTTTTAATGCAGTGATAATATTTTTTTAAACGTAACGTCAAGTACCACAAATACATTTCTGCCTAACTACAGTATAAAATTACCAAATAGTACTAATGTTATGGCACGCACGATTGTCCTATTACAAATTCAAGGTATCTTATGTAATAGTTATGTTATTAAGTATACTTATTTACCAAAACGTAAGAAATGAAAAACATTAAGTACTACGATACGAATGGGTACGTATCAGAATGACTAAAGTTAGAATGTCTAAACTTAAAATGGCAAAGTTCAAAATGTCAAAAATCAAAATTCAAATGGTTTAAAATGTCGAAAATCATTATGTTTAACTTCATAATAGCAAAATTTAAAGTATCAAACGTATCAAATACTTGACGAGTTGAAATATCAATGGTCATTAAGTCTTAAGTTCACAATGATTTATTTGAATTGGGTTGGATCTTAAAACGAATCGCTTTCTTTGAGGTTAATTGAGTCTGTGGAGGTCTTTGGGCTTCGCCTGAAATGCTTTATAGCAAATTTAGCTGCCGGAAATGAGCCTAAACTAGTCTACTGGGACTTAGAAACCGTAGACCATAGGTCACGAGATAGGTGCGAGGAGCGTAGCGACGAGCATGTTAGGTTGACATGAACCCAGCCAGAAAAAAATCTAATTCAAACTCAATTGGTGGATTTTGTTCGGCGGCTACAGAATCAGTGACTGGCACCGGCTACCGAATCAGGAAGCGGCGTGGCTATGGTGATGTGCGGCGGAGACACAGAGGTTAACACGCAATTATTTTACCTAATTAATTAGGTACCTAAATGAAAGAAAGGCATAAGTAAATTCTTTACGTCTTTATATGTATTTTGACTATTAGACATTTTAAGTTTTGATCATTTGAACTTAGACATTTTTAGTTTAGACTATCTGACCGCTTGACATTTTCGTTTTTGACATTTTGAACTTTCGACATTTTAATCGTTAGACCAGGGGGGTATAACTCCGCGCTTAAACTTTTATATTAGCCTACTGCTCGCGGCCCACTCCAAGAGGGCCATTGTCGAGGGATATCACCGCGCCGACCGAAACGCGCGGCGTGTGCAAGCGACGAGAGCGCAGCGCGTGAACGTCACCAACGAAACGAGTCAGTCAAGCGCCGAATGCGAAACTGCATGCACTTCGTTTTTGATACTTAATTACTAACGTACCTACCTACCTACCAAAGTTTATTGTATTTTTTGTATACATATTTACATACTTAGTTGTATCGAAGTTCGAAATATGGCACCAGTAAAGAAAAAAGCTAAAAAATATTTTTTTTTTCACCCATCCCATAACTGACCCTTGCAAAAGTTGCTTAACCTCCGCAATCGTTGGGCCAGGCGCTATACCACTGCGCCATCGAGCTTCTCTAACTACTTAGAAATACTTATTATTTATGCTCTTTAAATATGCTCAGCTCACCTATTAGGTAGATTTATTTTATTTTATAAGTAGGTACCTATTATAGTAATTTCATTGTTTATTCATGGGCATAACGAATGTTTTCTATGATATCAGTAACTAGCGAGTAGCAACCCCGAAATGTGTCGGTTGAGACAGAGCTATACGACAGAAAGAGACGCCTCTCTTTCTTCTTCGTAGGTGCATATAATTTTATCCACGCAGCGTTGTGCAGTTTGAAATTGTACTTTATTGCCGTGTAGCGAGAGTAGCTTATTATTTGATGGTCCTCGCGGGGTCGGACTTCTGTACGTTAGTACTATTATATATTCTGTGGTTAGACATTCAAATTTTTGACATTTTGAACTTTGCCATTTTAAGTTTAGACATTCTGATACGTACCCATACGAATATCACAAACACTACACGAAATCGCATATTGCAGAAAGGGCATAAGTCCAACAAAATATAAAAACAAACTTTGATAAACAGAAGGTTCCATACGAAGCCGAAACAACATTATGCAAAAACGGCATTAGGGCGTCCGCTGCGTTAAGATGGATCCCGGCGCGGGTACACGGCGCGGGAATATAGATTGCTGGTTTTCTGACGGACAGAGGCTTGCAGTGCATGCGTAAGCTCTAATCTATGTCGACCAGCGCGCGTGTCCCGCTTAACGCAGCGGACGCCCGAACACTCCACCTACAATCTCTCAAAGATAGAACTATACAGTTTCTGCAGAAAGGGCACAAAGTTTTATTCTATGCCCTTTTTTCGCTTAATTCCCTCACCTGAAGTAATTTTAAAATGGACTAATTCTGCAATATGCGATACACGACACCATTTACAATCACCTTTAACTGGGTCGTTCTTGGACTGTCTAGAACACAATTTGACTTTTGATATACCAACGTGTTACAAAATAATTATTTTTAAATAAATTTAAATACTATGAAAAACACAGATTTCAAATTAGTACTAACAAAAAGTGAGTATCTTTCAAACTTATTATTCATTATGTTTACCTTGGTCATGAAGGCTGACTTTATATTTTTGAAATTGTATTGTCTATTAATTCCGAAGACAGTTATTTATACAAAACCGAAATTATTTTCAATTGTAGTTAAAGTGTCGCAATGTAATCTGAGGTCAATAAAATTTTACATTTGTACTAAAAGGATTTTTTTCTAAGAATTACAAACTACCCGCCGTATACGAGGAGCAACTGTCAACATTTTCTAGCGATTGCCGGTTGCCCAACTGACCCGTATCAACCAACTTACCATACCGTTGCTGCGGTGTGCGCTGCCAACCCCATGGACTAAGAGCTAGCCCCGGAAATAGGCGACGAAATCCCTCTTATTAGTTTTGCCATACTATCATTATTAACAGATCCGGGCACCTCGCAGATTTTCAGTGGTGGGGGTGGGAGTGGTTGAGCAACAAAGGGGCTGAAATGCGATTGAAGGTATACAATTTAAAGACCTCTGGATTTGGTGTGGTATAACACTGTCCGTGATCTGTCTTACATATTATATCTGCGCAGTTTCGCAAAATATGAAAATCGTAAACTAGTTGCAGCCCAAAGTTGATACTGATACGTCATAAGTGTGCATAATAATAATACCTCAGTCAGCAGCGAGCACTTGACTGAAATGAACTTAAAATTAATGAAAGAAAATAAAACAACGCCATAATTTTTATTTTTAATTGTAACTTTATTGTATTTTGCACAAAAG
Source organism: Agriphila straminella (assembly GCA_950108535.1). Classification (NCBI taxonomy): domain Eukaryota; kingdom Metazoa; phylum Arthropoda; class Insecta; order Lepidoptera; family Crambidae; genus Agriphila; species Agriphila straminella. The sequence continues at coordinate 9,632,243 of OX467316.1, read as the reverse complement.
TGACATTATCGACAATACACTGAGATACTCGGTGATTACAATTTAAGTACAGTTTCACAGCTTTTGATAAATACATTTGAATTCAATGATTACACACAAATAACAGAGCCTTATCAATTCCTCTAATTTTGTCAAAAAATAGTATTGCCAAAATATATCATTTTGCTTTGTGATTTAGGTAAAACAAATATTTTTTTTAGTTGCTTCTACGTATAATGCGAAAAAATAACAGTTTTTTTTATTACCTATACTTTGTACCAATACGCTGTTGTAACTGTTCTATTTTACATTCTGAAATAATACGAAGTTAAAGCTTAATAGATTTACAATAGGTGAACTATATTTTGGACTCTGTTTTGACACACACTGAAAAAAATATTTCCTTTTCTCATAAAAAACCATGTCTAATAAAAAATATGGAAATGCTTCGATCGATATTGAATGTATTTTCTAAACATCATCTTATCGAGGTAATGCATTTTTTATATCTCGATTGATAGAAAGAAATGGTAAATAGTCTGTTATAATGAAATTAACTATATGTATAGAGATTAATATTATGTTCACCATTAATTATGCTTGAGATAGTGAATTTATTCATCTAGGGTCAAATCAGATCACCAACAATATCATCACATTTGGATCAAATTGAAATAGAGATAATTATTGAGTGTGTGAGTAATAAATCTCACTCGCAGGAAGTGACGTATACTATTGCATTCATCAGCTCTAGTCGAGTTGTTTATGGTTTATATTAATTACTTTATTAGTAATTTCAAAAGAACGAACATTTTGCTTGTCTGACAGAGCTGACCCATGCAAGAGTGAACGGAAACAAATAAGCAGTTGATATGGCATTATTTTCACAATATACTTATATTCAACTTTATATAATTATATGCAAACGTTTAAGGCCTGTTTCGTTAACATAAATGCACTCGGAATACAAGGCAGTGAGTGTTGGCGGTTTGTGACGAAATTAAAAAGCAGATAGTAAGTATAGATAGCTAAACACAATTAGGAATCAGAACTTATTCATTACATGACAAACAATTTGGAGATTAAAAATAGTGACGTTCTACAATCCTCCACATCTTTAATTCTTTTTTTTACATTAACTACACTTGACGAGATTTTTCTTTAGACTAGTTCATGTATTGCTAAATTACATAGCAGAATAGCTATATTCCCACTTTGAAACAAACTAAGTGTCGAATGTAAATACAGCATTTTTAAACAACTCGAAAATAGGCAATGTTGATTTTTATTACTGAAGAAACAAGGTATATTTTAATTAAAGCATCAGTAAGGAACATGTTATACTGTTTCAACACCGGTTTTCCTTTGTCTGCGTTAATTCTAAGTGTATAGTTCAACAATTAAACTTAATAGCTGGCTGGTAACCATAATAACAGCCCATTAAACAAACAGTACATAATTGGACACTTCTGAGGTTTATATAGTAATGAAAAATTGTAATTTAATGTAATGATGATGATGATACTAAACATGACAATTATTTAAAATCATGTAAAGTATAGATGTCAGCACAAATGTCCTGAAAAAAACAAGTAGTACAAGTATGTATGTAACTCTTACAACAATATTTGATGTGAAGCATATTTGGACTGGAAAAATACTCAGCAGTGCTGACATCTGCCGTAATAACATTTTACCTATTTTTTATAGCGTTTTTACTAGGTCGGCTTTTTACTTGATATGTCTGAAAATAAAAGGGGATTAAATGATAGAGCATTGTATTTGGATTATAATATTTTTTACAATATTGAAATTGGTTCGTTCCCTGTAACATTGCAACAGTTTTTGAACGTTTTCAATCGAGGATCTATATTATATTTTGTGTTAAATATTTTCGTCACTTTGATGTCGAATCGATATTAGAAAAGCTAACAATGATAAACCACATACATATTTACAATATTTAACAATCGGCTTCTATTATTTTCGAGACTAGATCTAAATCTACTTTTAAAACAGTCAACTTTTATAGTAAGCTTTATTGACGTGTTTTATACAAGTAACTTTAACTTAATCTAGTTAATAACTGCTACGTTTAGTAAGCCTCGTTTCTGACATGATAAATATTATTGCAAAGTTTACTAGGTACTGAATAATGATGACACGTGCAACAGACTGATGCCCGCAAACATATTTCAAATTGATTTAGGGTTTATATTTATTATGGTTTACGTTTGCGCAAATATGGTGCTTAATTAAAGTCCACTGTCCACACTTAAAGTTAACTTTAAACAACGGCATGCAATGTTGAGTTTCCATATAAATAGGTAGTAAAGTAATGATTTTCCAGTCTCTTTAAAACCTTTGCGCAAAATCGAGCCAATCTTATATTGTAGCGATTTACTCTCAAAATCACTGTCTTTCTACTGCGTAACGATGCGTTCAATAACGAGTCAAATTCGACAGTCACGATATTTACTTATTTTTAGTTTTGTAAGCTTACACAATATAATTATTGAGATTCTAGAAGGCGAATAACTATCACTGCTTTATCATTATTTTTAATTCTATAGGCGTTAAAATTTGATTCATGGATGTTATTATTTAATGCATAGACGGCAGGGTGATGAAATTATTTAAAAACGTTCACAACTCATACATATTTATACGTTTAACAACGAAATAAAGTGGTGGTCCACTTTTCAAAAATCGATCCACCGCACCGCCGCCACTTAAATATAAATAAGAGCAGTAATTGCCTGCGTGTTTGGAATTGATACCTTCATACGCTTATCATGAAATAAACAGTAACAAAAAAAATGAAATATTTAACAACAAAAGTTCTCCGGCCAGAAAGTTCGTGTTCGCGTTCTAGTCTCTGGATAGGATATTGGATTCAGTTATCTTCAGCTTATTTTGCACTGTCATGAACTAATAGTTGTAATAACTTTAATGTTTTTTAATATCTAAACTCTAGCAAAATGGAAGCGACGTACAAATGATATGACGTTCATTCATTGAGCAAAGGTGACGATGACATGCGATATATAATGTAATGCTTCCAATAACAATGTTTGAATATAAGTACACTTTAAAAGGACATCTGAGATTTTACTAACTATTTATAGGATAGGAGATATCTTCCTAAAAGATCTCGATTTACGGTGATTTACCATGTGTGTATTAGGGCCTAACATTATCCTTCATTGTCAGATCGATAAATATTATAATTACAGCCCGCGCAGATAAATGGCGTCGTTCATATTCACTTCTCGCTCTCAAACTAAACGCCATACCTATCACTCTCTCACTCCCACTCATTGTGGAAAGCGCGGTGAGCCGCCATTTTCAATCCCATTCTTTATCTGCGCGGGTTGTACATATTTGTTACTTGAAACAAATCATAATAACGTATTGACTGCCACATATTATATCATAAGTATGTCTTATTCTGTGATTAAAGGATTTGCCACACTGGATACGTTCTGCGGTCCGGCCAACTCGAACATTACGTTCACCTAAGTATGGGTTGACCGGACCGGAAAATGCAGAATGCATCCAGTGTGACAAATCCTTTACAGTCTGTTTTTATTGAAACTGAGATAGCACCTCTGTATTGGTGCTGACTGCAGATTGAGTTAACAAACCATCATTTCAAAAGGGAATATTACGCGTTTTTAAGTTCGCGTCTACATATTTTAGTTTAAAGGCAAATAAACGTTGCCCTGACACTATTTGCGTCAAGTCATATCATCATAATATAGTGAGATATTCCAAAACGGTGGTTTGAAAATTATATTTTTGCATCAAAATTATTATTTAGTAAGATACCTGCCCTCCTAGCATTACCACCGAAACACGGTATGTATCGCGTAATATAGCGTTTTAGCGACACTTAACTGTCAAAATACATTGTTTTTTGTCAGTTAAAAGTGATATTATCGCTTTTCGCGTTTCAGTGGTCATGCTAGGGCTGGTTAATAACGATGTCATTATTTTTAACATAGTTTTAAGATATTATGAAAAACAGCAAATTACATTATTAGATATAAAAGTAAATTATATCTAAACGATAAGACAATGATTTCCATTCATTTCATTCATTCATCAAACCTCAAAGTGATCCAAACTATTTCTATATAAAAAGTGGCATAATAAAAATATGTGCGTGTGGTGTGAGTGTTCCTATCCTAGAAATTGATTTGACCATACGAAGATTTTAAGAAATAACTGTGCAAACTAGATGGTGAAATCGAAAAATTTGTGAAACCTATGTAGACTAAGTTATGGTCGATTATATAGAACACTCACACCGCCAGTCTCGCGAAAACGCCATACTTGATATCATAAAATATACTAGACGTATGTTAATAAAAGATATATGGAAAATTTGTGCTGAATTTGTGACAACTATTCACAAAATAATCAATTCATTATCATGGTTAATTTGGATTTTATAAGGGTTTTTTAGGAACACTCACACCACACGGTGTGTGGTGTGAGTGTTCCTGAAATCACTAACTTTAACTGAATAATATTTAAATTTTATTATTGTATATGATAATTAGTATTCAGAGTAAATTTGTGACACATAAATCTTGTCACAAAACGTGATAGATCAAGAGCAATCAAACATTTTGTTTCTTTTTCAATGCTCGTGTGAGTGTTCCATATTTTGGCATTTATTTGATTAACCAGACCTCGTATACAAGTAGAGGCTGCATCCAAAATTGTGAAAAGTTTGTTCTTAAAATTTAAAACATCGTCTATTTCCGTAAGTGTTATACTTTAATAGTTATCATTTTTTTACATCTTCAAAGGAAAGTCTTATGTAGGGTGACCATGCATATGAACAAAAAGCGGGAAAAAACATTTGTTTAAGCATTTTATTACAAAAAAAAATAGATACAAAACGAAATGTAAAAAAAAATATTTATGGTTGATAACATGCAATTAAGGGTTGCGTTTATTGTTACCAGAATCTTTATGTAACGGTTATTTTGTTACTTACGCTATAGTACCTAGGTATTACATTTTATTGGGCTCGATAACATCTTTTTAGGGTTTCGTAGCCTAAATGGCAAAAAACGGAATCTTTATAGATTCGTCATGTCAGTCTGTCTGTCCGTCTGTATGTCACAGTCACTTTTTTATTTAAGTCTAAAAGTCCGTATGACAGAGAATGTAAAATAACAGGATCATCTTTACTATTGTAAAAATTTTCCCCTTAGTAAAATACGGGAACGGGAATAGAAATGAGAACGAGAACGGGAATTACTAATGTTAAAAATGTGAAAGTTTAATGTTTTCGATGTTTAGATGTTTGTTACTCAATCACGTAATAACAAAAATTAAAAATTTTAAAAACCCCCGACACACGGCTGATCAGGGTCATGGTTACCTTACCATATACTTCCAATCTCATTGAAAAACCACGATACCAAATTTCGAATCGATAGGATACATGAAAGTTAGTCAGATCCTGTCATCAAAAGCTCATTGAAGTAATACTGTACCAAATTTCAAATCGATAGGATATATGGAAGTTAGTAAGATCCCCTCATCAACTATTAAAGAGCTGATGATCTTCAAACGGCTGATCAGGTCATGGTTTCCCTACCAATCGGGTTATCCGTTTAGGAGCTACGATACCACAGACACGTTAAACTTATAACACCCCTCTCTTTTTGCGTCGGGGGGGCAAAAAAATGGCTGAACGGATTTGGAATGGCACACAGATTCTGCCAGATTTGATTGCAACAGAGTTACATAATTACCCCCTGGTCAAAAGTTCCCTAGGAATTTTCCAAATATCCACGCGGACGAAGTCGCGGGCAAAAGCTAGTATTAGATAAAATAAATAAAAAGTACCTATAGAAAAATATAATAACTTACATGATTACTTGTTATTAGTAAACAGAAACACTGGAGAATTTAACAACAGACTGCAATAAAAATAGAATTATTACAACGCCAAACTACGAGTAAAGGTTAGCCAATACGAGGGTAGACGAAAATTGTGTCCGACAAAATAAAAAAGCATACCCACCCTACATAAAATATTCCTTTGAAAATGTTAAAAAAAAATATAACTATTAAAGTATAACGCTTACGGAAATAGAAGATGTTTTAAATTTTAAGAACAAACTTTTCACAATTTTGGATGCAGCCTCCACTCGTATACGAGGTCTGGTTAATCAAATAAATGCTAAAATATGGAACACTCACACGAGCATTGAAAAAGAAACAAAATGTTTAATTGCTCTTGATCTATCACGTTTTGTGACAAGATTTATGTGTCACAAATTTACTCTGAATACTAATTATCATATACAATAATAAAATTTCAATATTATTCAGTTAAAGTTAGTGATTTCACCACACGGTGTGTGGTGTGAGTGTTCCTACAAAACCCTTATAAAATCCAAATTAACCATGATAATGAATTGATTATTTAATTTTCCATATATCTTTTATTAACATACGTCTAGTATATTTTATGATATCAAGTATGGCGTTTTCGCAAGACTGGCGGTGTGAGTGTTCTATATAATCGACCATAACTTAGTCTACATAGGTTTCACAAATTTTTCGATTTCACCATCAAGTTTGCACAATTATTTCTTAAAATCTTCATATGGTCAAATCAATTTCTAGGATAGGAACACATACACCACACGCACATATAAAAATATGCACACTAATATTATTAGTGTCCATAAAGTACGGATAAAACGAGAATTTTAAATTACAAGCTCATCAGCTTACTTGTATTTTGATTTCCAAATCTATTATTTAATCAAACAAGTAACTTCTATTAATGCACTTAAAAATCGTTTTTCGTGACAAATACAGTTTATTAATATTTTATTATAATAATATTATAATAAAATATTATAATTATAAATATTATTATATTACAAGGTATCCATATCCACACAACTTTGCTTGGGCAGTGTAGACGAAAAACTGATTTTAGCATTTCAGTCATACTCATTTATATTATACTCATATTATATTTTACGTATTTTGCCAAGCGCGAAAAAGACAAAACCAAACACACCTCATTTTAAGTAGTATGTACACATACTCAATATTGTCGCTAAGTCTTAAATTATGCCTTTTTTTCAAAATTTGAGACTTGCGTATTTAATTTTAAATAAAATAAATAAATGCCACTGAAATCAGACTAGTTAAAGCGATGATTTTTCAAACACTTGAAGTTGCTAAGCAGTGATTATTTAATAAGCACTGAAAAATGAATTTAAATCATATTGTTTGGTGTACCTAAACTTTATAACCTTTAAAATAAAAAACTTTATAACCGTGGGATAAAGGTGATAAACAAATTAAAAATATAATTCGGAAAGAGATTTACAAGACTAAGTCTTGATCACACAAACGCATACTAAAACACATCATCATCACGCAATGTAAATCAAATTAGGTAAAAGCTTTTTTTTATTTTTATAATTCACCTTATGTGAAACGAACCAAACTTTTCAAATAAATAATCTTATTTTCAATTTCCCAAAAAACGACAGTCAACCTAAATCCAAGAAAACAACAGTTTTTGATAAAAAAAAATCAGTCGAAATAAGTCAAAAATATACACATTCGACGCCTATAAAAAACGTCAGTAAAAAAATAAAATAAAAACGTAAGCTTAATTTAAACCTAATACGAAATAAATACTGTAAGTACTATGATTACCTTTAACGATAAATTGGCAGTCTATATCAAAAGCGACTTGTGCGCAAATGTAGGTAACAAACAACCAATTGAAAATAACAACGGAGTCACTTATTAAATCAGTTGATTTTTCATTGAATTTGTCGTTACTTTTATATAATTAGCGACAATCACAGCTCAGCCAATTCGCGCAATCATCTTATTTATAAATATACACATTGAATCAGTCAATCAATCAGTGAAAACTGAAAACAGCATTGTATTGTAATCCCTTCAGTACTTTCAGTTTAATCTATACAAACAGGACGATAGATCAACATAGTAAAGTGACTTTATTATACTCAGTGATGCTTTCACTAATAAAGTGAAAAAAGTACCCTTTTACCCTTCAACACAAATTTGTTGCGTAAAAAATCTTTATGGTTTTTTTATTAGTTAATTCTAAAAAGTAACATATCAATCAGACAGTCGTAGGGATTTAGGGATTTAAGCTTTGCGCATAAACATTTAAGTGCTAATTTAGAGAGTCTACTTTGATATAGATTACCTTGCCCAGTGTGGGCGACTTTGGTGCAGATACCTCCGAGCGCAGTCGAGATTATGGCCATCATATTCGATACTCCGTTACAGTATTGGACTAGCATGAAATTCGTTTCCGATACGCCGCGCCCCGTTCGTTCGTGCGGCTTTCAAGATTCTTCCTTACTTTCTTATTCTCCTTTTTGTTCATCTGTAAAGAGTAATGCATGTTATAATTAAAGGGGACTGCCACTGCATTTTTTTGTGATTCTAATAGTTGCTTTTTGTGTGACTATCTGTCTGGCTTGGTGCAGCCAGATTGCTCGCTTCGACTAGTTCGATACGAATAAAGAATGACAAATATTTTGTAAGTAAATGATGTAATGAACACCATTTTTGGCACACCACGTGCTTAGTCTGCGAGTAGTGCTCTCTTGTTAGGCAAAACCGTCGCACCAGCTACTCCATGGCTTTTTGTCCGCTAGTTCGTATGCCGCTCACTCGCCTATTACCACGTTACGTACTCACATTCACAAATAAGTGTGCAGCCGCAGACAGTCCCTTGCGAGGTCCAGAAGCAGCGCCCTCTTGTTGGGCAACAACGTAACACCAGCTACTCCATGGCTTTTGTCTGCTAGTTCGCATGCCTTTTTCTCTTTCTATATTACTACGTACTCACATTCACCAATAAGTGTGCAGCCGCAGACAGTCCCCAGCGAGATCCCCAAGCAGCGCCCTCTTGTTAGACAGCAGTGTAACACCAGCTACCCTTTGCGAGTTCTTGTTCGCTTGCTCACATGCCGCTAGTATGGGTCGGTCCCACTATTTCCATTGAGAATCACCATTAATGGTAATAGTGGCACTAACTTTCACACAATTACCATTACGTTTTATGGACGTCATTGTTCAACTCTTAAATCAATTGTTATACTTAGATAGTGGGACTGTTTTAGAAAAAAGTGAAGTCTCAGTATTACTATTGCAATGGGTAATGGAAATAGTGGGACTGACCCGCTAGTATTCAACCGCTACTACTGGGGCCCAAGTCTGCTAATGTTAACGTCAAAATCGTGGTTCAATGATGTTTAAATGGTATTGCTTTTTGACACAGTTCTTGTTTCTTAAACCCAAAACCGAAACACATTGTGTTACTTAAACCCAAAAAGGAAACACATTGTGTCTCAATTTTGAGTTTAAGAAACAAGAACTGTGTCAAAAAGCAATACCATTGAAAGACCATTGAACCACGATTTTGACGATAACATTAGCAGACTTGACCCCTGGTGTCATACTCACATTCACCAATAAGTGTTTAGCCGCAGACAATCCCCTGCGAGATCTGCAAGTGGCGCCCTCTTGTTAGGCAGCAGCGTAACGCCAGCCACCCTCCTTGGCTTCTTGTCCGCTAGCTCACAGGCCGCTAATATTACACCTCTACTACTAGTGTCATACTCACATTCACCAATAAGTGTGCAGCCGCAGACAGTCCGCAAGCAGCGCCCTTAGTAAGGCAACAGCGTGACTTTAACTACTCTCCTTGGCTTCTTGTCCGCTAGCTCACAGGCCGCTAGTATTCGACTAGTGTCATACTCACATTCACCAATAAGTGTGCAGACGCAGACAATCCCCTGCTAGATCCGCAAGCAGCGCCCTCTTGTTAGGCAGCAGCGTAACGCCAGCCACCCTCCTTGGCTTCTTGTCCGCTAGCTCACAGGCCGCTAGTATTCGACTAGTGTCATACTCACATTCACCAATAAGTGTGCAGACGCAGACAATCCCCTGCTAGATCCGCAAGCAGCGCCCTCTTGTTAGGCAGCAGCGTAACGCCAGCCACCCTCCTTGGCTTCTTGTCCGCTAGCTCACAGGCCGCTAATATTACACCTCTACTACTAGTGTCATACTCACATTCACCAATAAGTGTGCAGCCGCAGACAGTCCGCAAGCAGCGCCCTTAGTAAGGCAACAGCGTGACTTTAACTACTCTCCTTGGCTTCTTGTCCGCTAGCTCACAGGCCACTAGTATTCGACTAGTGTCATACTCACATTCACCAATAAGTGTGCAGACGCAGACAATCCCCTGCTAGATCCGCAAGCAGCGCCCTCTTGTTAGGCAGCAGCGTAACGCCAGCCACCCTCCTTGGCTTCTTGTCCGCTAGCTCACAGGCCGCTAATATTAGACCTCTACTACTAGTGTCATACTCACATTCACCAATAAGTGTGCAGCCGCAGACAGTCCGCAAGCAGCGCCCTTAGTAAGGCAACAGCGTAACTTAAACTACTCTCCGCGGCTTCTTGTCCGCTAGCTCACAGGCCGCTAGTATTCGACTAGTGTCATACTCACATTCACCAATAAGTGTGCAGACGCAGACAATCCCCTGCTAGATCCGCAAGCAGCGCCCTCTTGTTAGGCAGCAGCGTAACGCCAGCCACCCTCCTTGGCTTCTTGTCCGCTAGCTCACAGGCCGCTAGTATTCGACTAGTGTCATACTCACATTCACCAATAAGTGTGCAGACGCAGACAATCCCCTGCTAGATCCGCAAGCAGCGCCCTCTTGTTAGGCAGCAGCGTAACGCCAGCCACCCTCCTTGGCTTCTTGTCCGCTAGCTCGCAGGCCGCTAATACCCGACCGCCGCCGCTAGCTTCTAGCACGACTAGCGCGGGTCGTCCCCGCACTGTTCTCGTACAAACTATCCGTAAACCGTTCTCTGTTTCGTCTAACGCTACACCACCGTAGCCACCGCGACCTGTATCAAAGGTTTTTAAAATATTTAACAAAGTCATTCACTTTAGGGTCTCCTATAAACGCCATCGGTCGCATACAGAGAGTCAGCGTCACATTGCTTACTATAGAAATGTACTGTTGTGGTCTCATTCAAACGCTGAAGTCGGCGGCGTATGAAATGTATAGGAACGTTTACGCTGACGTCAGACGCCGTGTATAGCATAAAATAAGAGACCAGAGCTTAAGACTTACATTTAGAAAATAATTTAGATATGGCAATAGTGTTATAGGTTATATTATAACATAATACAGTTATAAACCCGTTACCCGGAAACAGAACCCCGCCCTCAACCGATCGCAAACACATAACCGGAGCGGATAAAGAATCTACTTCAAATATATAGGTATATCAAAGTTTACCTTTAGGAACAGGAGCTAACGTAGTAATGAGATTCCCTTCGATGTCGTAGACGCGGACCGCCACGTCGGCGACGATCAACAGATCTTCAGAGAGAGCTAAACCACCCACCAGGCCTAGGTCACCGTTACCGACCTGAAATAAATACGGTGTTTAATTTATACCTTCAACAAAGGCGAAAAGGAGTAGAAAATTACGGGGAAGCCGCTTTCTTTGTGGCCTTCAGATTCAAAATGTACCTTTTCCATAATGTACCTCGGTTTCAAAAGGTATCTTTTCCGAAATGTCCACTTTCCAAAACCGCTCGATGCCACCGTACCTCCCGCTCGATGCCACCGTACCTCCCGCTCGATGCCACCGTACCTCCCGCTCGATGTCACCGTACCTCCCGCTCGATGCCACCGTACCTCCCGCTCGATGCCACCGTACCTCCCGCTCGATGCCACCGTACCTCCCGCTCGATGTCACCGTACCTCCCGCTCGATGTCACCGTACCTCCCGCTCGATGCCACCGTACCTCCCGCTCGATGCCACCGTACCTCCCGTTCGATGTCACCGTACCTCCCGCTCGATGTCACCGTAACTCCCGCTCGATGCCACCGTACCTCCCGCTCGATGCCACCGTACCTCCCGCTCGATGCCACCGTACCTCCCGCTCGATGCCACCGTACCTCCCGCTCGATGTCACCGTACCTCCCGCTCGATGCCACCGTACCTCCCGCTCGATGCCACCGTACCTCCCGCTCGATGTTCCCGTGGCGGTCGAACAGGAACACGGCCCTAGCGCCGTTGTCAGCGACGGCGAGGCGGCGCGAGGGCGCGTGCGCGGCCACGCACACCGGCTCCACCAGCCGCTCGGAGCGGATCGTGCGGACTGTCGAGCCTTCGATGTTCACCTACAACACCCGCATTCATTGTAAACGGCCGAATATTTAAAGGCTTCTTAGCTAAAATGTTGAGTTAAGGTCTCCTTAACGGGTACGTATCAGAATGTCTAAAGTTAGAATGTCTAAACTTAAAATGGCAAAGTTCAAAATGTCAAAAATTTGAATGTCTAACGATTAAAATGTCGAAAGTTCAAAATGTCAAAAACGAAAATGTCAAGCGGTCAGATAGTCCAAACTAAAAATGTCTAAGTTCAAATGATCAAAACTTAAAATGACTAATAGTCAAAATACATAATTAATGACGTAAAGAATTTACTTATGCCTTTATTTCATTTGGGTACCTAATTAATTAGGTAAAATAATTGCGTGTTAACCTCTGTGTCTCCGCCGCACATCACCATAGCCACGCCGCTTCCTGATTCGGTAGCCGGTGCCAGTCACTGATTAAGTAGCCGCCGAACGAAATCCACCAATTGAGTTTGAAATAGATTTTTTTCTGGCGCTTCGCCGGCCGCTGCCGCGGCACGCTCGCTTCGCTCGCTCGGCTCGCGCGCTGGGTTCATGTCAACCTAACATGCTTGTCGCTACGCTCCTCGCACCTATCTCGTGACCTATGGTCTACGGTTTCTAAGTCCCAGTAGACTAGTTTAGGCTCATTTCCGGCAGCTAAATTTGCTATAAAGCATTTCAGGCGAAGCCCAAAGACCTCCACAGACTCAATTAACCTCAAAGAAAGCGATTCGTTTTAAGATCCAACCCAATTCAAATAAATCATTGTGAACTTTAGACTTAATGACCATTGATATTTCAACTCGTCAAGTATTTGATACGTTTGATACTTTGAATTTTGCTATTTTGAAGTTAAACATAATGATTTTCGACATTTTAAACCATTTGAATTTTGATTTTTGACATTTTGAACTTTGCCATTTTAAGTTTAGACATTCTAACTTTAGACATTCTGATACGTACCCCTCCTTATTATTAAGGATGCTGTCGGTTTCATAGAGTTTCGGTCAAATCTGACAACTTTTTTGAATTTAAGGTAGCCTTAACTTTAAGATTCGTTTGAGTATTTGGCCGTTAATCTTTCAACCGCCTCTGTGCTCTAGTGGCTCGCCCATCCGTGTAAGACGCAGGAGTTCCGGGTTCGATTCGATTAAGACTTTCAAGTATGAACTCGAATTAGTTTTAGATGCATATAAAGCACAATAAAAGAAGAAATAACCACAATCTATATTATTTAAAAAAAGTATAAGTTGCATGAAAAATCGATTAAATGTTGACTATTTATTTTATTTTATTTTATTTTATTTATTTTAGGAAGGTTTACAGCTTTATAGGCATATAAAAACATTATTAATTACTCGAAGCCAATTACAAACCTCCACATATACATATCAATAGTATCCTATATATAAAGTAAAATGCATTATGCACAAAAAAGTACAAATTTCCACTAAAAATAAAAATTTGGGGCCCAACCATTATATTAGATTTGACAAACCCCAAATCCTTGCTAGGGAACGTAGATTCATTCCTAGAATGCTCCGCGAGGCTATCGAAATAAATAAATATCCTAATTTCAATAGAGATGATGGTTGGAAAATTCCACCAGCTTGGGACCCCATCATTCACAAGCTAAAGCCCCAAACACACACTGTAAGATCTAATGATACGGTTAGTTCCTTTTGCAAATAAATTAATTAATATAAAAGACGGAGGTCGGCCTTCCTCTCCAAGTTTTCTTTCGCCATTTCTTTCTTGGAGGGGCCTCCCAATTTTTTGAAATGGTAGTAGTTTCAGTAGATTCTCTCTTTTTAACATATAAAATTAAATTAAAACCAAACCAAAACTTAAACTAATTAAAAATTTGATAAATTTTAATTTCTGAACGTTTTAAAAAATTCATCGCTTGAGGGTAGGCTCACAAGTAGCTTCAGTCCCCCGTGACCACGGCAGCTGCAAAGGTGCCGAAACGTCGGGAAAATCAAAAATCAAACCAAATACCAACTAATTACCAAAGTACTTTCAATAAAACCGCGCTAGTATCCGTTAAAAGTGTTTTATTTCATGTCTAGTGAGCGCGTAAGCTTGAGAAGTGAATAAAAATTTAACCAAAAAGACAACCAGTGACGTTAGAAAAAATAATAAAAACAAAAAGTAATATGTTGCTATTGTTATTACACAATTAAGGTTGAGCACCCACACAGAATTGCTGCCGAAAGTAATGCAAGTTTACAGTTCGCCTGATAGTCGCCGGGCTTGTCATAAATAAGTCGAAGTCATGTTCGCTACTATACCTATTATAAGTTTCGCAGCCACGCAACATAAAGGTGTTATGACTATTGCTATAGGTGCTATAGGTGCTATTGAACCACTTACCTCAGTAAGTGTTCGAGTCCTCCAATTAACAGCGACCACGCCTTCAGAAGTAACCGCTATCCCTGTACAACTCCTGCCAGCTAATCCTGTTACATTATTAGATTATTATAAACCTTATTGCTCTGTGTATTAAAACTAATTCAGTATCCAGCTGTGTGTACTACTTTGTACCTACATTAAATGCATTAAAGGCTTTAGGTTAGTACAGATTCCGGCAAACATCTTGACGCTCTTTCGACGGAGTGGGGATAAGTTCTCGCTTGTGCACTTGTGAGCGACCAATAGCTGGCGCCCCTCGCGCTCTGCGCTGCGCAATCCCCACCCGATTTCAAGATGTTTGCCGGCTACTACACCATTTTTTCAAATGTTGGTTGCCAGAAAAAACCAGGGGGCTAATTGTCTAATTTCAAAATCTATCGCAATCGCTTTCAGGATGTGTTACATTGATGCTTCTTTTTGGCACAAATAAAAACTTACCAAAGAAATGCAGCAATGTGTCACACACATCTGTCAAATGAAAGCGATTGCGATAGATTTTAAAAATTATACAATAAGTAGGCGGAAAATAATCAAAATTTTGAATTGTATTTCTTTAGTTCTAAAGATGCAAAATACATTTAGGTATTGGTATTTCTCAGCCTACCTTCGTTAACGATATGTGTTTTGAATGCAAACGTTTCATCGTCCAACACTTTGACTCTTGAGTTTCCCGCGTCGAGTACGTAGATTTCGCGTCGTTTCGGACACCTAGAAAGGACGGGTATTTTGTCTTTTACTTATTTCCTACAACCATACAACTCAAACTCAGTCATTTTATTCAGTCTAGCGCCTCGACTAGTCTAGGCTGTTACAAGCACTTGTGAATGTCAAAAAAGCTACGTCATCGGTATATAAGCATTAGCTTTGCGAAACATCAGATGCATAAAACATAATACTTAATTGTTACATATTGAATTCCTGAATTTGTTATTAAATATTTATCGACTTGAACATACTATAGCACTCATATCAAGTGGCTCAGCATTTAAAAAAACCTAGCCACAGCCACTGGTTGGTTCAGTTGTTCTTTCCCCGTGCTCCTAGAGCCCCATACAAGAAGTTGGCGGCAGTCGGCAACTCATTAGTACGCAGGGCGAATCTCAAACTGCCCTTGAGAAAACCAGTACTAGGAAAAAGTGACGTTTAAAAAGAATCTGTTATAAACAATACTTACCTAGCCATAGCTACTGGTTGGTTCAGTTGTTCTTTCCCCGTGCCCCTCGAGCCCCATACAAGAAGTGGGGCGGCAGTCGGCAACACAGAAGTTCACAGGGGCGAGTCTCTAACTGCCCTTGAGAAAACTAGTACTCGAATAAAGTGCCATTTAAAAGAATCTGCATTAAATAATACTTACCTAGCCACAGCCACTGGTTGGTTCAATTGTTCTTTCCCCGTGCCCCTCGAGCCCCATACAAGGAGTGGGGCGGCAGTAGGCAACACAGTAGTACGCAGGGGCGAGTCTCTAACTGCCCTTGAGAAGACTAGCACTCGAAGACAAACCGTACCCGCGTTCCATGGTCGCATTGTGATCCTGAATGTAACAGAAACTTGTATTAAAAATAGCTAAAATATAGACCCAAAAAATAACGCGTTTTGTCAATGAACTAAAACGCATTTATACCAACACGGTGTCAATTTTAGGCATAAAATGATTGGGCATTTTTTTGTTGTGATTTACATAATTATTATTTGTGAATCTATCTTTTACTTTACTGCACTACATATTATAAAACAAAGTCCCTCGCCGCGCCTGTCTGTCTGTCTGTTTGCGATAAACTCAAAAACAACCGAACGGATTTTCATGCGGTTTTCACTAAATGATAGAGTGAAGCCTGATGAAGGTTATAGGTGTATAATAAGTTGAGGTTTTATGTAAATTGGTAGAAATATGACGATAAGAGGTCGGCAAAAATTAAGCAGACTGGGAGCTTGCATTGAAAACGCTGCTTAAACCTTTTGAGCTATAACAAAATAATGTATGATGGAATTGTTTTTCTTTTATAGATCTACAAAAAAGTCCGCGATGGCATATATCTATCTTTTAAGAATAGCTTACTATAACCCATTATATCTTCTAAAAAAATTGTCAAGTACAAAGCGGTAATTTGGAAAGCTATTTAGAAGGATGGAAGGAACAGCTGCTGAGTACACTACTCTCTAACTGCCAAGCAACGGTCAGTAAAATTTATAAACCGCTCTAAACGTTGAGAGAAACTCGCCCTCTCCTTCTCCAGAAGATTCACCCTCGCTATCCCCAGAAGACAGCCTCCCTCCTCTCTCTCTCTCCCTATAGTATTAATATAATTTTAAGTCGTAAGTTTTTTTTTTGTTTTAATAAAATCCTTTCCTTTATACTCTACTTCCTATCTTTACCTTGGTAGAATAGAATCGTCCTATCTTTCTCTCTTCATAGGCTCTATCTTCTCTCTTTCCTCTTTTGTAACGCTACAGTTTTGTCTTTTATAACTAAGGCAGTTCAGTTAGAGGTAAGATAGCCAGTTCCTGTGATGAGGATTCCGGGTGTAATGCACTTCCACCTTGCCTTACCATCACTTAACATCAGGTGAGGTGAAGGCCAACCACTACCCCGTTGAGCATACAAAAGCTAAGATAAGTCAATACCCCTTACCTATACAGGCCAGAGTCCAAATCCGTGACCGTGCAAGGTAGTGGTGCGTCCTCTAGCGTGGCAGCCGCAGTGACTGGATCTCCGCCGGTACTCCGCGCCTCTCCGTGGTAGTCCACTGTGCGCAGCACTACTACTACCTCCAGACCGCAGACACATTGTGACTCTGTAACGAATACTGTGGCTAGAAAGGAGGGTTGGTATAGTCGCTGTATCTGTAACTAAGCACTAGTCAACAATTTTACTGTCTTCGCACACAGCACAGGCCACAAACGCCGCCTTTCATATAAGCATGTGGCGACTACTGGCGTTTCGTATAAAATGTATGTAAACTACAAGAGGTCGGTGGCCCGTGTGCGAAGACTCTTATTGATACGTAAAACATGGCGCGTGACGCTGTACAACAGCGCACGACGATGCCAGATGGCTTGCAACTGACGTGCTTCTTGTTAAATTTGACGAGTGTCCGAAATCGGAGTTGCATGGTCAATTCAAATATATTTTGCTCATGTGATAAAACGGTAAACTCACCCAGTTGCAGAGTACAAAGCCCCGGGAAAGTGGTGCTAGTCCGGACCCTGCCTAACTCAGCGAGAGATTCGACGAACCGCTGCTGTGCGTCGTTATGGGCGAAGTCTACGGCCAAGAAGGCGTTCTCTCGGGGCTCGGCCAGCGCCGCCGCGTCGCCCAGGCGGGCACCTAGGGCGGCGGCACGACTGCTCACTTCACGCACTTCCACCTGCTGTTGGAGGCCTGAGCATTCTGCTTCCACCTGTGCAAAGAATACCTGCGAATCAATCTATGTTTTTTCATTCTGCTGAACTAGTACCAACTACCTAATTGACATAAAAGTTGAAAGGGAACCATTGGGCTTGATACAGAATGAATGAGGCTATTACTAGTGTCAGGAAAGAATGAAAATGATGTAGGTACTGCGACTAAATAAACTGGAGCAAGGGCTAGAGGGAGGACTGGAGGAAATAACTTACTTTTGTTTTTTCCGCGTCGATCAATTTCAACTGTTCTTCGAGCAGCTTTCGTTTGTGCGTAGCTGCTGCCGCCGCGGCAGATTTGAGTTCGCTGTGTCGTTTGTCGAGCGCTGCTTTTAGTTCGGAAAAATGTCGGTCGATGGCTTCATCCGCCGCTGTTGCAGCCGCTTCTAATCGCCTCAACTCGCTGGCAACTGCTTCTCTAGCGGAACCGAGTTTACTGAGGCATTCGTTAGCTCTATACAGGAGTATTTCGGACATTCTTTTCAAAGCTATTGAGAAAGGTACCACAGTGTGGTCGCAAGGTGTGTCGCTGTGTGGACCGTCCGCACAATGTCTACAAAACACGCAATCGCATGTCTCGCAAAATAATAATTCCCTGCCTGGATGAGAGCTACATTGAGGGATTACTTCTCTACGTTGGCGAGCCATTAAATCTAGTAGCTGATTCACGAGAAACGATGGTGGTAGCGCGGGAACTCCTCCTCGAGGTATGGTGATAAGCTCGCGACAAATAGGACATCGAAAGCTTCCAGCGTCTCTGGTTTGCGAAGCAGCTATACGTGTGAGGCAATGTAAGCAGACCGTATGAGAACATGGGAGAAGTTTCGGTGTATGTTCACCACCATCATAAGTGCCTGAAACAAAATATATTATTTAATATTGACTATGGTCTTTATTGTTCTTATTATTTTCTTTCTTCTTATTCTTATTATTCCAAATAAAACCAAAATATTTAGAAATGATTAAAATGAATTTAATATAATAATGTAATGCAATTAATAATATTTTAAAATGTACTAATAACTCATATTTTTTATAATGAATGTAAACTCTGAATAAAGGCTATAAATAAATATAAAATAAATAAATATGGTCTTTATTACCTACTTAAATTAGGCAGAATATTTAACAAAGTAAGAAGTCAAAGTAAAATTATCTAAGTTTAACCGATCAAAAATAACTATCAGTACAATACCAACCACAATCTTATATTGGAGTGGAGTAGAGACTTAGGTATTTCACTTAGTAAAGTAGTAACTTGTATAAATGATAAAGTAAATATGTACACATGCTGTTATGCATCTTCAATGCAAATTGCTGTAGTATAGGACTGTTTTTATTAGTGTTCTAGAATCAGAGGACCATTTTCAGCAGCACCCAAAAGTGTAGATGCTATCTTTTGAATTCAAAACTGATTAAAAATATTAATATAAATTGAATGATACTCAGACAAAATAAAGTGAATATGTAATAAAAGGAAGTGTACTAACATAGACATGTGCCGCAAGTGAGAAAGCTCTCGTTAAAGTCTTCGTAGTTGATGGAGACGGTCTCGACGAGCGTGGAACTCATGCTCGCCATCCCGACACCCAGCCGCGAACTGCTCATCACACGCAATAAACAAGCTATAAACTCATGAGCCCCTGGTACACAAATGTAGATAACACAAGGAAAATTACACACAATAATAAGTAATTAAAATTGCCAATTACTGTTATAATTAATAAAATATTGAATTGGTTATAAAAATAAACACATTTCACATAAAAAGTGATTACAATACAAACGCACAGAAACTGTCTTGGTTGATTGAAAGTCACAATTATTATTTTGCAATAGGTAATTAATATAACCAGTTACATGACTGAACATTCGATAATGTAGAGACAAATGTCATTTGTGATTCACCAATCATAGCAGATTGCATTTCATTATATTTCATTGCTCCAATTGGTTAAAGTAGGTAATTAATTTAGCATTCATTGCTGGCAAAGCATATGCATAATCATATTTTACTGCTGATGATTAGTAAGTTGACACTGCAATGAATGGAATTGTCTCTCAGTTTGTTGCTACTATTAGGTGTAACACTTTTAATTGCTATACTCATTATTTTTTATTTATTATGACAGTATGCAGATTATAATGCATTTTCTTTTGAAGCACTTTCTACTAATACTAGTAGAATTCAAGGGATAATACTTTTGTAGATTTTAATTCATTAACACCCGCAACCGAGACACAATAGAAAATCTATTGTGTCTCATTTTCCGGGCGTTGACGAGTTAAGTAAGTAATTAGAAGAGTTATCTTTAGTCTTACATCACAGTATGTAATCTACTACAAGAATTTATCTGTTGAGATAAAGATAAGATAAGCCGCATCTCAAATGCAGGTTTTATTTGATAAGCCTTTAGTGCAGTTCAGTGACCTCATATTTATTATAAATATTGTATAATGTTGTTTTGTTTTACATAAGTAACACTAATAAATATCTTGTGAAGTAATCTCCAATGGGTTCTTCTTTGATTAAAAGGCATTTGAAAGTGGTCATGTCACTTTCCTTAGCCTTTCAATAATATAATAATAAATTAATAATATTGTCTCATGAGATTTGCTCAAGCAAATTGATTTTATTGTGCATTAAAAGAAGTGGTTCATAATTAAGTTTATTTTTTGTTTACTTTTGCACCAACAATTAGCAAAGTAGTATGTAAACTATGTGAAATGGATTGAAGAGTGTAATGAAAAAAGAGAAGAGCGCAAATAATAATAAAACGAAAAATTACTTACAGAAATGAGCAACAATACATGGACGTGTTATCAGGAACAAAATACTAAATCAGCTCAGTCTACTTGTATCATGTCATGCATCGACATAAACTCGTTTCATCACTTCGTGGAGATTTGTGTAAATTCTACCGTGTGATGTGATTGCAACTATAGTGAACGTAACGTAAACACCATAACACGACGAAAGTGAGGAAACATAAAATAGGTAGGTCGTAACAGATACCGAGCACGAGTCGTGGATGTGTTAAATATTACTAGGTACACGTTTTCTTTAAAACAATCACAATTTACTGCAATTTACAAAAAATATCTAAAGAAAAACGCTCTTTCGTAATCGATCGATAGTATGAAAACTATTCCCATGACAAAGAAACTTCATTACAATGTTAACTTTTAAACAGTAACATAACTAGATGACAGATAAACTTAACACTGGGTACGATTATTTTTGCGTTAGATTTCACATATTAGAATTAGATTTCATTTTAAAATATTTATCACAACTATTTTCGTCATCCATTTAGCCTCACCATCCAAAAACAACCAAAGAATGTCAATATTATGTCAAACTGGCTGTCGTCACCAGTGTTGCCAGATCAGAAAATGATAATACAATGGGTGCATTCAAGCAGGCTAATCCCTAAGTCATCGATCACCACAGTATACATTTTAAGTTAATTTAAGGGGCCATAATAGGAAAACATGGTTTGCGCGGGCCATATTTTTATATAGAATACGTAAAGTTGTAGCCACAAAAAAAACATACGACAAGCTAAAGAGATTATCTAGTAGCTACAAGTATTAAATTGCGTATAAACCTCACAGACGATTGTAAAAAAATCTGAATATCATCAAAATCGCTTGTCGGTCATGTTTTTGGCGTAAATAATAGCGGAAACGTATTGCATTCTACATTAAATTACACTTTAACGTACTGTGCAGTTGCTCCAATAACTTTTCAAGAAAGATAATTGTGCTAAAGATTGTAATGAAAAAACAACGAAAAACATCGAAAGAGTGCAGAAGTGAGGTTATTTTCCATACTCTTTACACGTAAACTATTTAGCGACCGGTTTCATTTGACATACATTGCTACTTTTCTTTGGTGTGTTTTTTTTACCCCAAAAAGAAGAAGCAATGTATCACATTCATCTGTCAAATGAGACCGGTCACTAGGCGGTTCAGCCCGCCGCCCCGGCGGCGCGGCGCGGTCCCCTGCCACCTGTATAAAAAAAGGTCAGTGTCCCCTTCCCACAACGAAGAGGAGTAGATTGCCATAGCAAATATAAGAAGAAGAAGAACACTGGGTGCATTCATTCCAACAGTAATATAAAATTTTATCAATAAACTTACACGATAAAAAAGGTCAATGTTGTCTTTATTTTTTCTCGAAACTTTTGTTATTCACCACCCAGTTGCGAGTCGCCATACTAAACCTTTACTAGACGAAGTAGGTAATAAACGATTCAAAAATATATATTATTTTGACTTAACTTTGATTAGGTACCTACACGTTTTATTTTTAACCACCAAGTTAAAAATATCCTCATAATTTTCAATCTTTGTTGCGTTTATTTTTATCAAAATATCATGAAATTTTTGGCTTGATAGAAATTACAGTGCTCATATGCACTGTAATTTTCTTCTTCTTCTTATTTTTGGTTTGGCGTTATTGAATCCCACCCCACTATCACCGATCCACTACCCGGATCACATTTTTGTAGAACGGCATAATTATTTTACTTCTCTCTCGCCAAACAGTTGAAAAATAAAGGAAGATGAACGCCTTAGCTTTAATTAACAGCAATATCTTGCCGCTCGCTGTATAGTTGAATTATATTTCAGGCGTACCTATAGGTTTTTAATTTTGAGACAAATAATACGCTCTTTAATTTAAATACAAAATATCTTTATTGTCTCATGAGTTTTACATGGTGGTAAATATTAAAAGTATCATCATGAACCCCGTTAGGGCACTACAATATTTTTTCAATTAAATTAAGAACTTGCTTAATTTATTAACATTTTCAAATGTATTTGAATCAATGCACTTACACAGTCATAGTACAATACAATTTATGAGAATAATCATTTACAAAACTCGAAAAACTCCTGCATAGTGTAAAAACAGTTTTCCAACAAATACTCTTTCAGTTTTCTTATGAATGTATTTATATTATTTTCATCTTTAATTGTTTTGGGGAGTTTATTATATATTTTTATGGCGTTAACGTGTGCTCCCGAACTATGGAGTTTTAGATTAGATTGAGGTAAGGCTAAACGGTTCTTATGTCTTAGATTCATTGTTCCGGTGTAGCAGTCTTTTACTTGGGGGAATAAGTGAATGTTATTTCTGACGAATTTACAGATTTATATATAGTGAGATATATAGTGAGGTTAAGGTCAATATTTTGAAGTTTTTAAAGTGAGGTCTACAACTTAAGATAGGTGATAGGGACTACCTACTATCATTTGGCTTTAAGTAAGTTGTACATAAAAAGTATAAATTCATTATCTAAAACCAAAAATGTAACTTAGGCCTACCTACTTATCTAAAATCAAAAACACCTACCTACAGACTCGTGTCGTGTCGTGACGTGACGTATGATGCAGACAGACGCTAGATATAGTAATTCAGGGTCAAACAAATTGTTGGAATCGATATTTTCGTTTAAACTTGTTAGTGTGCGCAGACGTTCAGCGGCGATAACTCGTCTGCTGACATCTGATTTTATTTTATGAATACTCTAATAACATATTGAGTGCTTTTAATAATATACTTACCTGTTATAATGATACTCAACAGGATTGCAGTAATAGTTCGACAGAAACCACAATTTCAAAGGTAAGTAGGTACCTACTTACCATTTTTTTCTTTTTAATAATAACTCAACGGCTATTTTGGTTACCTACCTACCTAGTTATCAGCGAATTAATTCAAGTACTTTACTTTACAATCACAAGATTTTATCAGGTGTGAAACCAGTGATAACTTTGTGGCCTCTAAGTACATGAACATGACGTGATGATTTCCATCCAAGCAGGATTCTTTTTTTTAAAGTAAGGTACCTACCTACCTACTTACCAAAAGGAATATCCATCCACCCCACATAATAATAAGCGTTGTAAAATCGTTTTGGGCTGAGCACAGTACTTATACTATTAGCTTCTGGCACTATGCGTCGAAAGGGCTTGGTCTCGAGTGTTTATATTCCTACTAAACGTAAATTCTACCCACTATTTAGTCTACACATTTTAAGTTTTGCTTAGTTCGGTACTAAATGATTGGTGTGTTATTTTATTATTATTATGTATTTCAGATTACCTTGGACACGATGCCTATCAGGGGAAAACATCAAGCCTTTCGACGCCGTACCCGGGTTAACAGCATTGCCAATAATAGGCGTAATGCATCATTTCATACCATACTTTGGTAATTTTAATTTACTTATTTGAGTACCTACTAGC
Organism: Agriphila straminella; assembly: GCA_950108535.1. Lineage (NCBI taxonomy): Eukaryota > Metazoa > Arthropoda > Insecta > Lepidoptera > Crambidae > Agriphila > Agriphila straminella. Next base: position 9,607,941 of record OX467316.1, on the reverse strand, counting down.
GACCCGCCCTCACTTCGCTTCGGTTCCTTTCTTTTCGCTCCAAAAGTCTGTACCCGTCCCGTTATCATCGGTATAAGAAACGCGCTTGAATTTATTTTCGCGCGCGTAAACTTTTTGCGATCACTCCTAAGATATTTATTTAAACTTAATTAAAGGGCTAAAATTATGTGCATGAAACGCTTATATAGTAACGAACGCATTTTATTTGATAAGGATTAATACTGTTTCTGTCTAAATACCTCTCCAATTAGGTACCTACCACATTATTTGTGACCATTTAAAAAAAGGTTAAAATGGCTATAGTAAGCTATCCTTAAAAGATAGACATATTTTATTTTTATTTTATTTTATTTATTAAAAGTTTACATGCTGACTTAGAGTAAGGCCCAAATCGCCAGCAAGCTAGATATTAGGTAGTACATTGCACATAAAAAATAACATTACACATAATTTCATGCACATTACATTATAAAATGAAAAGCAAAGATGTGAATATGGGTAAGATAATTAAAAAATTGAATATAAATTGTCAAAATAAAGAAAGCAAGATAATGTCAAATTAAATGTCAATACATAGCACTCTACAAAATGTCAAAATTTAGTCATAGGAAAATTACAAATGTCAATGTCAACAATTCATGTAGTCATTATTGATTAAAAATTAAATTACTAATATATAAAAAAGCTTTGTTACATAATTGCCCAAATCTGTCAGCAAATAGATCGGTCTCGGAATCGTGGGCGAGCATATCTCCGATTAGGCGTAGAGCGCGAGTGGTAGGCGCGTGCGCAGCATACCTAGTTCGCGTGGGGGGCCGCTGCAGAAGGCGCGGCCTCCGCCGTGGTGCGACCGTATACCGACATATACCGACATATGCCGTCGCGGACTTTTTTGTAGACCTATGACATCCTATAACAGAGAAACAATATTCCTTCATACAGTATTTTGTTATAGCTCGAAAGGTTTCAGAGTTTTCGATGCAATGATATTAAATGTAAAGATAGGTTACCCGCGCTTCACAATGGCAAGACGAAAGTCAGGTAATTGCCCGACTTTCAATTAGTCAGGCAGTCTCGCGACAAGGTAACACACGCGGCTCTCGTCAATCAGACGCAATAAAATTGTGAAATACAATAAAAAAATGTCTACTTGCGTCTTTAGACGATGTACAAATTATACAGCAACGGTCAGAGATCGGAAAAATGCTTTATTTCACACGTAAGTACTGTATTTAATAAAAATATGTATATTCTATTATTTTATTCGGCCACATTGTACAAAGAGCGAGCTGTCTACTTTGCGTGTGGGAGTGAAGGAGACAGCTGACGCGCTGTCAATTGGCAGCCAATGCGCATGCAGCGGCCAATGTGTGTATCTATAGTACCTTTACGCTGTTTTAAATAGCAATGATGTTGGCGCATAACCTATCTTTACATTTAATATCATTGTTTCGATGCAAGTTCCAAGACGGCTTAATTTTTGCCGACTTCAACAATTATCGTCACATTTCTATCAATTTACATAAAATCTCAACTTATTATACACCAAAACCTTTCTCAGGGATTACTCTTATCAATTGATGAAAACCGCATGAAAATCCGTTAAGTACTGAGTTTATCGCGAACGGACAGACGCGGTGAGGGACTTTGTTTTATAATATGAAACGAAACGTCACTCGAGCACTTGTACTATTATGTATTCTGTGCTCGAGCGAGAATGTATGGTCACAGAATACATACGTATGGTGCAGTGCAATCTGTGTTACTGCTGCAAACCGCAAGCGTTCTGAAGTTGGTCGCACTTCTGTTGTAAAAAGTAATTAGAATAAATAAATTAATGGGAAATGTCCAAAAACAAATATAATAAAGTAACAGCATAATGGAGTTTATACCTTTGCCACCACCTACCACAACCATAACACTTAAAAAAAGTTTTGACATTTTGTGTTGAAACTTTTTTTAATACTATGTTGTGTTGTGTATAAATTCCATTCTGCTGATACTTTTGTACCTACATTTGTGATGTCGAATAGACTTTATTTTTTTTTATTTTCACGCAACTGAAAATTCTGAGACTTTTTTCTATTAAGTTTCTGGGAGCTTATTCCTATCTATAAAAAAATATTCAGCAAATTTGAATTTTTCCGAACATTCCCCATTAATCGCATTGTAGTTAACCCACCACGCAAACGTGGCATCCGAAGTATGGAGGCTTGATTGAGATAATAATTTTTGGTCGCACGTCCAGTGACCGGTTCCGGTAGTGAAACTAGCGCCGCCACTACATTCACAAAGCTCATGTAATAATCTCTTAAATTGTCTCTAATATTTTTTACATCATACTGCTCGGAAACTAGGATTTACTAGCATGGTAAGAGGCTGTGTAAGTTGGCATACAGAGGAAATAATCACTACGTTAGTTGGCATGTGCAACACAGTGCATTGTTTTTTTTTTCAGTAAAAAGTTTCGTCATTTTAATAAGAAAAGAAATTGGTTCACTAAGGAATTGGTTCACTAAAAAGTTTTAAAATCCATAATTGCCAAAAGTGGCCACATTGAGCTAAAATGGATTTTAAAACTTACAGAAAGAATGAAAACTGTTGAAGAGTTATTCAAAAAATATTAGAGACAATTTAAGAAATTATTACATGAGCTTTTTTTAAATATTGACTTGGTTTACGAGTAATAAAAATAAATGTAGTTTCACTACCTACAGCGCCGTAACTGCCACAATCAGGCGAAAGGCGATATGGGGCATAGATATAGTATATATATGGGGCGATACGCAAACATGCTAACGCCACAGGATAAACAAAAAATCTTCTGCTAGTTGCTCGAAATCGATCGAACTAAAGCTAATAAAGTTTGTAAATTACAGGAACAATCGGACCGAAAAACAACTTTTTCGATATGTTTGAAGTCCTCTACGAAAAGTTTGGCCCGGTTGTAAAAATGGAAGGAATGTTGGCTCGAGGCACGATGGTTATGTTCTTTGAACCAGAGCATTACGATAAGGTAATACACGCTGAAATATTAATTTATGGAACAGCTGTTTTCACGATACCAGAGTTGGCCCCATAGTAAACGTTGCTCGTAATCATGAGTGGAACCACCCCACTGCTGGAACCAAGTGATTAAAATTTCACGCTGTATAAAAGTTGGTAAATTTTCAAAACATCGACAGAATGTTAACATAGGGAATTTACAGATTTTATCACTAACATCTACTGGTGCTTTCTTATGCAATATTCATACAATAGCTTTCTTAATTTACTTTATTTATAGCCAATAAACCAAGCCATTTAAGATTTATAGAGCCGAGGAGATACCTGCCCCGCGTCGCGACGGATTCCAAGCGTTAGAGTATTATAGGGAGAATTACCGTAAGGAGAGATTTGATGGCGTCTACGGGTTGACAACTGCGTGAGTCCTAAAACAGTCAATTTATTAAAAAAAACTTAAATCTCAAGTCAGATAGTTCGGCAAAATTGTGAAGACATTACCATCCATAGTCCATTTTCATCCATAAAGGGTCATAAACTAGGTCCATCGTCGTTCTCTAAGTACCCAATTCGTTTGTGTGTGCTACATTTTACTTTGATAAGTTCATAATTATAACTCCCTAAAGAGGTATAAAAACTATTTACAATTTAGAAGATTTTTTCAGGCAAGGAGAGAAATGGCGAGACTTTCGTACTAAAGTCAATCCAGCGCTACTAAAACCAAAAATAGTTAAATTATACGCGCCAGGACTGGAAGAAATAGCTGGTGATCTAGTAGCAAGGTATGAACATTCGATCCAGTGTCAAATCTTGTTGGCAACGAATCCAGATTTTATTACTGAATTCTGATTTTAGATTGTTGAAGATGAAAGATGACCCTTCAGCTATGTCAAGAGAATTCGACGGAGAGTTAACAAAATGGTCCCTCGAATCAGTTGCGTTAGTCGGTCTCGGAACGAGAATCGGCTGCTTGCAAGATAACTTGCCGGATGACCATCCAAGCAAAATCTTAATGCGTTGCTCCAAAGCGATACCTGACCTATCCTTCAAATTGGAGCTCGTTCCGAAATTCATTACTATGAGCAATTCCTCTTTGTTTAAGAAACTGATGGACATTTTCGATACGCAATGGGAGTAAGTGTCGATATACCCTGGGCAACAGCGTCGCTTGGAGCTAATTTGTTTTGTTTATTTCGAAACTCTAATTAGAAGCTAACCACTCCTTTAAGGTTAAAAGCGCTTGCACGCCGCGCCCGTCACAACGCAGGCGCAGGGACGATACGCGCGCATATACCTACGAGTTTTATTGCAAACTGGTTAAGCGACGCTGTTGCCCATAGTACGAGGTCTCTTTTTACATGTTTTTAGGGTTCCGTACCAAAATGGTAAAAAGGAACCCTTATGGTGTGACTCAGTCAGTCTGTCTGTCACAGCTGGATATCTCGAGAACTACTAATGGTATCAACTTGAAATTTGGAATAGTTTAAGATGACGTTTGTCCAACTATTTTGGAAATAAGAAAGAAATAAAAAAATAAATATTCTTTTTACAACAGGGACTGAAAAGGGGTCTTTAAAATTTTAAGTGGGGCGACTACGGCATGTGGGTGTGCATATGAAAGAGCGCGGTTTGCACACTTTAAATCATTTTTTTCTTTTTTTTAGGCCGCATAGTTTTCGACTTATGATGAAAAATGTAAAAAAAAATACCCTTATCTCCGAAGTTTGCAAAGAGAAAATCTGAAATAATTTTATGTGATAGTAGTTTATGTATATATTACAGGAAAAATAAAACGATGTCTCAATATAACACACTTTTTTAGAAATTCAAAAAACAAACAAAAATTAATTAGTTCCTCTACCACTCAACAGATGATCCTGACCCAAGAAAAAATAATTTAGTTCAACTAACGGTCAAGAGATGGCGCTGGACTAAGAAAAAAAAAATAGTTCCACTATCGGCCAATAGATGGTGCTGACTTAACAGTCGGCACCATCTATTGGCCGATAGTGGAACTATTTTTTAAATAAATAAAATTATTATTGCAGTATTAACTGCAATAATAATTTTATTATTCTACAGCTCTGCAGTGTATTTCTTACGATGGTACGGAAACCCTCGGTGCGCGAGTTCGACTCGCTCTTGACCGGTTTATATTTTTTCTTCCTATGTATCAAGAAAAGTAATGGCACAGCCTTCTCTATTGTCTATAGAGAAGGCTGTGGTAATGGGCTATATGCTATTAGGTTTTGCTGCTTCATTGCTCAAGTGGAAATAAAATGTATTTGAGTGCGCGACACTTGTGTATAACTTGTGATATAATTCAATAATCTTTTTCTAGATTTAGTGGAGTTTACATTGAGCAAGCGAAAAAAATTATCCGAGAACGAGGGCATGATATCCCAGAAGAAGACCAGAGCATTATAGAAAAACTTCTGGCGATTGACGAGAAAGTAGCGGTCATGATGGCCAACGAGATGCTGCTTGCTGGAATAGATACAGTATGTTTTCAACGATTATTCATAGGATTAGTTTCCTCAGCCGCATGTTAATTAGTTAGGTTTAGGATCTACCTACTCTATTCGGGATAGAGGTCGCTTTTGTGGGCTCTCCTCCTTTCACAACCTTTTTAAAATTCCAGTCATTTAACAAAAATAATTGTATCAAGAAAATATTGGAGGAAGCAGTTTCTCAACACAACCCATCAGGCTATCCTAAATCCATTTTATAATGTGTTCCTAAAAAAAACATTTTTCCAGGTTACCTATGCAGTGACAGGCCTATTATATAATTTAGCGATTAACAAAGAGGCACAGAATAAACTTCGCGAAGAGATTTATGCCCAAACAAGCACAAGATATCTGAAAGCCTGCATAAAGGAGTCTTTGAGGCTGCTCCCCGTGTTGTCAGCTAATTTAAGACAAACGACTAAAGACCATGTTGTAGGTGGATATCAAATTCCAGCAGGAGTAAGTGTTGTATACACAGAGTACCTGTTCTGTTGTATACTAATATTTAATTGATGAGAAATTCTAAAATTTTAATTTGCAGCTAGAAGATTTAAGTATTGTCTTTAAAACTTTTTTAATTTCAGAGTTACGCAATAGCACCAAATGAATATCTGTCAAAATTGGAGAAACACTATCCCAGAGCAAAAGAATTCATTCCAGAAAGATGGTTGGTCAATAAAACTGACCCTCTGTACTATGGCAACACCCATCCAATGGTAACACTGCCTTTTGGCTTTGGTGTAAGATCATGTATTGGCAGAAGAATTGCTGAATTGGAAATTGAAATATTAATAAAAAAACTTTTGGAAAAAGCTGAAGTGCAATGGACCGGTCCACCAATGAAGGTAGTGACCAGAGTAATAAACAACTTTAAGAAACCATATCATTTCAAATTTGTGCCCACTAAATGATTCAAATGCACTATTGTCCAGTCTCTTCTTCTACCAAGCAAGACTTGTGACTTTTGAACAACTTGTGACATTTAACAAACTTAAAATAAACCAAAATAAGACTAGTGGCCCTAGCATGAGTTGACGCAAACTGTTTACGTTACCGTAAACTATCAGATATACTGCTCAGTCAGTGCGAGTGAAAGAGACAAAACGATAGTTTACGGTAACGTAAACAGTTTGCATCAACTCATGGTAGGGCCACTGCACCCCTACCGCGCATCGCTTTCGGCTTCATGTCGTCGGCATAGCTATCGGCTTCATTTGACAGATAGATGTGATACATTGCTACTTCTTTTTGACACAAATAAAAACATACCAAACCAAAGAAGCACTGTATCACATCCATCTGTCAAATGAAGCCGACCGACGCCGATGCCGACGACACTTTCGCTGTAGGGCTACTGTTATAAGACTGAAAAATCAAACTTTGTTACCAGACTGTAGAAATCTTTTGAGAAGTTGATGTAATTAAAATATTCAATGCTATGATGGTTTTCTATATTTCCCTTGAATCCACACTCTGTACATAGTTAACAACTTTCCTCTGTTTACTTGTAACCTTCTATCCACTAAATTCTGATCTTCTAAAAACCCAGCAGTTTTGAAAACGCTTGAAACTTCTTCTTGAGTGAAGAAATACACTTTAGTTCTATCGCCACGGGCATAAAAGTTGTCTGAAATGCATCGGCCTTTCTTAAATCTGAGTTGAGCCAGATCATAACGGCCGTAGTCTCGGAATACCACTAAGCCTCCAGGCTTTAGGTATTTGTATATATTACTGATAACAGTGTTCATTCTGAAATAGAACAAAATAGAGGGCTGTAATGCTAGAACTTTATTTTGTGGTTGTAATTAGAATATTATACTTAAAATACATTTATATTAAGTATAATATCTTTACATACATTTATATAAATGTATAATATGTATGCAGCGAACTAAAATCTATAGAATAAGCATTATGCTCAAAAAATGGCACCATACGAAAAGTACAACTAAGTGGATAGAGCTAAAAATGCTGGCATTTAATTATGCAACACAAAGCGTCTGAACACTGAGCTTATTAGCGACCATAATTTGTATACTTATAGATATTTTCTATACTTAAACGTAAAAATAAGGTATGTTTTTTCTGCATCTTTTTACTGCCTTCTTTGCATCTTTTACACCATTTGACTATAAAGGACCTCATTTCTAATAAACTCTCTCTTTCTATCTTTTCTCTACAATACAAACTGCAATTTATTGAAAAGAACACTAATGTCAGGCACAGGGTGCGTGGCTGGCCCGACTAAAGCTGAGCGGGTTGTACTTTTTCGGCCCCGTGGTGCCATTTTTTAAGCAATATTTGTTTGCAATTACATTTCTATAGATTTTAGTTCGCTGTATGTATGTATGTATAAATGTATACTCACTTAGTAGGGTCAATGGCTGATAAAACAAATATTAGAACAATAATATCTAATGAATTCTCTTCAAATGGTACATCCCACTCTTGCTTAGTTGCATCTAATACAAACACATCACACCTTTTTGTGTCATACAACTCATTTTCCTTCATTATTTGAATTGCTTTTGAGGAAAAATCGCATCCATAAATAAAAAGGTTTGGATCTCTACTATACTGTAGTATTGGAAAGATTGTATTGCCTACTCCACACCCTATTTCAAATATGTACCGTTTTACATTACTCTCATTGTGTTTAACCTCTTCAGTTTTTGTTATATTTATATTTTCATCATTTGGATAGACACGTTGCGGAGCAGATGTGTTGTCAGGAGCTAATTCTGGGAACTCGGTAAACAGCCAATGGCGATCTTTGAAAAACCTGGAATAGGTAAATAATGTGGCTATTTCAAATAAATAAATATAAATATTAGACAAACATTGCTTTAATACCAAAGTCAGCAGCTAAGCACTTGTGTTATGGAAATCAGAAACAACGGTGGAACTACAAACACCCAGACTCGAGCCCAAATAGAAAAGTTTGTTTCCTTATAGACCCAGCCGGGGATCGAACCCAGGACCCTAGAGATGACGACACTTTGAAAACTGGTGTACAAAACCTCCTCGATCACGGAGGTCAGCAAAATATTTCTACATAATTATGGAATATGATTAACTATAATTTTTTTTGCTTTATCTTACCTATTTTGATGAATGTCATAAAATGCATCCCAATGCTTATCTGCATTTAAGTCTAAATCTTTCAATGAGTCTTCCGTGAAAGTTATTTGAGAATTTAATTCAACTTTTTCTTTGGCTGTTTTTTCTTGCTCTTCATCCCATTGGACATTGTCCCTGTAAATAAAAAAACATCATATTTCTTGTTACAATATGTAACTAAATTAACTTTATTAGTTTGTCAATAGTAATAGCAAATACCATGCATTGAACATAAAAACATGGCTTCTATCATTTAAATGCCTTGAACCACCAGCAGGCTTCTTTCGGTTTCTTGTTTTCTCTAGGTCTTGAAGATGTCTTTTGCAGTTATTATTTGTACAGAATCTAATAAAATTAAATACGATACCACGCGTTATGTTTGAAGACTTCGTCAACATTTTCCAAGAGTCTGTTTCCAAATTGCGGCCTCTTCTCCGTGCTCGAGGTCGTATCTTCCATTCCAAAACGCTTTTTATAAGTCGTAGAGTACAGCAATACCTAGTTATTTAATGCGATAAAACTACAAAAAACAGGAATATTATTACTCCAGTTTCACAGATTCAGGAGGGGTTTCATTCAGCCTTTCAGCTTTCAGCACAGAGAAAGCAATACTTGGCTTTCAGGTTATTTAAATGTTATGACAGATTGACAGAATATGGCCGTGGCCGCGTTCCGAATCACGCTTACAATCATACAGCACTGTGAGCGCGCTAGCGCCCGGGCCGATTTATGCTTACAACGCTCACGTAAGTTGAAGTGACGACGTCACAGATGACGTCATCGCATGTACTAACGACGCTCAGCGTATTCCACCAAAGAACTGTGAGCGTAATCGGTGTAGTTGTCAAGTTTCGTTGTCTAAGTTCATTCTTGTCAAAAACTACGTGGTTAAATTGTGAAATTCTTGTGGACGTTGTGGTCATTATTTGTGATTTTTACAAAAGATGGCTGAATTTATTGATCTGATCTTTTGTGAAGATACGAACTTTGAGTGTTTAAAATTGGTAGGTAAATAATTGGTCTCAGTGAAGGAACTTAATTCGTATTCATTTGTGCCCCTTTTTTTACCTATTCCTAAGAATAAATATTTACTTTACCGAGATTTACCCTTTTTGAGGTTACATTGTTCTATACAATCCAACGTTAGCGGCTTTAGCGCTCTTACAAGCGGTCCGAATCAATAGTATCGTGAGCGTGCTGAGCTGACAGCAGCGTGCTAATGATTTGGACCGGTATAGAATGACGTCACACGCTGTGAGCATGAGCACTGTTGGCACGAAATATTTAATAGTATGCTGTTGGCGTAATTCGGAACGCGGCCTAGGTTTTTTTAATGTAACTCACTCTTTTTTATTGAGGATGAGTGAGGACCTCGTTTTACCTCGTGAGGTGCTCGCGAGGTACACCTCATTTGAGGTGAGGTGAGGAGAATGAAATAAACGCAATGAATGAGTGTGTAGCGAGCTTATTCTTTAACTACTGATTTCTTAATTATTTTTACTCACTTCGCCTCATTTACTTCAACTCATTATAATAAAAAAGTAAATATAAAACACTAAAATTTATTTAAAATAATACAAGTTTTTTACATCTTAAATGACTTAAATATCTGTGTTCCAGTATAATGACATCTGCACAATGCACAATATCATTCATCTAAGATAAAATAAAATAGGTACTTAGGTACTACTTGTGAGGAAACACTAAACTAAGTGTGGATCGCACCATCAAACTCATAAAACCGACCCGACTCCCTCAATCGTGACGTGAGTATATTGAGTAGGTATCGACTCAACCTTTTAATTCTCGGCAACTCAATATTTTGTCGCGCGCGCCTCGTGCTCGAAGCCTCGAAAAAGTGAGGAGCTAAATGAGGTGGTTCAAAATTGAAATATGAGGACTCCCTCGTTTTGTCGCAACGAGGAACTCAAACGAGGTACCTCACGAGTGAGGGGCTCATTACTTTCTCTTTTGGTGTTTGTTGAACTTTATTGTATTTTATTTTTAGATTACTGTGTTTTTGTTTCGTACTAGTTTACCAGAGGAAGCGGATTTTAGGTAGTCCGTAGTAGGTTAGGGTAGGTAGGTAAGGTAGGAATCATGAATCTGTCACTTGGCTTGTCAGTTGTCACTGTCAATGGGTGCATTCCAGCAGATCAATCGCTTTTTCTTATCGAATGAGGAATACCTAGTGGCCGGCCACCTCTAAGCAGCCTCGCTAGACTTTTGTGTTTTTTTTCTACGCGTAACCCCATATAACAGCAGTCACATTCGCAATGTACGAAAAGGAGGACCTGGGTGAATCTACGCTATGAATATAATAATCATAATCATTAATCATTTATTTGCTTGAATATGGTACAATTAATTACAGATTTTAATAACATGGTTCCCGCACATATTCTACCGAATGGTTCTTCCTGCGTCATTGTCCTCACTCGATTTTTTTAAAATCCAATGCATCACAAAATTCACAAAGAATAAATAAAAAATATGCAAATTAATACAATTTATTATTGTACTCTAATGTAAATGATGGCATATTTTTAATTTATTCCTCGTGTGATGCATTGGATTTTTAAACATTTTCGAGTGAGGACAATGACGCAGGAAGTAAAAAAACAGCGTAGATTTGCTACTTTTTTTCTTTACCTGATTTTTTAGCATCAGCGGCCGCTCCACACATAAGAAAGCACCCGGGTGAATCTACGCTGTTACGTAAAAACTCGCAGCAAAATCAATTTTTGCTGCGAGCTTTTACGCGCCAAAAGCGCCCTTTTCGTGCTGGAGAGGTGAAAAAGTTTTTAGACATGATGTAAATTGGTTTATTGACCAGAATTTATTTTAATATTAACGTTATATAATATAACGTTTTGAAGTTTTTAAAATACAGAAAGTACCAGGGTAGCAGAGATTTAGAGGAGGTTATCACTATTGCCCGGCCACATGCCGCCGGTTTCACCGTAAAGTACCTACGCACAACACAGTCTACTGACATAACTACAGCTTTTTTTGGCACCTTGGCCGGGCCGCGACGTAGTAGCACACGTTACAGTTTGTCCAAGAAGAATGTCAAAATTCCTTGTGGTCAAATTAGTTTGACTACTAAAGACCGGAGGAAGGATCCCTAAAAACGTGTGACAATATGTGTAAACGTTTACTGGATGTTATTTGCGAAAATGGCATTTAACTAGAAGTCCAACACGGTGAACATGACAAAAATTAGAACCCCGTCTGTGGGTAGCGGTGAATCGGGGGTATCAGAGGTTGACAGGCAGTTGGCTCGCCTTCTTCTCATCTTCTTGCCTTCAACGGGAACGGGACCGGGATAGGGACCGGGGCTACTATTGTCTAATTTTAAAAATCTATCGCGATCGCTTTCATTTGACAGATTGCTGCATTTCTTTGGTATGTTTTTATATGTGTAGTAATTGATCAAATCTGTTTACCATGACAATAGTGAAACAATGCGGTAACCTCGAAAGTAAATAACTAACATAAATGGAGATTTTAGATTTATCACTGTCTATGGTTACGGCGGGTTACGATCTTTAAGACTTCGGTTTTAGTATACAATATTGCAAAATCTATAACCATAACAAAAAGACAAGCGGTAACCTTTTTGGTGATTTAGATGTCCGCGGGCTACAGTACTATTCACTTTTTGCTTGATAGTACTCACCTCATGATTGCAATCAAGTTTAAACCTTATTACTGTGGAGCAAAGTTCAATATTGATTGACAGCCTATATTCAGAGTATTATGTAGAAGTTAACATTCGATATTTAGAAAATAGCAATGATGAATTCTTTTTTTATTTATATCGTAAGAATCACAATTTCACTAACAATTTTTTGATATATTTATTTGTTTAAAACTTGTACCCGTTTCTCTGGAATCGCTATCGACAGAAACGTCGAGTTAGCAGCCCACTTTGAGACCGTAATATCTCGGCTTGTATTGAAGCAATATTATTGAAATTTTGCGTATACGATTCACTATTTTTCTAAGAGCTAATTAGATCATCCTAAATATCGGACCCGATATGAAGTCGCTCCTAAATTCAGAGCAGTGTAATTGCATTCAGGAAGCTAGGATCCGATTTAGGATCCTAATTAGGATAGAAATTGTCTCCGACATAACGGATGCTAAATCGGAAGCACTTAGGACAGTGTAATCGCATTCAGGACGCTTGGCTCCGACACAGTAGTACCACAGCATAAAGAGTACAGTCAGTCAACGCCTTTTATGTTGGCGAAAAAAAATCCGCCGTGCCCTTCGTCTAGCTAGATAGACAGTTGGCGCAACGACTAAAAGTATATAAGGGTTGTCACTCTGTGATTTGCTTTTTTTTGACCTAGGTACATCAATATAAAAAACAAAAAAACCGTCTTCAAAAGCAAGAAATAATATATAAATCATTAGCTACGCATTATCATTGTTATAATAAAACACGTCTATTAAAGTCGGGTGGGGCTGGAGTACCTACAACTTTCTTTTTTTATTCTAAAAGCCCCACCCGACTTCAATAGACATGTTTTATTATAACAATGATATGATAATGCGTATCTAATGATTTATATATTATTTCTTGCTTTTTAGAGGCAGGTTTTTTGAAGTCGGTTTTTTGTTTTTTAAACAATTTTTTATTTTTAGTGTAAGTACCTTCTGTATTAGGTAGTGTAGGTATATTATTTAGGTAGTAAAATCGGCTCAGCCAAACGTGAGATAATCGCGGAGAAACATACATACATATACAAACTGAATACCTCCTTTTTTTTAAGTCTGTTAAAAAGACTACACAAAGGTTTCCCTCTCCCAACAAAAACAATCATCTAATTCGGTTCATAAATAACAAAGTCGTCAAGGTAGTTGATGTAAAGTCATAGTATTTTCGGGATTACTTGAAAACTACTGAACCGATTTGAAAAAAAAATAAATGGAAACATCTCGCAAGAAACCTCAATCGAACAAATAAATAATCATCAAAATCGGTCCATAAATGTCGAAGATACGCGCGAATAACGATAAAAAAGTATACAATCGAATTGAGAATCTCCTCCTTTTGATGAAGTCGGTTAAAAACTAGTTCGGATTAGCGTTGAAAATGACACGTACCTACCTAGCTACCTACATATACCTCCTATTTACCTAGCTATGTATTTTTACGGCTACAAGAACATTCGTTTAACGACTGTATGATCGTAAAGCTGTGATATCGGATCCGACATTCAGGACGGTCTAATTGGCGACTGAATTTCTCGTCCTAAATCGGACACTAAATTCCGGATCCGAAATTCAGGAAGGTGTAATAAGCGCTTAACAATTTTTCGGCATATAAATCATATTGATACGAACTGTATTTCTTAATGTGTCTGCTATCTTGACGTCAAGTTAGCAGCCTCACCAAGATACTCAAATATCTTCTAAACCATAGTATCACTATTTATATGCTATGGTTCACTATTTCTCACTATTTACTAACAATTTTTTGACATAATCAAAACCTTCTAATTCCATGGTGAGTCTGCCAACTATACGCCAATCTATGTTTACAAAAATAGGGCTTCTGAATAATAAAGTTGGTAGGTATAGGCACATAATATAATACTATAGGCTTTAGTTAGAGACTGCCACAGACAAAGTACTTGTTGTATGGTCTGTGGAGACTGCACTTGTTCTCGATTGTTCGGTGTGTTACGGGCCCTACGGCTAGATAGGTACCTACTCCTTGCCATGCCAGTTCTGAAATCGACTGCAAGTTGGTTGCAGCTGCCGTTTAGACCACAATACACACACATACATCAACAGCTGTGTGTGACTGAGCTGGATTTGTACCAGAACTTTAGTAGGTACTTTTGCAAATTCAATTTAACGTTTAATTTGGTACCGTAAAGTGTGCAGAAATCTCAGGAACTTTCGCTTAGTTCATTTGAATTGCGTGCGGATAATTGATTCGTTAGGGTTGAAACTTGGCGTTTTGAGTTCGGTAAAGAACTACGAGTACCTATTTAATGATTGAATTCAAAGAATAATATTTATAACATTTAACATTAAATGGGATGGTATATTTCACTCATTTTATATTATTATAATTAAATGTTTTCAATCTTTTTTAGATTTTACATTATTTATTAATTGATCTTACCTCGAAATTATCAATATTCCCTAATCGAACTCAGTATAAAAAATATTCTTCTTTGCATTTTCACCAGTTAACATAAAAAACCAGCATTTCCAATTTCCATTGACATTATTTTCTAAAAACTGCACAATCATGTATGCAGAGATGTGCAAAATACTTTATTAAAAGTATTTAAATACAAAATACAAATACTTGTCATTTTTTTGTATTTCAAATACAAATACAAAATACTTTAAAAAAAAAGTATTTAAGTACAAAATACAAAATACGTATTTTCAAAATACTTTTTTCAAATAAAATACCTTTTTTTCGTATTATTTTTTTATTATTGTTATATTTGCGCCCAGATAGGCTTACGTGGCCAAAGTGGTATTCTTTCGTTTATCATAATTTTATTTGTAATAATTTCATTTGCCATAATGATCCTCGGTCATAATATTCATTTGTAATAATGGCTTTTACACTAACAACGTATGACATAACAATCCATTAGCCATACTTTTCATTTGCCATAAAATTAGGTGCCATAATAACAAGTGTCATAATGATTAGTTCCTATAAATATTATTTGACATAATCAATAATTGACATAATATACATAACTAATAACGTATCTCTTCACCTAAACGTACCTAGGGGTTATAAATAAAAACTTTTAATGCGACCACCACTACTGGTAGGTTAGATTAGGCTAGTGTTTGGACCACTCGCAGCGGAGCTCCATAATGCTTGCATGCATGTTGCATGCTGAATGTCTGCTTGCATGCTGCATGCCTGCCTGCATGCATGCTGCTTGCCTGCTCTATGCCTGCTTGCATGTAGAATGATTGCCGGGGGGTGCAGGGGGGCTGGCCCCCCTGCTCGGGGGAGTCGGGGGGCCTGAGGCCCCCCGCTAGAAAGAAAAACTTTTAATGCACCTACCAGTAGGTTAGGTTAGGTAAGTGTTTTGACCACTCGCAGCGGAGCTCCCTAATGCTTGCGTGCATGTTGCATGCTGCATGCCTGATTGCTTGCTGCTTGCCTGCTGCATGCCTGCTTGCATGCTGCATGCCTGCTTGCATGCTGCATGCCTGGCTTACATGCTGCATGACTGTTGCATGCCTGGCTTGCATGCTGCATGCCTGCTTGCATGCTGCATGCCTGGCTTACATGCTGCATGACTGTTGCATGCCTGCTTGCATGCTGCGTGCCTGCTGCATGCCTGCTTGCATGCTGCATGCCTGCTTGCATGCTGCACGCTTGCTTGCATGCTGAATGACTGCTTGCAATGCATGCTTACCTACTCATTATATTTAAAAATAAAACCTAAATCGTATAATCATAAAGCTAACTATAATTTTATAAATCAAATATATAAATAAATATATTTCATAAATAAATATATCCACCCATAAGGAAAGCCTGTGCCCCAGCAGTGGGGACATTAAATATGGCTGATGGACAAATCAAATTTGAGTAAACAATTTTATTTTAGTTCCACAATTTTGTCGTTTTAAATTAAGATTCAATGCCAAAGCTCTCAAAAATTCTCTATTAGTATAATAAATAAATTATCTTGATTGGTTAAAATCTTGTTAATTCTTGGATAAATATGAATTATGCTGGCTTCTTTCATTATTTCTTTGCTGAAATAAAAGAACCCAAGGTTTGTTTTGCCAAATATTGTTATAAGTAAGTATTATGGAAAATCATTGTTATGGATTATAACACTATTTTAAATGAAGAGTATGGCAAATAAAATTATGTAATAAGGACAATATGTCATTTGATTGTTTATGACCAATAAAGTTAGTGAAAATAAATTTATGTCATTTGTTAGTTATGGCAAATAAACCATTATGATTAATGAATTTAAGGCATATGCAATTATGGCAAATGAAATTATTGCATTTAAAATTAGGGAAAACATTAGTAAACCTGCAATGTATTGTACCTGCAATGCTTTCTGGATGTAACCGAGGAACAGCTGAACAAGCTGGAACGTCTTCAAAATTTGGCCATACGTTTCATATTCGGTTTACGTAAATACGATCATGTGTCACAATTTCGCTGTCAGCTTAAATGGCTTCCTATACGCCTTCGCCGTGATATGCACATCCTGTCTGCACTCTTTAAAATCCTCAAGGATCCCAAATCACCTAAGTACCTCGTTTCCCGGTTCCAAATGCTTCCTCCTCCCTCTCGCCCTAGGCGTGCTTGCATCATACCTAAGATGCTGGAGTTACCTAAAAGCAACACCAGTTTCCTCCGTAACTCCTTCTCTGTTAGAGCTGTACAGCTTTGGAATAAACTCCCGTTGAACATTCAGGATTGTCTTAACGTCAAGACCTTTAAATCCAAAGTTAAGTCGCACTTTCTAGCACAACTATCGTACATCGAGTCATAAATAACATATTATCTCATAATCACTTACATGTTTATTTATATGTATGTATTGAGTAAGTATTTAATGTAGGTATATATTTTTTTTTATATATGTATATGTATGTGTATTTTATATATTATAAAAATTAATAAGTATTATTTTCTTATTATTTAATTATTATTTTTTATATGTCATGCACTTTATGTGCCCGCTTACTGTAAATCTCTGACACCTCTTAGGTTGGCTGGAAGAGATCTCTTTAGAGATAAGTCCACCTTTGCTCACAATTATTATTATAAATTATGTAACAACAATTATTAGTGCAATAAAGAATATAATGTATTGTATGTAGCTAGCTGCATACAATGCCTAGATAGTTAGAAAGTAGGTAGATAGTTTTTTGTTTAACAGTGATATTGGGTGCATTCTAGGTGACTAATAGCTATCATTGATCGCCATAGAGTACATTTTAAGCATGGAAAGTAATAAAACTAAACATTAAAACAAATTAAAATGTATGCTTTGGTGATCGTTTCCTTAGCGATTGGTCTGCTGGAATGCATCCAATGACATAAATAAATGTCAAATTACCGAGCTTCATGATTGGTTTTTTGTTTGGCAGTGACATTGACATGACAAATTACCTAGCTCTATGATTGGTTGTTTTGTTTTGTTTGACATTGACTTGACATTTATATAGAAAGTAATTTGTATTTTACAAATACTAATTACGTTTTAAAAAGTATTTCAAATAAAATACTAAATACATTTTGAAAAAAAGTATTTCAAATACAAAATACAAATAGGTATTTTGTATTTTGTATTTGTATTTTAAATACTTGTATTTCAAATAATTCACATCTCTGCATGTATGTATGTACCTACCCAGTAGTTAAAGACGAAGAAAATGAGAAAATATTCTGTCTTTTTATGAAGAGGTGTTACTTAGCAATGGATTGCAATGATTTTGTTTTTTTTTAAAAAAGGGTCTCTTCTTTTTATAAAAAAATATCACCAATTTATAATTACCTACTTACTTAATTATTAAATATTTATATAAGTAGATAACAAAAATTGGTTTTTCTTTTTTATTTGTTCAGAATAGGGATGATGACTAATGAATAAAATAACGAAATACTAATAAAAATCGTAAACATATTAAACTTTTAGAGTAGCTTGTATACCTCTTGGTTTTATATATTGCATATTATTTATTTTATGACCCTTCAAAGTTGGGTGGACAAGTCCATTTAAAAAGTATAAAATTTATAAAAATAAATGATACCTTTAATTAGTCCGTAAAATGTATAGCAAATTTGTCTAAGAAACTATTTTGATAAACACACACAATATTTAATATAGCTGCCGAACAAATTTCCTACGCGTTGCATACAAACTTCTCAGGCGTGACGTCATAACTAGGAAGCCATTAGTATGGAGCGTTTTTGATCGAGTCCATTTGTGTGCATTTCACACTATATATCTCGGGCAGTTTTCATGCTAGCGAATTAATTCTTTTACCAATGTTTCTTTTTTTGAGAGGTAATTTATGTAACATAAAATAAAAAAAGTTGTCATCATCCCTATTTCAGTTTAGATGGATTTATCTAAATTTTTCTCCTCTCTGCAACTTTTAATATGAAAAAAAAAATTAGTTGTCAACACTGAACAGTGCATTTTGTGCAGTCGATACGGCAGCGGCCGGCGCGGCGGCGGGAGGGGCGGGCGGTCTCCACAAACAATCCTCGCGGATATTGAACGGGGGTGCGTTCGGAAATGCACCCGGAGGCCTGGAGGCCTACTCCCGACTGCACTCGTCCGTACTTTCGGACACTACGAAATACAAATTTTCAAATTTTCGGGCTAAACCTTACTCTCGATCATTTTCGGACGTATGAATTTATTTATTTAAATGTTAGTTATTGAGAAAATGAAAATTTACTAATGTTGGTACAAAAACAACTTTTGTCAAATCTGTGATAGTGATAAATCATAATTATTCATTTTACGGATGGGCCCGTCTTTGCAAAACGTTGATTGCCAGCTAGGTTTATGTCCATTTACAGAGACGAGCGACAACGACAAGTATCATGGCGAGCTCGAGAGCGGTTTTGTCTACGTCTGAATGTCAAATATGACATGCCGACGTAGACGATGCCTTTGCTACGTATGCCTTTTGCTTATCTGGTCAAAAATAAGTTTTAGGTAAACAAAATCACACATCACCACAAAATCACAGGTTAGTCATGCTACACTGGTTTAAAACGCCCGTATATTTGCTCGAAAACAGAGAAAAGTGTAGTTGGTAGTAGGCCCCCGGCGATCTGCCGCGCGTCTCATCGGGACCTACCAACGTGTGAAGATATGAAATGCACTCATTTTCAGGCCGTATTCAGATTAATACTTATTCCCGCGCGATACTGAGAATTGTATGCATTCTCTCTCTTGTAATTTGTAATCGCTGTAATTTAATGCTCTTTTCAATGGATTAATTATATTCTTGACTTGGTTCTGATAATCAATCATTTGTTGGAGCTTTATGGGTCTTAATAAAAATTAAGCGTACCAAATGTTAAAATACCTGCCTCTAAAAAGCAAGAAATAATATACAAATCATTAGATACGCATTATCATTGTTATAATAAAACACGTCTATTAAAGTCGGGTGGGGCTGGAGTACATCTTCCTTTTTTTTATTCTAAAAGCCCCACCCGACTTCAATTGACGTGTTTTATTATAACAATGATAATGCGTATCTAATGATTTGTATATTATTTCTTGCTTTTTAGAGGCAGGTATTTTGAAGTCGGTTTTTTTGTTTTTTAAACAATTTTTTTATTTTTTTATTTTTAGTGTAAGTACCTTGTGTATTAGGTAGTGTAGGTATATTATTTAGGTAGAAAAATCGGCTCAGCCAAACTTGAGATAATCGCGGAGAAACATACATACATACAAACTGAATACCTCCTTTTTTTGAAGTCGGTTAAAAAGACTACACAAAGGTATCCCTTCCCCAACAAAAAAAAACATCTAATTCGGTTCATAAATAACAAAATTGTCAAGTTAGTTGATTTAATATCATAGTATTTTCAGGATTACTTGTAAACTACTGAACCGATTTGAAAAAAAATTAAATGGGACCATCTCGCAAGAAAACTCAATCGAACAAAAAAAGAATCATCTAAATCGGTCCATAAATGTCGAAGATACGCGCGAACAACGATAAAAAAAAAAAAAAAAAAAAAAAAAAAAAAAAAAACATACAATCGAATTGAGAACCTCCTCCTTTTGCTGAAGTCGGTTAAAAAGCCAGCTGTTTAAATAAGAAATAAAAATTAAATATTCGTATTCGGTATATTCATGAAATCAATTATTAAGTTAAACTAAACTTTACTTGCCTTGTTGTTTTATTTTGTACTTACTTAAATAAGTAGCAATTACTTTCAGCAGACCTAAGTTGGAAGATTAACTAACTGGTGGTAGGTAATTCTCCGTTAGTTCTAAATCTAAGGCATATAAGGATAGATAGCGTGGTTGGAGATGCAATCTGTTGCGGTGAGCACGCCTCTTGCAGAGTGGATGCTCTACTCTTTTATGGATTTAAAGAATAACGACCAGTCGCGATTTCTATGGAACGAAATAGAATTAATACTGATGAATTTTGTAAATATTTTGTAATATAAAAAAAAACAGAAAAGAATTTTTTTCCCGAATTAATCTATTTATTACCTACCAAAATAATTGTTAATCGTGTCTGTTTGCAAAAAGTGAAATTAAACTAATTTAAGTGTTGCTGACAACATTTAATTAATTTTAAAAAGTAAAAATGTGGATTTCCGTATCCTCTCTCTCTGCTCCTGCATAAGTGCATCCTTGCATCCTTGTTTATTTGGTGTTTTGTTGATTTACCAAGATTACAGTCCAGAGACAAAGATCTCAACATTGGTCCTTCGAGCCGGATATGAACCAGCGACCTATGGACTGTTTCATTGGATTTTTTATTTAATTTTAATGTCATAATGTTTGTTAAGGTAAAAAGGAGTAGTAACATATAATATTAAACTTACGCCCTATAAAACGAGTCAAATTACGTAATGCGTGGAAACATAAGTACACTAGCGGCCGCCCGCGGTTTCACCCGCGTGGTTCCCGTTCGCGTGGGAATATCGGGATAAAAAGTATTCTATGTTTTAATCGAGGCTACCTACTATCTGTGTGCCAAATTCCAACCAAATCCGTTCAGTAGTTTTTGCGTGATTGAGGAACAAACATCCAAACATCTAAACATCCAAACCCACAAACTTTCACATTTATAATATTTGTAGGATTACGCTTTTTAGATTTAAGTAAAACGAATTTTCACTAAAGTAAATAATACTAAATAACTTTAAAAATAGAGCCTCATTTCTGGAAAATATTGAACAGATTTCCAAATCCTTTTCACTATCCAGCACAAAACTATAACACGTAGGTGGAATTTTTAAGGACACTATATCCTATTTATTACAGCGAAATGGTTCTACGGATAATACCATATTTCTCGTAAGTTAGGACCATTGTATTCTGAATATATTCGTAAGGATTCTGTTCCATTGAGTGGGCTGACCTCTGGGTTGTAGGCTTTTTATGTCCTTTGTTACCGGTAGAGAATGAGTTTCGGATTATATTATGTCCTCCGTTCACTCAGTTCATAATTTGAGTTCTGCCTGACCCATAGAATTTCCTTATTAATTTGAGCTGATATAATATACTTTTCCGCTAACTTAATATAAAAATGCTTTCAGGAATAATTTTTTGTCTATGGTCGGCCACATACATAGTACGAGTATAACTACAAAAAGTTTAAGATTCTGTCATTTCATTAGAATTTTTTGGTAGTCACAAGAAAATAATACTTACAATAGAAACAAATAAAAAACTTTTTCATTTACTCGTAGGTAGGTTATTTATAAGTAAGTAAGTATTTGATGCACAAAATATTTAATTTCGTACTTTATTATATCGTAAGAAAATAGTTGACTACCTATGTCCTTTGTGCAAGGCACGCATAAATAAGCATGTAGATCTGCGAAAACTGCAATCTTATAATTAAACTAGCTTTTGCCCGCGACTTCGTTCGCGTGATTAAGATAGTTGTGCATTTATTTTGAAAGTCACGGATTACCAATATACCTACGATATTTATAAGTAGACCTCATTTCACACATTTAAATTTTCCCATAAAAAAAAAACATGTACAAACTGGAACACTGTAGCACCCTGTCCAACGGGAATTTTCCAAAACCCTTTCTTAGTGCTCACCTACACCATGAAAGGTATCTACCCTCCAAAAATGGCGTATCTATCTTCAGCCCTAGGTATACAAATTCCCATACAAACTGGAACACCCTGTAGCACCTTGTATAACGGGAATTTTCCAAAACCCTTTCTCAGTGCTCACCTAATACACCATGAAAGGTATCTACTTTTCAAAAATGGTGTCTCTACTTCAACTCTATACAAATTCTCATACAAACATGAACTTTTGTATTAGCTATTCCTTCACCGACAAACAATACCATTTTTTATACTACGGTCTTATAAGGTCTAGTACCTATACTATTTCCAGTTCAGGTGTCTTCAAAACATTATATAGGTTGTTTCAAACAGCATCGACGTCATAGCCCACCATTTTGTATCTCGGTTCAAATGTAACTGCGTGCAGACACAGCGTTTTGGCTGCATGCCAAAGTCACTGCCTCCGATACAGTTTGATGCTTCGAGTTGCATACCGGATGGGGGTAATGTTATTTGGTGCTATTAAAAAGGACGAAAGAAAATGTTAGATCATATGCACTACGTTTACTATTTGAAAGAGCGCACCGGATTTTATTTTACGTTCATGAATATGAAAAGCAGAACATGGTAAATGTTTTAATTGTGACTTTAGTGATTGTTGACTGAATATATCTCATATCTGACTGATCATCGAGGTAGTTCACACAAAATCATACTATTTTCGTGCTTTTTTCAAGATTACTTGAAAAGTACTGAACCGATTTCAAAATTTTAAAAATGGGACCAACTTGGGAGTTTACCTAATGTAATAAACGTTTGAATCATTTCAATCGGTTCAGCCGTCTTCGAGTAATCGGTGGACATACACAAAAAAAAACAAATATATATACAGACGAACAGAGAACCTCCTCCTTTTTTGGAAGTCGGTTAAAAATACGAGACTTTTTTTATCATTTCGATTAATCATAATTAATTCTGGAAGTACCTAAGTATAAGTACTTTCTTGTTCTTGGAGATTTTTACTGGAAATAATCTCTTTCCAAAGCAGAAAGGACTTTCATATTTGAAGCATACACAAAATACTTCTCCTGTTTGAGATTGGAACATTACTTTTTTGAACGCATTGAGCGTTGGTTTACATTTCAGTCTCATTGAAAAAAAGGTAAGGTAATAAAAGAATATGTCAAATAGGAGATTTTTACTGGAAATAATCTCTTTCCAAAGCAGAAAGGACTTTGATATTTGAAGCGTTAGCATTAACATAAAACAGTGTCGAAGTTTCCTCGTGCCAGTGTAGACGTAGGTCAGAATGTCACAATTGTTTTATTAAACGTCGTTATTAATTGTTATAATTGAGACAATTATAGAAGAGTTGATAGCAATTAGCGTCGAGCGAGGGTGCTACTGCTCTTAAGAGTCATCTGGCGCGGGCCCAAAGCTCTCTTAACACGATCGGGCCGACTTAAATGTTTCGCGATGACTTTCATTCGGAAAAGTACACAGTTTTTGTGTCAAAAGGAACAGCCCATATAACAACTTGATAAGGAATGGAAAGAAAAAATGTTTATTCGTAGTTTCTTTTGACATTATTCTGTAGTCGATTGTAGTACTAGAATAGAATAGAATGATTTATTAGCATCACAACACACATGCGCATAGACAAAAAATTAAAAATAAAAAGATAATTTCAACAATCAAAACTGCATATTGGCAACTAAATAATACTGGTTAAATTGTGTTCTAAGGTTCAAAATTGTTGTTCTCCACTTTTGTTTCAGCCTCATATCATAACTTTGTAATAAATAGGGATACGACAGTAGAAATGATCTGAATCTTAAATATAAAAAAAATATTAATTTACCTCAACATATCACGGTACGAGTATTTCAGCGTTATCTTCTCTAAGGAGTAATTATTACTCCTGTAATATTGTATGACTAGCATTAATAATACGAGTACTGTTCAGGTACACCTTTAATTTTTTCAGTTGGGTTGGAGCTGAAACTTCAACATTATGTCTGTTTGTCTGTGGTATTGGAAATTTAGAAAGGATGTTCTTGATTTTAATGCCATCGTTTTATTGCTACTTACAGTTTTTCTAAAAACTTTGAAAAGATATTTGCTTCAGATTTTATAGGCAATCCAATAAAGTTTGTGGGAAATAAACGCTAGGTTACATTAAACTTGTAACTTCTTAGACTAGATACTTACTATTACAATAAGTAGTTCGTAAAAGTGGTCTGTACAGCAAGCTTCAGTACCTACTTATCTAATAATGTCTAATCTTAGAATAATAACACCTAGAAGCCAAGTCCTTTTATGTAAAGTAAACTTCGATCATCTAAAGTAAGGCAAAAAAACTGAGCGAAAATGGCTCAGTTTTTTTCAGATTTGTATCTTTCATACGTAACCTAATCAATCACCTAAAGATGGAGAAATTGAAACTTTCTCGTTCTTATAGCTACGATTAGGAAACGTATGAAAGATAAACATCTGAAAACCATTTTGACAAAGTTTTTTTTGCCTTCACTTTTGAAGTTTTGAACGCTCTGTAGAGAACAATCGTTTTGGGTTATTATTACTTTTAGTGGCTAATATAGTTATTGGAGCTCTGTGGCGCAGTGGCGCCTGGCCCAGCGATTGCGGAAATTAAGCAAGGGTCGGTCATGGGATGGGTGACCAAAAATTTATTATCTCGAGCTCCTCCGTGCTTCGGAAGGCACGTTAAGCCGTTGGTCCCGGCTGCATTTGCAGTTGTTAACATCCACCAATCCGCATTGGGCCCGCGTGGTGGGTTATGGCCCATCCTCCTTACCACCCATAAGGAAGGCCTGTGCCCCAGCAGTGGGGACATCAAAAATGGCTGATGGACATAGTTATTGAATTGGGCCATATACTTACTGACACGCTAAATCAGCGACTTGTTAATACATATTTGCAAGTACAAATTTGATTATATTATTCAATCTGGCATAGCTCCAAAGCGACTGGTCCCAGCAAATATTGCCAAGCCTTCAATGGCATCTCGTTTTGTGCTTTCATGTATATCCAACAACAAGTTAAGCTAAAGCTTTTTGTGAATAGGAACCTTATGCAGAAGCTTTAAGAGTGGTGATAGCCAAATGTAGTTTTATTTGTTTGAGTACTGTATCCTAAAATGAGGAGTGAACAATGAGCTGAGTGCAACGCTTTATTTGGTGCAGTTACGCACTTCACAGATTTTCATTGCTTTAATGAGCTCAGTATGTTAGTTCATGTTTTAGCTAGTGTCATGATTTTAATTGTTGCTAACACGCAGGGTCATATAGCCAGAGTCTTGGATTCCGATCAATCACAAAATACTTCTTCTGTTTGAGATTGGAACATTACTTTTTTGAACGCATTGAGCGTTGGTTTACATTTCAGCCTCATTGAAAAAAAAGGTAAGTAATAGGTACAGCGTGAAATTTTAATCATTTGGCAAAAAAATCTGCTGTTCCATACATTAAGGTCTGGCTGGCTGTTTTTTTTGCGAGGAGGAGAGTTGGCCCCACAGTAAAAGTTGCTTGTAATCATGAGTAGAAAGCACCCCACGGCGGGAACCGAATGATTAAAATTTCAGCGTGTATAAGAATATGTCAACCACAGTCTAGGTTGCAGGCTGCAGCTCTCATTTCAAAACAGTCTTCGGTATTCCGGTCTCAAGTGGTACTTGGTAGGTACATTCATGCTCCCAAAGCACCGTGTGAAGAGTGAAGACCTACATCCAACAGTGGTGAAGTGGGCAACGTTCCTGGGGTCGCCCGTCTGGCGTCCATCCAAAACTATTCACTGTGTTGCTATCGATTTGACTGAGTGAAACTGTAATTTCTGGTAACTACACGACTGATTTGGTCGGTTTGCGCTCGTGTTTGATCGGCGTGAGAACTTATTGGAGGACTCCTCACGGGTTTACATGAGAATAAATATTCGGTGCAAAACCTATCGAACTTTTGTAAGAACAAATGGGTACTGGTAAGATATTCTCATACTTTTTGTTTGCTTGTTATTAGTATTTGCCAGATAATGTTGCACCTAATACCTACTTGTCATACAAAATCTTGAATTTATCAAGAGTTCACTTCACGTAGAACGTCTTGAAAAATGATGTTTCATAAAAGTGGCTTCGACCCTTCTTAGGAACGTTTTTCGGTATTTATTTCGAACCCTTTATAATTTATCGTCGAATAGAGCTTAGAGTGACTCTCAAACTTTTATGCCCGGCGCATCGCGGGAATAAATCGAGAAACAAATCGAAAAATTACATAGAATCACACTGTCTAGACATTTATTTATTGTGCTATGTGTGTATGCTGTTGGTGCAAAGCTCTGTGCACACAGAGCAAGCAGCGAGCTGCATCTAGGGCTGTCAAATATAATAAAAATTTATAGGTCGTCGTGTTACATCCCGTAATTAATGATGTTTGTTTGTACGAGTCCAGTGAATTCCATGAAACATTAAAGGTTATCTTACTCGGAACAATTCATATATAAAAAGACTATGTGTGATTACGTAGGTATAATATACACACGAAGCTTTTATTTTATGTTTCTCATGGTGTTTCGTCTGTAGTTTCGTTTCTATTATTAATAGATTAAAACCATTGCAATGTGGGCGCATCATGGTGACAAGAGTAGTTTGAATGTGACCACTTATAACCCTCGTACCTAAATTTGACGAGTAATGACTTGAGTAAAAGATTTTCAAATGTTTCTAAAATTATATTCACATGCATTTTTTTAGTATAAATTAATCTTAAATGCACTAAAACTGCATTAAAACCGTATTTAACATTAATTATCAATATGAAATTGTATCCTATCTTAATATAAGTTGGAAAAAGTTGTATCTTAAATAACGCAACAGTGTAAGTGACAGCCATATGCCGCATACGGCTGTAGAGCTTGAAACTTGAGTGGACAACTTCGCCGGCCACGCGGTGAAACTTCGTTTTTCATTTAATTTGCCCGAAACGAGTGCAGCTTACAATATTTTCAACGCTGGCAACTTTCGACTCGGGCCTTCGTTATAAATTTCATAGTTAATGCGCGTTGTACTGTAAATGTGACCTAGCATAAACCACTTCAACTCTGCCTAATGAATTTAGTAGTGGAGACGTCAAAGGAGCGTCGCTTCACAACTTCTAGCAGTTTTAACTGAATTCGAGTTAAAAAAGCAATTATGTTTGAGATTTTCTCTATTTGTCAAGTTTTTGACCATTTCTACTTATTGGCGGTACTAACTTAATCGGTATTATTTCTCACTTTCTCAGCCCTAAGAAATTTTAATATTAAAAGCAATAATCCAATAGTTTTACCGCTTTATCTTAGGATACAGCTATTTCATGATCTTACGCGAAATACCCATACCATAGCCAATCCATACCTGTCATATACAGTTTTATAGCACATTTTTATGCCCGAGATTGAGATATAACGTCGGCGTTTGATGATAAAGTTCTTATTAACCGTTCAAAGTCCATGCGTGTTAGACCTTCAGTTTCTATTAGAAGCGTAGGATGCAATAACGTTTGATAAAGGGTTTATTGTAATCTTGCCACCAAAGCTTAATCGTCACCGAAAAACAAATGTAAATTTTTAATTGCCTCATATTATTTCGGTTTCACAATAACTCTCCTTCGGTTACCTGCAAGTAACTGTGACGAGTTTACACATTTTTCATAGATGCGGCGAATATACTTTTGAAACTTACAAAAACGTGACGAGTTTACAAAAACCTTTTAACGTTCGTTAACATTATTTTCAACACACTTGCTCGTAAAGTGAGCCCTAATACATCGCTTTTAGGGCCATAAACCGAGCTATAACAAACGCGTGCAATAATATATAAAACACTAGTTCGTAATAGAATTGACCCTATAAAGTTAAATTAGTACCTTACTGAAAGTTCTATGCGAGTAAACAGAGCATTCCCAATTTAGCCGGATAATAGTTATTTTTTTATGACAACAAAGAGGTTTTATGCTTCTGGAAATTCATATACATTTTTGGAATAAATAAATGTGTAAGTCCTTAATTAAGTCAAATAAATATATAATTATTATCAAATTATTCATAATTCACAATATTTTGTTATAAAATATTTGCATTTTGTCACTTAAAATTATAATTTTGAAGTATTAGTAGTAGGCTGTATGCTCCTTAACCCTTTGTTCGCAAAATATTCTTGCGTTGGGCGTGTGAAAAAAAAACAAAAAAAATCATGCGCGCCTTTTCCCATAATCATCATATTTTGTTTTTGGCATATTTGTTGCTGTGTGATAAATTACTTTGTTTTTTCCTCGCAAATGTGTTGAAAAACGTCGTATGAAACTCGTGAGCTCTTGCTTATTGCACACTCGGCTGAGTTACGCCCTCGCCTGCGGCTCGGGCTGCAACCCACAGCCTTGTGTGCAATGAGCAACCTAAGCTAACTTGTCTCATAATGTACTATTCTTAACCTATTTATTAATGAAGGCAATAATAATTACAGAAAACACACTAGGTGTGGAGGGGAACCGCAAGGGGGCAGATGTTCGGCGTTTGTCAACTGCATGCGTGTTAGACTTTTCAGCTTTTATATAGAAAATAGAAGGCTCGTTCGAGGAGTGATCTGCGGAAGACAAGCTTGCACCAGACGCGATCGATACGGGCGGGTGGAACCGAGGCACCCGCCACCCCGGCTGGAACTTTTGCGATAAGTGCAGAACTAACGCGTCGTAGTGGTGCACGCAATGCAATATTGTTAGCCAGTTACGAGTTGAACAGCGGATATTAAGGCGGGCGGGCGGCGCAACGCTCCCGTTTTTACAATGGCCGAGTTTCAAATGAATGCGGAGTTATTCATGGCTTATGTTATTGGATTGTTATAATGCTTTGTGGTTTATATACCTGAGAGGTTTTAGCGCATCGCATATTTGCATTGAAAAGTATTTTTTGATGAAAATAATAAAAGCTCGAATATATTACATTAGAAATCTATTTAAGTTAACTTTGATAGAGTAATAAAATGAGAAATTTTATGAAAAAGGATAACTTTTAAGTATATTTTTACCAATGCCATTATTCTCATAATGGTAGGAATATGGTACAATCTATCCTATACCTAATCAAAGTATTAGTTCCTATAAAAATAGATTGGTATACTTACCTATCTACTTACCAGATGCGGATACAAAACTCATTAAAAGTTTCTAGTTATTGCTTTTATACCTAACTTTAACGGATAAATTGGCTTAGACCACAAGAATAGAAACAAAGGATAGAATAAAACACGTACTTTTTACGTACTTGTACAACAGAATAATTAAAGTACTGGCGTCTCAAGCGTCTCATACCAATTTTTTTGTATATTTCTTTTTACCTTTCTTCTGAGACTTAATCAAATGTGTCTCTTTATTTCCGAAGTCACTTCAAAACCAATGATAATAGGTATTTTGATTAAATATTTTTTCATTTTTTTTTAATTTACATTGATACAAATTACCTATATTTCACACTTTGAATCTCGTTGTTTTTCGTTGACGAATAAAAGGTAGGTATGTAACTTATATTATAATACTAATCGATTCGTTAAAAAATATACTAATAATTTAGACACTAATAGAAATATAATTGTCATTTCCCATTCATGCACGAAAGTAGAGACGCGAAGAAAATTCGCTGTGTCCTCGGTACAGTCGGGCACATTATCGTGACAGAAGAAAATTTTGCGTCTCTTACTTGGAGCTAGCAGTTGTCCGAGAAAGTTGTGCAAGAAAGTTGTCCGTCACCGCAAGTTCCCAACTCGCGACCACGCCTCGCCACAAACTTCTTTCTCAGCGCAGCTGTTAGAGATTTGCTTTATTTTGTACAAGCTACGATTCTTAATTGATGATATTAATGACAGTTTTTAGTCAAAAACAAAGTTTAAAGCGTGTTTAAATAAACATAGAGATATAAGTATGTACCTACATATAAAAGAAAAATTCACTCATAATACATTATACATTACAAGTTAAAGTTTTCTGACCTTTACTGGCTAAAAATCTTTGATCAAGAATACCCTAGATGTCCGGTCAGAGTTTCAAAAATGGCACCTCAAATAGCGTCCCACTTACAAACTGGGCGCTTATTTTGCACAAAGTAAGTTATAAAAGATGTGTTTTTGTACAAAATAAGTGATATAAAATGTGAGTTTGTACAAAATAAGAGGTGATTATGTACAAAATTAGCACCAAGTTTGTAAGTGGGACGCTATTTGAGGTGCCATTTGCGAACTGTTTTAGTTCGTGAAGCGTTATCTAGGATATTCATAAAATATCTAAAAGTGGAAGAAAAATACAAGAGCATTGTAATAAAAGGACCATCAATATATTATTCAGTCTCTTACTCGTACTCGCAGTCTGGCCCACGCCTTCAAATCTGCATCCCACACTGCATCCTACCTAGCATTACAACTGCCAAATGACATTAATAGACAATATAAGATGTACTATTGTAGCAGATACAATACTTATCTGTGATGACAGACAATAGGTAGTACCTAAAACTTTACTGACCGTATACAAAATTTATTTGTAAGTCAAAAGTTGTTTGGATCCTATTATTAACTATTAGTTTAAATGTTTTGCGTTATTTCATTATAATGTGAAGAACTGATGTAGAATTCTACTTCACAAAAATTGCTGTAGACTAAAAAAGAAACATAGAATATTGAAAAATGGCTTGGTTACTTTGTAAAAACAATCCTGAATAACACCATTAAATATTATAAAAATAAATTTCCAATCGTCAAATTTCAACGACAGTGATATTGTGATATGATTTTTTATGCAAAAAGGATAGCTTTTTTATTGAACTACACAATAGTATTTCAGAAATAAAAAAAAATTATATACCTACTAAATTTCGTCAAACTGGCGAAGCGACAGTTAAAGCTATGTATATCTCAACCTTTGGTATATGGTGAGATTTCGTGAACTGCCTTGCCTGAAATCGCTTTCTCTGCTCTACTCTCCAACTGAATTACCATTCCGGAAGTTTTTCTTAAGTTTACTTACAAGTAATATACAGAAAATCAAATTAGACGATAAGTATTTTTCACACATCCGTGCAAATTGCAGTGACAACAAAATTTTGACGATGCAGCGCAAAATTGCGAGTTCCGAACTGGCACTCCGTCTGTAAACTTAGTTCTTTCGTAGCAATCGGAGCGTAGAGCAGGTGTGAAAAGATATTTGCTTTATTTCGTATATATCGTCACTAAATTCTATTTCAATGTTTTCGTTGTTATATTCGCCGCCATGTGCATTATTATTACTTACTATACTATCATACGAAGTAATGTAAGAATTTATTTGTTATTTAAGATCTTCGAGCAACGACGGCTTCGTCCGTCTTACTCTAAGTTTAAGATTGTTGTTTTTAACTTATAAACTTAGCACAGAAGAAACTTTTAAACGAAGTGTGAGCTTAAATCATTATTAGGTATTTACTTACTCAGTTTCAAACTCATTTTGTATTCATTGTTAAAATCTTTTATTGAAGTATTAGATCAAAATATTATAAGTAAATCAAGAAATGGCTTACGAGCTTAATCAATCACGTAATTAATTGAAGCTTTTAATTTCCAGTGAGGTTCACTACGGCTTTAACGAGACCTAGACGATGGCAGCTGCAATTAAAACTGCAGATCATTTTTATCTGCAGTAGGTGTCTAAAATGGTTGCATTTTTAATTGCACCACCTCGCCTAATTGCTTGTTTCCGCCACACCACAACCAACCCAATGGAACAATGTATGCAGTTGCAGATGCCTGCAATTGCATATGGTAATGTTGCAGTTAAAATCATTTTAACCGGTTGAGAGTTATTTTTTAGTTAAAATATTTTTTGTAGTGTTTGATATCGGTGATGATTTTTGTGAATAGGTATTCTATTTCTTGGTTCTGAGAGACATTTCCGCGCACGCAGAAATAAGCTTTCTTCCTTGCTATATATCCTTATGGACTTAACTATACTATTATGTATTCTGTGCTTGTGGTTGAATGTCATGAAAGCCAAAAAAAAAGGAATTTGTACTCCAGCCCCACAGACGTATTTTTATTATTACGTATTTTTTATTTCTTGCTTTTTAGAGGTAGGTTTTTGAAGTCGGTTTTTTGTATAGAGCGTTTTCGGCGGGTGCCTGCTGCGTGCTAACTTTAAGTAACTACCTATATCACGAGAAAAAACGCAAGAGAAGAGTTTTAATATTACAGTTGATTTTCTCACGCATTTTACTTTTGATTTTGATACAAAAAAAATTGATGCATGCATGTTCCCTACTGCGGTGCCTAATTGTTCTTCCCGATGGAGCAATATTTGTTGTTGTAGTTGGCGCAATTACCCAGTAATGCAGCACTTAAAAACGTTTTAGCCTGCCGTGTTAGCGGAAATAAAAATAAATATATATATTGAAAAAATAATACGATTGAGATTTTGTGGTATCTACTAATCTCTTCTCTTTAATCTTAGTAGAATATGCTCTAACTCATCTACGGAATAACCTCCCTAGTTTTCAACAACTATTTATAATATATTTAGGTATAATACAATGGCGGTCACACTATTAAAGACATAAAAAATAAACCAGTTAATTTGCATACAAACGAGGTAACTTTGAAGCCTTGGTTCTCCGATATTGACGATTGACGAATTTCGCGATTGACCTAGTTGTGATCTGATGATGGCCATCATCAGATTGATCAGCATTCTAAGAGAATAAGGATGTGTTTAAAAAAAAACAAGAAATTAATATAAAAAGGAATGAAAAACCTGAAACTGAAAACTCTGATCCTATCTCTTAAAATGCTGATGCTGAGTGTGTTAGCGATCTGAATCTCCTCCATTCAGTCCCTGAATAGCCATCATCAAATTACAGCTAGGTCAATCCTTGACGGAGAAACCAAGGCTTCAAAGTTACCTCGTTTGTATGAAAATCGACTGGAGTCTTTAATTAGTAGGTGACCACCGCACTGTATACAAACGTGTTAATGAATAAACGCAAAACCTCTTAGGTGGTGTTTGTGCCCATGGATATGAACAACTTTTACTATGGGGCCAACTCTGCTACTCAACAAAAAAATCTGCTGTTTCATACATTCTGGTCGGGTAGGTATTGACAACTTGTATGAAACAGCTGATTTTTTTGTTGAGTTGCAGAGTTGGCCCCATAGTAAAAAGTTGTTCATATTCATTAGCACAATCACCACCTAAGAGATTTTGCGTTTATTCATTAATACGTTGTATGTAGCGTATTTATGTTATTTGTACTGTATTTGTGTAAGTTTATTGATTTGATAACTTAGATTATGAAGGTAGGAGGTATTTTATTTTTATTTTATATGTAGCTGACAAACTGCCCTTAAAATCTCTTCTCCACTATCCTAAATCAAAGGTTGTCTGGAAGAAATAGCTTTGCTATAAGACCGCCTGCCACTGATTGTTCTTAATGTGTGTTACGGTGACCAAAAATTTATTACCTTATGTGATTCAGGTACATATTTGCAGTAGTTGACACCTACCTACAATGGGCTACGTACGTGTGGGTCATGGCACAACCATCTTATCAATCCATAAAAAACGGCCGTACCTCAGTAATGATGAACTGGAGACATGATTAAATGGCTGATGATGATGATAGGAAAAAAAATAATTTAGAGGTCAATGACCTCTAACAAGTGTCCCAAAAAGTAACAAAGTATACCAACCAAAAATAGGTACTCCAAGAAAAGTACGGGTTCGTGATTTCTTGACGAGATGTTAATAAATGGTTCGCTTACCTTATAATTGGGAAAAACTGTCGCGTCCCCCTCTCAGTTACAGATAGGAATAAATCTTTATGTAGACGGGATCGGAGGATCTTGCTGGCACAGGGGCGGCGTTGGAAATATATGTTGATTGGAGGTTTTATGTACTGGCCGTATGGGAACGGGTGATTTCCGTACAATCTGGGAAAGTGAATTTTGTGGTTTTAAACTGGATTGGGTCTTGTTTCCATAGAGATTTCGACGTAAGATAATAGTATCTTATTTTGTACAAAAACCACCTTTATAACTTACTTTGTGCAAAATAAGCGCCCAGTTTGTAAGTGGGACGCTATTTGAGGTGCCATTTTTAAGACTCTGACCGGACATCTAGAGTATTCTTGATCGAAGGTCCACTCACAATAAAATAACATTCTTATAATTGCCTCACGGAACTAACCGTTTGATAACTGTGAAAAATAAATAATAACAATGAGAATTAACAAGTTAATAGTATTGAGCATCTAAACAACACCAACCCAGGTGATAATTATACAGATCACGCAAAGATCTTTTTATTTCCGTAACACTTTTTGCTCTCTTCACAAATCTTTATAATTTTAATAAACGAATCCGTGTCCGTATTCATAAATAATAAAACACAAATATTTATTACTTTACATATCAACCAAATGGTTCAAATTATTACCAGTTTTGTCTAATTGTCTAATTTCAAAATCTATCGCAATCGCTTTCAGGATGTGATACATTGATGCTTCTTTTTGGCACAAATAAAAACTGTTTACCAAAGAAATGCAGCAATGTGTCACATCCATCTGTCAAATGAAAGCGATTGCGATAGATTTTTAAAATTAGACAATAGTAGCCCAGGCCCCCTAGCTAGCATAACCACCGAAACGCGATTTATCGCTTTTAACTGTCAAAAGACAATGGTTTTTGACAGTTAAGTGTTGATCAATCTTACTTTATACGAGTATCACGCTATATAAGACCTATCGTGTTTCGGTCATCGTGTTACAGGGGCAGGCGTGTACACCTGGTAAATAAGCTAGAAAGTACCCTTAGTACGAACCTGTCCAGACGTCAGTAAGAGAAGTATTCAGGCCACGCGCCCGCACTAGCTCTAGAATGTTTCAGTTCATTTATTGCTTATCAGCTGGCCGCAGCGGTTAACTGATCAAACTGCAAGTGTATCATGAAAGGTCATTGTGTGAGCCTGTTTCAGAGAGTACAGTATCATCAGTCACAAATTAACCGGATGCAGCACAGCAAGCGCGTAGCATTGAGTTGACATGTATACTATGGCAGTATAATATGTCACACCAAATGCCGCGCGGCCGCGGCTGCTGCGCATCAGTCGCGCGTCCGTTCAGTGTGACATACTTTTACCATAGCATTTCATACATAACAACGTCGTTTGCCGTCACGTTACGCAATGCAATGCGCTATGCTGCAACACAAACGCATTTCGGCTTTAGTCTCCATGTGCTGAAATAGATATCAGCATCTCCCCTTTTCAATAAAACGATAGAAACTTAAAAAAAATATTTTTTACCAGCCGTTAGGTAGGTAGGTGTACTCGTATGATCACTCTAGAATAAACCTTGCAGTTTTCAGGTGATAGATCTGTTATGTTATCTAAATATGTCAAAACAAAATCGATATCTTTTTTGCACCTCTAGTACAGTGTCTATGTCTACAGCTGGTAAATAGAGGACAGTAACCTCCAGGACCTTAGTGCGGCCCTGTCCAGGAGTCGGTAACGTATTCAGGGCACGCGCTCGCTCTGTCCCCGGAATATAAGGCATTGCGGCCCATTTATTGCACGTCGGCTCGCCCGCTACGCTAAAGACGCTCAAACTACGCTAAGTAATTAATGGTATGTCACTTTAGGCAAATTTTAATTACGGCCGAACTGATGCCAAACTGATTCACCGAACTTTTTTCTAGGTCGGAGAGCTGCAGTTTTTTTGGTAAAGAATTTTTAATATTCTTTGAAACCCGCTACAGGTTTTTCAATAAGCCTTTACAAGAAAGAGACGGTTCATCGTGTATGAGATGAGAGATTTTAACTCATTTTTACCGTTTAGTGTACTACAAAATCTTCTTCACAAATATAAGCGATGCAGAGCAGTCAAACGGACAATTTAAGCAATTTTGTATACAATTGGGTACAATTTGTACCCCAAGCGCTCTAAAATTTCCTCAGATCACTGTCTTTTGTCAAATTAATTGCATTGTATCTAGAGATATGGTATGGTATTCTGTACCCAGAATCTTACCCAACCAACTGAACTGCCTGTAGACTGCTTAAACATGTGTTTGCTTGTTGGACAGCATCTTCAAGGATTTTGTTAGCTAGAAGTGGGAAATGTCAACTTAGAAAAAGGCCTATTAATAAAACTACTTATTGATAAAGTTTGTGGATCTGTTTTCAGATGGAGATATCTGAAATAACACACACATTTTCACCAGTTTTCACGTCAATACATACCTACTATCTCCTTATACAAAACTATGTAAGTATTTTTGTATTCAACAGTACTTTACTAAATTAAGAGCTTATCTAAACAACAACGGGAAAAAAATCCCGTTGTCCAGACTAGTCTGAACATCAATCTGACCACTGGGAAAAACTGATTTTAATCTGACAAAGGACAATGAGTAATTTTGTTCGAGACCCGTCCCCAAAAATTATTTGGATTGGAAGATTATGAAATGCCATGATTTTTATTGGTCTTGGTTAGTGTTTTAATTTATTGTATGACACCATGATAGTAAACACTGGCAGAAAAAAGATAATCAACCGAAAGTGTACCTTCAACGTAAAAGGAAACATTTATGTTTACGTGCTAATAACATATCTATTGCGATCTAGTTTAAAATGTTAATTTATGTTACTATTTTGTTGATTGGTAACAAGTTTATCTATTTTTAAGCAACACAATTTAACAATCTCTGAACATATCTCTAGCTGCAATTGATTCGCTTCGAAGTTATCCTGATAGGGATTACGGCAGTGCATCCGCGTTAGAGATATATCTTCAGCGTAGTGTGACATCAACTCCGGAGTTCCTCAGGGTGGCGTCCCTATCTCCTCTACTCTTCTCTATCTTTATAAACTCTATAAAACTTTCTCTTTCAAGTTCCTATCACCTTTGTGCCGATGATCTGCAGATCTATACCTACTCAGGCACCTTTTTCGGAACTCTCTAGTGCAGTAGCGGTTACCAATTCCGATCTTGCCGTCATTAGTAATTGAAGTAAGTCATTTCGGCTTACTGTTAATCCTTCTAAGACGCAGTCCATCATTATCCTTTTATCTACGTTAATCGTAGATCGCATCATCGCTTACCATGGCAAGCGCTTGCTTGTCATAAAAAAAAACCCGCCTGCATAAAAAGACAAGTCAACTGAAAAGATGGAAACAAGATTAAATAAATATTAAAGGCAACATGTCATAATAACATGCAGTCGGAGGCATGCATAAAGAAAGTGACATTATGAATGATTGAATTATATGCCTCCGACTGCATGTTATTATGACATGTTGCCTTTAATATTTATTTAATCTTGTTTCCATCTTTTCAGTTGACTTGTCTTTTTATGCAGGCGGGTTTTTTAATTTTTTTAATTTATTTTTTTATTTATCTCTTTTTAGTTATTATATATTACGGTCATGATATACCTTTTTGAAATTCTTATATTATGCCCTTTAATATGACACCCATATTGCAGTATTAAAAATTTTTTTTCACTGCGTATAATAGCACCGTACAGCCGCCATGTTGGTTTTTTTATAACGCCACCTTCTTAAGAACACTTGGGCTGACAAGACAAATCTAACGATATCTTAATCATAGAAATCCGTTCAGCCGTTTGAAAGATATGAGGTAATAAAGAATATTACATACAAACATACATACATACAAACATACTTACAAGATACGCGCGAAACACATAACCCTTTCTTTGCAGTCGGGTAAAAACTAACCACGTACTCGAAATCATTGAACAGCATTTAATATTTCACTATTCTCAGTCAAAACATCGTTGGTGCCATTTTATCATGAGTTTGAACAGCGTTGAAATTATGAAAATGTTTAGCCGCATCGCGTGGATTATGGCGCGCAAACATAGGGCTGCGCTGTGTCGGCTGAGCTACTTTTTTTTTCTTTTTTGCTTGTATTTTTTCTTTTTACGTTTCGTTGACAGTTTTGTTCGAGGATTTGAGGCGGGACAGTAAATAATTACATTCGTGTTTACGTGTTGTTTAAGCTGATAATGGACACGTGTTTTGAGGGGATATTTGTGTTATCAGTGTTAATTTGTAGGCAAGCAGTAGAGTGGTTTTAGTAATGAAAACAGTTATGTAAACGAGGTTATTACTTTGTTAACATGAGAAAAGCAGTTAAATGACAAAATAATGTAAACTGCAGCTAATTTTTGTTGACTGAAGTGCCAGCAGGTTCGTGAAAATTTTGCTTTAAGTTAATTTTTATAAAAAATATTTACTAGCTACCGCCCGCGACTTCGTCTGCGTGGATTGTATTTTGTCTATCCCTCGGGAATAGTTCATTTTTCGGGATGAATTGTACCATATGTCCTTTTTTGCACCCCTGACAATATATTTGTATGCAAAATTTCATGATAATCGGTTAAAAGTAGTTAAGACGTAAAGGCGTAACAAACAAACAAAACAAAACAAAGAAACTGACTTTCACATTTTTATATTAGTAAGAATTTCTGTAGCAGGTAAATTGTTAATGCTATATATAAGTAATTTTAAGTAACGAAAGAAATGTGGGGAAATATAACCGAGAGGGCAAGATTTGGACCTAAACCTTCTGGCAAACTTGGCAATTCTGGCGGGTTTGCTTACTTATAAGTAATTTTCTATAAAATATAGTCCTGGATATTTAATATTAAGTTGGCCAGCCCTCGGGCGCGACATCCTGTGTCGCAGTTGTAATTTCCGCCCACACCACACTATAGATGCATTAAATTTTTGTTCATCCTTGTCTAGATAAACTAATTTTGAACTAGCTATCTATTTTCAACCTTGTTCAGTTTAAAATAAATTTTATATTAAACCATGTCATGTTTAAAGAAAAGTTATTGTGATTTAAAACAGGTTTTACTGAGATATACCTATGATCATTGTAAAGTCGAATAAAGTACACTACACTGGCCTGCAAAAGTAAGTATCACACTTTTCAAATTTTTTATTTTCTTAACTATAGCAGGTAGAGGTTTAAGATTAAAAACGTTTTGTTGCAAATTTTATAGGCTTTAATTCTTAGAAACTAAAATTATACATTAGTAACATTTTTAACTTAAAAAAGATAAAACAATGAAAATAGACATTTTTAGTTTAGTGTAAAACAATTCAACTAAAATGTATAACATGTTATTTAATTTTTAATAACTGGTATTGCCTCCAGGCAGACCAGATTTAATACCAGTTATTAAAAATTAAATAACATGTAATACATTTTAGTTGAATTTTTTTACACTAAACTAAAAATGTCTATTTTCATTGTTTTATCTTTTTTAAGTTAAAAATGTTACTAATGTATAATTTTAGTTTCTAAGAATTAAAGCCTATAAAATTTGCAACAAAACGTTTTTAATCTTAAACCTCTACCTCCTATAGTTAAGAAAAATATTTTTTTTGAAAAGTGTGATACTTACTTTTGCAGGCCAGTGTATTATATACCTACTATAATCAATCCCATTATGTAAAAGCTAAACACAATTTTGGTCTAGGGTTGCCACTATGCAGTTTATCATAAAAGTTTTTTTTTAAAAGTGGTAGTTTTTAGGGGTTTATAATTATTTTCTGGGGTTGCGTTGTATGCATGGTACCCTATCTACCATATTTGGATTTAAAAGGCTATTACCAAATACCCTGTTTAAGTATTAAGTACGACGAAGTACGAAGTAGCACATTTTACTAGTTGCAAAATATATATAACAAGACAAGAACTTTCGGGAAAGCTGTAAAATCATTTGATTCATTTAGTCGTGTCTCTTTATTAAGAAAGTAGAACGACCTAGGTACCTAAATGTTCTACACAATACATTAATAAATAATAAAAAACCTTGAGAATATCACACACATGGTTTCTTATTTTTTAATTCAGGAGCAGTTACTTTATAGGCTCAAAAAAAAAATCAAATGTTTCAAATCCAAAATGGCAACCTCTGCTACGAGACGCCCCACACTGAGGTACGTACAGACCTCCGCAGCAATTCATCAAAATGCAAGTACAAATTCCTTTCCACACAATACGAAATTGATGTTTAATGTAACGCAATAAATCGGCAGAGACTTACGTAATATAAAACGTACGATAAGAGGATATCTCATCGGGTATTCTACCCGCACAGTATACACTTCGTGGAGATGAGCCTGCGAGTCACAGTACATTTATAGCTAAAGCAGTATCTCACTCAACTCAACCCTATTTTTGTTACGCCTATCATGTCGGAGCGCTAGGCGAGCAGGCGGAGCGGAGCGGCGGAGCGGAGCGGCGGAGCGAGAGAGGCGAGCTTGACACTACTGTATCTCACTCAACACAACCCTATATTTATTTGCAAAAACTTAACACTATTATTACTGATATTATGTTCTTTCTTGTTGGATTGCCAGTGTGCGGGCGGCAGGCGGCAGCGGACGAGCGGGCGGAGCGAGCGAGGCGAGCGTGACACTACTGACTGACACGAAGATGGAACTTGCGCGCGACTGGCTGGCTGCTGGGCTGCATTGTGATTGTGAACCTTTGATAATCCACAACGGGTCAGTGCTTGGCCTTCATTCACCTCACCAGCGTGTCGATTCTCTAAAAATAGCTCTACGAACTACGATGCAGCACCGCTGTCACATAAACGCTAGCTTTCGGACGACGAGCTCGCCGATGATGGTCGGAACAATTTTTCTATACATAAATGACATTTCAACTCTCTAAAAACAACATCGTAAGAGAATTGAGGGGCTGATGTTAAGTGACGATAAGGCCGAAAAAAGAACCTCGCTTAGACCTCATGTAGCGACGACGAGTGTGTTTGTGAGGGCGCTGATTCAGATGTATGTAATTGAGTTGAGTTACTGCTTTAGCTATATTTATTCTGCCCGCGAGTGGTCCAGTAGGATATATGCATGTATTTTTCTATCGCACGTATTACTTCGAACACGTTATACCTACGTGACTAAGAAAGTTGAGGAATATGCATGAATCCAAAGTTATTAAGTTTGGCATTTTAAAAAAACTTGTGTTTCTGTTAGTGTTATTGGCAGTTCTGAATTAAAATATTATGGTACAAATTAAAGGGAAATGGAAAGAAATAATAAAAAAGAAACTAAAAATTTATAATATTAACATCAAAGTTATTTTAATTGTTAAACTTCTTAAAAAAGACACTGTTTTAAGTTGTTCTTATAAGTACATTTATTTTGTGAAAGAACTTTTATAATAAATGATAAACACTGTGTGTTTTTACAAAGTTATAAATATTTAGGTGAGGTTCTTATCTGAAAAATACAACAAAGTTATGAATCTCGTGAAATTAGTTAGTACTACGTCAGAGAATAACTAAAACTTAATTTCCTGTCGGAAAAATGTATCCCGTAATATCATCCTGCTTGTTGTAAAATATATGCAAATTGGCGTATCTTTGAGTGACGTCAAATTATGCGGGTCGGATCGCCGGCAGAACTTAAAACATCCGTCTATTTTTAAAGGAAACAGGGAAGCTTTTTGTCGGTGCTTATTTATGCATAGTTTCAGATAAGTTTGCATGAAAATGTTGGTATCTGGTGTGTGTTCGTCTCCACTAGTTCCATATTTATGGCACGCAAAATAAAAATGTTGCATGTCGTCGGGTTGATAAAAATGCAAACCGCAGCCGCGAGCGCGGCTTGACGCGCCAGCTGAATATGGGTATCGGTAGGATGACAAGATTACGCTCTAAGAATGCGCGACATAAAGCTCGGCTCAGTAGACTGCACTGCACTGGATTTACACCTCCGTAGGCTTCTACAGGTATCGGAAAATCTCTTTACAGAATCCCACTTTTCATGTTTGCGATTCCATATGGTCTAAATCTAAACTAAAGGTAAGATATATGCGTGTATGAGTAGAGTAACACTAACACGTAACGTAAGTGTTTGAATAACGTTATTTTTGTTTTATGTTTTTTAAACAAGGGCCTGCTGCCTTAAGTTCTGTTTATGTTTCAATTAATTTACTTACTATAACTTACTAACAATTGTTACATAATAACTGTGAAAAACATTTGACTAGGTACTGGAATGTCCATCTGGTACTGGAATAATTAAACTTTTTTCGGTTTTTATTTTGTGAATGCAAGAGATTGTTTAGTTTTTTTTTGTTACAATACCTAGTTACGATTGGTTGTGCGAATTGATTTATCTCTTGTTACTTAAGGCTACTACACACCACCTGCAACTGCAACTAAGCCTAACTGGCACCAAGATTTGCATCGCTTTTAGCGCTAGCTCTAACGGAACTTGAATAAGTAATGATAGTCTGCTTGAGAAAAATACGAGATTGCTAGTCGATAAGGAATCTATTCATAAACATTATTCGTAGACGAGTTCAGAGAATAAAAATAACGTGACAAGAAAAAGAATGTCCTTTTCGCTTATGTAAGATGAATCCTTACTAATATTATAAATGCGAAAGTCAGTTTGTTTGCTTGTTACGCCTTCACTGATCATCATGACATTTTGCATACCGTTGTCAGGGGAACAGAGAAGGACATAGGTACCTTTTATCCCGGAAAAAGTATAGTCCCCGAAGGATAGAGAAAAAACTGACCACGCAGACGCATTGGCGTATCTAGAGATTTTTTCCAGGGGGGGGCCTTGCCCCCAGTCCCGGGGTAAAGCTAGGGGGCGGGGGTGCTAGATTGCTAGATGCGCGTTATATATAGTTTAGATGGGCAATATATCCGGTTAATCAAGTTTTTTGTGGGGTGGGCACCACACTGTTCTGAGGTGGGCTCGGCCCACCCGGCTCCCCCCCTTCCTACGCCAATGCGCAGACGCGGGCGGTCGCTAGTTCTAAATATATGGTTTGTTAATGATATACCTATATAAGATATATGTTTTTTTAATCTACATCAATTCAGTAAAGGTACTAACTAATACCACAGAATAGATAATAGTACTAGCGTACAGAAGTTGCACTCCGCAAAATCGTTAA
Source organism: Agriphila straminella (assembly GCA_950108535.1). Lineage (NCBI taxonomy): Eukaryota > Metazoa > Arthropoda > Insecta > Lepidoptera > Crambidae > Agriphila > Agriphila straminella. The sequence goes on along the minus strand of OX467316.1, from coordinate 9,564,485 downwards.
AATAAATTGCGACTCTTGCTCCGACACAATAAAGTACAATTCAGGTCGCACATCGCTCCCTTCGCTCCAAAACATTCACTTAGTAGTTGCCTCTCTTTCTATCGCGTAGGTCTTATCCTTTCTGATGTATGAAATTTGTCCTCTCAGAGGACGCCGGGACTCGCGCGCGGAGTGACAGAGCCCTGCTAATACCACAAGTATTAGGCACCGAGACGAGTATATGGTCAAAATATGATGACATAATAAAGTTATTAATATCATTATTCCTACCCGATGTCAAAATACCAATTTGATTTATGAGATAATGCTTTTAATTTTTGCGCGACTTTATTTTTCATTGCCAGTACCTAATATACTCGTAATAACTCTCCATTTGTCTGTTACCATTAACTATAGGTATCTATAGCTATAGGTAACTTCAAGAATTTAAATTTAACAAAGAATCAACTTAGAAAAACGTATTGATATGTAGGTACGTATAATTTAAACGTTTTTTTGTTAGAAAGTCGAATCTAAGTTTATAACTTAACCGCCATTGTATCTTTAACATAAACACATTGGAAAGATTTCTCACATGAGATTTAACTTGAAGTCTACACAAAAATACCATTAGAGCACACAGAATACTGAATTACAGTAAAAAACCTTTTAACTTAGGAAAGGGTAAAGCGATGGTTGTTTAAGCAAACCTATTTTATGTCGTGGTGAGGAATATTTGACATTTACAATTTATAAATGTGTGGTCGAAGACCTTTACCTAAAAGAATATAAATGTATGTATTTTATAGCTATACGACTACAAAAATGAGATGTTTTACTTTTTGTACGCGTTTGAGATGTTTTATAAAAACTTTAAGATACTTACCTACTTATTTTGCTGAATTTTTAATTTCAAGTTATTGATGTACAAGTGATGGTAAATTTGAACTTTTGTAATACATTATTCATAAACACCCTAAAATTGAAAATTTAATGTAATACTCTAAATATGCAATCAACATCCATTTGCATTATAAAGCAGCCACCGTAGTTTTACTTTTAGCCCAAGTATTTACGTTCACAGTCGCTTGAATAGAAAATATCTTCTATTTAAATTTGGTTTTCGACGTCTGTGGGGGTCAAGGGGTGGGGGCCACAGATGGTATCGGTAAAGCCCCCACCTGACCGTCAGGCGCACAGGTAAACATTGTAACGTGAACCGACCACGTGCGAAACATGTGATCGCATCCAAGCACCACATCGACTTAACAACAAAATCTTTTTTACATCGCCGACAAGCATTGACACTAAAGATATCCCTAACACCATTATATAAATTTAATGATTTTTACCCAGTTTTATTTTATCGAATTTCCAGTGAGGAAGCGCAGTTGCTGAGTGAACCGGTGGGCGTGTTCCAGACAGTATTGATTTTGGTCATCCGTTTCATTCTGCTCCTTACATTTTCCGAGTGCGTGAAAGAGAGGGCGGCGGCAGGCGGTCGTTTCCTAGTGTAGAGTTTCCGCGTAAAACTATACACAGGCAGAAAAGGTCGTAAGTGAGGGATGAATGAAACCGTGGTGCGATCCTGCCTGCAACGATGTCGACGCGCTCGCTTCCGTTAAATCCGTTCTACAACTTTGAGCACTTAGTTTTAAACAAAACTGCTCCTACTGCTTTTAAAAACGCACTGTTTATATTTGTTCGCTACGGAACTGCATATAGGTTCGTAGCAACGCTACGGGCATTTTGCTCTCTCGTAAAAGTATGCGAGAACATCAGCAAACCTTTTTCAAAAGATAAAATATCTCCATCATTGGAATTGCTGGACCGTGTTATGCAGGGAAAGTTTTTATCTAAAGTTTTATGAGATATATTAAAACGTAATTGCTTCGCATTTATAGAATACAGACGGGGAAAATTTATGAAGTAACGAATATAAAATGATCGTAAAGCCGGTGAAGAACCCATATGAAAATAAATAAATCTTGCTGTCATCTGTCATGCTTCGTGTTATGGAAAATAATGTACAAGATTGTCCTTTCCTGTTAAACTCGTATTTTTTATGAAGAAACTCTTCTACTTACTCGTTTTTTGTTATTATGAGAATAATTCTAAATAATGAGATCTATATTTATATCTTTGAAGTTACAGAGCTATTTATTTTTCACACTTTTTAATCAATTAAATATTGAAGTAAAGAACAGAGATAAATCTGATATTATGTACCACCAGCGAAATTTCTGTTGTGACTATGTAATTTAATTGGCATGAATAAAAAGCTTTATTATTATTATGTACGCTTAGGAATTCACGGGCCACAAGTGACCCGGTATTATTATTATTATTATTATTATAAACTTGACATCCATCCTACTTTTTCGTTTGTACAACAGTATTTACGATGATTATTATTACACCAATAAAGTGACAATAGTAGCAGTTGAGCGATGGACTAAAAATAGTGGTGTCAGTAGATTTTGGATACCGTCGAAAATGTGAAGTCTCGGCGCTCGGTAAAAGTTTGCGAGGTGCTCTCGCAAATATTGGTGAGAGCGCGACGCCCTCTAGGCTTCAAACTTTGCATTCTATTTGTGTAGTGATGTCCTAATGTTCGATTTTTCAACTCTAATATAAAGAAAAACATATTTATTTTAGTTTCCAGATATAAAAAGTAAACGTACGGACATATAGGTGTGTTTGTGAATGTGTACTTATGTGTGTTTTTCGAATAATTTTATTTTTTCTTTCGAAATACTTATAGAAGAAAGTGAGGCGTCTCTCGTGCTAGAATTTATAAGAGACTTTTTAGAAATATTAACGTAATTATAAATACTTTACATTTTATGCTTTCTCTTTCTTTTAATTTATCCCGTCAATATTTAAAATGTTTCCGAACGTCCAAAGAAATAAAATGGATTGAATGAGGTGAAAAGATGAATGAAATAAAGGATCCATGCGTTACGCAGAGTTTATTTTTCTTAATCTTTGCTTTACGATACATATGGATGTACGAGTATGGACTCGTAGTATAATGTAGGTATTTTAACACTTACAGCTCTACCTAGATTCGTAAAATCTTAGGGAAAGTTTGACCGAGATTATCCTATGTTTTAATCTAGGCTACAAACTGTTTGTGTACCAAATTTCATAAAATTCCTTTCAGTTGTTTTGCGGAATTGAGTAACAAACATCCAAAGGAGTAGAAACTAGTAGGATGATTATAATTATCTCAAAGGCTCCAATCACGGATTATAGCGTTGTAACTCTGATATAGACTGTATTTTTTTGTATTTTTTTTAAAGGTTTCACGCATAATGTAAGTCCCGTTTTCAGGAGCAAAAGCGCGTCACTAACGCAATAGTACCGGGTCGCGGCTTGTAAAAATATTCATTTCGCCGTTTTCCTTGTTCGCGAAGTGGGATGACGATTGTTTTATGAATATGTACGAACATTCTTTTGAAACGAAGTGTGTTTGAAAACGACAAGGGGAAAGTTTGCTGAACGATCTGTTTTTTGTAAAACAAAATATTTATTTTAAGCTTGAGTAAGTAATTTTTCTTTATTTTTTAAAACTTAATTTTTGTTGCATTTACCGCAAAAACAAATAAAATTCCAAATTAATAAGTTTGCGTTGTAAGTAATCCACAAAAAATATTTATTTCAAGGTGAAAATCTTAGAAAAGATTTAATTTATTCATTGATGTTTTTTTAAAAAGGAAAAATTTGATAAATTTCTGACAAGGCTGCTATGCTTGGCCAAGCTTGGCTATGTGTCTATGTGTGTCTCAAATGACTATTTTAACAATTTCACTATACTGATTAATTAATTAGTTAGGTATAGTAATAAAGGTGCGACATTAGAGCGATGACCTCGGGAATGATAAAAGAGCGCCGCCGCCAAAGCATTATAAGGTGCTAAACGTTTTAAGGCAACGCCATCCAAAATGGCTTCCATTTATTTAATAGGATGTCTTGGAGCACACCTTTGTCGGATACAGAAGGTATTTCATGCGTAGATAGAATCTATAAAGTAGAAAGTGTCTGTAAAAAAACCGGCCAAGTGCGAGTCAGACTCGCGGACGAAGGGTTCCGTACCAAAAAACGTAAAAAAAATATCACGTTTGTTGTATGGAAGCCCCCACTCAAATATCTTATGCTGTTTTTAGTATTTGTTATTATAGCGGCAACAGAAATACATAATCATTCAACTGTTTAGCTATAACAGTTCATGAGATACAGCCTGTTGACAGACAGACAGACAGACGGACAGCAGAGTTTTAGTAATATTAGGGTCCCGTTTTTACTGGGTACGGAACCCTAAAAATACATCCCTTTTGTAAAGTAGTGACTTGAATCACGTTTGCTGCTGTTGATGCTGTTTCCAAAGTTTACAAAGTCTGGTCCAAACGCTAATCTTCAATAAAATGATATTATAACGAAAAAAAAGTTAACAATCATGAAAAGTTATTTCCAAAGTTCTTTAGCAAAAATATAAGTTTTTATATAACTTTGAATTATATAAGTGCATTATCTATGCATATAAAACTATTATTGTAGGTATCTGAAAACACCATTTTGTTGGATTATTCTATCAGATAGGTACGCTACGCTAATAGTTTGAATATATAAAGAGGTTTAATAGTATAGATTTTATATAAGAAACAAAAGTTAAACAAAATTGCAGGAGGAAGCTCATTTATGAGAGTGTTTTTAAAATCTCATCGCCTTAACTGAGACGTAAGAATAATCGAATAGCCAGTAATAGCCCGTTTCCATTTAACAAAGAAACCGTCGAGTCGGAATGAAATCGGTAAATTGCTCCATTCGAGAGAGGTAATTATTGATAAGTAATTAATAAAGCTAGCTTTTCTTAAGAGAGTTGTTCTGATCTTAAAGCGGTGAGATCTCGTTGGAGCGATTCATTTGCGCTTTTAAGAAGTCCATGGCGATTACCAACTACACAAATGGAGCAATAGATTTTGAATTTTATTGATCTTTGTTTTGTTTAGGATTTAGTGAGAAGTTTGGTCTCTCAAGTTAAAAGGCTTACTATAAACTGACTTTCCAGGTTTCACAACACAAGCTATTGATAAGGTTTACATAAATTTAGTACGGTAATAAACTTACTTTATTACTAACTTCTACAATTACTTTACTTCAATTAATCGGTGACTCAATTTGCGACTGTCATAAATAGTTTACTGTGTTGTTTGACATTAAAATGTCATTGAATGTATTTTTGTAGTTACTACAAACTTATCTATTATTGCATTTTTTTCTTGTTAATCATTCAATGGTAAAAACTATACAAAAGTAATGATTTTCGAGCACAAACCAGAGATGATATTCAAAAGAAACGCATTGCATTTTATAATAGGTACCTACTTTAGAGGTATCAACTTAATATCTGTTTCATGCTAAGTAATTAATGCACAAGTAATAAACATTTTTGTTATAATATTTTCACGCTCAAACCGCTGCTGTACCAATTTTGAAAAGTTTTAAACTCCCACTAGGAACGATAATTCCACAAGGATGAAATCGCGGGCAAAAGTTAGTAGCTAACTAAAATGAGTGACTGGGACTTCTAGCATACATTGTATAAAAAGTTGTGTCATAAAACATATAAAAATAAGAAAACGTATAATGCGTGTGTAGTAATCAGCGTCAGAGGCTCCGATGCGACAGCTTCACGTAGTCATATGAGAAAAACATATAAATGTTTCCCGTTGCTTATCTCGAAGGTTCACCCACAAATTACGAGCGTGATTTTCTCCCGGCCAAATAAACTTTTTTGTTACAAGGAAAAAAACAGACAAATAGTAATAAAGAATTCCCGTGAAACCGTTCCGAGGAAAAGAATTTTCGTCTACATTGTTCTGAACATCATTTGATATACGAACTGAAATAGAGTACGACTGATCTAAATGTGAAGTACGCACGCTACGGAATGAAGTTATTTTTTGTTGAAAAATTGTGGACGCAGACAAATGCTGCTGGTTGGAAATCAAAAGGATGAGGACGATTTATTGTTCTAAGCAATTTAGGTTTATTTCGTTCAGTACATTATGATGGATGTGTATTAAGTTTCGTATTGCTATTTTTATTACTAACATTAGGTGGCATAATGATGTCCCTAAACGTATCAGCTAATTGAAGTGATTTTCACTGAATATTTTATCTTAGAATTGATTTAACTGTTTACAAAGGACTTATTGCTAAGGTTCAAGTTCAATGTTGCAATTTCTACCAAGTTTTAGAAACTTTTTTTTGCCTATGCGCTATGTCAGTAAAAGTTGGCGTATTTTTGACGATATTCGAATTTACGGCAAAAGGGACGATCACGAGGTTGTACGAGTTTGTAAACATTCGGGACTAACCGATTATGCTTTTAGGTGCGTATATCGTATGCAGGGGTGCCACTTACTGGCGCAATATTTTATAGCAGACGGCACAAGGCAGTGTTTTTTTTTCTAGGCGAAATAATAGAGGTTCACTTACTAAAAACGAATATCGATGAAATATACTTATAGCATTTTATCATTTTCTATATTTTGTACTATGTACTTTCAAAAGTACCTATTTTAGACAATAGTTCTTTTTTATGCAACGAACATGTATTTTTAGGGACGCTCCGATATTGACAAATAATTACCAACTAGTGGCTCTGTAGAGCTGTAGACCTCGCGTTTGTGACATTTTTGAACATGAAATAAAACAAGCTTAAAAAGTGAATATTTTTGAACATTTTTCAAAAGGCTGAAATATGTTTTTCCCCATATATCCACCATTTCGAAAAACTAAATCGACAAATAAATGCGACATGTAGAGGAGAACAAACAGACAGCCGGATGGACATACGAATGTATTTTTGCCCTAGCTGAAACGGAGACGCTTCGTTCGCGCTTCGAGAAACAGCACTCTATGACGAGAAATTCGTTATTAATTTTTCGAAACATGGGGAGGTTTTTATATAAAATAATATATATAGAAAGCTTATAAATGACAACCCTTTGACTAGGTGTAAAGTTTGGTAGCTCTCAAAGCGTTGTACGTGTGTGCGCAATTTGAATTTTTATAGGAGAGAGAGAATTTGTTGAATACCAACACAATAACTAAGTGTTGGCACTCAGGGTACATATATTTGTCCTGATTGTAGGCAGGTGGTCTTCATAAGAGTTGCAATAAAATGAATATTTATTAGTCTTACTTTACTATGTTGAAAATATTCAGAACTTAGAAGGTAGCAATGGGTTTCATACGAAAACTCAAGAACTCAAGAAACGCAATGGGGAGAATATTGTTGTTTTCTTGCGTGATCGAATCAGAAATTAAAAAAGAAAAGTTTTACCGAAGAACTAAAGTAACCGATATCGTTCGAAGGATTGCTCAGCTGACGAGGTAGTGGGCGTGACACAACGAGAAAACCGATGGTGGTTGCGTTGGGGTGGAAAGGCCTTGGAATGGTGACCATGCACCGGATGACTCCGTGGGCAGGCCTCCGCCAAGTTCGCGGGATGATGGAAGGACTGATCGTCATGGAGATCCTTGCGGGTGGCTTGTTCCCAGCAGTGGGCTATGCTATGTGTATGTCTTATGCTATGTCACATAAAATAATCATGCCATTGATTAATATCAATTTGATTTGGGATGCAATAAATACTACAAATTAATAGGTATCCTTCTATTGTATAAAAAACAAAAGTGAAAAACTAATGATCTAAGTATAATAAATAATAAAGCAAAAGCCAGTTCTTTCTCCAGGAACAAAAAGTAACTACGTAACAAACAACAAATTGCCTCATTCGATATTGGCCGCAATCTTTATTCCTCAGACGGATTTCTAGCGAAAAACTAAAATAAATCATAGTAGCACTCAGGCTTTGCGGCTTTTCATTACGAGTATACTGCCCGGGACTCGGTTAACGCTGGTAAATTTAATCTTCCAGGGAATTATCTCGGTACGATTACGTCCCGACTTAATAGAATGTACTTCGCTCAAAATAAAAACACCCTGTTCCAGGGGTAGCGGGTAAATAAATTAGTGCACCAGATAAAACATCTTGGTGCGAACTCTGTAATGGAAGCGAGCTGGGAAAAGAGGAAAAAGTATAATATATTGCCTAATTTTTTCTTTAGATGAAATTTAAAATACTTGGCAAACTAAATTAAATATTTTGCTGATCTCAGTAGAACCTGTCTTTATTTTTCGGGAACGAAAGCTCGTTTAGGTAAAAAAATATAAATAATGTGATAAAGTAAAACAATCGCAGTGAAAAGAAGCTTGATCAAATAAGATTATGCTTTGCGCTAAGAAACATATTATTGGAACCACAAAATAGAAATATTTGTAACTCAACCATTTCTTATCAAACCCAAAGGAAACAACATTGCCATTAAAGTTTCACGAAATCTGTTGGATAATGAGATCAGAATATTGAGTAGGTATTCACGTGTTTATATACGGGCACAATGGGAGGTGGTCGCAATTAGTGGAATGGCCACTGGGAACAAACGCGCTGCCAACAAAAGCGGCGCGAGACGAGGCCTTTCATTCCGTAGGGGTGACGGCTGAGGTCTGTCACGCGATATTTTGCTATAAATACGCACTGTGATTCGTAATCACAGATAAGTAAGTATTGTCGAGAAAATTACTATTGTTCTACTTATAGAGCTTAGCAATATTTGACTAAAATAAAGTGTTTTCAAGTATAGTTCTGGTTAAATTAAAAGAAATATAATGTTTAATTATCATTAAGAACCACTTGTAACAGAGTAATGCAACAATGTATTATGACGTAAACTAAAGGACGACGTTGCTACAATATCACCTCATCTTTTATTTCACAAATCGCTTAAATTGTCGTTAAAGTCTTATAAACACAAGCCTCTGCTTGTAGCCAAATAATGGCTCTACATCAAATGTGACGAGTTCCGAAAAGTGACGAGTTGCGAATGTGACGAGTTGCGAATGTGACGAGTTGCGTATGTGACGGCTTGCGTTTACTGACGACCTGCGTGTGATCTTGATAAAAGTCACAGTGATATGTCACTGTGACTAGTGACGTAGTATGGTACGGTACGTGTCTGTGAATCACACCCCCATTCATTTCTTCCAAATGAGCAAACTGCAGTGGCGATGGGGAAGATTTGTTGTTAAGAATGAAGGGCTGGCGTGCGAGCATTGTTCACCGCAGTCGCTTGTTGGCCAATTGTGGCACGCTGCTCTAATCAAAATTGCGTAGGCTTTGGGATTCATTTGTTTTATTGACTTCTAGCTATTCCTTTTGATTATTTGATTGTGGCACTGGATCAAGTACGATGACTTTTACACAACATAGAATAAGATTTCTTAAGTTTTAAAATACTTGAAATGATGGCAATCAAGACCAAAAATATTACCTACTGAAAATTTGCCAACACTAACGCAAGTTTTTTGACAATTGCGTGATAGAATTTAGAATATTTATTATTAATCTCTCTTGTTTTATTTAGACAGTTAAAATCTTTGCGATGTGTGCAAAGTTTATCTTTTTAAGAATTTATTAGACAAATAGTGTATTTATCAGTCTCTCTTCGTTTCCTCTCGTTCTATTATTTCCAAAATAATATTTAGCCTAATACCATCCCTTGATACTGGTCTTCCAAGAATCATATTAATACAACTAACTTCATAACGGCAAGTTAATGTAGCTTCGTGTTTAGTTACAACAAACTTGGAGCTCCTATCATTACCTTAAGCTACCGCTCGGCAGCAGCGCTCAGAACTGTTAAGTTTCCGTTTGTACGTACATATGTATGTATGTACAATTGTACACGCTTGGAGGAAATTGTGTCGCCCGCCGCATCCACGTCAACGAACGTTGTGTTGAGGTGACTTTTGTGTGATAGCGAGAAATAATTTGATTTTTACATTTTTGCGTTGATATTGAAGATTACCTATTATGTGAAAAAATATTCCCTACAATGACACAACTGATTGTATAGAACCTGTCGAAATCCGACCGGAATTATTTTATTAAAGCATTTGTCTTGTATTTACATATGCATTACGATGTACAATGTACTATTATGTACCGTCAATAGTCAAGAATTGACAACTTTTGACTTAACTTTACCGATCATAGAGATAAAGATATTCTAAATCAGATATTACTGTCTGCTAGTTTTCGAGATAGCCATTACTCTACCTATGCAGGTAAAAAAAATCACAGATTTTGCAGTCCCCGCAAGAATCGGAGCATTGAAAATGAATACAAAAATTTACGAAAAACCAAAATCGAATCAAATGCAAAATCCTATTATATTTTTAAAGTTTCCTAGGTAGCTCCAATTTATTTTTACGATTGTTACGATTATTTTTACGACAAAAGCGCCCGCTGACTGCCTCGACCAGGCCGAAATATTATTAACCGATTTTCAAAATTCCTACGAAGGCACTTCTCGTCTGCTTCTGCGTCTTTTAACACTATTACCATGACGATCGGTCAATAATCATAGAAGCTACATCACTTTTTATGTACGGAAACACCCGTTTTTCTACAATTCCAAATCTAAAGGGCAACCTACAGTTCACAATTATTAACCGATATTCAATTTTTTTTCGCTATTTTGTAGCTAAACAAATACCCTAGGACCAGTTTTTACGTTTTTTCTTAAGTCGTTTTATTTCCGATATATTTATATTTTAGTAAACAAACACCCCCCAAAAAATTTTTCACCTCCGAATTTTTTGGAATTTTGCAAAATTCCAAAAATTAATAACCATTTTCAATAGTCCTTTGGATTTTTAGTGTCACTTGTTACTTCAACTTTTTCATATTATTACTTATATTATTAGCATGATCGCTGTGAAATAAGCCGCAGCCGCACCATGCCCAAACTGCACACTTGAGCGACGCACTCGATGCCTCGATTGAACCGTTTACTCGCAGAACCACTTCAAACTAATGAAATGAAGTGCTTTATTTGGTGACGACTAAGATTGTGTTAATTATGAAAGTACACAATTATTTGAACAAAAGTGGTGATTATGACTAAACTATAATAGTTAGACAAATAGGCTAGCTGACTTATTGTGGGTAATGATGAGAACTATAAATATACAGTAAGTAGGTACATTATTTATATATTATATAGTTTTTGCAGCGAACGCCTAACAATTAAGTACTTTTGAAGGAAAATTTGTGCTACCGTATAGGTGAAATAATTTTAAAATTGGACAAGTAGTTTTTGAGTTTATCCATGACAAACAAACATACACAAAACAAATATTTCTTCTTTATAATATATATATAATAGAAGAAGAATTATATTAAATAGAAATATAAATTCGTAAAGATATAGATTAATGCGTATTTTGACAGCATTAGGTACGAGAAAAGTTCATGAACATTTTTCAGACGGTGAGAAAGTTTATGGGTGACAATATTTTATCAAAAAACTGTAACTACCTATGGAACGTTGTTGAATTATGAATCGTAGTACGACCTTGATACATAATAAATCAACAAGATTTGAGGAAACGCACAATATTTTGTGGGTTTTATTGATAAGGCCAAATTTCAAATCAAATCAAATTATTTATTTGCGTGATTATGGGTGGATTACAATAAATGTGATGTAGAGAAAATTTTGGCTCTCCATATTCAACCTTACTAGGCGTGCAAAATTCGTTAATAATGTAATAAATTTAATTTAATAAATTTAATGAAGTTTACCCTAAAATATCTCAGTACAAATTAAGTTTCCAAAACTAACGCTCCTTACACACGGTTCCGTTTGGAAAAGCACTCGGCGATCGATACATTTTGAAAAGCACACTACATATAATTGGACAGACGTAAAAAACGAATTACTTGGCTGTCACTCGTAACTTAGACGGAAATACTATTTAGTAGTACTAAATTTTAAACATAGAAATGGTCAATGAAAAGTTTTGGGTAAAATTCAATACACAACAATTAAATTTTCCAAAACTAAAGCTCCCTCCACACGGTTCCAGCCAGGTTCCGGCAAAAGCACACAGCAATATATTTTGATTAGCACACCATATATAACTGGACAGACATCAAAAACGAATTACTCAGCCATCACTCGTAGCTAGATCGCCACAAAGGACAGATCCCGAGTGGCCAGGATTAATGGCGCTTTTTATACTACCTACTTTGAGGTAGATATTATTTACGGCAAATATAATGCGGTTTATAGTACTTTTATGTGGTCCCATCCAAAAGAAAATTTTATTTAACTAATTTATACCTGCAGTTTTACTACTAAAATGAAAATCAGCTGAAATGTGTGGAAATATCTTGAAAGAAAGCAATGCTATTTCAGATGATCCTTTAAAGTACAACTATGCTCCTGATGATAAATGGTAGTAAGTTGTATTTTAGATTGGAAAATTCTGCGACTGTCATAATTTTAAAGTTGTAGTTATTCATTCAATATCACACAAGGAGTATAAGTTGAAATAAATACTGGCAATTTATATAACAGTCTAATTTAAATGTGTACCTGGCAGTTGTTATTGATCGATTTGTCATTCATTTGGCCTACGCGGGTGAAGTCACAGCTAGTTAAAAAAAACTCGTAAAAACAAATTTCATCACCAATGTGAAGTTTTAATAGGTAAGTTGTACTTAATTTATTTTCATTAATAATAAGTATTTATAGGGGGTTTCACATAAAAAGATCTAAATGTGGGAAGAACGTCGAACAACACATGAAATCAGAATTATATTCATAGGCCATTAACATTTCGTTCCCATCATAGGTACACGTTTTGTACGATAAGTGTCATTATAGGGGTCCTCTTAGATCAGATACTCTAACATAATGATGGCATTAAAATTTTTACCCAGAGGCGTTTTAAACAATAAATATTAACAAATGTATACTATACAATACTACATAATGTTGGTCTGACCCCAAAGTAAGTGGTTACAGACGCCTTCAGATACATTAGTACAATAATTTTACTTAAACTATTTTCCATATTCGCACAAACTAATACTTCCGTTTTCTTATAAATATAATTTATTTTATTTATTTATTTTATAAACTTTCACGCGCGTCCACCAGCGCTGCCAATCAAGAAAAAATCATTACAACGAAATAACTATGTTAAATAAAATTCTGAAAAATATAAAAACTAGAATAAGTTATAAACTATTTTTGTATGCATTTTTTTCCTGTTTTAATTGTTTTCCTGTTAAAAATTTTTTTCACAAAGCGTTTCGTATATACAGACGGTATACCTACTTCCATAATTATAAATAAATTAAATTATATTAATAATTAAGATAATTTATTTTGAAAATATACTAGAAAAAAATTCTATTTACTAGTCAATTTTTTCTAATATTTTTTCAATTTTTTTCATATGTCCTCAAACTGTCGTTTATGTGTCATTGTTATCAGTGCAATCCATTCTAGATTGCCTGATAGAGATTGCGCCTACGCAATTACGATTCCTAATCAGAGAGATGTCGCTTTCGCTTTTTCTAATGTTGTTGATGTTATAATGTATATGGTTATTATAATATGAATGTACTGTAGAATAAGTACTTATATCACATTTTTAAAAGGTAACATTTTACGAATATTATTACAATAGGAGAGTAATAAAAAATACATTAACTGAATCAATTAAAAAACATCATCGAAGCATCATAAGCTTTCATACCAAAAGTCTTAACTTTCAAAAAACAATTCCAGCGAAATGACAGACAAGAGTCCTTTAGACGAGTGTTCTGTCTTTACACTTTGAATTGACTTCAAAGTTTTACATAATTCATTAAACTTTCTTGTTTCATATCGACGAAAGTAAGCAACTCAATTTACCGAGACAGCACTCTGTTATTTGATGCTTTTAATAAAGTCGAACGTATTTTATATACAGAGGAGAAAAACGGAAAGCGATGGAGATCGAAATAAAACACCAATATGTCACGTGAATGTAACTTTTAACTCAATTACAAGTTTAACTATAAATCAATTGATGGCGGAAAATCGCGGAGCACCGCTCTACGCACCCTTCCTTCCCCTCGGCGGCTATTTTCGCGCAGTCGTAACGATTGTGGCCGGTGGCGCCGCGTGGTGGAAATCCGAACCTTTTGACAGGCGGCTAAAATGGCCGCGTGAACACGCGATCTGCCACGCTTTACTCGCTACGTAAGTCACGCGAAGTTTATTACTTAACATTCGGCGCGCCGAATTATGTTATAGTGCTTTTATCGGACTACTACGTTGCGTTCCGTGATTTCAATGGCTCTCCACCTCGAGACTGCGTTGCAGCGTAAGTTGAACTTCAAGATGACCACGGTGAGTGCATGCCGCCCGCCTAGCTGCGTATCGATCCTAGCCCGCGTGTCTAAACATATGGTTGTGCTACGACAGCGTAGTAAGTTATAACCTCACCTATGTGCGAGCAAGCTTCGCATATTCAGCTGCTATTCCACGAATGATCAAAAATGTTTAACATAATAAACAAACCGTTTGTCGGATTGTTTGAATGCCGCGTAAACAGGTAAATAAACACTTGTAGAATACATGCAACGTTCAGTTGTATCGTTCGTTCAAGTTACTTGAATGCTATATATAGGTAAGAAGGCTCGGGGTAATGCTGTAATGTAAGCTAAAATTACTTTCGGCGTTTACAAAACAAAGAGAAGTACAAAACTTTTTCCTTTTTAACTTCGACTCGTTTTATTTTGTTCGGGTACGATAAAAGCGTATTACAATATTCGTATTACTAAATCATGTATTGCTTTTAAAAAGCAGTTTCTTTATGACATTTATTAGAATATGAAATACCTATAAAAATTCATGAGTCGCAAATAACCATATTTACTCATACATTTTACATTTACAATTATTTGCCAAGCGGCCACATGTGGCCGCAGCAGCAATGAAATATCTTTGTGTATAATTTTCCTGTATACTTGACGGGTTAAACTGTGTAGCTGAACTTAGTATGCTGCTGTACTTAGATGCAACATGTGACTTATAGTCATCATAGCCCGGTGAAAGCTAAATCATGAAAAAATTACATGAAAATGAACAAAATATATATTTTGGTCATCAAAATACATATTTTGTTCATCCTCGTACTTAGTATGTACTTAGTTAGATGCAACATGTGACTTATAATCATAGACCGGTGAAAGCTAAATCATGAAAAAATTACATGAAAATGAACAAAATATATATTTTGTTCATCAAAATATATATTTTGTTCATCCTCGTACTTAGTATGTACTTAGTTAGATGCAACATGTGACTTATAGTCATAGACCGGTGCAAGCTAAATCATGAAAAAATTACATGAAAATGAACAAAATATATATTTTGTTCATCAAAATATATATTTTGTTCATCCTCGTACTTAGTATGTACTTAGTTAGATGCAACATGTGACTTATAGTCATAGACCGGTGAAAGCTAAATCATGAAAAAATTACATGAAAATGAACAAAATATATATTTTGTTCAACAAAATATATATTTTGTTCATCCTCATGTCAATTTTTCAGTTCTATGTAACTAGTTTCGTAAAGTTGTCTCATTTTTTTCGGAATTACGCTTACAATATTTTGCAAGCAAATACTAATAGGGTTGAGGGCTTGAGGGTAACAAGGTGAGGAAACTTACTTTAAACCATCTTTAAACCAAAGTGCGGCATATTACTTAATTATTAAATAAGTCTAAAACTTTTTTTATTTGAGTTAAATAATAATATGTTTGTTTTGTTGGTATTTGGAAAGTACCTTACGTATTATCGTTGTTTGAAATGCACAAACTCAAGTCTCAAGGAAAATTTCGTTCTAGCGTGCTGCTAGTGTAACATTTGAATGAAATTAAATTGAGAAGCATCAGCTGCTCCACAAGTTAATTCATTAAAATTTTTGATTATTTATTATTCAGAAAGTCATTGTCTGACGAAAATATCGCTGAACTGAACATACATAAAAAAGGAACATACATAAAAACTTCCTTCCGCTGTTGTCGGTTAAAGTCGCTTACTTGAGTGAGCAAAGCATCGAGATAAGAGCAGTGTCTATCATCATCATCATCATATCAGCCGCACGACACCCACTGCTGGGTATAGGCCTCCCCTAAGGATCTCCACGACGATCGGTCCTGCGCTGCCCGCATCCAGCGGCTTCCCGCGACCTTCACCAGATCGTCGGTCCACCTTGTCGGGGGCCTACCCACGGAGCGCCGTCCGGTGCGCGGTCGCCATTCCAGAACCTTTCCGCCCCAACGGCCATCGACATCGACATCGCTCGAAGGATTGCTCAGCTGAAGTGGCAATGGGCGGGACACATAGCGAGAAGCAGTGTCTAATTAAGTACAAAATAATTGTCGCAATGATTTCATACGACCCAGGGTCCAAAGATTTCTTATGTTCTGGCTTACATTTATATTAAACAATATCTACGAGTTTTGAAATTTTAGCACTTTGATAGTATTTCTAGAAATAGCATCTGAATTGCGAGTAGAGAGCGTTGATGAGAAAAATGTAACACCGCCTCCCACGTCAGATAAAGGTCAATGAAATACTTCGTTGAAACTCCAGAAATTTAATTAATTACTTTATAAAAGTTAAATGACGGAAGTAATTTATGTAGCTGGTACTAATTCGGTTTTGATTACGTTTGTTTACAGGTAAAAACTAAGTTTACAGTAAAATTACTCGATAGACAATTCTCTATGGAAAATTTCATTTCGCTATCGGCGATAGATGGCGCTGTACAAATTTCCAATACAAAATTTATCTATCGAATGATTTTACGCGCGTTATTTTTTTCGATAGCTGTTCGTGCTAAGGGTACAGGACACGACTTCGGATTTGACGGATTTTACCGTATCTAGTCAACTGGATTCGTAGTAACTTTTGTGAACTAGGTACTACGAATATACTATCTACTATTAAAATAATATTGGGCATGAAGGGGAAAAGCGGAATGAAAGGCGTCCGATTACCCTGTTTTTATTTTTTATTCTGAGTGCCTAGTAGGTACCAGCTGCATTCTATATAAATGAAGTCGATTATGGATTCGGATTTTATTAGTGTCCTTTTTAGGGTTCCGTACCCAAAGGGTAAAAAGGGGATCCTAGACTATATAAGACTCCACTGTCCGCCTGTCTGTCTGTCACCGGGCTGTATCTCATGAACCGTGATGTAAATAATGCTTATAAAATTTATAGTGCTAATTTGTATTTTTTATGATTTAATTAAAAATTCTTTAGAAATAAAACACTTTTTTCGGATTCCAGCGCGTATAATGATATTTAGTTTGGATTTATTCGTTTTGGGTTTCCCGACGTTTTGACACCTTTTCAGGTGTTCCTTAATAAACAATATATACTTTATACTTACTCGTAATTAAAACTGTTAGACCGTAAACTTAATGCAATGAAGAGGCTATTGACAAAAAACTAATGTAAAAAAAAATCTATCAAAACGTAGATACATAATTTAATGAGAAAAACTTTAATAAACAATGTTATTCTATTTATATTTATTGTTATTATGCACGGTCGGTGTGTTCTTGTTTTTGAATTGATCTCTGTGTCCGCCTATTTGTGTATGGTACTATGTTTTGATTGTTTTGCCAATAAAACTAGTCGCTCTGTAGAGCGTTTGTGACATTTTTGAACATTTTCCTAAATGGCTGAAATATTATTTCCCCCATATCTCCGCCCGCCATTTTGAAAAAAATAAAAAAACTGAATCGGCAAAAAAATCTATATTATACTTAATTATAGTCTGTGACACCTTAAACTTTTACATAAATGTATTAAAATATTAGTACCGCTACTCATCAAGAAATGGCGCTGTAGTCTTGTGAATCGCGGTTGCGTTTGCTGCTGCAAATTGTATAGATACTATGACTGAATTTTGTACTGTCGAGAAAAAGCACTGAGGCTGCAACCAAGCTATTGATTCTTCCTCAGTCATTTCTTGCGACAAATAGGTATATAGCATACGGCACCTAGATCTGCACCCACGCGAGTGAGTCATAACTGGGTCCGCTTTCAAACTAACTGTACTGCTCAAGTCTTACGGAAATAAATAATTTGTAACGTACAAGCAACGTTATTATTCGGCGGAAACGCTGCGGCCCCAACCGGAAGTCACCACATATTACAACTGCAATGTAGTAAAGTCGGAATTTGCAGGATGAACGGGATGAACAGCGTCACCGCTGATTGACAAGACTTGACGTTGAACCAATAATGGTTTATTAGGTGCTGATGCAGATAATTACAAACACAAGAGACGAACCCAGCAAGGTTCCCCGAGCGAGGAAGCCAAGCTTAGTGTCGTCATAATGTGAGGCGACCGAGAAAGTTCCAAAAAGGTTGGAAGCAACCTCAGTGCTGCCTGATCGTTGATTCGATACAGTAGCAAACACAAGAACAGTCCTTATACTATTGGGAAAACGAAACGCTACCGCGAGTCAGGAGGCTACAGCGCCATCTAGTACACTGCGGTGAAACTAACATAATGTGGGTGCCGATTTGGTCTGTTACAGTCTCCCCCTCTGGCTCCGATAGACGTCCCGACGAGGAGACAGGATCAATTAGGTGGTCTTCCTAGGTCGGCCGCGTTCGCGCTTGGGTTTGACATCCAGGTTTCCACGTTTCGTCTTCTGAGATGTCACCTTTTCTTGTGAGGCTAAGCGGGCTTAGACGGGCGAATTCCACAGGCTGCTGATGTTCCATCTCCCCCTGGACTAAAACTGCTTGAATAACATTGCGTCAAAGTCATCGTCAACTCTGGTGCAAACTTCATGACTACAATATTCGGTTTAGGTTGTGTGGGGATACTCGCTGGTTTGGGCCGCCACCTTGTTTGGAATGTGTGGCGCAGTTTGGTGAACCTCCTGGACACGAAGATTGGCTTCCAGGTCTTCCAGCTGTGCGTCCGGATCCTCCAGGTTAGACTCGAAGGAGCGCTGGATGTTGCAGGTTTTCCCAGAAAACCGTCCGGATCCACCAGGTATGCGTCCAGGTCTTCCAGGTGTGCGCGTTGGCCCTCCAGGTGGCCCCACGTTGGGCGCCAATGTAGTAAAGTCGGAATTTGCAGGATGAACAGCGTCACCGCTGATTGACAAGACTTGACGTTGAACCAATAATGGTTTATTAGATGCTGATGCAGATAATTACAAACACAAGAGACGAACCCAGCAAGGTTCCCAGCGAGGAAGCCAAGCTTAGTGTCGTCATAATGTGAGGCGACCGAGAAAGTTCCAAAAAGGTTGGAAGCAACCTCAGTGCTGCCTGATCGTTGATTCGATACAGTAGCAAACACAAGAACAGTCCTTATACTATTGGGAAAACGAAACGCTACCGCGAGTCAGGAGGCTACAGCGCCATCTAGTACACTGCGGTGAAACTAACATAATGTGGGTGCCGATTTGGTCTGTTACAAGTCTTATAAAATAATTAACATTATTTATGCAGCCGGAAGGTCCACTTCCGGCTGTTTAAATCCTTTCCCTTCAGTCTGCGCCTTATACACTATACCTACACGTGAGATTTGGCCAGGACTCAATGAACACGCAATGTGCTAATCAAGAGTACGAAACAAATCCAATGTTTATCGATCGAGAATTTAAGATTAATTTTAGGATTAAGACTGCTGCTGGTATAATAATTCTGCACAAGAATTTACTTGAGCTTGTAAATTTGAAACGGTCTTTTTAAGTATAAAATTCAAATTCCTCGCATACCTTACTGGTTGGATAGCAACGCTAATCTGTGCTAATAGGATGTAACTGTTCGTTAGAGCCTTGCGCTTAGAAGCATTACGTTTTATTGCTTATCTGCGAATCTCGTTATATCCCCGACGTAAAGGTACCCAAGTGAACCCAAATGGAAGGGTCTGTACAGGCTTCGTATAAAACAACGCCTTATCTTATTTCAGGATTGATTCAACATGTTAGTAACATAATCTTTAAATAAGAAAACAAATCAAATTCAGATAGGTACAAGTTATGTTGACGTCCGAAAAGTTACAGCCGGATACTTGCAATAAGTCTTTAATAAAAATGTATTATTACCTACTAAATTTCTTTTTCATCCTAACTATCCGTACTAATATTATAAATGCGAAAGTCCGTTTGTTTGTTTATTTGTTTGTTACGCTTTCACGTCTTAACTACTCAACAGATCATGATGAAATTATGCATACACATTGTCAGAGGTACAGCGAAGGACATAGGGTACCTTTCATCCCGAAAAAAAGGAAAAGGAATAGCAAAAGCTTTCCACGCAGACGAAGTCGCGAGCGTTCGCTAGTTCAAAATAAAAAGTTAATCATCATAGCATTGACTTATTATGTTACTAACATCATAGTGAATTGCAATACGAAATCACAATCATGGCATGTGCTCTAGAGGTTTATTTTTATTATTATTTTCCATTTTTCTTTCTATTTTTTTTATAGAATCCAACAGCAGATATTGCTCTTATAGGCTTTAAATGTTTTTATCAAAATATATTTACGAGCTTAGCTTATAGAAAAACTTCTCATAAATTATCAAGCACTTTTTTCAATCACATTTCCCAACAGAGGTTACACACATAAATCTCATCCCTTTCTTGTAAAATGTTACTTAAGCATTGTAAATATTTCCTTCAAAGCAGTTCGCCCACGACTTACAAGTATTGAATACTTCCATAGAATATATATTTTTTTGGGTTTCATGCTTACCGTGAGACTTTTTTTGTTGGTGATACATAATATAAACATATCGGAAAAGTAACACTATTGGAAATGAAATGTACTTGCAGAGTTTATGGCAAGTTTTTCTTTCGTTTCTGTTGAATTATAATTTTATATAAAAAGAGAGATCAAGTTACGAAATGAACTGAAAAGTGCTTTATTAAAGTGATGTTTATTTTTCAATAAACAAATAAAGAAAAATATATATACTTAAAACTTAAAAACCTTTTTATGTGGACGAACACCATCAAATTACTTATGGCAATTTTTCTCATAGCCGATGATTTAAGATATTTTTTAATATTATCTCAAGTAGTCTTTGATGTTTTTTGTTTTCCCAAATATTTGTTGGCCGCGAATGCCTTCAAAAGGGAACGAGATTAATTACTTTGGATGGCAAAGAATATTCCTGTGGGCTTCAAAATATTTGTAATCTTTTCCTATAGACACCAACTTATCCTATAGTACGATGCGGTCGGTTTCAAAATTAGCTGAACAGTTTAGTATCATGTCGCGCCAATAATTGCGTTCATATAGTAGAATCGTAACTTAGTAAACAAGCGTTGTAGTTGGAATGACAAAGCGTCAAGTTACTTCTGGCGCATCTCTCTGTGTACTACTTATATATCTCTGACATTTTCCTACATTGTTCCTTCGTTATCAATTCTATATGGAAATCAATGAAAATACAGCGTCGTTTTAAAGACTGCTACGAGTAGCATCATGGAAGCCGATTAGTTACTCTCTCTCAACAGTACTTAGGCTGTTGTTTGTTGTTCTTAATGAGCAGTGCCAGCCAACTTGGGCTGTCCTCGCCTCAATTAAGACTGGAAACATGACTGGAGTGTTGTCGAAATGGTTTGTTACTTTGAGTCTTGACGCCTAAACTTCCCTCCGTTTTCGGCGGCGGCAGTCAGCGACTGTGTTCTTAATTTAGTAGGCGTTAATTTCTAGAACGTTATTAAGTAGGTACTTTGTACTTTGAATTTATGAATGTAAGCACTTGCGACATTTTAAAATAGAAATCTCTAAAAAGAGTTGCAGAATTTTTCATACAAGCTTTTGAATAAGTAGCTACTTGTCGTTGTATGATCTTCTCTTATATAAAAGTGAAGGGGTGACTGACAGACACCCATGCTAATGCCCAGCCCAAACCACTGGACCTAGAGACTTGAAAATTTTCACCTAAATACTTTATACAGTGTAAACACCCACTAAGAAAGAAGTTTTGGAAATTCCACCGTAAAGGGGTGAAATGGTGGTTCAAAGTTTGTATGAAAAAAAAATAGACATAAATTTTGACTTTAAACTTTATAGAAGTACCTACTTTTAAAAACAAATAAGCAAACACGTGTTTCGTGGTTTTCTGAAACTCAACCCCTTAGGGGGTAAATGGGGTGAAAAAAGCCAATAAATAGATATGGGTGTCGTAATTGAGGTCTCATGGGATGTTGATTGCGAAAATGACATTTATTTTGAAGTCCAACGCGGTGCCATGATTCAACCCTTCATGATTCAACTTCAAGGGGTGAAATGGGCTCCATATTTTGTATGGAAAAATAATATTTAATAGACATTTCGACTTGAGACACCGTATGAATAGGTACTTTTGAAAAATTTGCAAACAAATCGATATGGATGTCGTTATTGAGGTTTTATGGGATGTATATTGCGAAAATGGCATTTATTTTGGGGTCCAACACAACATGGTGGACATTATTCAACCCCTAAAGGACTGAAATGGGGGTTCAAATTTTTTATCGAAAAATAATATAGGATCGGGATCAGGAATGAGAACGAGAACGGGAAAGGGAATCACTAATATTAT
Organism: Agriphila straminella; assembly: GCA_950108535.1. Classification (NCBI taxonomy): domain Eukaryota; kingdom Metazoa; phylum Arthropoda; class Insecta; order Lepidoptera; family Crambidae; genus Agriphila; species Agriphila straminella. Next base: position 9,541,935 of record OX467316.1, on the reverse strand, counting down.
AAATGTGAAAGTTTAATGTTTGGATGTTTTGATGTTTGAATGTTTGTTACTCAATCACGTAAAACGGCTGAACGGATTTGGAATGGCACACAAGATAGTTATAGCCGAGGTTAAAAGATAGGATACTTTTTATCCCGGTCAAAGGTTCCCTAGGGATTTTCCGAATGTTCACGCGGACGAAGTCGCGGGCAAAAGCTAGTTACATTATGTTTCTGTAAAGAGCATTGTCTTGAATTATGGCTTTACGAGTAACATGTATTAGACGCTTGACGTTTAATATTCTACGTGTGCATTTGTTTTATCACATTCTGATCGTATATAAGCCTTTGCAAACATAGACAGTAATACCACAGTACATATATAAGTTTTTCAAAAAACTTATATATGTACTGTGGTAATACTAAGTGTTATCTCTAAATTTAGGGCTTAGAAATACACTCAATATCGCTATAACCTTTAACCTATACTGTATATTTTATGTAGGCCTTAGAATAATAACACCTAGAAGCCGTGTCCTCGTATACAAAACGAGGCAACTAATACTAAGCCAGAATGGCTTAGTTTTCAGATTTATAACCTTCATACGTTACCTAATCGTATCTTAAATCCAATAATTTAGTAACTAATCTAATAAACGTAGGAAAATTGAAACTGTTTTGTACTTATTCGCTATAAATAGGTAGTAATGAAGAATAAAAATCTGAAAACGGGGCCATTTTGGCTGTTGTAGTTGCCTCACTTTTGACAGTGCGCTTTGTAGAGAACTATCGTTATAGGTGTTATTATTCTAAGATGTAGGCGTGATATAAAAAAACCTATTACAGTAATGTTAATAGAATATCTTTATTATTAATGGGAACATCTTTTTAGGGTGAGACAAAATTTATTTTTGTTTTCATTTCTATTTTATCCTTGCTTCATGATGTTCCAAAAGGATAATAGGCTAATTTTATTGCTTTTGTAGCTCATGAAGATAATTTTTATTTTCGAAGTTTTTACTCGATTTCCCTTACGTGAAAAATGTTTGGGCACATGTTGTTACTAAATTATAATACAAAAGTCTATAGAAAATAATATTTAACACACACTTCAAGTTTGGAAAAAATCTTAACGATCAATAAAGCTTCATAATGTTAAACCTTATTGTCCATTAAACTACCTACCTACCTTTAGAAGAGATAAAACCAAAGTTCCCCAACTGGGACACAGCTCAAACAAAGGCTGACGAAGAGCTGTGACTTCTGACATTAGGTGCAGCTGCAACTGCGACCTTAATCTGTGCAGAATGCGTAGAATATGCAAAGCTTAACTATCTAATACTTTGGTAACCTTGCGTTTAATTTACTGTCTAAGTTACGCATTATTAATACTTACTTTTTAGCCCATTTTGGTCCATTTCAGGACATCTCTCTCAATTTCTTAGCCAGTTTTTCGGGGGGGGGGGGGGGGGGGAAAGATTGCGGCACGCACTTAGCATAGAATAGAATGTTGGCCATTTGAGTAGGGGAGCAGTTATAAACGGCCCCCAGATATGGGGGTTACCGGCCTTGCCGGCGCGAACCAAAACAGCAAAGACGGGATCCGGCTGGCGTCTCGGATGTCCTCCAAGTAGCGACGGTGCGGGTCGGCGGTAAGGGGACCTCTTGGAGGCCCAGTGGTCCTGCTGTGGACGTCGTGACGGGAACACCGTAACCCTGCACGTGGTGTAGGCCCGGAGGCCGCCATGTTGAATGGGGGCTGCGTGGAAGGATACCACTATAAAAAACCAGGGGAACTCGGACCCTCACCCCTTAAAAAAGAGGTCTCTAAAAACTTATGACAATGGCGTCTTGTAAAAAGATATTACCCCAGGAGGGTACCAGCCGCCCCGCGGCTGGAGAATCCCTCCCCGACGTTTCGACGTTGGGCTGCTCCTCGTATTCTGGGGGGGGCAACAACCGCCTTGAGGACAACGCACTGGGTCCACGCAAAAACTGTGCCAAATCAAATCAAAATGTTCGCTTAGGGTCGGATGCCTTGGAGAACACAGAGGTGTCAAGTAGGGAGCATAGCCTGAGCAGATCTGGGTCGGTCACTCGCTCGGCAGCGGCGTTAGTCCACGGAGGAAAGGAGACAGTAAAACGTCAACCGAGCGGAGTAAATCGCCAAAAGAGTGGGACTGACTCTGAAGGTTTTGAAGACTTGGAGGTGGAAAAGAGAATAATCACACGTAAAAGTGGAAGAGGGAAAAAAGGGGGAAATAAGGGAGTCACTAGAACTTCCGGTGTTTATGCTGGTGCTGCGTCGGCTAGGAAGAGGATGAGGATCGGTAGTGATGAGGACTACATTGATCCTTCGGAGCTGGACGAATATGGTGCAGTCAAAAATCAGGACTACAGGAAACTCCAAGCTCCTGAGCGTGACCAGGAAGAAGAGGAACGTCTGCAGCATTATGCGGAAGGTACGCGCAAACTGCAGATAAATGAGCTGACCACTCAAGCCCAGAAAGAATTAGAAGTTGTGTTCGAAGCGGTAAAAGCCACGAAACACATGAATAAAGAGTTAAAGAAGAACGTCAACGAGGCAGGCAAGAAGGTGTTAAAGACTGTAGAAAGACTCGCAGACCTTAATACTAATGAAGAGATAAGGCGCCTGCGAGCCGAAAATGAAAGACTGCAGGGTGAGCTGTCGGCCATCAAAGGAGATTTACAGGCTATCAAGCTGAGCCTGCAAGAGAAAAACACAACAGCTGCTCAACTTCGTCGTGCGGAGGCTAAAAATACGACAGTTGCGGGTGGAACAGAGCTACTGCCAGGGTTTGATGAGATTATGGAGCACATCACACGAACTGTCATGGATTCAGTTGGCTTTATGATCTCAGCTAGGTTCGAGGGATTGGAAAGCAGACTCCTGCCTCCTCCAAATTTGCGTCCGCCGTTGGGGGCAGGCAAAAAGAACGCCGCAAATGCTGCCGGGAATGTAGGGAGGCAGCCAGTGCCCTCGTATGCTGCAGTGGCGGGCTCTTCTAATCAAAACCTGTATCCACAGGCGGCAGAGGAATCGAGGAGAGTTCCGGAGGAGGATGGATGGTTAACAACTAATAAGAAGGGGCGGACAGTGAAGGCTCCAGCGGCGACGAGGGAGTCACAAAAGCCAGCTGTGGCAAAGCCTCAGGCAAACAAGCACGCATCGAAACCGGTGGCTAATCCAGCAGCCAAATCAGGGGTAGCGGTCAAAAAGGGGCCTAAATTGACACCTCCGCGCACAGCAGCGGTAGTGTTGACTATTACGGAGGAGGCCATGCAGAAGGGAGCGAATTATGCCGAAGTTATTTCTAAAGCCAGGCAGACGGTGGACCTTATAGAGCTGGGTATCGAACAGCTGACTGTCAAGCAGACGCAAACAGGGGCGAGAATAATCGAAATCCCCGGTCCATTAGGAGGGGAAAAGGCTGACATTATGGCGGCAAAATTAAAAGAGGCCCTCATGGGGGTTGTGAATGTCACCAGACCCGTGAAATGCGTGGACCTGCGTATTTCCGGGCTAGATGATTCTGTTACAGCGGCAGACATTAGGGCTGCTATGGCTGCAAAAGGTGGTTGTTCGCAGGAGCACATAAAAGTGGGGCACATCCGATCTGGTCCGGGAGGCCTAGGATTCGTTATGACGAAGTGCCCAGTGGCTGCTGCGAAGGTTTTGGCAGAGGCGTGTCGGCTTATGGTAGGGTGGAGCTGTGCCCAGGTTCGGGCAATGGAGCCTCTGCCACTCCGCTGCTTTAAATGTATGGGCACCGGACACACGCGCCAAATGTGTCCGAGCGAGGTGGACCGCACCAACTCCTGCTATAGGTGTGGGAAGGAGGGACACAGGGTAGCTCACTGCTCAGAAGAGCCCAAATGCGCGGTGTGTCTAGCTCACAATTTGCCCGCGGGGCACATAATGGGTGGCAAGAGATGTAACCCGCCGGCGAAAAAAGCAAAGCCGGTAAAAGCGACTGCAAGAGAGGCTGACAACAATGTCATGGAGGTAGTTGATGTTTCGCCTTAATGGACAGATACAATCAACAGTTTCTACAGGCGAACATTAACCATTGCGCTGCCTCTCAGGACCTTCTGATGCAGCATGCAATGGAGTGGAGGCCAAACGTCCTCGTCATATCGGAGCCCTACTGTGTGCCACAGCGCCCCAATTGGGCTGGTGATGAGAATGAAACAGTCGCCATCCTAGCACCATACATGGCTGCTCACTCCCCTCCCCTCTCGGTTAGAGAAAGGGGACCGGGTTACGTGGCGGTCACGTGGGGAGACTTCGCACTTGTAGGTGCATACTTCTCCCCCAACCGGCATCTTGACGAGCTGGAGCGGTGGTGCAACATGATGAGTGGGGTGGTGAGGCGCCTGGCACCAATGCAGGTTTTAGTGGCGGGGGACTTTAATGCTAAGCATGCGGCTTGGGGCTCCCTCGTCACGAACTCAAAAGGGGTGGCCGTCCTCGATTGGGCTACGTCGGCGGGGCTGGTTGTGCTGAACAGGGGCACCACGTTCACGTGCGTGAGAGGGCGGGGGGGATCCAGAGTAGATCTGACTTTTGCGACTCCTGCCCTGGCCGCCAGAGTTCAAGATTGGACTGTGTTGACGGATCCAGAGACCCTGTCGGATCATAGATATATCCGATTCAGGGTCTCACCGAGGACGGGAGAAGTATCAATAGGTCCTCGGCCAGCTGGAAGACAGTTCCACTTCCCAAGGTGGGCGATTACCAAGTTGAGAAAGGACCTGGCGGAAGAGGCAGCCATAGTTCAGGCCTGGTGCCTGGAGGCGAGACAAAGCGCTGGCGATATTGAAGAGCGGGCTAGACAGCTCACTGCTTCAATAACTGCCGTCTGCGACGCTGCGATGCCAAGGGTGTACGGCCCCCCGACCAAGTCTCAAGTGTATTGGTGGTCGGAGGAGATGGAGGCCCTCCGATCAGCCAGTCTGCGGGCGAGACGTGCACTGCAGCGATACAGGAGGCGCCGGCGGAGAAGGGCTCCGGAAACAGAGGAGGAGCGAAGGCTTCAGCGGGCCTACAAAGAGGCGAAGGATGCGTTTCAGCAAGGAATTAGAAGGGCTAAATCCAGAGCTTGGGAGGAATTTCTGGCGAGTTTAGACAGGGATCCATGGGGGCGCCCATTCCGGATGGTAAGGAACAAACTTAGACATCAGGCACCTCCCATGGACTCGATGGATCAGGAGCTTCTCACCAATGTAGTGTCGGGATTGTTTCCTGCGGAGGCGCCAGAAACGGCACCCTTAATGGCTCCTCAAGTTCCACTAGAACGCGAATCCGACTTTACGCCAATCACGGAAGCGGAAATGGAAGGAGTGATTGACTGCTTGAGGTCAAAGAAAAAGGCCCCCGGCCCGGATGGCATCCCTGTGGGCGAGTGCTGCCCCCAGCGCTCAAACACCTGGGTGAGTTTATCCGAGCACTTTTTAGTGATTGCTTGGAGAATGGGGAGTTTCCTAAGCAGTGGAAGAGGGGGCGTTTGTGCCTTCTCCAAAAAGAGGGAAGACCGGCTGATTCTCCGTCGGCTTACCGTCCAGTGGTGCTGCTAGACGAGCTTGCCAAGATGCTCGAAAAGATCATAGCAGAAAGAGTCGTCCAGCATCTAGAAGCAGTGGGCCCTAACTTAGCGGAGAATCAATATGGATTTAGGAGACAACGGTCAACAGTGGATGCCATCATGACATTACGCCATCTCACGGAGTCGGCGGCTAATAGAGGAGAAGTGGCGATTGCAGTGTCACTCGACATACGCAACGCGTTCAACACCCTTCCCTTTCAAGTGATAAAAGAGGGCCTTCGCTTCCACGAGCTCCCCCCGTACTTGGTACGCATAATCGAGCACTACCTGGAAGGCAGAGAAGTGCTGTATCCATCTCAAGATGGTCGGATGGTGGCGCGCGAAATGGTGTGTGGAGTTCCACAGGGGTCGGTGCTCGGGCCGCTTCTGTGGAACATAGGGTATGACTGGGTCCTGCGAGGTACCCTCTTGCCCCGGTTGAAGGTGCTGTGCTACGCGGACGATACGCTAGTCATCGCCCGGGGCAAGACATTCGAAGATGCAAGAAGATTGGCTAGTGTGGGCACGTCACTTGTCATAGAAAGGATAAGGGCTCTGGGGCTAAATGTGGCCATTGAGAAGACAGAGGCACTGTATTTTCATGGTCCCCGTAGAGGGCCTCCAGCTGGTGCTGGATTGGTGGTGGATGGAGCGAGAGTTCTCCTCAAGCGCCATATTAAGTACTTGGGGCTGATAATAGACGGCCGCTGGAAATTCGAGGAACATTTTCGGCAGTTAGCCCCAAGACTTACAAAAACAGCGGGAGCATTGGGGCGTCTCTTGCCAAATATCGGTGGGCCCAAGGCCAGCTGCAGAAGGCTGTATGCAGGAGTGCTTCGAAGCATGGCCCTTTACGGGGCACCAGTGTGGGCGGACCGGCTTAATGCAGTCAACCGCCGAAATCTCCGTCAGCCACAGAGAGCTATTGCGGTAAGATTCGTGAGGGGATATCGGACGGTATCGCACACGGCGGCATGCGTGCTTGCGAGTGCACCTCCTTGGGAGCTAGAATCTCAGGTACTTAAGGAGGTGTACCAGGAGCGCAAAGCAGCGATCCAGAGGGGAGATCGACTGGCTCCGGAGGAAGTGCTGGCCATCCGTCGCAATGCGGAAGAGAGGCTAATGGAGGCTTGGGAGAGAGAGCTCGTATCGGACCCGGCTGGAAGGCGTACTGTAGAAGCGATTCGTCCGATACTGGAAGAGTGGTGTAAGCGTGGGTTTGGGTCACTGACTTTCAGGCTGACGCAGGTACTTTCCGGGCACGGGTGCTTCGGAAAGTATCTGTATCGGATAAGAAGACCCACAGTGCTATGAGTGCGGCGATGCGGAGGACAGTGCACAGCACACCCTCGAGGTGTGTCCTGCCTGGGCTCCGCAGCGCGGCGCTCTGGCTGCTGTCATTGGAAGAGATCTCTCGCTGCCCAGTGTGGCAAGGGCCATGCTGGCCACCGAGAGATCATGGGAAGCGGTTGTCTCCTTCTGCGAGGAAGTCATGTCACAGAAGGAGACATCGGAGCGGGTTCGAGAGGAGGAAGCGGCTCGGCGGGATCACTGGAGGCGGTCGTGGAGGGCGGTCGCTAGCGCCATCAGCAATAGTGACCCCCTCCTGGTGAGCCTCACATACGAACCTCCTGTTCACCTACAGGGGGGGGATGCGTAAATGCAGTTTCTCCGGCTTAAAAAAAAAAAAAAAAAAAAAAAAAAAAAAGGGGAGCAGTTATATCCTGCATGTCCTCATATGTCGTCAACTCATCGTCTTGGTGCCTCATACCCCCTATGAGATAGAGATACGCCAATGAGATAGCTATGAGATACCATATACCTACTAGTAAAAAATAAAAAAATAAAACTTGCTTTACGATTTGTGCTAGAGTAAAAACTTTTTAAATGTAGATGCTTCCGAGTCTTTTGTATTGAAAACTATTGTAAGTACTTTATTTATGTGTTAATTCATTAACGCCGGAGCGGTCGCTGGCGACCGAGACACAATAGATTTTCTATTGTGTTTCATTTTCCGGGCGTTGAAGAGTTAAACATATTATAAATATTCACTATCAAAAAGTAAGTTCTGAGTGGCTTATTTGACAGTTGTGATATGAAAAATATGTCAAATCATCTGTCAAGTAATCTTCTCAACACTTACTTTTTGATCGTGGAACATAATATATTATTAAAAATAGTGCCTTTATTGGTAGTTCAAATTCGAAATCAAACGCTCTTTTACTGAGTTCAAATATTTAAAGATGATCCTGAAATGTCTTTTGTTTTATTCAGCATCTCATTTTAGATTTCCATTTAGATTTTTCGACATTCGTTTCGCATAAACGTACACCTGTGCACAATTTTATGGTAGAAATACTGCTTATATCTTCGAAACGAAACTTATTATTACTTACTTATTGTGATTCTAGAAAAAGTAAGTTGTAATGATTACAGCAAGTTCAAATATTATTGGCGTGCAATGCCCTGAAATTGTGGAGGAAAACAATTTGCAGTGTAGATGAATTATATAATTTTGCAACTGCTAAAGTTTTGCAACATCATTTACATCACATTTGATGCTGATATATTATTAATAAGACGCACCTCCCACATGGGCTAGTCTGGGGTCTATGTCCTGGAGCCCAATCGCGGTAATTCTGAACGATAAAACCAAAGACGTTACGTTGTCATTTAGGTTATATTTACCTTAAAATTTTTGGTTTATCTTCATAATTTTCACTTAAATTGTCCCAGATTGTAATCCTAGAGTCCTTAGGCAGAGTATTTAACAATTTTAACAAAACAAAGCGAGTATTTTTCTGTAAACGAAACTGAAACGGTAACGATTTAGCTTTGGTTTTATCGTTGAAAATTAGCGCGATTAGGCCCCAGTTTAAATTGCGAATTGCCGCACCTATATTATAACGGTAAGCTCGGTTTATAACTCCAATCTCTACTATGAGAACGTAAAAAACTGGAAATGAAAAACTTGTCTTAATTTCGTAAGAAGACATTTGTTGTTATTTATTTTGACGACAAAGAAAAGCAAATTTCTCTTGAAGTTTGGTGCAACGCTAGTCTTCCTCCCTAAGATAACTTTGGGTTCGAGTCTGGTAGGGATTTTCTTCCTACCTACGGCGATAAGGACTTCATGTTCGAGTCTTACGGATTTAAGTTTGTGTGATGAGCATTAACCTTTCTTATGAAGAAGTAGAAGAATTTCCCTATAGTTCATACGTCATAGATAATTTATACAGCGGGCTTATAACATAAAATAAAAAGAATCGCGATAATCAGACGATGCTTATCCCACTCCTGAAGGGAAGTACCCCCCTACTCAAGTGGCCAATATTCTATACGTTTGAACGCTACGCTTACTATTAAGCTTAAATATGAGCAATAGACGATTATCCTTCTCGCAAATTGATATAATTCGCAGACTTTGATGTATTGGGAATTGACAAGCTTACGGCACGTAATTCTATTGTTTACTGCTTTTTTTAAAGCTTTATAGTAAGCGTAGCGTTCAAACGCATAGAATGTTGGCCATTTGAGTAGGGGTGCTGGTTGGCCAAAATCTTTTAAGGCGGTTGTATGACCGAAAGTGGCGCCCTCAGAGGTTTTTATTTAATAAGTTTTTATTAGAAAAAGATTTTAATAATGTTTATCGTGGAGATTTTAAGGCCCATGGTCTAGTATTTTTAGAAGGTATCACTACATGCCCTCGTAGTAATTCGTAGAAGTAGATAGCAAATGTGTCAAAAACGGCCACTTTTAGCAGTTTTGCTATCTACTTCTAGCAGTGACTACGAGGGAATGTAACGATACCGTCTAAAAATACCAGACTGTGGGCCCTAAAATCTCCACGATAAACATTTTTAAAATTGTGTATTAGAATTATAATATTAAATATAATACACCGCGGCGCCACTTTCGCTCAGGGTACCACCTTAACCCTGGTGGTCGGAAAAGTCGGAAATTGGTTATTATGATTAATAACCTTAATTAATTATTTATATTCTGTGCCGTTGCAAACGAACTCCTGAACTCATTACAGCCTATTTGAGTATTTCGGTTTTTACTGTGTAGGTCGATTGTAAAGCTATAGAGCAAACATGATTTTCGTTTTCCATTTAAAGGGGAAATGTTCAAACAAGTATGTTTACTCATGAGCTCCCTCTTTGTATTTGCCCCCATAAAAGCAGCACTACGATATAAGAATTGCGTAAATATGTATGTGGGGTAAACACAATGTATTTTTCTTACACTCATGTAAATATTTTAAATATCAATAGCTTTTATTATTTTCACGAAAATAAAACTGAAAGAAATATCCACTGCTTTTTAACACGTTTTTTTAATTTTTTGTCGTGTTCGCCACCGGCTTATATTTTGGATTCTTGCATCCTGAAATTAAATCCGTTTTGTTACAGTGAAATAGTACTACACTGCAATCGTATCGCAGGAACATTCCATGTTCGGATTATATCATTAATCACGAATTCACGATGTCGTCTTTAGTAGTCAATATAGAAGTACATTTATTATTGTATAATTATGGCTATACTTACAATTAATAAAATTCTAAAAGCCCAAAACAATTTTTTTTCCGATTGTACTTCATTAACTGTGTTATTACGAGTTTGCACAGTTACGTTTACTAAACTTTATTGAGACTGTCTTAGAGCATTTAACCAAGGAGACTGTATTAAGCAATTTTGTATGCAGTTTGTCACAGCGCTTCTGGCTGTAAAACCACACTAAGCTAAAAGTTTATACAAATGATAACTACAGTCGGTATCGAATATAGTACCGAAATATCGAATATAGTACCTATGCGTAAACTCATAATACGTCTACATACTAAACAGTAAGCGCCTACGCCAGATTTTCCACATGAGCACACGTTTTCAATACACAGATTATCTAAAACCATGTAATGTATGTACAGTGTATGCTATGACGTCAGTGATTTCATATGCATTAACTATTGTCTCTTGCTTGAGTGATATATGTAATGTATGTAAATATTATAAGTTATTAAATATATTCCAGATAACTCACAGCTCATTGTCCAAAACTTGTTATAAGTAATTTTTTGTTTACTCCGGAGTTGTAATCTCCGGATGAAAATCTTTCTATACGATCTATCTATATCTATCTATTTATCGATCTTCGGCGTATCACTTTAAGTTCTGAACAACTTCTCATGTTCATCAGACATACCTTATGAGTATGACGCTAGATAGCATAAACATTTTTCAAACAACATAATTTCAAAACGAGCATAAGTAAAGCAAAAATTTAAAAACTAAAGCCACATAAGTACTATTTTTACTCAAACAAACATAAGTGGTCAATGGACAAGAACCGATTGTTTATGTAAACAAACGGTCACGTCGAAGTAATTACGTAAAGTAAATAACATTGTCAAGAAAGTACAAATTTTATCTGTTATCATGCGAGCACCCCGTGACAGACAGAATAGCGCCACACTTTGTTTACAAACATGGCGACTTCTTTATTGACTATGAAAACATAATTGATTATAAACGAAGGCCCAGAATATATAATAGTAAGGTACTGATAATTAATAATGCACAGTTTGTTAAGCTGTGTTGTTTGAAAGCCGAACAGTTTGTAAATATAAAGAGATTTTTGGAATATTCGATTCAATAGAAAGGTTGCGAAAAGTTCAATAGAGCTCTTTCTTTACTACCAGCTTTTTCCAGTAGCCAAAAGCTTTTGGTGTATCGTTTTCTTTTTTTTGTAATAAGGATGACAAATAAGCGTACGTCCCAATTTTATTGATGGTGCATGGTCACCATAGCCTTTAATAGTGGGCTTAGGCATAGCTGAATACTTTGTTACTTTATCACACCAACTTCGCTCGTATAGAAATATGCACCTTATGAAGGCAATTAGCGCAATAAATTCTTCAATGCCCGCGTGGCCGCATGCGGCCGGACAACAATAGAAAATCTATTGTGTCTTATTTTCCGCTCCTTGATGTGTTAAGAATAGTTTTCAAGCGTGATATTGAGGTGATAGGCCAGGGAAATCAAGTGTGTATATTTGAATGAATACCTCGCTCAAAATCTGCTATGCAAATAATGGTTTTGAACTTACATTTCCGGGCAAAAGTTAAACTTGACTCAATATATTTTTTATCCCACTACTGGGCACGAGTCTCCGCCCGCACGATATAACCTGTACGGGCGAAACTGCGGGCGGAAAGCTAGTTAATCATAAAACATAGGTACAATAAGTCATCAAGCAAATTGTGTCAAAAATCAACATATTTGTGTAAACGCTAATAACATATTGACGAAGAACACATCGCGTTTTGTGAGAAACTTGACAAATACCTACCTAGATACCTAGTCACAATGATTGTAGGAAACCACATTATATACGAAGTGATCTATGTATAAGCATATAAGCAAGGGCCCAGCTATTTTTAAACCTTTTATACCTTTCACCACAGAAAACTCACCTACATTTTTAATAATAACGCCTACAATTACGTAGAATTTGGTTTTAGATCCTGAAGAGAAATAAATAGCTCAGGATTTTTTCATTATAGATATGTCTAGTTTTACAAGCAAGTTACTTTTACAGTTTACTATCAATCAGGAAATCTAATACCTAGTTAAGTATACATAAAATAGCAATGGAAACAAAACGCTGCAAAATCAATGAAAGTTTATTGTAACGAAAATTGCTAACAGCTGAGTAGTAAACTATTTTCCTTAGGACAAGGTGCAAAATTAAATTGCCATTTTGTATGGGGAATTTTAAACAATTTGCATTTTCCATACCAACATTTTCTTAATTTATTTAACAACCATGAACGCTGATGTTCCAAAACTTTTACGCACAAATGTTTAAACACTCGGCTAACTAATGCCACATTATGTTAAGTGTAAAAAAATAGTATCAGCTAAGTTACAACGAATGTGGTCATTTCTACTAACAAAAAAGGAGTCTTATAATGTAATTTTTTTAACAATAAGGAAAGAAAACCAGAAATTATTTTATTGCTAATAGTTGGCTGTCATGGCCGTAATTTGAAATAATAACAAGCAACTGAAATATCTTTTAACCTCATATAATATCTTTTATTATGTGTGTATACTTTAACCCCTATTATTTTGTCAATGAAAAGTGTTTTCACGAGTTCATTAATTTCTCGCTTACGTTTGCTTATTTAAAAATGGAGCCGCGCTTTTTAATTTTCTATAGACGGTCTTAATTTAATGCAAACCCGGCTGGGCTCACAACTGAGATGCAGTCGGTGCCACAATGGTTCGCCCTTAACCTTTACGATGCGTGGGCGCGGCGAGGCCGGGACGTGGCCACGGACTGAAATGCTACGCTGAAATTATTGTGACATTCCAAACAAAGGACTTCCTACTTTTCTGTAGCAAACTAACGAAAAAGTAGTTTGTTATTGTTGAGTTGTTTTTAAAGCGTTGCTATTCTATTTTGGGTAAGATTAGGTAACCCCACAGCCGTACAGGGTTAACAATATAGAGGTAGGTTCCATTATTAAAAGTGACGTTTGACTGTCATCTTTACCAAAAATAACTTTAATTTGAATAAAATAGAACTCTCATTATAAATTATCGTAAATCCTGTAAAAACTTCATCTTGTTACGTCTTCTGTTCTTTACAATTTTTTTACTATATTTTTCGTATGAAAACATAGCTCGTGTAAAATAAGCAACGTGTTCAATTAGATAAATGAAGACCACAAAAGAGTATCGAAGAATAATAGGCAGATTGTCAACAGTTCACCCTTCACCTTTGCAATGAGTGGGATGTGCGGTATAACGGAACGTAATACAAATGCTTTGCACAGACTAAGTTATAAATAAAGTTTACCAACAAAAATAACAATTCATAATAATATTAAATATAATATATACTTTATTGCACTAATAACATGGTTACAATTATTGTGAGCAAAGGTGAGCTTATCACTAAAAGAGATCTCTTCCAGCCAACCTAGAACGTGTGAGAGATTTTGTAAGTTAGCAGGTAACACAAAGTGCAGAATTGTTGGTAAATACACATAATGAATCTAAGAATATATTATACCCAAAATATAAAATACTAAGAAATACTATAAATATGTATATATAACAATATATATACCTATATAAATAATATTTATAAAAAAGAAGATGGTGTGATTATCTCATGAATTAGGAATGTGACAATTGTGTTAAGAAGTGCGATTTGACTTTAGATTTGAAAGAAAGTTTTGGCAATCCTGGATGTTTGACGGAAGTCTGTTCCAAAGTTGTACGGCTCGAACAGAGAAAGAGTTACGAAAGAAGTTGGTGTTGCTTCTAGGCAGCTCGGGCATCTTAACGATACAAGCCTGCCTAGGGCGGGCGGGAGGTTAAATGTGAACTATGATATATGAACCTATGCGTTATGTGTAAGAATAATTGTTTATCAAAAACTTCAGTTCTGTTGCTTAAATATAATAAGAAAAATACATTGATATAAGGTACAATGCTGCGACATTAAACTTATTTGTTTAAATGTCTATTTCCTGATGACTTTAAAGGTCATTTTTCTTATATTTCAAGAAAATTTCACCAGAAAATGCAAGTTTACCCTTCTATCGCTTCATTTCCTAGTCAACAGGTACTCGCTTGTCATAACACGGGCTTTGGCTCTCGGAAAATTCTCCTGTTATTACACTGTGGTTGTTTGCTCTGTGGCGCGGTGATGGCGCCACCTGCCCTCGGCCACATTTAACGAGACGCAAGTTAAATGGTCTTTTGTATCATATTTCTGTTTAATTGTTTCAAGTGTATATATTTTTTTAATTAGTATGAATTCTATTGTATAGTTTTATGTATTGTGATTTAAAAATCATAGCAATATCAATCATCAATCAATAGCAATCATCTAGTGCTTTTAATTGGAATGTATTAATATTTATTAGGTTTAAAGAAATTATTTCTCATAAAAATATGAAGCAAATTATATAAAAAATAAGAATACTAATTGTTCATAATATAAAGAGCATCAATTACTAGTTTGAAAACAAAACAATTGAAATATTGTTTTTTATAAAGTATCTTTAAAGATGTAGGAAAACAACAGGGTTTGAATGAATAGTATACTATTAAAAACGCAAAACTAGTCATTCGGTAATGTAAATGAATTCTTATCGATACATTTGCTCCAAGCAATCGGATGCCATTATAAACTCACGCGTGACTGCAATATAAAGAGAAATGTTCCTTATTTTATCGGGACGAATGTTTACAAAGAGTGAATTTCTCCAGAGACGCCCTAAGACCGATGTCCTTAAGTCTAAATATAGAGTCTGTTTGTATTAATCTGCAATATCACGTAGGTGTGTCGTATGTAAGTACTCGATCTCTTTGTTGGTTGTTCAAGCTTGGTAGATTAGAAACGTATGAAGATTAACCATGCATTAATTTCCTTTTTTATTTTGGTAACAGATTTGTTTGTGATGTTAATGAGTTTACTTTTTGTTCTGGTAATAATGTATTGTGATCAACTATGAACAAATTACCTACTCGTTAATGCGGCATTGTAGTACACGTTTTTAAAACCCACCAAATATGATTTTAAGTCATTTGTTAATGAATTTTAAGGCCTTTTACATGCATCAATGCAAAAAAGGAATACTTATGTTTATTTATTTTAATATTCAATCAAAATAGTGTCTAGATGAACTTGGATGCCTTGCCTTTTTTAATTTATATTCAGTGAGTAATTTCCAGTACATATGAAATAAACTGGTTAAATTGTTAGTTAATTAATGAAGTTTTAATGGCTCATTACGTTTGGGACCATGCGTACAATTTCGATTAGCACGACTTGAAATGTTGAGATCCCTGGGGCCTACCTTCTAATCCATCATGAATGCATATAATACTCGATGTATTTACTTAAAAAGTGCATGTGTAATATGGGTAAAATCCTTAGCTAGGATAGAAAGTACTCTATGTTTTAATTTCATTAAAATCCAATCAGCCGTTTTTACGTGATTAGGCCTCAACAAGCGCGCTGCCTCGCGCGAGGCAGAGCCTCATATTAAAACAAAATATAAATTATGTTTCGCAAACCTTATTTTCTAATAAGTAATTTTTAACCATAAATCAAATCTATCAAAGCAAATAGCAAACCTTTTTTACCAAAAAAGTAACTACGTTTATATCAAAAATTTAAAATTTTAAAAACCCCCTGACACATTGTACCAAATTTTGAAACGATTGGATATATGGAAGGTAGTCAGATCCCCTCATCAACTATTAAGGAGCTGATTATTTTCAAACGGCTGATCAGGTCATGGTTACCTTACCATATACTTCCAAAATCATTGAAGTAACACGGTACCAAATTTCGAATCGATCGGACATAAGGAAATTAGTTAGATCCCCTCATCAACTAGAAAAGAGCTGATGATCTTTAAACGGTTGAACAGATTTTCATGAAACATGGTTAATAACACTCGGGATAAAACTCGGGCGTAACTCAGCCGAGTGTGCAATAAGCAAAAGCTCACGAGTTTCATACGACGTTTTTCAACACATTTGCGAGGAAAAAACAAAGTAATTTACCACACAGCAAACAATAGCAACAAATACGACAAAAACAAAATAATTATGACAATATTATGGGAAAAGACGCGCAGGTTTTTTTTTGTTTTTTCACACGCCCAACGCAAGAATATTTTTCGAACAAAGGGGTGAGGAGCATACAGCCTACTTCAAAATTATAATTTTAAGTGATAAAATGCAAATATTTTAATATTTTATAACAAAATATTGTGAATTATGAATAATTTAATAATGATAAACATTTGTTTGACTTTATTAAGGACTTTCACATTTATTTATTCCAAAAATCTATATGAATTTTGAACAGCATAAAACTCGCTTAGAACTACTCGCTTAGCAGCAGTTACTTGCAGTAAGGTACTAATTTAACTTTGTAGGGTTAATTCTATTACGAACTAGCGTTTTATATATTATTGCACGCGTTTGTTATAGCTCAGCTAGCTAAAAGCGATGTATTAGGACTCACTTTACGAGCAAGTGTGTTGAAAAACTTATAACACCCCTCTCTTTTCTCGTCGGGGGGGTTAAAAAATACAATACTTATTTAATAACAAAATGGGAAATACGAATTTGTATCAAATTGCGTCAAAACAATCAAAGCCTTTGTTATACGCGCGAGAATCACGTGCCTTTAATCTAGGGATTTAATACATTTAACCGTAATGTGAAAACTGCAACAGAAGCGATCGCAATAATACCGACACGAAACACCAAAACCATAAACCGCATCGCTGTCCCGCAAAATTTAAGTAAATTTTAACATTCCTGTTCATGATGGTTTGTCGTCATTTGCCTTGGTTTAAATGTGGTTACCATTTAAAAGCAAAACAAAAGAAGAATAATGGTAAATAGGTACCTTTTTAAGAGTTTTCTTCACAGAAGACCTAAAAAGTTCATTTGAGCAAGTTCCAAAAAAGGAAAATAATAGGTTTCAAGAATACCTTTTGTAAGCTTTTGTCGCTTTAACTTGAAAACAAAATACTAAGTCAAAGCCAAGCCTGGAAACATGTTTTTTTAAATACCTAATTGTTTCAAACTTTACAGACGACTAAGGACATATTATAATGGATAAGGTTGCATAAAAGAAAAATATACCTTATTCGGATTCCTATATTTATTTAGTTATTTATAACTTTGTCAGTTTTACTATACTAGGGGGTCACAACAAGTTTGGTAACGATCGCGTAAGTGGCTGACTCTGGGTTTTTGGTAACGATAACACATTTATGAGCCTGCATATAAACTGCATAGAACGCAACCACTTCACGCAAACAGACCGACATATTTAGCATCAGAGAGTGCCCCTCCATCTTGTGAATCCAGTGTCATCAACTTACGCGATCGTTACCAAATTTGTTATGGCCTCCTAATCTATACCATTTTAGCGCCTCATATGCTCATTTGCTGCAAGGGTGGCATATCTCAAAATTGGCGAGTTTTTAGTTAATAATATGGGTAGAAAAAATGGAGCTCTGATTACTGTAAAAACGCCTTTTCTCTAGTTTAGGTATCAACCCGCCACAGTCTTTAGATTGTACCACTATATCTTGTACAAACTGTATGTGTCTATATGATTGTGGTGTGAAAATAAACAATAAACAAATAAACTTGGCCGGTTTTTTATGTTTTCTAATACTTTGTAGAATGTTTTTACGTAACGAAAAATAATAAAAAAAACTCTAGCTGACGAACTTCAATCATGTTTGAAGTCGTCCATCATCCGATAATAGCTAGAGGACAACATCTGTCGGGTCATCTAGTTACTATACAAGTAATAAGATTGTGAAAATCAAAACAAAACAGTGGGTAAGAAAATATGGTCTGGTCATCCAAAAATTGTTTAACAAAAATGAACCAAACTTTGACTAGTCACAAAGGTAAATTCTGTCACCATTCCTTTTTGAAGAAATGAGATGTAAAATAATTGGGTACGTATCAGAATGTCTAAAGTTAGAATGTCTAAACTAAAAATGGCAAAGTTCAAAATGTCAAAAATTTGAATGTCTAACGATTAAAATGTCGAAAGTTCAAAATGTCAAAAACGAAAATGTCAAACAGTCAGATAGTCCAAACTAAAAATGGCTAAGTTCAAATGATCAAAACTTAAAATGTCTAATAGTCCAAATACATAATTATAATAACGTATAAATTTACTTATGCCTTTCTTTAATTTAGGTACCTAATTAATTAGGTAAAATAATTGCGTGTGTCTCCGCTCTGTGTCTCCGCCGCACATCACCATGGCCACGCCGCTTCCTAATTCGGTAGCCGGTGCCAGTCACTGATTCAGTAGCCGCCGAACAAAATCCACCAATTGAGTTTGAAATAGATTTTTTCTGGCGCTTCGCCGGCCGCTACCGCGGCACGCTCGCTTCGCTCGCTCGGCTCGCGCGCTGCGTTCATGTCAACCTAACATGCTCGTCGCTACGCTCCTCGCACCTATCTCGTGACCTACGGTCTACGGTTTCTAAGTCCCAGTATACTAGTTTAGGCTCTTTTCCGGCAGCTAAATTTGCTATAAAGCATTTCAGGCGAAGCCCAAAGACCTCGTGACTCAATTCAGACAGACTTAATTCTGACAGACTCAATTATCCTCAAAGAAGGCGATTCGTTTTAAGATCCAACTCAATTCAAATAAATCATTGTGAACTTAGACTTAATGACCATTGATATTTCAACTCGTCAAGTATTTGATACTTTGAATTTTGCTATTTTGAAGTTAAACATAATGATTTTCGACATTTTAAACCATTTGAATTTTAATTTTTGACATTTTGAACTTTGCCATTTTAAGGTTAGACATTCTAACTTTAGACATTCTGATACGTACCCAAAATAATTAATTAGTTCTAACGAAGTCATTACTTTGAGTAAATATTGCTAGTACGCTTTTTCTCTGTCGCTAGCCTTGGCTTTTGTGTCTGAAAATAATGGGAAGACTGTATTATCTTAGCTTGTGATCAAATAATTATTCATGAATCCTTATCTGCGCTCTGAGTTTAACAGGTTAACATGGTTTTTCCTTTTTGTCTTTAAATATGCCATGAACATTTTCTTTTCGTATTTTTTGTCAATTTTCTTTGGTAAAAAATGTTGTGTTCGGTAAATAATTACTAACAGTTGAAGAATGTCTTGATTTGTTTGAGAAGTTTGTTTTGAGACATTTTGGTAAATATAAAGGGGTATTTACACGAGTCGCCGCGTCCTTGAAATTAGGTTAGCGATTAGATTTTACAAGCGATTGTCGATAAAAAGCGAGTGCCGAGTTTCCTGCCAAGTCGCTCCCTGTAAATACCCCATCCCTAAAGTTTAGATAGTCGCAAAATATTTGTACTAAACACCATAAACTGTCTTTTTCTTATTTTTATTTATTAAGTCCAGTTTCCAGTGTCCAGTTGTCCAGCTGCCTTACTTACGCCAATCGTCCCACGTTTCTATTATACTCGTTCGTATGTTATTAGACTTATTCAATTCCTAACAATATTAATATTGGTTCTAGAAATAGTAGACTACTAGCTAGCGAGAGATAGTTAAGGTATATTTTTTGAATGCATTTTGTTGTATTATACAATCTTTTTAGTTCTAAAAAGATTTTTTTAACTTGAATATAGTGAATTAACATAATTTATTGTAGCTTCTGTACCTCCAGCGTACGAATTATACTTTAATCGACTTTGCAGAGTTACTTTACAAAACTTTGTCATATTCAAATCGTAAAAGAATTTGCATAATACAAAATAAGTTTGATTCAAGGAACATCGGTTTGCGTATTTCACGGCTTGTCAAGCTTTAATCTGAAGTCTCGGAGGTATCGCGAACTCCAAGGGAAAAGTGTGTAAGTAAAAAAATCAATGAAATTTTAATATCGCAAATGAAATCTCCGCGGTTATAATAGTGGTATGAAAATAAAAAGGGAAAAACTAAGGTCTCGATCTTCTGCCGAGCATTGATTGCGCTCTCCCTATAGCTTTGTAGTTGAATAAAAAGCCGCTTGGTAAAATGCCAGAGCGGTGAAAAGAATGGCTGCTTGCTATAGTGAAATATTATGAAAGCATAAGGCTCTGTGTACACTGCTCTATCTTGTTTAAATACCTACCTATTTTTTCCTTCGTTAAGTGTCCTGTGGAATTACAAGATGTTCTGTTTGTGAGAAAGATAATTATTTTGATTATTATGAAAATCTTTTTGCTATTTTTTGAAATTGATAAAAATGTAAGGCAAGATAAATGTTCAGCGATAGGATTAAACTAAGAACAAACTTTTCATGGTAGGTACTAGAAAATAGGTCAAGAAACGAATTTAATACTCTCTAGTGGTAAACGGTTAATTTGGTAAAAACGGTAAATTGACTTTCCCCAGTCCGCAAATAAAATGCAGTAAGTAATATAACCAAAGTTTCTCCTTATTATCAATATAAATAAATCTATATGAAATAACCCATTATATCATTGGTAATGCAGTTTGTGGTAGGTATTCAGGAAAATGTAAAAACCCAAACCAATTATGACGTGCCTACATAGGTACTAGTGTTGTGGAACGGATAGAACGAGTTTCATTTTTTAAATATCATTAACACAGCTATTTTATGAACTTTGTTACATTTTTTTGGGACATCAAATAAATATACACCTGTGGAACTACGTTGTTTAAAAGTTAGATAAGAGTACAACCCTTATCACAAGAGAAGGTAAATCTTATGGCAAGAACACTTTATTCTATTCTAGAACGTATAAAATTCTTCAAATCCTGCGGTTACATTCGGAGTATAAATTCACATCGAACTTCGAAATTTACGGTTTACCACTAGAGAGTATTAAATTCGTTTCTTGACCTATTTTCTAGTACTTACCATGAAAAGTTTGGTTTAAATCATATTTTCTAGTGGAGAGTGGTTAGTGTATAAGGCTGCTTATATTTATGTGTAGGGGCTCGCCTCAGCTCAGTGGCTAGGGTCAAGGATACAGTCGCGACAATTCTAGTAATTTGTTCTTACAATGAAATATTATTATTATACATCCACTTGGACCATCCAACATCTAAAAAAACTGACAAACAGAATAATATTTTTCTTTAAATAAAAACTCATTGCGAATAATTCTGCCAAGCATGACATTTATAAATGAAAAATCTACGGTTGAAAAATGACTAGATTTGTTTGAGACTTTTGTTTTGAGCCATTTTGATAAATCTCCTACATCTAAGTCAAAAAATATTAGAAAAACAAATGATATCAAACAAATGATTTGAAATTTAAATTTTTCGCTGTGCTAAAAAAAACAAAAATATGTTATAAAGTACTTATAATTTCCTTGGTTATAACAAAAAAAATCACAGATCTCGTGCTCTACACGACTTGAAAGGGCATTGAAAATGAATCTACCTATTATAGATTATTGAAATTATTGAATTTTATGAAAAATATCTTCCTTTGTTTGACTTAGTATTTACAATAAGTACTTTGAAATCACATCAAAGCCATGAACAATTTTGGATCTACTTTCCTGTGATTCGTCTTTATGAAATTCATATAAAAATATTTCATTGTTATAAACATTACCTACCTACTATTTTATTGACAGGTAGTAACTACTACCTAAAATATATAAAAAATTCTAAGATTTGTTTTGAAGCCTTCAACTACGTCAAACCAAACCTCCATAGCAACTCAGCGACGCGACGCGCATCTAAGGAGCGCGCTACCCGAAATTACGCGCACATTATCTTGATACCCGTCGATTTCAATTTTCAGTAAGAAAGCGTCGCCGCTACCCAGAATATGTCCGGGACGGCGACTCGGAGCCTACACCGCCCGCAAAAGCGGGAGAGGACCAGGCGGTCCCCACCAGGTTATTTTTTCTGAGGTTGTCTTGTCATTTTTCAAATTTAAAAAAAAATTTCATAACCAAAATTTTTTTTTTTCAAAACCAACTTTTTCAAAATATTTTTACAAGCCCTTCGAATTCCGCGTCTTTTGAGCTCTCATATCGTGGCCGCACGCGAGCCGCCCGCCGCGTCATATCGCACCTCACACCGCGCAAAACTCGCGGCTAAGGGCACCTCTACAGCCTCAACCGTCACCAATATCGAAAAAAGTGTAATGACCTAAAATGTTCCTTGGTTCAATGCCGAGGTGTTTTATTTTCATATTTTTGAATTTCGGCACCGTACTCGAGCCCTTAAAGCCCTTCAAATTCCGCGTCTTTTGAGCCCTCATACGTCCTCGTGGCCCTAAACCTCAGGGTATCACGGGCGAATCTCACTTTCAGCGAAAATGGGGGCCTATACTGGAGCGAACGAAAAAACATTTTCAATGTTAAAAAAGATTTTCCAATCCAATTTTTGCCTTAGAAAGGACATTTGTTATTATCACAGTACCGATTGTGTTAAATAGACTGTTCGTTCTAGTAATGTGAGCTTTGTCTCTAGTTTCTAAAGAACAGGGTCAAGGATCCATAGCTCGCATGACCGCCTAACTCGTAACCCTCGAGACTCATGATCTCTGCGCATGATTCATTAGTGCTGTTCATTTAAAAATAGCACGCACGCTACTTTGTGCACGTATCCACGAAGATAAAGCGCATTCACCTGTTTTAAATTGTTTTTTTTCCGACAAATTGAAATTATCGGTCAGTGTTTTATTAGATAGGTAAGATACAGACCAATATCCTTTTTGATATTGATTAACCTACTCTACTACTCTCTCTCACACATTTTTTTTGGGTAATTAGGAAATTAAATAAAAAACATTGTAACTGTGAAAACAGTAAAATTTTCCAATGTACTTAAAAATAAGCTATTTTTTTGCCTGTTGGGGCGTCATGGCGATGTGGTTTGATTTAAACAATTATCAAAAAGCAAAGTGAATTAATATTATTATGATAACTTGAAAGTCTACGATTGTGAAAGTTTTGTATTATCTTCTATAACCTACTACACACAATATATATATTTACCTACTACACACATGTACGAGTACGTAGGATAATAATTTGTATTCAAGTGTTATCTTCTTAGTGTTTGTTTTATTGTTCGGCAATCATTGCTGTGACGTGTAATGTTGAAACAAGGACTTTTAAAATCTAAACAAACAATCTCAGTCAGGTTTATTGGTTTTGGTTAATTATATAGCCCTGGATGTCAATTCATGGGATGATCCATTACTAGGAAGAAGCTTTTAGTTTTAACGATAAACGACCTTAGAAAAAAAAGGTAGAGGTATAAGTGCTCAGTGTAGAGTTACTCTATCAATCCCCATTATATTAAAGCAATAATCAGCAATACGCTTAACGCGTTGACTACAAAAATATGTCCCACATATAGCTACTAGTAGATGTTAAATAAAGTTTAAGCCTTAATTTTGTATTTTCCCTTCAAAATAGTTCCATTCAAAAAGCTTCTATGATTGTCTATGCACGTTGAAGGCATGCATACTTCAGTCGCCCACGTTTTATATTCTTTCGATGCGACTGCGTTTATTGCTCGCTCGGATTTATCTTGCAATGAATCTTTCACTTTTTCTTATTATTCCTCGGCTTCATTTGAGCTATGAAAGTCTGAAGTTGAAATAACTTAAATGTATATTGCGCTCTTGCTCGTTTTTCTATTCTTTCTATGAAATGTGAAGGCGGTTTGGCCTTTTCTTATACTTCTCAATGGTTGTTATATTTACTTCAATTTAGGGTGAATGAAAATATTGATGATTAATTTTGCTGGGTAGGGTTTTATTTAAACTGATGGTATATTAAACTGATAAGTACATAATATACACAACGTGTTACAAAAATACCCATAATGCCGAATATGGTATCAAACTGAGCAACTTTTACTAACTATGGGACTAACTCAGCTCTGAAATCGCGAAAAAAAATCAGCTGTTTCATACAAAAATTGATAACAAAAATATCAAAATGTATGAAACAGCAGTTTTTTTTTCACGATTTCAGAGTTGGCTTGACCCCTTAGTCAAAGTTGTTCAGTTTGATGGTCCCTATCTACAATATTCGGGTATTTTTGTAACATGTTGTATATATTTCCACGCACTACCTAAAACTTTTTTAGGGCTTAATCGAGTGAAGTAAAGCCGCAGCGTATTATGTGTATGTATTTTGTATCTCAATGGTAGAGAAGAGGTAAAATACAATGTCACTAAATAAACCTTGTTTATATTATTTTAACAACAAAAGTTTGGCGTTGTCCAATGACTAAACAATAATACCGAGTTCCAGGTAATTTGAATGGAAGTTAAAGGTTCTCGACAAACAATGTAAGTACCTTAACTAAACTTTAATTAACTACCTCGATGTCTCCGTCAAAGCCTTTTCCCTTATGCGTAAACATTGTTAATAGACATGTTATGGTAATTATTGTATGACTACCAGCGTGGGGTCACAGTATATTAGCTAAAGCAGTATCAACTAAGCCCCTGTTCGTGATTTAGTTGCCTACGCTCCGTTGAAGCGTTAAGGGTTGGTGTTATTTGCACTCTTAAGCATCATTCATACAGCTCAGTAACGTCTCAGTCACGTCAACGGTCAGTCAAATTTCAATACATGTTTTGACAGTCACGTGACGCGTAAGTCACCAGCAAGTCAATACTTGTATTGAAATTTGACTAACCGTTGACGTAACTAAGACGTGGCTTGAACTGTGCGAATGATCCCTTAACGTTGGTAAAATTTTAAACATAAAATTATAACATGAATTAAAACAAAATAATATCTATATGAATGAAAGACTTTAAAAAAAATATCGCAGACATTGCGGGTGCTATACACAGTAGTCTCCGATCTGTCAAGTCGTCTGGGCGCGATGAAGCACTCGTGACTACGTAGCTGCTTAGCTCAACTACTTATATTATAAAAAAAAATTGAATTATTTAATTTCAGATAACGTGATCCATATTTAATTTTGTCATACATGTTTTTTCCGTGTTTCTTAGTGATCCTGTAGCGATATGTGTCTGTGTGATTCACCGTTTCGTACGTTTGTATGTAGTTGCGTTACTGCTTTAACTATATTTGTACTGTGGTAGCGTCGTCGTCGCCTGCCAAGTTATAAAATCAATATACACCATGTCGCGTGAACTTGGTCAAAGTTGGCTTAAAATTTTACTTAAAGACTCCCAAATCGTGAATAATTTATGAATTATTTCTATTTTCGGCTTAATTTAGGGCGTAATAATCCGTGTGAGCTGAAAACGAAAACATCTTATTTGATATTATAAATATTATATTTCATACCCTTAACGTAACTTAAAAACAGGATCTTATAAGAAATAGTGATTACAATTATTACATAAAACAAAATTAGGTTATTGAAATAAAACCTATCGCTTTTTAAGATTTTCCATTGCATTTTTTGTAAAACCTACAAAATATGCTACATGATTCATGTTCTAGATTTCTTTACAAGTAAATATAGATTTATAAACGGTGTCCTGCCTTTTTGGCGAATTTTTTTTGCCCGAATTTCACTTTCCAACCAACGTTTTTTAACTTTATAATCTGAAGAACTATCCGGCCAATTCTCGCAGACAAGCCTATACTGTGAAATTTTGAAAGAAAGTATTATGGTTTCTACTACGTATTATAAATGCATTTTTTTAAGATTGTAGTTTTATGGTCTAGCCTCCCTACTCTCAACAGGAATAGGCTAGTTGACAAAATTTTCAACGACAGTGATATGATTTTTTATGCAAAAAGGATAGCTTTTTTATCGATCTAACACAATAACCGAGTACATTTTTAATAAATGATCCAGTATTTCAGAAATCAATAAAAATGTACTAAAATTCGTCAAATTTCTGACGAAGCGACAATAGGCTAGTTGACAAAATTTCAATAACTGCTTAATATTTTAGCTTATTAGGCATTTTATCGAAAAAAAAGGTTTATTTATTTTTAATCGAGCGTTTACATTATAAATTTCGCGTTTTAAAAAACCAATTTTAATTTGGTTCCAAAACGCACAAGACTGTCATGGCGTCTTGAATGACGTCACGCCGTGCAAAACAAACAAAAGAGCGATCGTGTCTTCGTACGTTATAGCTAGTTTTTATCGTTTAAAAATGAATTTATCATATTATAAGTACTGTATAGAGCCCCAGTGTGATAGCACGACTATAAAAACGCCAAACCAGTTATTTATATATGTTCCAAACAATGGAAAAATACGGAAAAAGTGGCTAAAACTTGCGTTCGGTTGTGGTTAGGTTGCACTCGGAGTGTAGGTTTGGAACGCGCCTCCGGTAGTGATACTCGAAACGTCAAAGACAAGATTGGAGTTTCGCACGGCGTGACGTAACGCTTTCTGATTGGTGTTCACTGTCACGTGACTAAAGGTTTCATTTTACGAAATTTATTTTTTTTAAATATTATTAATCTTTAACGCTTTTAATAATTAAAATTGTTTGTTATTTTCTCCATAATATAATTAATCATTATAAACCCCTATCCATTATATTTATTCTTAATGGAAACAAGCCTATTGACGGGATCTAGTTCACATCAGGATCGAATAAAAGTAAAAAATCTGTTATTTTGGTACATTGAAAACGGTTTCTTTCTATGGTTTCCATAGCACCGTTTTGACGTTTACTCCATTCCAATTCGATCTCGATATTCTCGATCGCGTCGGGAATAACCTCCCTGTTCTGATATTTTTACTGTGGCAAAACCCTTAACAATCTATTCTTTTGATCCTAAATACCAAAAAGGCTTTCTCATTTTTTGTTGAACCCTACGCCAGCGGCCATATTACAGACTACAGGCGCCTAACCCCGCCGCTCCCGGTCGTCCCACGCTTACAATTTATCTATTTATAACTAGTACATTTCTAGGTCTAAAGTGACTGATGATTGTATCGGATAATGAAAATGTATCGACCGTGACGCAGACACTAGCAAATCTATAAAACAAATAAAGCTTCAAAATAGCATTGTTTGTGCGCAAAGTTGTTTTGACGTTTTCTTTGTGAAATCTATTTTTAAGGTGGTACCCTGAGCGAATGTGGCGCCCCGGTGAATTATATTTAATATTATAGTTCTAATACACAATTTTAAAAATGTTTATCGTGGAGATTTTAGGGCCCACAGTCTAGTATTTTTAGACGGTATCGTTACATTCCCTCGTAGTCACTGCTAGAAGTAGAAGAAAAACTGCTAAAAGTGGTCGTTTTTGACACATTTGCTATCTACTTCTACGAATGACTGCGAGGGCATGTAGTGATACCTTCTAAAAATACTAGACCTAGGGCCCTAAAATCTCCACGATAAACATTATTAAAATCTTTTTCTCAAACATGCTTGGAAATTCGATCATTATTTTGACAACCTTCTTCGTGCTAAATCGGAGTTTACGGACTGACCTAAACCGCGCCGGCAATCTTAGTATGAGAATCCATTACTAACGTGTAATAATGGATTTTCATACAAAAATTGCCGGCGTCTGACCGGCAATGTTTCTATTAAAACTCATTACGCACGTGTAATTCAGAAATGGAGCGAACTTTTTAATGAATCACGAATAATGGGTATCAAATGAAAGGCCGTGATGAGCGAGCACAATCCATTTTTTTTTTATTATTAGGTATATGGGTATCAAATGAAAGGCCTTGATGAGCACATTCCAAAATTATGAAAAAAAAGGAAAAAAAAAGAAAAAAAAACCTTTTTTTTAATACCTAGGTATAATATGGGTATCAAATGAAAGGTCTTGATAAGCACATTCCAAAAATATGAAAAAAAAAACGAAAAAAAAGAGGAAAAAAAACTTTTTTTTTAATACCTAGGTATATTATGGGTATCAAATGAAAGGTCTTGATGAGTACATTCCAAAAATATGAAAAAAACGAAAAAAAAAAGAAAAAAAACTTTTTTTTAATACCTAGGTATATGGGTATCAAATGAAAGGTCTTGATGAGTACATTCCAAAAATATGAAAAAAACGAAAAAAAAAAGAAAAAAAACTTTTTTTTAATACCTAGGTATATGGGTATCAAATGAAAGGTCTTGATGAGTACATTCCAAAAATATGAAAAAAAACGAAAAAAAAAAAGAAAAAAAACTTTTTTTAATACCTAGGTAATATGGGTATCAAATGAAAGGTCTTGATGAGTACATTCCAAAAATATGAAAAAAAACGAAAAAAAAAAAAAGAAAAAAAACTTTTTTTTAATACATAGGTATCAAATGAAAGGCCTTGATGAGTACATTCCAAAAAAACTGGAAAAAAAATAAAAAACCAAAAAACTGGAAAAAAAAATTTTTTTTCAACATGGGTATCAAATGAAAGGCCTTGATGTGCACATTCCAAAAAAATAAAGAAACTGGCTCCTTTCTTCTTTTTTAAATTTTTTGCTTTAATTTGAAATAAAAATTAAAAGTTAAAAATACCTTCTTGGTTTGAATTTCCGCGCATTATTTGAGAAAAGTACTATACAAGCCTTGGCCGCAACTGGGCATTGATGGACTCACGTATGTGTGCCTCGGCTTCGCCTCGGCCCACATTTTCACGTTCGTCCTTCAATGCCTGTGTTGCGTGCCGCTGCAGTAATGTACTATTTCTATTAATAACTTATTAAATAAAAACCTCTGAGGGCGCCACTTTCGGTCATACAATCGCCTTAAAGAGAGAATACAATTAAAAGTTAGTCGCTCGTGATTGGATATAATCATATAAAAGATTCACCTATTTTGGAGGTGGTAGTCGTATCGTTTTACTATTTCTTTACTATTATATAAATATAATAATATTTCAATGATCAAGACTTAGCATAATGTCTTAGTCCCAAACTATATTTGTTTGTCATATTTATTTACTTCCATAAGTATTCTAAGAACGTTTTCCTTACGATCACAATTTTCCCTAGATATAGTAGATTGAATTTATTGATAGGTAGATTCGATATGGACAGTATTTATTTTACCATCCGAAAGATAAGGAACATCTGAAACAATTTCAAAGGAATATCACCAGGAAATCTCTCTTTAGTATATAAGTGCGCAACTAGCTTGATATATTATTATTTTGTTTATGCAAAACTGAGTGGTGTCCATAAATTACTATGTTTCAGGAGAAACAAACAACATGGTGTCTTAGAAAATGTACTGCATAATATTAAAGTGATTTTGCTACTGAACAACTAGAACATCAAAACAACAATAATCTATTTGGGAGTAATAACATGAATATTTAATAACACAGAACTGAATAGTCTTCTCTTTTTTTTTGAAGTAGGTTAAAAGTTCATAAAAGCCTTTGCCATAACTATTTTAAGTTCTAAGTGAGAAAATTACACCTACCGATAACATTCATAAATAAAATAAACGGTTCGGCTACTAAGCAGTTAAAATGAAAACTCATAAGTAAGCCCTATTGAATAGGTGAATATATAGGTACCTACCTACCTATACTTTCTACGCATTTATTAAATTACAAAAAATCTGTATAGGTTTGTTCAAGAGCGCCGCTTTTTACCCGACTGCGGGTTATGTTTTTCGCGCGTATCTTGTAAGTATGTTTGTATGTAATATTCTTTATTACCTCATATCTTTCAAACGGCTGAACGGATTTCTATGATTAAGATATCGTTAGATTTGTCTTTTCAGCCCAAGTGTTCTTAAGAAGGTGGCTTTATAAAAAAACCAACATGGCGGCTGTACGGTGCTATTATACGTAGTGAAAAAAAAATTTATTTTTTAGAATACGGCAATATGGGTGTCAAATTAAAGGGCTTATTATAAGGATTTCAAAAAGGTATATCATGACCGTAAAATATAATAACTAAAAAGAGATAAATAAAAAAATAAATTAAAAAAATTAAAAAAACCCGCCTGCATAAAAAGACAAGTCTACTGAAAAGATGGAAACAAGATTAAATAAATATTAAAGGCAAAATGTAATAATAACATGCAGTCGGAGGCATATAATTCAATCATTCATATGTCATTTTCTTTATGCATGCCTCCGACTGCATGTTATTATGACATGTTGCCTTTAATATTTATTTAATCTTGTTTCCATCTTTTCAGTAGACTTGTCTTTTTATGCAGGCGGGTTTTTTTAATTTTTCATTTAACTGTATTTTTAGTCTTTCATTGCATCCGGTTGTTTTTTACATTGACTTATTTGTAGTTTTGAAAATAGTAAAAGTAAGTTTCAGAAAACAGTAATGTTATTGAGAAAAGCAAAATCAGTAGACATCATATTATATTCTTCCGCCTAGTTATACCAGCCTTAAAACTTCAGTAGGTACCGTAGCTAGGTAAAACAAAAAATAAGCTGGCGTTCTCATTTCCAACATCTGATGAGAGTGTCACGTCACGGTGCTCGGCGAGAAGAGTTGATTGTATAAGTATTGTACAAGTAGACTTCCTTGTCCTGAATAATAACTTACCTGGACATAGTTTGCATAAGTACTGCTACACAACAACATGTAAGGTGAATATTTAAGAAAAGCCATGCATTTGAAAAGTTTTAATTAATAAATAAGCATTAACATATTCACTTCTCAAGCTTACGCGCTCACTACACATGAAATAAAACACTTTTTTACCATCGCCACTCGAAAAAGTGCGTTTAATTCAACGGTAAGAGTGAATAAAACGCTGTTTTATTCACCGAGTGAATAAAAATATTTTGAATTTGGAACAAGCGCGCATCGTATGAATGATGGAGAAAAAAAAATCGTGCTGAAAGTATGGAGCTATTCCATAGATAAAGCCATAGTCATACAAATAAATAAAATAAAAAATTATCCCGCCAATTTTATTTAGGTTCTTTTTAGTGTCTTATCTTTGGGTTCTTTTCTAAAAAATATCCCGCCAAATTAATTAGGTCCTTTTTAGTGTCTCATCTTTGGATTCTTTTCTATATATTAGAGGGAGATTAGATGTTCAGTTTTGCATCAGTCCATTCCATCAGTCTGGTACGATCTTCAGTCTGTAAAAATTCAAAGTATATACAAACTGATGAAATGGACTGATGCCAAACTGATCATGTAATTTCCCTCTTAGAGTGGTTGTTTTATGTCATTGGTTTTTTTTTAGTTTCACTATTTTCTAATGTTTAAATATTACTGATTACCTCCTAAATAATAAAAATGTGGTAACTATAAATACTATAGGTATTAAGTACCTACTGCTACTTGTTTTCTCGCAGTCAATGGTAAAAAGTAGAGTACACAACTCGTGAAAAAAAAATTTCATCTCGGTCCTTTGTACCCCTAGCTTCGCTCAGGATTCTACTTTTGAATCCCTCGCTACGCTCGGGATTTAACTCTAGAATCCTTCGCTGCTCTCGGGATCCAACTTAGTCCCTCGAACTAAATTCCCTCTTTTTCCACTTGTTGTATAATCTACTATTAACGGATACTAGCGCGGTTTTATTGAAAGTACTTTGGTAATTAGTTGGTATTTGGTTTGATTTTTGATTTTCCCGACGTTTCGGAACCTTTGCAGCTGCCGTGGTCACGGGGGACTGAAGCTACTTGTGAGCCTATATACCCTCAAGCGATGAATTTTTTAGAACGTTCAGAAATTAAAATTTATTAAATTTTTAATTAGTTTAAGTTTTGGTTTGGTTTTAATTTAATTTTATATGTTAAAAAGAGAGAATCTACTGAAACTACTACCATTTCAAAAAATTGGGAGGCCTCTCCAAGAAAGAAATGGCGAAAGAAAACTTGGAGAGGAAGGCCGACCTCCGTCTTTTAATTTATTTGCAAAAGGAACTAACCGTATCATTAGATCTTACAGTGTGCGCGCTAGTATCCGTTAAAAGTGTTTTATTTCATAAGCATTAACATTTTTCTGAAATCATGACCCCTGAAACATATGCTGAAATAATATTACTGTAGCGGTATGCAACAAAGGCATTGAAGGACGAACGTGAACATTGTATACGTGAGTCCATCAATTCTTTGTTGCAGCCTAGGCTTGTATCACAGTTCTTGTATAGTAATTTTCTCAAATAATGCGCTGAAATTCAAACCAAATAGTAAATATTTTAACATTTATTTTTCTTGTGTTGTTGCCAAGCATGTTTTTGAAAACATATTTTACTGTGTCAAATTATTTTGTTTCAACACGATTTATCCTATTTTAAAGGGATACTTATACTTTCATACACATTAAGATATGTCTCAATAAAATAAAAATCAGTAACTCTAAATGCTTTTAGGTATTAGGAAAAAAAGTAACGGTAATCAGTATAAACCTCAGTTTTAGGTTTTAGGTTTTATCATAAAGTGAAGTCGGAGTATTGATTACTGACCATCAAAAGGTAGCCTTTTAGTGCGGTATACTAAATCAACCGGCGGCGGCTGGACATTAATGTAAACCAAATTGTTTAAATTGCTCGGTGCCCCCTTAATACCACTTTTGTGCATTATGCGATCCGCCCTCGAATTTGATGATCGTTGATTTGTGAACGCGTGACCTTTTTGGACAAAGAAGGGTCATGGCTTGATCAAAATTACGGCGTCTGAATGTCTGAGTCAACCGTCGGCAATTTGGAACATTTGAAAAAAAAACTTCAGAGCAAGTAAAATCTTTCTTCCACTGACTTATCCATATAAAAATCCAAAACGAATAAGTAGATGGAATATAAGATCACTTTTTGTTTGAATTTGATTGATTTACTTACTAAACTTACAATATCATTAATTTTGTTGAATGTAAGAATCGATTAATCTTAGTTGAAAAAAATATTTATGCTTTAAGTAAGCATCACTGATTATAAAATTACACCCAAATAATGTATGCCTAATGCCTGCTTACTACACAAACAGACCTACTATTTTTGTTCAAATTGCCTAATTGCCATTGATATTTACAAAAAAGTATTTCACTAAAATGTTAAGTCGCAAAAAATAACTCATCTAAAAAGAAAAAAATCTCGTCGACAGTCGGTTAAAGGGCGCTATCAAATTACGATTTATTTTCCGCGAGGGGGCGCGGGGGCGCAATTGAGCCCCTGATGGATTCCACTGTCACTGGAGATACGACTATTTAATTCGAGTCCGCTTCGAGTTTTTGTGAGAATTTTCTATCGAATGCGGTGTTTGTGGGGTGGTTAATAACATTTTTGAAGCGATTTGCGAGGTTTTTCCTCCAAAGTTAGATTTGAGCGTAAGTTTTTGCTGCATTCGATTTTATGAATACGGATGTACCCTCCGAACTTAAACGAAATTATGTTAAGCGATCGTTTACTATGTAGGTTACTGGTTAATAGAGTTATGCGCCTAGGAACAAAAATACCAACAGTATTTAACTACGCCATTAATAATCTCGTTTGGAATATCGACCAAAATGATTAGACAGCTAAACAAAACATCAATATCCATCATAAATAACTACTCTAATAATTAAACTTTTTAGTGTTACATCTGTTTTGTCATAATGTGCTGACAACAAAATATGGTTAAGATAATACCTAATGGTTAGGTTTAGGCTTATTGGTCCATAATTTATCCAATTTATAGCTAAATCAATCAAGAAGTATTAAATACCATAAAATCCTCTTTCCAAACACTGAATCAGTATTATAACATTAACTCCGCCGAATCCAATCGACAGTTTACCGGCCGCCATTTCATTTATGACAACACTTTACACATACGCCCTTTCGATTTACCTGCATTCGTTTGTATAGCCAATTGTTTTCAACTTCGGAATCACGGGCAGTCGAATAAGGTCGTGCCGAACATCGATCTGGGTCGAAACGAAAAGGGCTAGCATCAAACATGTTATATTGTTTTCGTACTTGTTTCCCCTTGTCGGTCATAAGTAATTCCCTTCTCTACGAGGAAAAGTTACGTCGGGATCCCTACTTTACACAAGGAACGCCTAAGTTTTTTTTACTTTATTTTTTGGGAAATAATTCTCACTTTGCCGGATAGAAATCGGCTTCGGTTCGCGACCTTTTTATCGAATTCCACAGTTGGTAAGTGAAGTTTGTAGAGCTTTAACCGAATTCCTCAAATACCTTGCCGCATAATGTGATTACTTGGGCGGTATTGGAATGCATATGCCTCTACTTAACTTGTCCATTCTGCTATCGAATAGCATATTCTTTCAAAATCAAAATAAAATTTGGATAAAGCTTATCTGGAGCACTCTTTGACTCTAGTATTGTCTTTAACTTTATTTGTTATTTTTTATCACGAAATCCACATCATCATTGTTTTATAGTGACACTTTTTTAATAAACATTATGTACGAGTGTCGAAAACGACTGTAGGGACTCAAAACAGAAAGATCACAACAGAACAGAAGATCATAGTATAAAAGGGCTAAGGTACTCTTGAGGCCAATCGTACAAGCATAGTAGGTATTTAGCCTAAAATTATAATATGTTTGGCTTGGTAACGTTCTCAACTGAGCGTTCCATAGTGACAAATATAATGCACATCTGAAAGTTTACTACAATATAATGATTAACGTAACGTAACGCAACAGCGTGGTCGGTTGCAAATGACATTTCTTTTGTGTTGCATCCGTGTCAAACGTTGGAAAGAAAATCCTTGCGGGTGGCATTGCTTCGTGGCGCATTGTTCTGAAGGCACGACTCGAGACTCGCTTACCTACATGGGTGTAGCCCAGTGTAAAAGGTTTTGCTTAAAAAAGAGAAAAACCTCCTTCTAAAACCTGAAAACAAAAACAGGTTGAAAATTATCGAATATATATGTTGGTTTCGCTCCAAATATGAAGAACAAGGAGTCAAAAAATACCGATTTTTTGTTAAATCATCGCCCAACCTGGTCAACGTAGTGTGCCTTAGTAGGGTTACTAAGACATAGTACAACAATTCAAACGCAAATCTTTGGGCTTGCATCTAAAAAATCAATTATACACAACCAAACTGTACCATTTTTTTGGTTTGTCTAAGTATAATTTTAGAGAAAAAATAATTTTAATTTTAGAAGTACTAGGTAATATAGCCCCATTCGATTTTTAAGCTTTTGAATTGCACCAAACACAGCTATCTCTCTCATACGTTGCTATTGGAGTCTCATCCAGCTGCGAACACAAAACGATCAGTACGAGTCATTTTCCAAGGATTTTCTTAAGAATTATAATTTGAGACGCGCCATTTTTAACACTAGATAAAAGAGCTAAAATTGCTGAAATTCAGGTCAAAATACTAGTTTAGGTGCCTTATACGATCACTACAAATGACGTTATTGAATAATTGATATCAAGTTTCATAAATTTAGATACATTTTTGTTTACCGGATTACGTTATGGTTTCAAGTTTTCCCAACGAATGAAATTTTTTAAAAGCCGTTAGTAACATTATTATCATTATTTTGTTTTATGCCTGCAGCAGAACCAACGTTGGGGTCCTATATTAAAATTAAATTCTATAATGAAATAATTAAACATTTTATGAGACAAGCGTTTGTCAGACAGATTAGTTACTTGTGTAGGGTCAGCAGCACGCTAGCAATGACTTTACGCCTTATAAGGTCTTTTAACAGGACGAAGCTCGGAAGGCTTTCAGCACCGGGCGATTTTTCCACAAGCAATTAGAAAAAAAATGCAAACTCGGCTGCGGACTTCTTTTTTTTCACCACAATATGTCACAATGTCCAATACTTGAAGGCTTAAAATCGCTATAAGCTTACGACACTTATTTTTATTGTTTATTTTAAGAATTCAAATGAATAGAAAACTTGGCATTGAATCATAAGGCTCTGATCTGACTGATGTGCAGTGCGGCTGTCTGTACATACATAAAGCTCCTCTGGGCTCTCCTGAATCGTTTCGATTGGATTCCTGGAAACAGTAATCCATTTACTAGCAAGCGCTCCTGTCTGGTCTAATGGTAGGCTCTAAAACATCCCCCTTGTCTTTCATTGTTAACATTATGACAGTTTGTATACACTTTGTTTAGTTTACATGAGTGTTTATTTGCTTTACAATTTATAATATGATGAGATGTGTGAGAAATATTAATTTATAGTTTTAAATAATGCCAGTCTTCTTCTTTGTCATGGCAGTTAAAAGTAAATTAAAAATAAATAAAACAACACAGAAATTGTTAAATATTTGTGCACATGACCCGTATGTTAATTTCTTAGTTATATGCACATCACCGGTCCCGTACCTATGTTAGTTAAAGTACTCGAAAGGATCAACCAACTTCGGTAATCGGAGAAAGAAACTTTGTAAATAATTATAATCTTTAAGCAATGTAAAAACCTTACGATTACGCGCATTACCCAACACCTTGTTTAACACTTTCTGTAAAATTTGTTATGTTTTGAAATGCGAGCAGCAAATGAATACTTATACCCGAGGTATTGAGTCGAAGGTTGAAATGAGTCATGTTTTGCGGTGACGCACGAATGCCGATTATTCAATTAGTGAGTGCACCCAGAGCTACTGTCAAAACTCTAGTAGTTATTACAGTTTACAAGTGGTTAGTTTGAAGCTGCTGAGAGATTAGATGATAACTTTAGCAAACATAATAATAACACATAATGACATGGGCTGATATAATGTTCATTAACATTATTATTTGGAAAACAGAATGTTCAACAAATGTTTCTTTAGAAGTATTATCCAAATAGAATTTATACTCATGACCCTTATAAGTTTTAAGAAAACTGTCTTTAGAAAAGATGAGAGAAAAAATCGAATGGATCATCGGGGGAAGGGCTCATAAGAATCTTCACGTCACATCAGAGAGATATGAAACAAAATGAAAAAAAAAATAACGACTCCATACTGAAATTCCTTAGAAAATCTTATTAGAAAAAGGAAAAAAACAAAAGGAGGTGCGTTTTAATCACATGGCAGTGGAGCCGAGAGCCTGCGAAAGCTATTTGTCATCCATCAACGAGAGATGGGGATGCCAAGTGCAGTCTCGTGTCAGCTCTGACTCATTACACAATCGATCCTGGCAAGACCAGGCGGTTTAATGCGCCTAAATAACGTATCAAGTGCCTTCATTCTTTTGTATACGCTGGAAGTTGCCAGTTTTAAAACATTATTGGTGTTACAATAAATATGACCATTATACTCGTATTCATCGTTCATAAAGTCAATATAAAATTAAGAAGTACTTAATGAAATATAAATCTTCTAAAATGCCTAATCTACTAGCTTTTGCCTGCAAAATCGTACAAGTAGAATTAGATTCCCTTGGAATTTTTATGAGCCTGTGTTTTCTTTCATTAGGGTCCAACAAAATATACTTAAATTCACCGAAATTGTGAAAACGTTACAAATTTATAAACATACAGACAGATTTATATATTAGTAGAGATTGATTACGTAGATGGCGTCAGCTGTGTAACCACTTGTACATCCTATATTATGTCTCATTAAATATGACTAAGCAATGCATCGCTATCTAGTCGCTTTAACCACAATCGACGTAACTATTGTTTTATAATATTCCTATATATTTAAATAAAATAAAAGTATAAAATACAAAATTACTGTAGCAGTGTCAACTAAACAGGAAAATGTCGTATAACAGAAAGGCAATGAAAGTCGACCACTTTATGTAGTTGCTAACTCAATCGATCTTTCGTAATCTTTTCGTTCTTTTATTTCCAATTTGGGGATATACTATAATGAATTACGGTCACAATCCATCAACTGAAAAGGGATTTGCCAAGTGCAGTACCTTGTCATGTCATGTACTATACAAACCTCGAAAGGACATAGGGCATTAATTTTCTTGTAGTTGTATTGTATTAAGTAACTTATTAATTTTATTAGCAACGCGCACTAGGATTTAAATAGAAAACTAACAAATACATATTAAACAGGAGTAAATATTATTTCCTTGATGATAATAATATGACTATGTTACGGTTAATACCCGAAATGCGGCTAAACCTAGTTCTAGCCAGCTAAAACTAGGTGTAACCGATCTGCTTTACTCCTGTAGGTCCCGAATATAGGTTAGAAATTTAAGGTGAGCGCGAAGCACAGCGGAGCGTGAGCCTTAACTTTCGATGTTATTTGTTTTAACAGAAAACAGTAATAACTTTCTTAATACCCCATAAATTATCGAGTTTTAGCCGGCTACACCTAGTTTTAACCAATAGCTAAGCTAGCTACACCTAGTTTTAGACGGCTAAAACTAGGTTTAGCTGCACTTCGGGTATTAGCCGTAATATATATATTATCAATATTATTATTTATTGAAAGTTAAATCTGTTTGAACCACCATTTGCTATTGTGACGAATCATGTTTTCTTTTTCTTTTTCATATCAATATCTGCCAATAGATTTATTTCAAGCAAAAGAAAGGAGTTATCATCTCACAGAAGATTTTATTGTGGTAGTAGTCGGGACTGAATTCGGTCAGTGACACCGTTAGTTCGCTTCGTAGTTTCTATTGAAAGATTATTCTCATATTTATGGCTGCCGGTTCCACGATGCAATTTGCTATTAATTATTTGCTTAGTCACTGCCGAAGCCGCATGGGAATTACCACTGCAATGAGCTTCGTTCCTACCTAGCTAAATATTTATATTATCGTTAGTTATACCTATTTGTTTTATATAGAATTCATTTGAAAGGTTCTTAATAGATTTCCTTTTCTAGATTTGGCGGATTGAACATCGATGTTTGTTTTCTTCTTATCAAATAAATGAGTCATGTAAAGATGGATATGTAACAAAATGTTGAGCTTTGTAAATTGTAACAGTAAGTACCTATATTTCGATATGCATCCTACATTTTTTGGCTAAAGTTTTTATCTCTGACGTCTTGATCAAGTTATGCAAAAATGTTTAAAACTTGTTTTGTTTCGTTTTTGTAAAACGTTAGAGAAAAAATTGAAAGTAGGGGAACCTACCTAACGTTTAAATAATAAAAGATTGTACCTACGTAAATGAAAACTTCATAGTAGGTATTTAGTAGATAGATAACATAATTAAGTAGATACCATACACACTGTAAGCATCGGAATCTCATCGTGTGCAGATATTTGTTGGCGTCCAGCGGACTCCGGAAATGCGAGCGGAATATTTCCATTTAAGTTTTTTAAGTTCCTCCTCGAAGTTGTAGGTGCCGTCTCCATAGTGCTCTTTGTTCCCTCACAATGGAACGCTGCAAGCAGGCCACAGAATGGCCACCTCATCGCATCAAGGATATTTCTCATGAGCTAACCTAGGTACATGCGACGACATATCATCCATGACAAATTCTTTACATGCCCCTCCCGTATCCCGCTGGCGTGAGCTCCATTTCTCTGCTGTAATATGCAGTTGGCTGGTTGGCTGGGTATGCATTTCACATTTGTGCTCGTTTCTTTTGAGACTCGGATTACTTGAGGTTTGTTGTCCAACTTACTGTATGATATTTCAATTTTGTAACATTGCAATCTAGACACTTATTATTACGTTGTTCTCACTCAGATGAAAATGTAAGAAGAATCGATTTTTACTTACACAAGCTGATTTTAGTTTTTAGAAATGAAACTGATTTGCTGGATATGGAATAAATTATGTTGGTATTATTTCGGTGTTGTTTAAAAATTTTAGATTGAGATTATTAATATAATTGAATATATAAATAGCATTGTGAATGCATAAAAATTTAAAAAAGTTTAAAAATTTTAGATTGTTTTTTTTTTTTTTTCAGAAATTGTTTTTTATCGTTAATGATACTATCAAGTGTATGTCAATAATGTGATGGAAACTATCACATATTATTATTCTGTCTAGATATAAATATTGTTGCAAGTTGCCGATAAATCTTCTTTTAACGAAAGCAGTAAAGTCATCTTAGGCAAAAAGCGTTTAAACAATGACATAGCCAAGGCAATAGCAACATTGTTCGTCGGCAAAGAGGAATAAGTTTTGATAAATTCTCCAGATAATGTTGTGCTGGAGCCGACTTACTTCTCAGATAAGCCGCTGTATGCACTAACCGCGCTAACTATGCGAACGATAAATCGAGGTATAAAACACAAAGGATACAGAGGGCTTACTCTGAACACTATAACGAGAATCGGACGATGTTCGTTCCGTTTCGTGACATTATTCGCTCAGGAATAAGGTCAAAAATTAAGTAAATAAAACGACGAAAAATCGTTCGAGTATCGAAAATTTCTTTTTTGTAATAGGTTCTCAGGTTTATTAATTATCACTATACAGGACCATTATCTCTTTTAGATAATGAAGAATTCCACTCGTCGTAACAGTCATTACTTAACGTCTATTGTTTGACGTCTTGTTATTTTGTTAAAGCCTTTTATACTCTGAAAATAGAAGCTTCGTCCACATTGATTTCTTTGTGACAAAAGTACAAAGTAACAGTATCAAGAATCGTAACAGATAAAAATAACAAACAAATATAATTATACTTCAAATTACATTCATATTTAGATAAGTCTGTTTGCCTCACTTGTGTAAATATAATTTATTTCGAAAGTATTTGTTTTATTTGTAAATGTATCTTCTGTATGTATAACGGCAAAATATAATCTACCTAATTAATAAACATTTTGCGTATTGTACATTTTGCGTATTGTACATTTCGCGTATGTACATTTTGCGTATTGTACATTTCGCGTATGTACATATTGCATATTGTACATTTCGAGTATGAACATTTTGCGTATTGTATATATCGCGTATGTACATTTCGCGTATGTACATTTTGCGTATTGTACATTTCGCCTATGTACATTTTGCGTGTTGAACGTTTTGCAACAGGTGCACATTTTGCGTATTGTACATAATGCTACGAAGGGAGTGAATGTCGTAGTAGGCAGCAACATTAGGTTAATACGCAGCAACATGCTATGCCTGTCTTTTATTGTTTAAAATCTAGACTGTTAATTGTAACTGAAAGATTTAAGAATGTAATTAAAATATTTATATCTCAAACTACACAAACAAAGTATAGTTCTAGAGTACCTATATAAAGATTTCCATAAACCAATTCACAAACTAAGCGCACTATCTAACCGACAAACTCCTTTCAGCATGATCTGATACCGTGCCATAGATACGTATATCAGAGGCGGCGTCCGTAGTAAGCCTCGTCGAGGGCCGATCGAGTATAGCCCTCTAGACGAGCGCCCTGCATCCGAGAGGAATACATCCATCGCTTTGTAATCAATCGCTCTCCGAAGTATCAGCCTTTGTAGAAAAAACCATTGCTAATAATCCACCGCATCGGAATCAAGCGTTTGATATTGAAATCATGCTCCGTCGAGTATCCAAAATATTTAAAATCATTTTCATCTTTTTATCTAAATGTATCGCTTTCGCTTTCATCAGCAACGTTTTGAGTTGTTTTGAAGGTTTACTTCTTATCTAAATCGCTTTTAAATTGATTATATTATCAGTTTCCTTTTACTTTGTGTAAATAAGTGAAATATTCGGGGCGGCTTTCTGAGTTTCTTGTTATTCAGATTATAATCTGTGACTCAAAATTATTAATTGCGTTAGGTAGATACTAATAAAGTTTTAGTACGCTTCAGTTGTATAGCAATCTCTTTCGTTTACTAGAAGTTAAAATATTTCTGTAACAGCTGTAGTCATCTTATAAAAAATATGTACGACAGGAAATTACCTCTTAGTTCCTATCTTATTTTGGAGAAGTATTCGAGAACTACCGATATCGTTACATTTCCAATCAATTGGAAACGTGGGGTACGTTTGGAGTAATTCCAATTGCCAGATACCTACCTCGATTGGATTCTTATTTGCGAACATTCTAAAAGCAGACCCAATTAGCTTACAGTCAACTCTGGAAACCTCGACAAAGAAGGAACAACTTAGAACGGACTAACCACAAAACTAAGAATCCGACTTACCAAAGGGAATGTATAAACCAACTTGTTTGTACCAACTTTAAATTGCATTTTAAATTTTGCTCGTTAACATTAAGCTGGTTCGAATAAGACCACTTCAATTATTCAAGGCATTTCTAATTCAAACACCGACTTTTTTTAACTCTGATTTGCCAAGTATACCTACTGTGAAAATTCATTAAAATGTTAATTATCTTTAATTTTGCCATTGTGGAACATTTCTGTAAGAAAATTGTAGACATGAAAAAAGCTGTAAGCTGATGATAATAATAATTATAAAACGAATAATTATGATGAAATGACAAGCATAAATTAAAAAGTTCGCTAGGTACTGTGATCCACTTAAAGAAAAAAACATTAAAAGTGAATCATCCAATAAATAATACATAAAGTTAAAACTGTCATGGTAAAGTATTGAAAGTGTGATGTCGGGCTTTTGATTTATTTAAATTATTCGCTCATTGTTACATTGTATTTCGGGCTAAAATATTCGTTATTGTATTCACGAAAAACACGACTAAGTATATTCAAATAAAATATACTGCAATATAATATTTTATTGTCACATTCAAGATATTAATAGTGTGGCCCTAGCATTATTAAGAACCCATATAAAGAGATGTATAAAATAATTATGAAATACAAAATCACTGAACGGAATAAATTCTTTGATATTTTTCCAGAAAACTAAGAAATAAATAACAGGTTAAATGTAAATAGAGCCAGAGTCAGAGCTCCCGTTTCCTCTGGTTCTAGCTTAAGTACACGTTCGTTCGGTAAATATTCCCTATGTACACACATCAGGCGTCTCAGAAAACTTCAGTGTACTATTAAAGCTAGTTTTAACGGTACTAAATCATAACTATCTATGATTGGTGTCTGCTCTAGGCATAGCATGTGATCTAATTGTGGTGCGCTGACGTAACGGACATGTCGGTTGAGTGACCGCCTCGCATGCTACTAAACGGCATCCCGGGCTTGCTGAATAGCCCCCATTTGTTAGAAGACCCCCACTCAAGATGACCCTCTTAATTTTGCAACGTTATACTGAACAGCTTGACCGCTCGGCGTCCGAACAAAAACGAGAAACGATTTTGATATTCCGTTTCGACCTTGACACGCATTTGAATAGTGCCAATTTTTTACCTTTTATGTATACAATGATTTACAGATGCAATTTTCTTTTTTTTGGGAAAACCTAAAAAGTATTTGCCGATTGATTCTATGTAGAATGTAGATGTAGGCAGTACACCAATAAACTGAATTTCAAATGAACAACGTTCTGTACATTAGTCGAGCCAACACATCTAATGAGTGATAATGATATGATATGTGCCGACTGTGGCGCAAAATATGCAGTAAGTATTGTGGAAAATACTTGAGTAAGTAGTTTTAATCAAACGAAACGGGTGAACAATTAAAATATACTTTTTATATTAGATAGTATTTGAATAGCTTTGGATACTTAAGCTTATTTCCTGTAAAGTTATTTAATTTTAGTTAGACACGCTTTCATAACTATGTATAAATAACTTTATGATTTTACAGTCTCTCTATTATAAGAATTGAATTCAGACACGTTAAAATCCCGAGATGCAATGATCGATACCTAAAAAAAACCGGTGAAGTTTGGTGTTATACTACCTATATATTAATTTTAAAAGTATTATCTTGCATAAAGTTTATAGTCAATATTAGGTACTGAACAATTTTATGTTATTATGGAACATTAATTTCTAATTTCCTAGTTGCTATAATTCCCAAGACAGTCTTTACAAATTATTTGATCTACTTTCGATCCAATTTCAAATTTGAATTAATGTTATCGTTATGAAGTGGAAATTATATTGAGGCCTATTACATTAAAACAATCGCGATAAGTGGACGATATTCTTCCCACTCCGTGATAAAGTTAAATATCAAGTAAATTGATCGACGAATTGCGTCCGATTATTGCGATTCTTTTTATGTAATAGGCCTGCAGGTTCCATTCTGTGATCGAACACTATAGGTAGCCTATTAATCTTAATGAAGTAGGGCTGGGCACTCAGTATTACACGCTGTGCTAATCAGATATCAAACCAGCTAATATTGCGTAATACACTGACAAGCGGTTCATTAACCAGCAAGTGGGAAA
This sequence comes from Agriphila straminella, assembly GCA_950108535.1. Lineage (NCBI taxonomy): Eukaryota > Metazoa > Arthropoda > Insecta > Lepidoptera > Crambidae > Agriphila > Agriphila straminella. The sequence continues at coordinate 9,497,826 of OX467316.1, read as the reverse complement.
GCTAAATTGCTCGAAACATTGATAAAATGGATATATTAAAAATATTATTTTATCGCTTGAAAAGAGAAATTAAATCAAGTAATACAAACAGAACATAGATTTTTTTTCCCCCTCACGAACGGATTTTTACATAGACGTTTTTTTTAAAATTTCGTGTTTCTCATTTGGGACTTTTATAACAACGAAAAAATCTCTTATGATTAGGTACTTTGTATTGTTGTAGATAAATAAACAGGTAATAAATACATCGTTTCCTTTTGTTCGGAACTTTTCAAACTTCTTTATTGCGTTTACGAGTAGAAAACTTGATTACAGGAACAATCAATAAAATGGCGGCCCTTATAAATAGGCTTTCAGGTTTTTATTATTATCAAGAAACGAAATTATCAAGCTGGATTAGTGAAAATATTACAACATTCTAGGATCACCTTGCTATAACGAAATTGTCAAAAAGGTCCAGTATTTTTTTATTTTTCCACTTTGTTATTGAGTTTAAATTATACCGTAATTCTTTGTTTTGTTTATACTTTTCAGAAACGCGTCTTAAAAGCTTACTCTAAGCTTATTCTAACCTTACTCTAAGCTTTTTTGTTTTGGTTCAAGACCAAAACAAAAAAGTATGAAACTACTTATACCTACAAAATTAATTATTAGTTGTTTTGAATAAAAGCGGTTAAATTGTGCACAGTTTATACTTACTATTAAATTAAAACTACCGCGACATTTTACGCTACTATAAAATAAAAGAGATAGTTTAAATTTTACGATTTTGTAGACGAAAACCTAGCAACAATGTACATGCTATCCATATCTGTTATCGTTTTGTAGATTGTGACGTAAATCAGATATTGTGTTCCGAATCGCAGAGTCGGCGAACTTCGATAACGATAAAGTTTAGTCATTATTATTTATCTTGCTTTATCATCTTAATGACTGGACGACGGATATTTTCTCAGAAACGAAGCGACGTGAGACAGGCATGCGTTTGTCTCAAAAGGTTATTGTTAATAACCTTTAGTAGGTAGTTAAGTTGGATGCTAAGGGTCGAGTGCTTGATTTTCAGTTTTAACCGATGCAACAAGTCATTAGAAGTATTTACTAAATAAATAAAATGTTATCGAATTATTCTTGTGTTAAGTATATCCAAACATATTAATATAAGATGCGTATACAACTGAATTTTTGGAAAGTTAATTTTTAAACTTGATTGAGGAATCAATTGACCCTATATTTACGAGTATATTATTAATTTCGTTAAATAAATATATCAATTTCATACAAAAAGTACTGTTCACATTTTTTTACGAAGTAAATCGTACGTCGTAGTGACCATCAGCCATTTTTAAATGCACTAAAATGTATACTGGGGCACAGGCCTTCCTGAAGGAGGATTGGCCATAAACCACCACGCAGGCCCAATGCGGATTGGTGGGTGTTAATGACTGCAAATTCAGCCGGGACCAACGGCTCAACGTGCCTTCCGAAGCACGGAGGAGCTCGAGATAATTGTTTTTTTTTTTTAATTTATTTATTTTATTATAATAAAGTGTTTAACAAAAATAACTATTATTATATTTGGTCACCCATCCCATGGCCGACCCTTGCGAAAGGTGCTTACTTAACCTCCGCAATCGCTGGGCCAGGCGCTAACCCACTGCGCCATCGAAGTCCACAGAACGTCGTAGTGTAAGTACTTTAATACGGTATTAATTTAACATTTCACAAACCCAGTTTTATCGGTAAGAACATCTTGCTTACACGCGTGATAAGTTAATGTTTTTATTTGTAAGATCTCTTAAAATATTACAGAGATAACTTTGTTCTGTCATTTATCCGTTGATGTAGTTTGGTATTATAAAATATTCACTTTTTTTACAACAATGGCAAAATGATTTGTTCGCACGCTCGCACTGAATTAATTTACATAATAAATTAGTAGGTACCTACTTATGTTGTTCATTTGAAAGAAATTTGAAATTTTGGTTGGAATTTTGTTGAAATATTTATTAAGCATTTGGTTTTTTAACATTACACAATTTTTATGTGCTGTTTTTATTTTTAGGTGCTCTAGGAATTTTTTTTAACAAATTATTTATTTTTCATACTGTCTAATATATTAAAGAAATATAATTTCAGCAGTTTACCCGTATAAGGTTTAAAAATAAATAAGGACGCTACCTAAAGGTACGTAGATATATATATATATATATATTCTGTGCTTTAAGGGTATTACTTATTTGTTGTTTATTACCTTAATAAGCAATAAATAAGTAATAATCAATGAGTACGATTTTGAAAACTCCAATTTAAAAGAACTTTACTGTTCTGAACTGGCGGGCATTAAGTTTTCAGTATTAAATGCACCATGTATACGGGTTACATGACATTTTACAAATGGCTACAGATTTACCGGAATGGAACCAATGACTCAAAACGACATAGCCCCGCTACCCCCAACGTTTATTGCAAAGCGCAATTTTATGGCCATTTGTTTCAAGTTTTTTGAATGGTTTGGGAGGAGTTGTAACAGTGACGGTGGAAATAAAATATTTCTTGTGGAAATCGTCTCTGTGGCTTGTAACATAACTTATGGTCAGCGTAGTGCCAATATTATTATTTTAAATCCACTATAGAATTCGGGTGCACAATTTTGTATCCTTGGGCTGGCGAGTAGCAAATGAGGGAAGTCGATTTCGCCCGCTTTCGTGTTAATTCAACTGGTTTCGCTACCATGAATACGAAGACATAAATCTAGCTAGCTTTTTCGGTTATATGAAAATGGTAAAGTACCGAATGTATTAATGCCCATATCCTTACTTCCTTAATATTATTATAAATGCGAAAGTCATTTGTTTGTTACGCCTTCACGTCTTAACTTGTCAACCGATAATCATGAAATTTTGCATACACGTTCTCAGGGGTACAGAGGACCTTTCTTCCAGAAAAAAGTACTGTTCCCGAGGGCTAGCAAAAAACTTTCCACTTAGATGAAGTCGCAGCCGGTCGCCAGTATAACTATAATATTTAAAATACTAGTAAATTAGTACAAACGATTAATTAATTTGAATAAGCAATAAGACCTAGTTGTTCATGTTTATGGTATTGAACGGATCACCAGACCGAAATGACTAATGTTTTCGATGACAAACGATAAACATTACTTCCATTTTGCATGTTAGTAGGAACTTTGACTGTAAACATCCGGTAATATTAAAAATATTCTAATACTCCACAGATATTATGAATACATTTATCACAACAACAACGCCTACAACTTTCAATTTTTTTTTGTATTTGATAGACCCTAAGGTAGACCTATCAATCAAATACAAAGTGAAGTGAAGTAAAGTGAAGTGAAGTAAAGTGAAGTGAAGTGAAGTGAAATAAGCTTTATTCAAATAAACTTAATTATTAAGTACTTTTGAATCGTCTATATTTTCCTACCACCCGTTCCAGACTTTTTTAGCTGACAAGAAGAACGGGCGCAAGAAACTTATCAGCTGTAACAGCCATTAGTAACGATATTTACAAACTTGAATATATCGTTACCAGGGTAACATAACATAATTACAACAGGGTGACAGAATTATTGGCAACAACATAGACTTATTATATTACTTCAACAAAGTACTTATATTAGCAAGTTATGTGTTACATCATTTCCACGCATTTTGATCTTTAAGATAATCGTCAACTTTATAATAACCTTTACCCATGAGCGTTTTTTTAACATGGTTTTTAAATTCATGCAAAGGAAGATCAATCACTTGTTGTGGAACTTTATTATTAAAGGCTATGCCTTTCCCCATAAATGAACCTCTCGTTTTTGCTAGCCTAAATCTTGGAACGGCAAGTTTATCTTTATTTCTTGTATTAAACTGGTGAATGTTGCTGTTCTTATCAAATGAATCATAGTGTTTCCTTACATAAACTAAATTTTCATAAATATATTGGCCTGCAAAAGTTAAAATATTTATTTCTTTGAACAATTCTCTCAAGGTATCTCTCCGCCGTAGATTGTATATGGCGCGAACAGCTCTTTTTTGGGGTACAAAAATATTTTCAAAACTGGCAGCTGAGCCCCACAATAGCAGTCCATAAGACATAACACTATGAAAATAACTAAAGTATACTAACCTTGCCGTTTCAATATCAGTTAAAAGCCTTATTTTCTTAACAGCGAATGCCGCTGAACTAAGTCTACTCGACAAGGCTTCAATATGTGGATCCCATTGCAATCGAGAATCTAGTGTAATACCTAGAAATTTTGTACTCTCAGTAAAGTCTACTTCATTGTCATTCAATTTAATATTTAATTTTGTCTGCTCAACATTAGGTAATGAAAATTTTACACATTTAGTTTTTTTGGGGTTAAGTGCTAAATTATTACTATTAAACCAGTGTGAAACTTTAGAGAGGGCACTATTTACTTCGTCCGAACAGTTATTACCTCTGTTTACTTTGAAAACTAAAGAAGTATCATCCGCAAATAGTACAGTCTCACATAAATTACTCGCGTAGTTGGAAAGGTCATTTATATAAATTAGAAACAGCAATGGGCCCAATATTGATCCCTGTGGCACACCCATATTGATGGGGGCTCCAGTAGATTCAGTTCTATTAATTACTACTTTCTGAGTTCTATTGTACAAATACGATTTCATAAGACTAACCGACTTATCAGAGACACCATAATGTTCTAGCTTCTTTAATAGTGTTTGGTGATCAACGCAATCGAATGCCTCAGAAAGGTCACAAAAAATTCCAATTACATCCTGCTTTTCTTCCCAAGCGTCAAGAATATGTTTGAGAAGTGCAATTCCAGCATCAGTAGTACTTTTACCCTTGGAAAATCCAAACTGGTTTTTATGAAGTATATTATTGTATGTAAAGTAATTATAAACAAAAAAGTAGGTACGTTGGTTAGTAAGTACCTTTTCAATTCTGACATCTGATAGACAAAACAAAATATTGCGGAAACAACCAAGTTTCGGAAAAAACAGACTTCAAAAAATCTGCCTCTAAAAAGCAAGAAATAATATACAAAACATTAGATACGCATTATCATTGTTATAATAAAACACGTCTATTAAAGTCGGGTGGGGCTGGAGTACCTACATCTTCCTTTTTTATTCTAAAAGCCCCACCCGACTTCAATTGACGTGTTTTATTATAACAATGATAATGCGTATCTAATGTTTTGTATATTATTTCTTGCTTTTTAGAGGCAGGTTTTTTGAAGTCGGTTTTTTTGTTTTTTAAACAATTTTTTTATTTTTTTATTTTTAGTGTAAGTACCTTCTGTATTAGGTAGTGTAGGTATATTATTTAGGTAGAAAAATCGGCTCAGCCAAACGAGTGATAATCGCGGAGAAAAATACATACATACAAACTGAATACCTCCTTTTTTGAAGTCGGTTAAAAAGACTACACAAATGTATCCCTTCCCCAACAAATAAAATCATCTAATTCGGTTCATAAATAACAAAATTGTCAAGTTAGTTGATTTAATATCATAGTATTTTCAGGATTACTTGTAAACTACTAAACCGATTTGAAAAAAAAATTAAATGGGACCATCTCGCAAGAAAACTCCATCGAACAAAAAAAGAATCATCTAAATCGGTCCATAAATGTCGAAGATACGCGCGAACAACGATAAAAAAAAAGAAAAAAACATACAATCGAATTGAGAACCTCCTCCTTTTGATGAAGTCGGTTAAAAAATGTCAGTTCTCATTTCCTAAAAAAATGTTTTCGTAGCAGAAAACTTTTTTAAACAAAATAAAATAAAAGACATTTTTGAAAAATAACCCAAAACCAAATAACTTTTAGGTCGTTTGATAATTAATTTCGTAAATAAATAATTAAACCACAATCGGTTTATTTTAAACACTGACCATTATTTTCAGTAACACCCAGTCACGTTTATTAATGAATTCAGTGATGCTAAACTGTTTCGCCGACCCGGTGGCAATGTTATAGAATCTACGGATTAATATAACAGACAATCGGACGATTCGATTCGGGAAACTCGACGCGGTATCAATTGGAAACATCGATAGTTCGGATTTGCAATGTTAAATTTTCGACTGCTGTTTGGTCAATATAATAAATTCCCTACAATCGTTTATTATTTAACTTTAATTTATTCAATTTGATTTTAGTTGTTTCTTTTGCATACGGGATTGGTTTATTAAACAACTTTTTTAGAGTAAAATAAAAACGCTGTCTGTACTTACGAATTTAATAATCAAATGACTCGTGTATCTTTGTTCTTGTCAAATTAACTACACTTTTTTTTATTTTTCCTAGTTTAAGAGGCTTTCACTCTATTCAAACGATTTTTTTGCAAAAACTTAAATGCTTTGAATCATAATACTGTTGTAATTATTTTAAGGACTAAGTATTACACAATTTTTTATGCTTATTTTCTATATTTTACAAGGAGAAGTTTCCTTTTCGTTCTGTACATTGTACACTAAAATGTTATATCATCTGGAACATATACTGAAATAACTGGTTATATAATTTTCTTTGTGTTTACAATATCCCATACACATAATCTAAAGACCAAAATATATCAATGTCAAACAACAGTGTTACAAATGTTGCTATATTAGGGGACTGGTCGAAGTTACAATTCAAAATTAAAAAGAAACAAATAGCTCTAATAAGTCTTTATTTTCATGAAATGGAGTGCTCAAAGCTAATCATAATCCCCTAAAACTTTCCTGGAAATCGGAGGCATTTGCTTGAAAGGAAAGGCATAGGTATAGCACCATTTTCTTAATGATAGACTCAAAGTTTCATTTTACGATTATAGACTTGAGATGTCCTTGGATTTTTCTCGGATCTTGGATTTTCTTTGATGTTTCTCGAGCAATAAGCTATTATCACAGCGTCTCTCGTAGAAAATTTATGAAAAAGATCAAAAGTAAATATTTTTTGTGTTAGACAGCACTAATAGGACTTTTCAGTGCTTAAAAAGTCTAAATAAAAAGATATATTATAGTAATGCTTTTAACCGCCAGGCCAGCCGTAAGGATTTTTAAATTTGAGATTTCACACTTGTATTTTTATACAATACTTAATAATATATGTGCAAGAAAATTGTTTAAAAAAATAAAAAACCGACTTCAAAAAACCTACCTCTAAAAAGCAAGAAATAATATTCGTAATAATAAAACACGTCTATTGAAGTCGGGTGGGGCTTTTAGAATAAAATAAAGGAATTTTTACTCCAGCCGACTTTAATAGTGGTTATTATTTTATTAGTTTTTATTATTATTACGAATATTATTTCTTGCTTTTTAGAGGTAGGTTTTTTTAATTTTATATTTTATTATCTATCATTGAGCCGTAAGAATCTTTGTATTTTTCAAAATTTACTTCTTTTGAACTTTTTCATTAATATTCTAAGAATTAAAAACCAGAAACCATTCAAAATAAAGTGGCTAAAAGGGGTAATTGTACTCCAATCTGGTAAGTTCATCTCACGATTTCAAAACAGTTAAACTCAAATGATCGGGAAGAATAATCTTTTAAATTTCCTGCAAGCGCGATAACAAACCGACGAAATTGGATTTCACGATTTAATCTGTGCTGGCAGTGACAGCGGTGCGGTCGGACCAAACATCGCCGGCCATCCGGCGGGCGCGTGGTGCAACCGGCTTGTACGAAACTATCCTACTAATATTATAAATGTGTTTTCACTCCTCTTGCTCAAAAAGTCCGTCATTGTAACGTACAAGAGTCGAGATAAAATAGCATAATAAGCCCTAGGGGATAAAGTTTTTTCTTTTTTAATGTTTGTCTATTACCAATGAGCCTACTAAAACGAAAAAGTCTTTATTCATAATCACGAATAAAAACTCGCTCGACTTAATACTGGGGGTCTATTACGAAAAGTTTAATGCGATACACGCGGCTGCGTCCGTGCTTCGTTCTGATTGATTCCTATTACAAAGCACTTGCGTATGCGATATTGCAATGTGATTGCGTAAATTTGACAGTTTCTCTCTAGTGGATCCGTCATTATTCGTTCAATAGACTATGGACTACGATAGCTACATTGAAAATATTTGTAATAACTATAACCTACGAACTGCGGACGACTATCGTGACCAAGTTTCGTAATAGGCCCCCAGTTTCTCATTCTTATTTTTGAAAATGGAACTAAAAGCATCTCATCGGTAAAATCATAGACTTATTTAAACTCTGTGTACAGAGTGAATCGTAGAATGCGTGTTTGTGTTGCTTAGCTGCTACAGCAGAAATTAAAAAAGGTACCATGGCGCGAAATCTTTAGATTTTTTTTATAATTACAAACTGTTTGAATTGTGTGACTGTAATAGGAAAGAAATAATTTTAATCTTCTGCCGTCAAGCACAACTCATCTTTAATTAAATATTGTACAAAAAGTTTATGAAGTGGAGGATAGAAAAACGAGTGGATTCGTTTACGGAAGTAAGTAGGTATAAACTATTTAATATTGTATTTTATTTTCTCGCAATCGTAGTGAAAAGTATAGTGTAACACACGACGCTAAAACCCATTGTAACTCGGTTTCTATTTATTCCCTCGCTAAAGCTCGGGAATAAAAATACCTCGTATGCAATGGGTAATTTTAGCGTCTTGTATAACAATCTACTATTAGATGTTTGTTTGTTTGGATGTTTGTTACTCAATCATGCAAAAACGTTTGAACCGATTAGGATGAAACTTGGCTGATGAGATAAAAACAAAAACATCCTTTTCTCTGGTCAAAGGTTTTATTAGTAAGTTAGGGAGGTTCTCTACAAACTTTAAATAAAAAGCTAAACTTAAGAGAAGCTACATCGTAACGTATAAATCTCTTGCTTTTTAATGATACCTTCGTCCACTTGTTGTTAGCTTGCGTGTTACAATTAGTAGTATCCGTAGGACCCTCCTACGGATATTTAGCCTAAACATAGATAAATTAATTGATAACATCTTGAAGTAATTAATTTTTCAATTAGTTTCATAGTTCTGTAATAACCAGCCAATGGTCTGTCGTACTTACAATATAAAAGCACATGATTTTTTAATTGTCTTCAGTAGGTATTAAGCAATTAATTTCGTCGTCTAGTGAAACGTAACAAAGTTGAACCATTGCATTTATGGCAAAACACCTAACACCTACTCGATATTGGAATCGATTATGAACATCGTTTTAAGATGTCCACATCTATTTTATTTTAGACTAAATATTTACATTGAAAATAAATTTGCAGAGAGGTAAGCTTTATAGTTATTTTATAATAATAAAGCTTAGTTCTGTCATATTAAACTGTATATTAGTAAGTATAGAAATTAAAACAGAAAGCTTGCTCCAAAAAAGTTTTTGCAAAATGAAAACCGAACTCCGTAAACTTCCTTGTTCTACTAAGTAGATTTATTATTGGGTAAGCTTGTACGTACAAGTTTGTAATAAGATTTGAGAAATGAACGGTATGTCAACGACATACTACGGCCAGACAAGATAAACGAGCTAATGTAATGCAACGGATCATAAACTGGAAGGAAAAAAAAACTCTTCTCAAATAATGTGGCCAGTGGAAAGAAAAACTTCGGAGGGCCTATTACAATTTTTTTTGCGACAATCGAACGATGTTCGTTTCACTTCGAGACACTATTAACTCATTGAGTAAGGTTCAAAATCAACATTGAACGAATATCACATCGCGATTCTTTTTTTGTGATAGGCCTTCGGATCGTGTTGGTTGCATGCGAATGCGATGTGGGGTTTCATGATCTTGCACGTTTCTAGTGCATAATCCGTTGCTTGCACTTAACACATTCTAAATTGCTTTTTTTTTTTGCTTTTTTAAGTAGCAATAGTCATCTAACCGCTACAACAGACTTTCGAACTAACGTGATTCTAATTGCTTTGAAAAACAGTAATAATATGATGTGAATGTGATATAACTTGCGATAGAAAATATTTTTACTACCCGAAAATCGTCGATAAATGTCTGTTAAGTACTATTATTTTCATATACAACGTGGAAATGAAATAAAGCAAAACCTTTAAGTATATTGCTCATAATTACGAACAACTTTTTGTATGGAAGCAATCCTGAAATCAGGAAATAAAATCAGCTGTTACATACATTTTAGCAAAGTTCGCTGAAAATTTGGTATGAAACAGCTAACTTTTTCCGCGATTACAGGATTGCTTCCATACAAAAAGCTGTTTGCAATTATGAGCCGTATTATTTCATTTACACTTTGTATACTTAATAATAATAAAAAAAATCCTAATTTAATTTTCGTGCTTTTTAGTTAGAAATTGAAATCAAATTTTCAAAAAGTGTGCGAAGTCTAATACAAAATGTATGCACCGAGTGCCTTCCGGCGACAGTCAGAATTTTCTGACAGAAATTTCTTACAATACAATATGCGGCCCTTGGAAAAAAAGTTGATAAATCAGCAAATAACATTTTCAATCATAACCAACGACGGCTATAGCTTTTTTAACTTTACCAGGAGTTGAACACAAAAACTAACGATATGCTAGAGCATAATGTATTACTTGGCCGTAGAAGTGGTCAATATTTCATGCGCAATAATATTTTATTTTTGTGTAAACTTACTGTGTAAAGGTATTGTTATATTTTGCAGCCAGTGCCAACCCTGGGAGGATTCCCAGGCATACAAAGCAAGCACCGTTCTAGTGTGGATTAAAATAAGGTACTACTTTGTCGCACTACCTGCACGTTGTTGCGGATTATAAGCCTGCAAACATGTTAAAGCACTGCGATAAAATATAATTGAACAAATTATTTTACGAATGTGTTAAATAGAGTGCAAATATTATGCAGCATTTTTTGGTATTTTTCAGGTTTATTTTTTCACTATCAACTAGATTCGTCGTGCTAATTACAATAATTATATTTTAAGATTGTGGCTCTTGGTATATTGTAAAATGGCAAATTCTGAAAAATCTTTATTTTTTTTTTAATTACCTACATAAATGTTTCACGAATTAATAACAATGTTTAAAATTTAATATTTCAAAACATAAAAACTGATATTGTTAAAGTTGTCTGGACAACTTTAAAATATGACGTTGCAAATCCAGAAGCGAATCCTAGTTCTATTTTATGTTTAGCTATTCCTTTTGACACGTAGGTACTACTACACACTACATCTACAAAGATCGTGAGTATAGGCATGTTACAATCCATCTCGACTGGGTTGCATTTATAGCTTCAGCAGAGTACTGCCAGTGGACGCCGAGTTTTAACCCTTTGCTCGGCCCTCGTCGTCTGCAGAGAATGCGACAAAGTATTATGCGTCGCTTAATCCTGTTTCGAGGAAAATAAAATGGTGTTGCATTGTTCGCAGGGTTCGATAGAGTGCTTTGTGTATAGGTTTTAAGTGAAACCTGCGTTAAAAATGCAAGTCTTTGAGCATTACACTGAACACGGTAAAATATATTTATATTTGATAAAAGAAAAATATAATGTAAGTATTTAACACTGAATTTTTCTCTTTTCAAATGTAATAATAATATTTCAGAGCATAAACGAGAAAAATAAATTAAATACTCATAATATTTACGATAACTGCATTCGAGGAAGCGGTATTTGTTCGTAATGATGTCATTTTGCCACTGATAGCGTTACGACTAGCGGGTAAATATCTAATGTCTTGGGCAATATGGCGCCTACTTCAGTAGTTCAGTACTGCACCATCAAATAAGAATTGCCTGCATTGGGTAAAATCGTACTTACAAACATATCGCATATTTTAAATAATCGTAGAATTTCTTGTAACCCTTAACAATCAATCTATTAAGTAGTTAGTAGTAGGGACGTAGTTAACATTCAAATTTAATTTCTTATGTGGTTAATTTACATAATGGAAAATCTTAGATTCATAATTAATTATCATTTAAGTACAATTGATAAATAGTTGAATTAATGACATAACAACAATTTTTTACATTCTTAGCATTTAGGTTAGTCCAAAAATCATAAAAAATTGGTAAAAAGTTTCAGACTGAATTTGAATAAGGAGATACGAGTAGGTAATGAAAAATAAAAATATAGTATATTTGTTAAAAATGTACTAATTTATATGCCAAAATTGAGCACAAAGCATTGAGTTTTGTTGATGACTTGTTAGTAAAGTTATAAACATGGAATTAAACAACGAAATACTATTTAACGCAGTAGAGAGGGCAATATCTCAGGGTACTGCAAAAGGATAAAAAGCAAAATAAAGTAACTTGTATGGCTGGTCGGTTGCAAGATGCAGAAATCAGTGCGGGCGTGGGCGGCAGTGAACCGGTCTAGACAAGATGAACTTTAAGGATCAGACAAAATAAAATAAAAGGCCGTATTGCGACCCGGGACTTTGGACTTAATGCCCCATTCTTCGTTGGTTTAGCGGATTTGACGAATGCGAAATTGTATATGGCCAGGTAGAAACTGCGCGTTTGCGATGTGACTAATGATCTCGCAAGAACTAAGGATGTTTTGCTTTTGTCTGTTGGATGATCTGTGACGTCGCGCAAAAAGCTGGTAGGTATCTTGGAATGAAACAACACTACTTACACTGCCGTAACAATTATTTCCAGGAAATGAGGTCTTTGGTAACTTGATAAATTACTAAGAAATAGTGCACCTAGAACGCCTTAAGTTATGCAAAAGCCGATTAAATTTAATCTCGGAACACAATTAACTCTGACAGGTTTCATTGTGGACTCTCCAGAGAGAACCTCTAATTTACCTCGAGTGGACACAATTGGAAGAAAACACAAGAGAGGGCGACGCGGTGGATTAGATTAGTGCAGATAAGATTAGTGGCGTCACAGCAGCGTCGCACGCCGGCGCCCGCTGCCCGCCGCCGGTCGCCGCCCGCCGACCTGCTAATTTTGAGACTTACAGGCCGAACACATCGCGGCAACAGCTGATGCCGATAATACAGATAATGCAGCTCTCAGGAAAATTATGAAGCCTTCGTAAAAATGCACGCGGCGTTCTTGAAGTCTGTCATCGTTCAGTACATTACAGGAACGTGCCTTAGCCCTTCATGAATATTAATCACGCCGAGGTGCCGCCGGAGTTTCGCGGGCCGGACTCGGGCGGGGCTGCACCCTAATGCAATGATTCATATTATTCGGTTTGCGGGCGAGTTGAACGTCTTCCATTATTGTCATTCATCGGAGGAAGTGGGCGGCGAGGGGCGGCGCGGGTGCCGACGGCGGCCCCCCGCGCTTCTCAGTCGCTCGTCGACACTCTCGCCGCCAGCACGCGAGAGCCGCGATGCATGTTGCCTATGCCTGACGCATTCAGTCGCGGTCCGTGTGTGTGTGCTATCGGTGATCCGAGACAGGAGCTCGATCGGTCGCGTGCAGTGCTGCTCAGCGAGTGCATCCCCCGGATCTTGCGCCTCATCAGCCGCTAGCGGAGCAAGCGCTGTGCAGTGAGAAGCACGAGGGCCGAAACCAGCTGACCGGCGCGCCTATCGCCTGCGAACGCACGGTGAGTGCGATCGATCACTGCATGCACGCGCCCGACACTTCACGCGTCTATTTCGAGTTGCTCGCGAAACGGCTCCCGATGGATCGCTTGCACTGCGTACATCATCGGCTGCCAAAGGTTCACGATTCGCCGGGCATTGCGTCGGTTTTTCATGTGTCGCCGGGCGCGTGTTGATAAACAGTGTCGGTTTACTGCGAAGATGAGTTGAACGTGTGTCGATAGAAAACGGTTTTATGTTATGAGTTGAGAAGGTTGCATTTGGAATGGGCGTGTTGAATGCACCCGTTTAATCAAAACATGGACGTCGTGTCGTGTGCTGTGTGTTCGCAAAACGTCAAAGTGATTACGCGACCAGCTGCTCCGGCCTTAATATATTTTCAGAAAAATTCAAATTGAAGTGAAAATAGTTTTTGGGATAAAATGATAGCAGCATATCATGTCATACATACTAAACTTATCGGTGGCAGCCGGAGCACTCCTGCGCAAAATGTATGCGTCTGGCCGCCCCGCCGCCCGCCCGCCCTCGCGCCGCCTCTTCGTATTAATGAATTTTATATTATGTACTTTCCACTGCCTACTTACATATTGCACGAATATTAAATCAGCAGCACCGCTACATATTCTATTTAATTAATGTAATGCGGTCAACTTAATTACTGAGTAAATTTTGGTATCGATAGTAAAGGCTTTCTAAAATAAAATATTTAATTTAATACTCAATAAAACCTTTTCTTTGAAGCGTCAAACTCTGTTGCATTATCGATATCGACTTGAAATCACGATCATATGTGATTTATATTGTTTGAAACAAAAAACTGTATAATGTATAAGCGAGAATGATATTATGTAGGTAGGCACTTTACATTATCTCTTATCAAGCCGGTCTCACGAAGGTCGTAGTGATAAGCGGCCTCCGCGCTCCGGTGGCAAAGCGAGGTGCAAAATATACAAAGCAAAGCTTTCACTGTTACTTTGTGTACTTATGTCATTCAGTAATTACCAAATTGGTATTTTGTGATAAAATTCAACTATAGGTACACCTGATATTCTGAAAACATGCACTATAAACATAAAGATTTGCAACTTTGCAACAAATTTGCAACTCTTACGTCATTGCATAGTTTGAATACAATTTATGACAAATGTTTTACATATTACAATTTTAATGATGAAAATGAAAAAATGAAAATGTGTTTATTGACAGAAATGTTGTACAAATTTAACTATATCTAATGGCCCCACAATATGCTAAGCCTGTCCTGTGGGTACCGGTTACGTTTAACAATTGCATTTTGACCAAAATTCAATTTGTTCGGTTCGGTTATCTAAAACACAAGAAAAAAAGGACTTATGAGTTTAAGTAAATTAAGATGCTAATTTATAATAACATATTTTTCATAAATGTAAGTAAAAAGAATAGTAAATACATGTATAACAATAATTAAGAAATATATATAAAATATATGTATACAATATATATATATATATATAATATAAGTAAACAATTTAAATTATAACATTTTTGATGTCTCAACTCAAACCTGCGATATATAGCTGTTCAATTATCTATCCGATTTTAACCATTCCGTCGCGTCATATGACATAGCATATGACATGATATTTAAAAGCATGTTTTTTCTAAAGCAATAATACAAATATTTGCCTATAAGTTATAATCAGAATATTTATAGGTAGTTATCAGACTGATAAGACACTGTCCATTGTTTCAAATATGTGACCGGTTATGCTTATTGCTTGACAGATACTTCTATTCTATACAAACTCACGGTTCATTTAAATTTATTAATGTTAACCAAAACCTTTTCCTGCGGCACGCTGATAAACGTGCATGTTAATTTATGTAACACCGATAACAAGCACATACCGTCTGTACCAGATAATGACGTGTCTATACAAAATTATAGATAACGACTGAAAAAAAAATGTCAAATCGGTGCCTAATGGGTCATTACTTGTAGGTTATTCCAGCGAGGAATGCGCCGGGCACATTAAGGGCAATAGACTGCCGTATCTTCGGTACAAAAGAGTATTGACATAAGGAGATAAGCATATCATAATGTACACTAATGTAGGTATCTGCGCGACTGGTTCATTCCCATTGTTCCGTTATCACGTACGGTTCGCGCATTATGGCCCGATAAGCAAATAAATATCTTTTCTTGTGGTCTCACCCGGCGACATAGCTTTCTTTTTTGTCTTAATAAAATGAGACATTAGCATTCTTTAGTCACGGTACATTGGCACTTGGGTCTGCGTTCTTGTGATACAAAGTATTTGTAAATCTGAGACCCAGCTAGCAACATAGTAAGCAAATTGCATCGCGGTCGCCTGTTTTATGAGGGCGAATTTCTCGACAGATTTATGGTAAGAAGATTACAGGGAATTATTTTATCGCAAACACAGGTAATTACGATTTCCGATTAGGATCTAAAATAATACCTAACTAAATGTATGCCCATGATGTATGCCAAAATCAAGATAACTTCATATGTCCTGAAACTTATTGAATTAGCAAAGCAAAGTATTTCGGATAACATTGTAAAAATGTAGTTTTTTTATGAAACATTTCAATAAAGGTTCAATAACTTATTTCGAGGAAAATCATTTGCATATTTCAATATAGGTAACTTCAGTTTCTTAATTCAACAAAGGCCAAACGTGTCATCATTTTTCAAGAACATTAACTTCAATAAAAATAACTTCTGTTTTTAAGTCACACACGCGGTACGACGCTACGCTGTAGCAACTACGAGTTGATAATGTGCAATCTGTACAAGTTTTTACGACGGTGTACAAAGCAAAACGATTGTTGTTAAATAAACTATTAAATTACTTATACATGATAATTTTGAGGGACAAACAGTGACATTTTCTCGATAATACTATGACACAAAGTGAAGTATTATTTTTTTTATTCTAAAGTTGAGATTTTTTGCATTGACAATGCTATTTTTAACCGACTTCCAAAAAAGGAGGAGGTTCTATGTTCGTCTGTATATTTGTTTTTTTTTTTTTTTTGTGTATGTCCACCGATTACTCGAAGACGGATGGACCGATTGAAATAATTCAAACGTTATTACATTAGGCACACTCCCAAGTTGGTCCCATTTTTTAAAATTTGGAAATCGGTTCAGTACTTTTCAAGTAATTTTGAAAAAAGCACGAAAATAGTATGATTTTGTGTGAATTACCTCGATGATTGGTCGTATTACTTCTTTGTTTATGAACTGAATGAGATAATATTTTTTTTGTTGGAAGAGGGATATCTTAAGTGTAGTTTTTTAACCGACTTAAAAAAGGAGGTTCTCAGTTTGACCCGTATTTAAGTATGTTTCTCCGCGATTATCTTACGTTTGGCTGAGCCGATTTTTCTACATATATAATATACCTTACCTACAAGGTACCTACACTAAAAATAAAAAAATAAAAAATTGTTTAAAAAAAAAAACCGACTTCAAAAAACCTACCTCTAAAAAGCAAGAAATAATATTCGTAATAGAAATACGTCTATTGAAGTCGGGTGGGACTTTTAGAATAAAAAAAAAGGAATCTGTACTCCAGCCCCACCCGACTTCAATAGACGTATTTCTATTACGAATATTATTTCTTGCTTTTTAGAGGTAGGTTTTTTGAAGTCGGTTTTTTTTTTTTTTTTTTAAACATTTTTTTTATATTTGGATAAATAGTATAGGTTTTAGAAGAATACTAGAAAAAATCGACTCACCCGTAGCACCTCAGACGGGACTTGAACCCTTGGTTGAGTCGATTTTTTCAAGTATTTTCTAGTATTATAGTATTTATCCTATATAATACTAATTTGAATAATCAAGGGACACTAGGTTTTAGTGATTTAATAAAAAGGTGTGTATTTTATTGGTTATCGATAGTTTAAATTAATAGTGATTGGCGCTTACACTTATCTATCGCACCTCGCTTTTGGTTTAGGCTGCGTGTTTTCATAGTTTTTAGCTCTCACACGCATTTTTAATGGTTGAATTAAGGCCTTAACATGCGTCAATCCGAGCGGGTTGATCCGTGATGGAGTGAAATCGAACGTAACGCTACTCACTTTGGGTTCAAATCAGTGCGCGTTCCAACGCGGCGGTTGCATTGAGAACTTGCACCGGATTCTCAATTTTTACATGTTTTTATTACTTTTCGTCGCTTTCAAGTTAGTTAAAAAACATCTGTTTAATTAAGATTGAAGGTATTAACATCGCCGATTTTTATGGTTGGTTTTAACATAAACGAATATTTTGTTTCCGAGAAACTTAGCAAATAAGACCAGAAACGGGTCCACGGAATATTTTTTTACATCAAAGGTGGTAACATTTTTATTATAATGTTTTCAATTAAATCTATTCTGTATTATTTCAAGTTCATCATATATTTTTCCATGATAGCTTCAGGCGCGTAATCTTTCAACAATTTGAATTGAATATTGGGATTTGACCCACCTTAAGGCCTTTAGAAGTAAAGTGTAGAACGATATCAGTGACCGACGCGTCGCCCGCCGCCGGTGGTTCGTTCACTTCGCGTTGCTATATTTAGTGGGAGCGCGGCGGCAGCAAGCAGCAGGAATGCAGTTTGAACGCCTAACCTACCGCAACACCGCCGCGCCGTCACTGATTCGGCAGCCTTACCACGCCTTACCGCAAGATGCGCTCGAGATAAGTACTTGCGACTGTGTGTCTGATGCTATAAACCGCAATTGCAACTGACTGGATATTTCGTTATTTTATTGATCAAGAAGATAAATTGTGTTTGCCAAAACAAAAAAAAACTTATTATTTTGCAAAAAATACTTGAAAAGGTTGCACGCTTAACTCATCTAAGTAAGAATGAGAATAATCTATTCTATACTGTAATCAAAAAAATTGAAGAAAACTTGTGAGCCTATTGTTCAACTTGTGTTATTCGGATTATAATAATAATTGATTCAGTTTAGTGAGAGAGAAAAGCCTGAGCTTTACGGTATTGAAAAACTAAGTCAGAGTTGGCAACGCGGAAGCAAGTGGAAGTAGTACACAGCTGCGTCATGCATAGGTTACGGCAACTTGGTAGTCTTATCAAAAATTGAATTCTTAATAATTAAGAGGAATGAGATAAAGGTACTACATAATTTATGCTATTATAGATGATAACCAAGAAGAAAGACAAAATCTTATTCTATTCAAAATACGTTAGAAGACAAAATTGCAACAACGACGATTTTAAATGACAAACAACATAAATCATACATTAATCATATAAATAAAAATACTATACTTTTTAAAATCAATAATGAAAATTCTATTCTATAATATTTGCATGCTATCTCATATGGCTACATAGGTAAGCACTTAACAAATGACGACCAACTTTATTGTAAAATACCCTATTTAATGCAAATAAATGATTATGATTATGATTATGATTAACAGTTTATATATACCAAACACAGTAAAGGTATAATGTCTTTATCATCTGAGGCTACCACCGGAATGCAGTCCGATCAGCTGACCTGCCGCAACTGCCACGACTCGGCCGCTGGCGTCGAGGATGCGCAGTCAGGCACGTACGCAGCACTGCATAGCTTTGTGCCCACCGTGAGATCCGCAAACAACCCACCATCTACACTTGACATCCATACGACCGGTTGCAAAACCAACTTCCAGTGAAATCGCTCTAAAATGCACAAATGAAATTTTTCTCACCCGCACCTAAATTTGATAAAGCCAGATTGTACGATGGTGTTCGGTCGCGCAATTCTATTAGCCAAATTGGCTAGCAGATTTTCGTGCAATACTTGCATTCAGTTTTATTCAGCCGACTGAATATTTTCAGAATTATGGCACGCGTTGTTTCCATAAATCGATAAGGTTATAACTAGTGGCTCCGTGAGCTGTAGACCTCGCGTTGAAAAAGTAACTCAAATGGTATGTTTTTCAAAAACAAATAACACAGAATAGATTTTCAACTAATAAGTAACTATAAGTACTGTGCAAATAATATACGCAGTCCAAGGTTCTTTCACAAAGTCACAACCATATATTTATTTTCAATATTTCGAATATTGGCCAGAAATGTTTTGATTGATGAACTTTTAAGTCTTCTAAAAATAAAAAATTGTTTTACACCGCTAACAAAAAAGTTTTGTTACATTTTTTATCATTTTTCGTAACGACTAAAATGTGTTTTTTTCTACATATTTATCTCCGCCATTTCGAAATATTTCGAGAAAAATAAATGTCGAGTTGTATGACAAGTCATGAGGGACTTTCATAGTGGGCTGCGTTTTGTTTTGGGGGAGTTTGAGGTGTCCCACAAATGCCATTGCCATGCAATATCCACAGGTATAGATGATCGAAATATTTTTTTGTCCAAGCTAAAGCAGTGACGCTTCGCTCGCGCTTCGCGCTCGCTCGGTCAATTAACGGTGACATTATTTTTGGGTGCTGTATAATTCACAAATATTAGACAGATATCGACATTGACACTATGGAAAATAAATTTCTGGCAAGTGCGTGTAAAATTAAACCAGTTTTTTTATCGAAATTCCGAACTAAACCAAATTACAGAGCAGACTATCTATGCCTTGTATTTATACATACAAACTGCGTATCCTGCTATTAACATATATATGAATAACTCTGTACGTCACGATATGTATTGTTAAGTACGTCGTTGAATAAGTGCTGATCGTTATGTAGGAGATTCTAGGGTTGCTCGTCTGCCGCCGGAGGATTATGTATAAGTATTCTTTTGAAGGACAGACGGCTCGCAGTTCATTTGTGAAGTGCTAGTGGGGTTCTCACTTAACTCCAAGGTCTTAAATCATAACTGAAATTCTTAATGTAGTTAGTTCAAGATTGCATCAATAAAAATGAAACACGCCGGAGGTTCGCTAACATTGCATTTTAAGGTCCTAAATAGCGTATTCTAAATACTTTTTTAAGCAACAACCAACCAACAAACAGAAACCTTTTCAAAAATATCTACTTTCCTACGCCCAACTCCCACGGAAACGTGAGCGAAAACAGTAGTACGAGTTTAAAATACATTTTGGTTGCTAAAAGTGTTTTAGACTTGGACGAAATCTCTGTAACTTAAACTACAGTAAAAAAAAAGTCTAATCAAGGCGAAATAGGTCTCAAATTCAATTGAAGCTGCCAAAAGTGTTTAAAATGCTTAAACAACAGTAAGTAGACAGAAGCCTTGTCAAGGCCGTGTGTGGGAAACTGCCTTCCCATCACCCCTGGAGACGGGAGCGACGTCCGCCGTGGCGCCGCCCGGGGTCAGCCGTCGCCGCCAGATTGATCGAAGCTCCAACATGTAGACGTCTTATTTCATCTGGACGTGGCGTGACGCAACCACCATTATAAGGCTTCTTGTCTGCTAAGCACGAATATAAGCCCCGCGTTTGCTATTTTCGGACTAGACTCTAGCTAGACCTACATCAAATATACGCAAACCGAAGGCAGTTGTTGCAACAAACTTGGTGGAGGAGTATCATTAACAATATGATCTTTTATAAAATTACTATTGTCGAAATTGTGCTTTTATTAGTGCTGTATAAAAGCATTTATACTACAGCAATAACTTTATATACATTCTTAGTTGAAATCAATAAAACAATTTGCGTCAAAAGGTGATTTAATGGTAACGATTGAAGTTACAGTCGGTTTATTGTTAATTATATTGGTTTTCAGTTCCATTTTCATTTGAATTAACTTGTAGTAAAACTGATTGTGAAAATAAATCTAGATGCATTTAAACGCTAGTTAAGATGTTTTTTAGGATTTTCAAATAATTTCTGAGGTTTTGCAAATGAATTAGTGTTGAGTATTAAATTGGCTGATTAGAGAGAGATACCTGACTATGTGTAATGAATGCGGTGTAAAATATAGCTTGTGAAACTCTCTACCGACAGAAAATAATACAGATTTTTAATCAACTCTTCTTTTAGACATAGAATAGATGATTATAGGTTAAGATAAAATGTCAAATTAGTTAAGGAGGAAGACAAGGTTAGAAATAACTGTTATTGACTATTTGTGATTTGAAAGGAATACAAAAGTTGGTTTTATGCAGTGAACAAAAAAATTGCATACTGCAATTATTGCACTGCACACCCGTATAGCGCGACTACATTAGTTATATAATGCATTTAATGCAATATGCATTAGAATATCCTAAAATCAATACCTACCCGGAATAAAAGTTTCTGATAACCCCGCTATTCCTGTGTGCGACAGGTGTATTTAAATTCGCGCAAAAATGTTTCGGCATCTCTCTATCTTCGACCTTCCATTCATGCGAATAAAAGTTATTTAAACTTACCTCACCAGAGTTCGAGGCCTGGGGCTGACATCACAGCCGGGAAATGTAACTTTTATTACTTGTTATCGACGATATTTGTTGCAATTCTCGATAAAACAAAAGGTACTTCGCTGTCAGATAAGAACTCAGTTACTTAGGCCTCACGGTTCGGTTCTAAGTTAGAGAAGTTTTCTTTCATCCGATGAAATTTTTCCCCTACATGAGATTCTCTGCAATTACATTAGCTACTTATGTAATTTATAAGAAAACTTTTTATCTTTTCTTACAAAATAGTAAAGATAATAAGAAGGTAGGTATGGTTAGTATTTTCTCAGTTTTCTGTGTAGCTAATACTTGAATTCCTTATTTTCATCACAACAACATAAGTTTTTTTTTAATCGAGCGTGTGATGAGACTGATGAGCTCGTCATTTTTGACAAATATAACTTGCTGATTATTTTCATACTGTTATTTTAATACGAGTACTCAAGTGATGTAGTTAAATATTTATGATGATTTATATCTTAACATTATTTATACCTTACCATACCTTCAAACTTTGTTTGATAATTTAACATTTGCATATAACCGATTGCGTGTAAAGAAAACTAAGACTTTTTTTTAAAATTATGTTTATATTTTTAAATGTGCAATTTCATTTGTATTTTTTTATTGTTCGATAAGAAATGTTTCTTCCATCAATATCTATCATTAGTACCTACGATATTAATCTTAGTAGTAGTTCAACAAAATTAAACCGAGTTATACACACTAACATCACTACATGAATTTACAAAACTTTAACAAGATAACTTGCGTACGCCATCAGTGTTTACAATGACGTGTAATTTACAGTGTGTAATTATGTAAATCCTCTTTGAGCTATGTAAATCCATTTTGAATAATTGTTTGTAGAAGCGAATCACCCATGTTTTAACGTAACGAGAGTTTACTATTAAAGAAATTGCGGCAAAAATATGCAACATTTCACTTTTAGCTTCTTGCTTTTAACTCTCAACTGGTGTTGGTTTAGTATTACATAAACATAAGTGAGATAAGTATATTATCTAGTTGTTGGCACACGTTGGCCCTCGTCACGCGCTGCTTGTATGTCACAGCTGATAAGGGCGATTCGTTGTTATTCTGTCATTCTATGACAATGACTGTTACCTAACTCAACTAACCGCTTCAGAAACAATCGCTGCACACGCTGCCTTTCCAACTTTCTCACCGTATATTAAGTCATCGCTCGTTCCCGTTTCATTCAAATTAAATTCCTATACAACGTTCGCTCTTTACTTTAATTAAAGCTTATTCGCATGACACACATTAACGCGGTGTGACGTTGCTCTCAATTTCATTAATTCCAACGTTATTATAGAACGTGTGAAGCAATTTAAGACCCAAATTCTTCATTAAGCATTTAATCTGTTAAACAAAATTCCATCGTTGTCTCAACGCGTTTTTTTTTTTCAATATAGGAAATTAGTTTAGTTAAACGTAAGTATTGTATAGTTAAATCCGTTTTTCGTAATTGAACTGCTATGGAAAATGTTCCTGTCTTTCACAGCGATCGTTGTTCAAAACATCGTGAATCGCGATTCCGCATACAAAGAAAGTAAAATGCAATCTTTTTTCGTTTCAATACTAAAAGATTAGAGTTTTCCCTCGACACGTGAGCGCATTCTAGGACCCCACTCTGTACGTCGCATTCATCAAATCGGATTCCAGCTCAGCCGTTCATAAATCAAACCAATACCTTTTAGGGAAGTAATCTTAAAGTTCTTTTAACAATTTCTCATTTGAAACAAAGTTCGACGATTTCTGTCATGAAGACCGGGACTATTTCGAAAGGGGCCGAGCTCCAATTGGCAGATCTTTCGAGAAGTCGAATAGAAAGTCCCCCTATCTCCTGCTATCGGATAGGAGCAAAAGATTAATAGCACTCGAGATTTCGAACTACACTTAAATTTGGTCCGCGACAAGGTGCTTTTAAACTTTCGGTGTCTTTGATTGGTTTTCTATAGCTATTATTGCTTTTTCTTTTAACCTCAACGGGTTTGATGCTTTGAATAATATTATAGTGGTTT
Organism: Agriphila straminella; assembly: GCA_950108535.1. Taxonomy (NCBI): domain Eukaryota; kingdom Metazoa; phylum Arthropoda; class Insecta; order Lepidoptera; family Crambidae; genus Agriphila; species Agriphila straminella. The sequence goes on along the minus strand of OX467316.1, from coordinate 9,473,897 downwards.
TTTGTACTCCGTTAATATCGTCGTTGATACTTACTTTATTATTTATAAAAACAATGTTTTTTTGTTCGTGTTATCGGTAAGAGGAGCGTTGCACTATGTTTATCAAATGCCACTACACTTATACGGCAGTGTATTGTATAGAACAGACACGATTCTATACATACTGCACCGTGAATAATTTGTGTATCCTGCCTAGCATTACTCGATAGCCACAACGGCCTCGAACATATATAACTATAGTTTAACATTATTTAGTACAGTCATGACTGTAGACGGCAGTCTCAGAACTAGCTGATCACGTAAGTACCGTGTCATTCTAACTCTTGCGTTCATATAGGGTTGCAAATTACTGAATAAATGCAATGTTGGTGTGACATAGTACTTGAGTGCATAGCCACGAAACTATTGAAAATAACATTTCACAAAAGTGTTTATTTATTCACAACACAAATGTGTTTAAAAAGTAACAGATGTGTCCTTCTAAAATACTATGTAATAGATTAAAGTGTTAATATTTACAGACAACAATACAATATTTAAATATTCAAATGGATGGATTTATGAATCTTAAGTGTATTTAGTATTCACCGCAGTTATATACCTATCAATACATATATCAGTGGAAAGTATAAAAAGGTAAGACTGAATGTTTTTAAATCGTGACTTGCACTCCGTTAATAATAGTTTAACTACCAATTTTTTTTTAATTGAAGTATGAAAAAAAACATGGTTAATCTGTACTTACAAATATTTAATCTTTTTATGGTTTATCGATCGTCGCCAAAGCTGAAATCCTTTATACTTTAAATAGGTATCATAAATTACGCGTTACCTACCTTTCTTTTAGGAACGAGAAAAGACTTTCTGTGTGAGAGAATTTAATGAGCAAAATTATTTCCATGAAAATGATTAATATTACTTATCCATCATTAGATAACTTTTATCTCACATACACCTACACAAGTTACGTTATCAAACTATTGTTCGGTCATATTCAAAAACATGTGCTTTTCTGAAATCCTGAATTTTCATTCATTTAAATATCCTAAGTAAGTAGTTTAAAATAACCACTCTGAAAATAAGACCGGCGAATTTTTTTTTGCAGATATAACCAGTAAGTACCTATTTTTTCTAAACACGTTTATCAAAAAAGTAGTTTAAAATGTGTAGACAAATTGGTAAACATAGACAAAAAAATAACGTGTCCCCTAATTTGTCAAAAATGCATTCGAATCAAATAAAATGAAAAATCGTTGCATTTTTGTAGCAGTAAAATAGTGCGCTCTCTGGTTTCCCACATCTTAGCAACTCTTTTCAGGGGACTTTTTACAGGGAAAGGGGAGAGGCTATAAGGGGGAAGAGGGAGGGGTAATGGCCGTCGTCTTGGCGTGAAACGATGTCGTCGATAATTGGGCCCATTAGGCTGCACTACAGGTGCCGTCGAATTACTTAGCCTGCCTGCCTTCAGCCTACATTTGAAATTTTTGAAATATTTCATGTACTTAAAGGAAACTCTTTTTACGAATTTATAAATTCCGTAAAATTTTTAACGTCATCATTCTGTTAATATTGGTACTTGTAATATGATTTAAAAATATGTCTTTGTGTAGTGGAAGTTATTCATCTACTGGGTGCTTAGGTGGGTTAGGTAAGTGAGTGTTTTACTAAAATAATTCACATCTGATGACCTAAATATACCTATATACGTTCGTATATTCTGTGCCTATATTACTAAACATCCATTGCTTACTTTACAAAAAAATGGCCGTATTTCAAGCAATTTAACTCTTGAATCTTAAGTTGTTCGTATAGTAAATAATTTGTAACAACAACGCAAAAGAAAGCTTTAGTAATTGTTTAAGTTTTAGTAAGTACTTGAGATTATGTAACTTGTTATAATCTTTTGAAACCCTTAGGGCCGTTTTTGTAGGATTTTGTTTAAGAAAATTAGGGTTCACGACATGAGTATTAATTTAAAGTTTAAACCGCTCCAAAAACCCAATGAGTACTTATTTTTTTACTGTATTGGTTATTGAATTTGATTGGAATTAGGTACTCATGAAAATGTTTTATCCTGTGTGTTTTATTATCTGTATTTAACTGAAACTAATAATGTATTTCTATTTCAGGTACGTAAATAGAACAACATTTTGTCAACACAAGGTAAAACAAGAACATGTTCCATCCATGGCACAACCCAATGTCACTGACCATTTTCTCTTTAAATAGTTATACCATTCAGAATTACCCAAAGGAAACTCATAATACCGTCGTCTAACGGGCATTTAGACAGGGCAGTCATCTGTCGCCATCGTACGGGGGTCATGGAATCTTCAATTAAATCAAGGGCTCCATAGCTGCCCGCATCGCCGTACGTAACCAATCACAATCGGCCGCCACACTACAATAAACGAATTTAGCCAATGTATGCGTAGCGTAGGGCTGTGCTAGGTTGATGAAAAAATCTTGGTTATATTTTTTCTTTATGGTTGTTGGATATTTTGGTAACAGACAGATAGACACGTAACAAAATGTACACGTGTCGCCGCATTATATTGTTTTTTCGCTCAGTATTTTCCAAAATGTTTAATACTTACATATTATTAACATTGAGCTGTAATTCGAAACTTTTGTACCCTCATCAAAAACCCGCATCTGTCATCAAGTAACATTAGTATTGCCGTTCAATAAAAAAATCAAAGATGTATTGGCGGCACTGATTTCAATTTATTGGTTTTCGTTTGTATAAATACAATAGTAATTTACTGTTTTTCTTTAACACAATTGTATTATTGGATACAATACATGCTTCCCCATATTTAATGATGCTATTTATGATTAACTCATACCCACCGCTACGTTTGAAATATTATCGATATTTTGACAGCTTTCAGCGTTGCGCAATGCAATCACAATATTAAAAAAAACACAAACTCTAAAATATTTTTCTTTAAAGTTTGGTACTTTCTTCATAAATAAAGCAAGTGGCAACCTTATCTAGACTAGATGCACTGTTTATTCTGATGTATGCATATATGCATTAGCAAGAGCCTCACAGTTTTTGAAAACGTTGATTGTTCATTATTTTCTAATGAATAGAATAAACTAAGCTGTACATTGCTCCATTTTTCTGTTACTAACCTATTCTCATCACAATTGCTTTGAAAATAAGAAACAATAATAATTGTAACAAGTATTTAATCTTATTTATTAAGTAGCTCCTGATGATTCTCCGTGTAGAGATGAAACAGTGTAGAGTAGTTGTTATATGGACAAGGTGTGTCTGCAGGTATTTGCATGTGCATTTATTTGTGGGCGGGCGGGCTGTGCACTCGGGCTGTTTCTTGCATATTTTACAATCGATTGTGTGGAAGTTATTGCTAAATATTGTTTTCGCATGCATTATTAATTGTAAGTAGTAAAATAAAGAAAATCGGTGATCACTATTCCTTTGTTTTCATGATAGAAATTTTTTTAGGTTCATGAATATAAAATTTCAAAGCGTGAGATGCCAAAAACGATGGGTTTGCATTTAAACACCTAAAGAAACTGCTTACAATAGCTTGAAATAACATATAAAATTGTTAACCCGTATCCAATTCTAAAGCCTTGCTTGATCACTACAAATATTTTATCGAAGCCTGACCCTTACTCCGTTTATAATCCCTATTGAATGCCACACAATATCGATTGCAGTCATTTGCAGACTATATCGAATGTCGGGTAGGGCGGTCAGTCAATTGTTTTAGAAACTAGTTTCTTTTTCAATCACGCGATTATTAGTGCTATTGGAACGTGACGAAAATATTTGTTCATAATTATTCGAGAGGTCGAACATAGCGGACTAGTTTCATGATTTTTTAATTCCATCTGTTTGATAATTACTTTATTATACTTTCATTTCGTTTTTTTTCATGGCTAAAGTTTTTTATTTTCTAATCATAGTTCAGATTGAGGTCAAACTTAGTAAACTTTTGTATGATTTTAAGAAAGATGCATTTTGACCATTTTAAATTAATACCCTAGCTGGCCAAAGATTTCAGAGTCTTCTGTCGTGCCTAATGTGTGCGTTAGTTTCGCCATTAGTAGGTTTTACAGAATAGATGTGTGTGTGTGTGTGTGTGCTTAATATATTGGCGTGGTGACTAGTACTTTGCGGTCGGTACCGCAAATCTGATACCGACTGTACGGCGCCGGTATTACGTTTCACATCTCGACTACCGATACAAAGCATATAAAGGGTTAACCTCTCCCAATTACTTGAAATAGGACCAATGTGCAAAATCAATTCTATATCAAGTGGTTAAGGATCAGTTTCATGTTCATTAATAATTCTATGTTAGCTCGTGTAATAACGAAAATGTCATCAAGGGTTTTAGTATAATGTGGTCGTTACCCAAAAGTGTAGTTACTCAGTGGTGTGAATTTTTTTTGTTGTTAAGGTAAATATTACTTACTTATTTGTATTGTATTGTAATATCATGCTGAAAAATAATACTGTTTCATATTTACTAAATATAGCAATAATTATTACTAAGGCGTTTTTATCAGTTTTAAAATAACAGAATAGTCATTGACGTCAGAATTATGACAAATATGTATGCGCAACTTGAACTTTGTAACTGCATTCAATGGAAGAAATGATAATGATATAAGTATCACAATAATTTAATATTTATTCAGATGAATAAACATAAATAATTTTAAGTTTTGTGAGTAAATTGAAGTTCGATCAGTCTAAAACTTTTCTAAACTTGTGAAAAGAACTTGAATTTCGGTGAAGATTGAATTTTATTTTGGAATTGAAAATTTTACTTAATTGAAAAAAGATTAAGTTAATTTCAAAGGGCATTCAAGTTGTAATATAAATACGGTAACAGGTAAATAATTTTACGAAAACATACTGACCGCAACATTCCTCTGAATCATACAGACCAAAAAATTTTAAACTAGTACGTAAGTACCTATATGACTAGATGTAGACTATAATTTTTAAGTATCATACAATCTTTCTGAGAATTACTGTAGGCACGTGAGCATATTTAGATATTTATGTGGGTACTTTTTATATTGAGACTCAAAGACCACAACCACACAGACGCAAGAATTAGTTTAGGTAATTAGAAAAAAATAAATAAAATAAAACTGTATAATAATAAATATACATTGTTATTTCTCAAAGGAGTAGATTACTAACATCATAAACAACAACATTTGTTCTACGACGTTTCCGAAAACCGACAAAAAAACAATTTTCCATACAAATGTCCAAAAAACAGCTGATCGAGCTTTGTATGAATAGTAATTTTTGTCTCTTTTCAGAAAAATCGTAGAACAAAATTTTGTTTATGATGATAGTCCTGCGAGGTTGTTGGTGTTTTGTAAGTAACCCTGTATAAAGTTATGAAATATCTACTGAACTATGCATTTTAAAAGAAGAAAAAGTTTATTTTTTAAAAGATTTCTACCATATAAACAATAGTATTCTTCTAAACACGGGGAAACAAAAAAGTTGAAACCGATTAAAAATTCACAAATATAACTCGAGGAAAGTCTTCGCATATCCGAGATAGTGTTTCATTTTATTTAAACAGTACAAATTAATTTATACCAGACAACGGTCAACTCATCGTCCCGGAAGTAGCAAAAAGAGTCGCGTGTGACGACCAAAGAACTTATTCCTCTCTACTTTGCCCTCTCTACTTTGCCCCCTCTACTTTGCCCCCTCTACTTTGCCCCCTCTACGAGTCCCGGCCCGGCCATACTAACTAAGAACTTCGTCGTATGCTATAAATTAAAACTGCCAGTTGATAAAACTACTAATCCCATTTTTAGCAATGGTGAGGTGATGTGTTATTGGTTTTGGCCATTATTTTATACTTACTGTATTAATGTTATGATATTTTTTATGTTATGCTGTGTAACACTTTAAATTCAAATAGATTTTAATGGTATTGTGTGTCCTGTCTTCTTACATTATAATATCAAATTTAATGTTAAATCATCACTACATATTTTAAAACAAAGTCCCTCGCCGCGTTTGTCTGTCTGTCTGATCCCAATAAACTCAAAACTAATGAACGGATTTTCATGCGGTTTTCACCAAATGATAGAATAATTCCTGAGGAAGGTTTAATTGTGTAACAAGTTGAATTTTTATGTGAATTGGTAGAAATATGACGATAATTGTTCAAGAAGTCGGCAAAAATTAAGCCGATTGGGACCTTGCATCGAAAACTCTGCATAAACCTTTTGGGCTATAACAAAATAATGTATGATGGAATTGTTCTTCTTTTATAGGTCTACAAAAAAGTCCGCGATTGAATATATCTATCTTTTAAGAACAGCTCTATACTCATTATATGGTAGTGATTAAAAATAATCAGCTTATTTTCCTTAGTAGCTTCGTGATGCAATTCATGCAATATAAATGTATTAAACAGGGTATAATTAATAAAACCTATTTCAATTTCTGCATCATCTCTCAAATGTTTATTCATGGTTTAAGTATGAATCAACATGATTATGATTGTGTTAGGGTTGTCAAACAAAATACACACTATTAAGTTTGACGTCTACTTAGTTTCAGTATAATTAAAAACTAAATTTCTACTAGGGAAAAAAATACGCTCTAAAAAGCTCTAAACTAAGAAAATATTGGTCTGAAATTATAATTTAACAACCATTCACTTATTTATAATTTCTTACGTGGACAACATTTTAATTTAACACAAATATCTAATGATGTTAAAAAGGATAACCGTAGTCGTATGCCACTATGCCACCATCTCCAGAGATGTCGCGGTTTTAGTGACTTGACACGAGATTCTACGGTGACAAGGTGGCATGCGACTACGGTTTTCCTAGCATAGTAACAACAGTACTGAAAATAAATAAATCCAAATGGCAACCCTAGCAAACGGCTAGCTTGCCAAACGGTCCGTGATCGATTCCGTCTGAGGCACGCGCGTGCCGCCGCGAAAGCTGCGCCTGCACATTCATTGTAAAACAACGGAATATCTGCGTTGAAAAGTGCACACAATCGCATTCCTATTGCCATACACCGTACCACATAGCCCAATTCATGCAATTCCGTTAAGCAAGATGAATTTATATCTCGGTTACACCTAAAAAAAGATTAGTTAAATAGGCCAGCCACCTAATTTATTAGATTGGTGGCTGTAAAATTTTCCCACTTCACCGTTTTCATTATTCTCAGGGTGCAAAGTCATATTTCATCGCCATTTTAATATAAATTAGACGGCTCGGCTAAATACAATTCACCGAGTTTATACCCAATTTTTACGCAAGTTTGCATTTGATATTTTAACGTTTATCGAACTACCACCCTCGCTCTTTAGCTCTGCTTAAGGTCGGAGGTCGAAATTGCGAAGAACGCAGTGAATTATTAGCATAGCCGATTACGAACGGCAGTTGCTTGCCTATGCGGCCGAGGCTGCGGAATGCGCGCCCGTGAATCATGCTCGGAGCAGTCACGTGGTTGCAGAGTGGCGTCATTCTTGCACTGACTTATCGGTCTGCCTGGTAAATTCACTAATCTACACCAGAGAATTAAACCATTGGAATAACAGAAGAAAAGGACAAATATCTTTACCAAAATGTAAAGTTTTTGGAAATATTTTAGTTTTAAGTACGTAAAAGCATTTGTTTCAACAATTTTCCCATAAATCTCCAAATATGAGAACCGAATCTGCCAGGCAATCAATTCGATCGCTTAAATACTAAAACCTTCCAAATATCAATACAGAATTTTCCCCTTTATGGCTATAAGTATAGAAGTGTTGATGGCCTGACTAACGTTCGAGCTGATATATCTCGGGGGCGTTTATTGGCGAGAATTGGGCGCATCCCGGTTGTTCGACGAAATCGCTATCCGTCCTACGCACCGCTATTATCTGATGGGACTGAGTTCGGACAGGGCCAGGTTTGACGTTCCGTTAATGTAATAACAAATAAAGCATCCGCCCCATCGCATCGCTGATATATTTTATCTGACAACGAACATTTTGTAGTATCATTCATTAATTTAATAGCGTCGACGATTTAATGGACATTGGACGATTTTATGGAGATTATAAAGAAGCTAACGCTGTCGTTATAAAGTTTAGGTAGTAAAACAGTATCTTAATAAAGCATAAGAGTCATAATATTGATGTCGTTATAAAGAGCCGGTCAGCGAGCGGCCGCGGCCACCTCACGCAGCGCCCTCGTTAACGACTCATTCATCGGTGGCCATCTGGCCATGTGAACCACCGCACTCACTTGCCTTACTCGTGTAATGCCCTAATTTATAACCCAGAAGCCGGACCGTAAAAGTAACAGGAGATAACAACAGTAATTTTTCACAATTTCATTAAACACGTTTCAATTTAACTTATTTTATGTGCAAATGTTTATTCATTATATGGTAGTGTACAACCAACGCCCAGCGTAAACTCGGTTAATTCAGTTAATTTAGCGTCTATTCTATACCCAAAGGTGCTGAGCTGTTCTAGTTTTGGACTGGTTCATAATTTAGTGTCTCCACTGAATATCAAGGTCCGATTCAGAATTTGTCGTAGTTGGTGGTATTTATTCGTGAGACGATGAGCTGATACCCACGCGAGGCTCGGAGCTTGCTATTGGACGGAGTCAATTGGTCCTTTGTACAAGCCGCAGCGCAACGCTCGCTGTCGCTTCACCACTTCCCTACATTCATTGAAGTTTCTATAAATAGCTCCCATCGGGGCACATTTAAATTGATCGATAAACATTAAATTGCTGTTTAATGGTTCTCCTATGAATACGAGATTTGTACTATTATTGAATATTATTTGTTTAGCGTAATAATGTGCTTTATCGTTTTATTTTTAAAGGTTATTACTTGCTTTTTATCAATAAAACTTTTAATTAACTAATTAGTGTCACCCAGATTCGGTTCTACTACAAAATCAGTTGTCTAAACTAGCAACTACATAGTTTCAATTGCTGAAAGTGCTCTCGAGGTTAAATTAAAAACATTTGTCACGATTCTGTTGTAAGTAATAGATATTGTTTGATAAAACGATTTTAACAAATTATATCTCTTCGAATGATGATCTGGTGCGAGTCGTATTTTTTCTAGTAGGTATTATTTAGTAATGTCACTTTGAATAAAATTTCCAAAATATACTTCCATTTTCAACGGGACTTTATACATTTACCTACCATTTTACAGATTTTACTTATACTAGTAAGGTTGTTGAGGTTGACCTATGAGTTGTTGAAAACATAAGTAAATCTTGTACCGGACATGTTAACCTTTGACCGCATGCTCATGTCATTTTGTGTATAATTCAATCGGATGTGCTCTATGAGACCCTTTCTGACCCCTTTGGGAAATTCAGCCGCTTTGATTTGTACCACGGGAATACTAAATATTATGCGCTTCAATATATTATTCGGTCTGAGACTAATAAGGCTTGCAGCGTTTCCGTGTAGTTCAGTCACTTTTGGGAAATTTCCAAGTTTAAGTAATATATTTGGTAAAGCGGAAGGAACTTCTCTAGCTACTTTTTGAATCTCATTCATTTCAACTACAATTCAAGCAATCAGCTTTTTCAATAAAAAAAGCTTCTAATTAGCACTCATGGTGGGAAAATTCTAAGGATAAACTGAAACATAATATTAAATTCTAATTCTCATGAACAATTCCATTATTAATCTTCGCTTTCTAATTGTCAGAATTTCTCATCGTTGACAAGAAAATTCCTATTAACACTGAAACCTTTTAGTCTTTAAACAAACACAAAGGTTCGGTTGACAAATTGGTCTTGCGACACACTTATAAAGATAAATCTGTCCCATCATTTTTAAAGTCTTTGAGAGGAATTCTGCTGAGCGTTATGATTGGAGGAACAATTTCCCGGCGGGACAGAGGCTCATTTCCTCAGAACTCAAGCTTGATGTAACGCCCTCCCAAATATTATTTTAAGCTTGGTACATCTCTCAACGCACGTTCTCGCTTATCTACATTGAAATTTTCATTTTCAAAATTACTCTAAATGGGTTTGGTGTATTAGCATTCTTGTTTTCATGTTGTTATGAACCAAATTTTTCTGTTCTGTTCACACTTTATTTGATTATGTCTTGAAACAATTTGGAAGTTGTAATAGATTTATTTCATTACATTCATTTTTATTTTTTTATCAATGATAAATGATATAATTAATAGCTTCTAAAAACTTTATGTAAAGAGTATTGACTCTAACTTTCCGACTGATTTTCTTATCATATCATATTTTATTAATTTAAACTTGTTTAAAATTTACTTAGGTAATTTTATGGAAAACCTATAATCGGCCTTACTCTGGTAAGAACTAATACTTCTAGTTAAAACAAAATTGTAAGGCTGTTGGTTTTCAAATAAATAAATAAATATTCTAGCCTACTTTTTGTCTTTAATCTTTCTTATTTTGTTCTTTTGAATTGAAGTTAATAAAAAACTTAACACAGACACTTCAATTTTTATATTTACCGCCTGAAATAGCATTCGTAACATGAAAACTGTATTTATGATTTTATTTAAGCTTCCGCACGCGTGCTTCGAATTCTCAAGCCAAACATGAAAGTACGATTTACTTTGAGCAGCGTCTTCATTCTTTTATGTCTCGACGGGCTGAAAATGCAAGCTTGAAATACGATGTACATTTGAGACAGAATTTCATCAAAGGCATGCTAGTTAGGCATCCTTGTTTAAAAAACTAAAAGTTTCGTACATGTTTTCGTATTGCTCTGAAGCTTTTCTATCTGATTAAGGGTTTTCTTAGCGTCCGTCATGATTAGGTAGGTACTTCTTTTTTTTTCTTTATGAAAATAGAACTTTCATTTATTTTATTTTATTTATTAGTTCTGTACACACACAATTACAAACAGAAAAGAAATTCATTCATTTCACACAAAATAATTGGGTAATTTTTGTTTTTCTGCATTCTTCAACCGTGCCGACAACACTATGCACAAAAGTTAACTGCATCCATTATCGATTAAATCAGGTACGTTACTCGCTTCCATGATTAGTTTCTTACTACCTAATATGCCCGGTGTAGTGTAGGTGTTTAGTTGGTGTTAAAGGAATTCCTCAGCGGCGAATACTTCCGTAAGGTATATTTATGTAGCCCGGCGGGCGCAACCCGGAAGCGGTTCAATTAAGTCTGGCATTTAAGGTTGCCAGCCACAGGCGAGCTCTGATTGTACCTCCCTCCTACCCGAGGGACTTCCTATCTTACTTTTAATTTTCGAATACAACAAATGCTCGATACTTCCTTGCTGGCAATTCTCATTAAAAAGGAAGTCATTAATTATACCGCCTATTTTGCGTTGCATAATTTTAAAGATTTGTCCTATTTTATTTTTACATAATAAGTATTGCATTTATTTCTAAAGATGAATCTATATTGATCATTTCCGCATGCAGTGCTAAGTGGGAAAACAATAAAACTTTACAAGTTTTTCAGTAGTTTATAAGTAAATAGGTATAGCATTTAATCATGGTAAAACATCAACATTTCCAAACATTCTGACGACCCTAGCAAATCGTGAACATTCATGAACCTTACGGTGGAAGGTCTTTATGAAATGCTTTGTAACAATAGCGTGCTTACAATTTCTGAGACGCACAGATTTCACACAAGACGGAATTTACTTGGTGAAGCAAAAGTCACCGTATAATAATAATACGTCATTTACATTATACTCAAACTATTGTTCTTAAGTTATGAATTTACTATGAATAGTAGTAAAATCAAAATGTTAGTCTTTTGTTTTGACTATTGCTTGTGCATGATACAAATATGGTTTTAGGCTGCTCTAATTCTATAGGTCGTTTGTCCACCTACGGCTTGAAGGACCAAATTTCTATAAGTCACAACCAAAAAGCTATTGTTTATACCTAAATAACCTACAACAGATGTAATAATAATAGAAAGTAAAAACTACTGCAAGATCATTCAAAATGGAACAAGAAAATGTAACCAAAAAGGAATATAAAATTTAATTAATATCAATAACATTAAACAAAAAAGTTTTTTTGTAACAACGAGGAATAATTCATTCATTCAGTAGTCCAATATCGCAATGTCAACACATCGCATCGGGAATTTCATTACGAACGCTTCTGACAAACGTCCGCCAGTTCTATTTTGTAGCTCTATAGAGGCGATAGCATAGCGGCAAAAGTAGAATGATAAACAGCTTACGGTAGGCAGGCATGCACGGTCTCATCTCCGGTATCGTTTCGTGCGCCCGTTCCTGAACGGACACACTTCAATAGGCGACGAGAGACGGGCCCACAGACCGCCCTGTAACCGTGTTTACGCGTCATTGCCTGCATATCATGCGAGCGCTTACGGAATCTAACATAGCTGATAATCCATGTTATTACGAATATCGTTGCCGGCTATTGCTATCTATCCTAGCAATGCTACGACTGAGTCACCATAATATTGAAACGAAGAATTATTTATTTGATTCCAGCTTGAAAATACTTGAAAATAAAGAGAGCAATGGCAAAAATAAAGATGCAATAAGCATTGCTATAAGTTTTTATTTTGTAGAATTCGTAATTCTTTATTATAGCAAAATAAAATTGCCTATTATAGTTTGCGCTATAATATATTTTTGTACCTATTCGCTATTAAATTGTGGTATTTTTGTCCCTTTAAAAAGTATCTATATCAGAAATGTTTATTAATAATACCTAATTACACCATGTATTCTTATTATGGTCACAGATTATAATTTTCCTAGTATCGTAACTACCTACTAACATTTACTATCACCATCGTTGACTAACTACCAACATTACAGTTTGCTCCGTAACTGTTGAATAAACGTTCTGTGCAATCAGTGGTTTCCTCCCACCAAGACAGTTCATTTGGGACGCTCCCGAGATAAGGCGCCTCTGTTCCTCGACCCAAATTTATGGGGCTGTAAATACGCCACTGCCGCCGCCGATGAGTTGCACTTCGTCCTCCGATCACTTCCCGCAGTTGCCTTTATGGTTAGAGTATAATAATTAATTTCATTGAGTAACTCTGTTCTGTTTTGTTACTACAATTTGAATTTAATTTGTTCTATCTCACAATCGTCAATGTTGATTTGCATTTGTACTACTTTTACAAAATCAAAAAACTTTTTGCATTGACAGCTAATTTAACATGCCCCTCCGACTGGCCGTTAGATTTCCACTAATGTCACAGCTATTGTTATTCCATTAAGGTTTAAGCCCCGCACGACCCCTCACCCTTTGTGCTGAAATCCGAGCCGCTCTTCGATTGCCAATGACTTGCAGTTTTCTTGTACCAAGTTAATTGTGTTTGTCGCTCTCTCTGTAACATATATATATAGCTATATTATCACTAAATCTGCTTGCAAATAGTATGTAGCACGAAATTATAAAGGCGAACGCTATATTTAGATAATAAGGACCGGTTAAGAAAATGTCATTCGTGTGCATATTGATTTGTGATTATAATGAACCAAAGAACTGACAGACATGTCACTTTAAGTTCTCTTCCTTTTGGTTATGCGTAATTCAATAATAATTAAGTATAATTTTATAGTATAAAACGAATTATCATGTTTAAGTACCTAGTCGTTATAGCCAGTATAATTGTTGCATTTTTAAGATTGTTGCCATAAAAAATAATATACTTCTGTAGAGGAGAAAACTGGGACAACATTAAAGCCAACCAATTTTAGGGTCATTCCATTCTTGATACAAAATGTTACGATTAATTTTCTTTCATATATGGCTCCTCTCGCTATATAACTGCAAACTGAGAGCGCACTGTTACTTGTTAACGATACTCGGAAAAAACGATAAGAAAAAGGTAAGGCATGTTTTATTAATTCTCCGTACACACGACGCGCGGAATGAAGCCGACCGCCATTTTTCTGCGGACGAGATTTAAATATGGAATTCCGGTGTGCGAGCGGGAGATACGCGTGCCATTGACCTTGCGCCAGGGCCGCGCACGCGCCGCCCTCCCGCCCGCGCCTGCGCCCGCGCAGCGCAACACAACATTGCACGTCTATGTTGCTATTTTAATACATTACTGCAGATAGCTGCATATTTTCTCGATGGCCTGTTTACAATTCGCTTTATTACGACGCTTTCAGAGCGCATCTTTGTCTCTATTGGAACCAGTCATTAATCGAACTTCATGACTAACACGATATGTATCACTTCTTTATTCCCTTTAATCACTTAAACACCCTTTTTGAGCGCTTATCTCCCTCTTTGGTAGGTATATAAAGCATTTATTGAGATGAATATGAGACGAACACTGATCGTTATTGTGTATTTGGAGTCATTTATCTTTATTAGCAAACGAAAATTTGTTATTATAACATAAGTCAGATTTATCTGTATAATAAAATGCCTCTTGATAATTTATTATGTCAAAAGCGATAACATGGTAATAACCCGAATTCGGCGACAGAACAAATGAACCTTGACTCTACAAATTAATTTTGTTGTGATTAATATCAAACTCTTGGTAATTATTCGTAGGTATCTAAATGGGGAACAATGACGAATATTACTTAATTAGCTTAGCTTCCATTCCATTCTGTAAACGTACGACTGTGATGAGATTCTATTAATTAGATATGCGGGCCACGTCTCGCGACGTACACCCGATATTTACCGTTCAGACAGCAACGCTGCTAAAGGTAAAAAATACCTTAATAAAGAACTAGAACAGAACAGCTAAACGTAGCTGTTCTAACGTGGGTATAACGATACCCACCGAGTAATACCCCCAAATTCCAATCAATAGAACAGAGCAGGAACAGAGGCATGAAATGAAACATGTGGACTTAAGTCGAGTCTGCAGACAATAAATTGCAGGGCGTCGCATTGACATACAACCTATCTGCAATGCTCTATTATGAGTCGCGTCATAATAAAGGACGCGAGCAGAAATAAAGGAATGACTCGTGGTGTTGTGTTGTGTAGCTTCTTAGCTGACTTTCAATCCTCTTTTGATCCAAAATTCAAAATCAGAATCAACCAACTTCCAATTCAAAATATAGACTATTTTCTTTTCTATTCCTTTCAAGTAAACTATTTTGGAACTATATTTATGTCTGATTTTGTAGCCTTTATATTTTTTTCTATTATACTTAAACAGTTAACAATAGGTGTCAGATAAATACTAAACATGTCAGAGGATTAAGCGAGAGGTATTAAATCAGTCACAATGCTCGTGTGTATGACAGCTGTCAGAATGTCCGATGAAATTGCCGTTTATATTAGGCGTTTCACCTCACTTCAAAATAGCACGATGCCGATGGGTCAAGTTTAAGCTTATTTTTGGTGCTAGCGACTTATAATGAAAGTAAATGAAACTTTTTATTAAAATATACGGAGTAGTATCTTTGTGCTGTATTTTATTTACGTCACTTAATTCAAAAACATAAACCTAAAAAACTCTCTACTTTTTGTTTTTCCTGTTTTAAAAATGTCTACCACTTCAGTTAAGGTCGTTAAAACTTTTTAGTAAGTACATATTTGTCCATCACTCATTTTTTAATTTGATGTCCCCACTGCTGGGGCACAGGCCTTCCTTATGGGTGGTAAGGTAAGGAGGATGGGCCATAACCCACCACGCATGCCCAATGCGGATTGGTGGGTGTTAACGACTGCAAATGCAGCCGGGACCAACGGCTTAACGTGCCTTCCGAAGCACGGAGGAGCTCGAGATAATAAATATTTGGTCACCCATCCCATGACCGACCCTTGCGAACATTGCTTTACTTCCGCAATCGCTAGGCCAGGCGCTTAACCACTGCGCCCACCGAGCTATTTACTGAGCCATAATTAGTAAGTAGGCTTCGAAAGCTCGTTAGAAGCGCTACTCGCACAGTCCATAGGCACACAGTCGCGGACTGGGTACTTAATTAGGGAAATTGCACTGTTTACGCATCTGCGCTAGAATCCTAAACCAAGTAAACAGGCTGACGCATGAAGCTAAATTTACACCGGCCGACAGACAAAGGATTAGCAATGAAACCTACCCTTTGTATGGCACCGTTCATTAAACTTAATTTGCTGTGAAAGGAAAGTAAATATTTGTGTATGAAATTATGGTTCATATTTAAAGAAATGTCGTTTTGATGAATGCTATAGTTAGTTCACTAGCTGTGTAAGGAACTTGTACTTGATTCAGTAATTTAGCACACAGGAAGATTAATTTGGTTTAAAAACATTAAAATTATATCGATGTCAGTACTAATAATATAATAGTGGAATGCAGTCTTTTCCACATTACAAAATAATAATAAAGGAACGTTTTGTTAATAGCAAACTCAGATTTACACTTGCACATAATATTTTTGAATTCGTAAAATATGGCAGTCAAAATCTCAGTAGGTACTAACTAAATCGATAATATCCAGTATGATAACCGTTTATTACAATAAATAAAATGATTTCTCCGAAGGTGGCCGGCCACAGCGGGCCAATTACGGAATGCAAGTATTGTGACATCTGATACGCTGACCGCTGTCTCCTATTGCAAGTAGTGCGATTGCTTCCAACACTCGACTGAACCCGTTTTATAACAAGACAAATAACTAGAAAACCAATTGCTCGGCTAAGTTTATTTTCCAATATTGATCATGCTTGCAACACGTAATCCTACTTCAAAACAAGTTCTAGATTACTTAATTAAAGATTGGATTAGTTCTTCGTCACAAAAGATTTTTGAGGTTAAATAAATAAATGTAGTTTGAAAACTTTGTGGAGGAACAAACAAACAAACGAGAAAGCAACCTAATAAAAACGTGTTAAAATATTTTTAGGCTCTCGATACACACTGATGAGTTGACAAATTTATTATTGTAGAAAATTATCAGTCTTTGAACTAAAGTCATGTTTAGCCAAAACTATAAGTGAATCATTTAAAATAATTTCGTTTTATAAGATTTTTGGTGTAAGTTTTTTTAATTGCGTGTTAAAATAGAAGTGCGTATCAAATTCGAATAATTTTCAAATCTTTTTCAAATTACTAACATACTTGTAAACATCTTGTAAAATACTTAAATGCAGCATAGAATGAAAGAAAGAAAACATTGAATTCAGTTAAACAATTAGTACTTAGAAACACTTAAAATTAAAGTGCGTAACAAATTCAAAGAATTTTCTTATTACTTTTAAATGACTATAATATATTCTTGTAAATTGCTCGAATAACATAGAAGCGTTGTCAAGCTCATGTTATCAATCTTATCACTGATAAACAGCTGATATTACTGATACCTACTTGTCGACAAAGAAGGTATGAAAATATTTAGACTGGAAAACTAATGAACTACCTATCAAATAAG
The DNA here is from genome assembly GCA_950108535.1 of Agriphila straminella. Taxonomy (NCBI): domain Eukaryota; kingdom Metazoa; phylum Arthropoda; class Insecta; order Lepidoptera; family Crambidae; genus Agriphila; species Agriphila straminella. Next base: position 9,456,524 of record OX467316.1, on the reverse strand, counting down.
GGAAACCTTACTTCGGGATTAATGATATCAGTTCTTAACGGAACCGACAACATTTCACATAGACTCTTCACAAAAGGGGAAAATCCACCAGAAGAAAAAAATATAATGACGACAGCATTATTCCGGAATCTCATCGTGAAACTGCGGAAATCTAAAATCCGCCGGGAATAATATTTTGCAGGTTGAAACAATAAACGGGATGTTTTTCAATGAATCATCGTTGATCGTACCTACTCCTTTTCTCCTCCTTCATTATTTCGTGAAAATTAAAAATCTTGTTTACAATGTAAATCTGAAAGTTGTAACTGTAAATAAATAAAGCAGAATTTGTTTTTCGTTTTAATTTTTCTATTTCGTTGATTTTGTCATTATTTCATTTAATTTTTGTTTGCTTAAACTACCTACACTGGAAGCTTTAATTTCATACGTACGTTTTTAGACACAATCGTAAGCATCAAATACGCCATATCCTGCTAACATTTTGTACCCAGACAAACCACTCGCATTTAACCCGGGAACAGGGTTGCTTCTTTGTGCAAATCAAATATTTTTTCCTGAAAAAGGAAATGCATTTTTTCTTTTGTTTCTCAGTTTTTTTCTTTTTACTAAGTGAATGTAAATTCATAAATAAAAGAAATTCAATAATTTACCAATAGAAAACTTATAAACTCAGGTATACCTCTGATGATGATGAGGTTCGAGGACTACCATTTAAAGATAACGTCTATTCCTGATGATTACTATTCAAAATAAAATAGGGGCCACTATATGGTTTTCCATACAAACGAGATAATTTTTGATTTCAGGAAGGTTTTTTTAATTTAAATTCAATCTAATTTTATTTCAATTTTATATTGTTCGAGAGCTGTATAATAGTCAACTTGCGGACTTTACTTAATAATGGATTTCTCTTTGGGGTAGACCAAAGAGGCCATAGTCTTGCTGGTCGGTAATGCTTCGCGGAGCTCGGTGGCGCAGTGGTTTAGCGCCTGGCCCAGCGATTGCGGAAGTTAAGCAACGTTCGCAAGGGTCGGTTATGGGATTGGTGACCAAAAATTTATTATCTCGAGCTCCACCGTGCTTCGGAAGGCACGTTAAGCCGTTGGTCCCGGCTGCATTTGCAGTCGTTAACACCCACCAATCCGCATTGGGCCCGCGTGGTGGGTTATGGCCCGTCCTCCTTATCTGCCCAATAAGGAAGGCTTGTGCCCCAGCAGTGGGGACATCAAAAATCGCTGATGGACAATGTTTCGCGGGCCTGTGTGTAGATTTTTTGAACGCAGCTGTCCAACTCATGCCACGTTAGCAACTCAAGTTTTCAATATATTGTGCTTAGTCCGAAAATTATTAGATGTTACAAAAGACACTATGCTATTTTGTGAAATGCGAAAAATCTAAAATTTAATAACGACTTACCTATAAAATTGATATAAAGAAATGAATAATAAATAATAACAAAATAATCATCATAACTTTAAATATTTATTATTTTCTCCTTTTTACCACATTTATATCAGGTCACTTTTTCTTGTTGTTTCCTCTTTTTAATCTCTTAGTTGCCAGCCCTATTCCTTACGGACCGCAGTAAAGAGACCCTTCTTCACTTAATTAAAACAGCTCTTAAGGTAAACCTATTTCCCGAACCCAGGTCGTGATAAGAACTGTTTACAACTTTACGATTATGTCTTTCGGGTTTGCACCGCATAGAAGGTGATTCTATTCCGCTTTCATGGGTGTAATTAATTCATTACTAATGAACAAACCAATGAACACAAACCATACAACATTCGCAAAATTTTACGACACGATTTTATTAAAATTTGAGTGCCTTGGTTACAACCAATTTCTATAGAAATCGTATTTTGTTTTTCTCAGAGTTAACGTCGTATATAAAAGTTTAGTTTTTACTCAAAGTTATAACATTTTTCAAGCCTACTGTAAATGAATTGTAATTTGTATCACGCCAATCTGTAACGCCGACCTTTTCAAATCATTTGAAATTATTGTCCGTCGTGGTACCATTATCAAGTGCTTCGGACTTCGAAGCATATAACAAAAACACCACACATTATAATGGTCGCTAAGGCCAGAGCAATTCTGAGAAACCAAACCCTTTCAAATGACGCATTGCAATTTTGTATCATAAACTACGAAGCTTGTCCAAACGGTTTACCTGCTTGAATAAATTGGTTTGACATATGGAATGAGCGAATTGTAAGGATATTATAATTATTCCAAAGTCACTCGTATCATTTCTTTTACTATCCAAGTCCACTTCAGATTTTATAAAGATCGATTCATCGACGATATTGATTTTTCATTTACAATATTCCATTTGGTAGCATCTGCTCCGGCGCTCAAATTTACAACAGACAGACTTTCACATAAATTATTTATAGATTCCTCTCCCCACTCCCACCGTGTGTGTGCGCATGCGCATACGGGCATCACAATACGGGAAACGATAATTAATCACGCCTGATTTCATCTCCAATTGATCCATTGTCATCATGTCTTTCTTTTGAGTTTATTATTGGATTTACAATAGATGTAGCTATAAAAATTTATGACTCAATTAAAATGTCTAAATAATGGTCTCCAATCTGTTCTAATTAATTAGTTCCCATTACTTCCCAATCGCAATAAAAATATCAATTTCAATTAGGTAGGTATAGGGAGAAAAATAGTTTTTTTTAAGGGTTTTTGTCTCTATATGGGTTGAATTAACCCGACATCTTTAGAAAAAGCCAAAATTATCTCCGGGATATTGTATGACTTAAGGACCGAGAGGCCTGCTCCAGACTGCAAGCACTCGTCCGTAGTTTTGGGCCGTACAAAATGTTCTCGAAACTTTTGAATAGTTAGTATTCTTTGGCTAAGCCTCTCTCAAATAATTTCGGTCGGAGGGAAATATAGCGAACCAAAAATAAAACTATTCTAAAAGGTTTTGTATTTGGTAGAAGGAAAACTGAATTGTAATTTGTTAAAGTTTGTTATTCTGGAAAAAAAAAACCGAGAATAACCCAACTAATAGTAATATATTGCCGAACTTTCTGAAGATATAAAAATAATTTCTTCTGAGCCCGTCTTTAAGAGGATATCAAGAGTAGGAAAATCCAAAAACATTGCCCGAAACCACAATATAAAATAACAGCACCTACTATAGCGTCTGAAACTAAAAAAAAAGTGCAGTTGGGAGTAGGTTCCCTGATTCCGTTAGCGATTCCGCACGTTGTCCACGCGGTAGTGATGCGCCCCGAGCCATACGTGAGCGTCGCGCGTGCGCACCATATACGCGCAACAGTTCCGGTGCGTTCAGGCGCATCCCGTTCGAGACTGATGACCGCAACGTAACGGCCCACGAGGGCCAAATGACTGCTACCTTGGGAATCGATCCATTTATTTCACCATAATATTGTGACAACCTTTAATTTTTATCGGCTAAAATCTATGTTACGGAGGACGGCAGTAAAAACAGCTCAACGAACACCGAGTAATAACCAACTAAATCTAGGAAAAGCAGTGAAAATCCTTTCTGCAGTTTTCCTTTTCCTCTCGATCCAGAAACGGTCATGTCCATCACTCTTCTGGTGCCACTTTCAAAATTAATTTCACCGAATATAACCGTCTAGTTGATAACACTGTAAATAACATACCTTACCTACATACTGAAATGAGATAATACAAAATAATCCAGAAATAAAACTATTCTAAAAGGTTTCATATTTGGTGGAAGGAAAACTGATAGTAAATTGGAATAGTCAGTTAGTTCGTTATTTCAGAAACCCCAAAATGATGCATATTAAATCAATAAAAACCCAACTGTTATGTTAGGTACATACTCACGTCCTTTAAACATATGTACTTAGATTACTGTAAACATTATTGTAATACAGGAAATGACAACATAAGCGTGGGGTTTTTACTTTTCAAAGAAAAATATTACATTTTCCGAATAAATAAAATTGTGATGGTCAATTCGGTGTGGCGTGGGTGACTAACATTAACTTGTTAGTTTCGTGTAATGAAAAACTGCTTAATTAAATTCAACAAACACTCAACATTTGCGGGTGTATGCTTCGTGATCGAAACATCAAGATATTCGACTACCTATAAATAATTACATAAATATACATCGAAATTATTGTTAATTATTGTTGATTAGAAAAAGTCTCTTCCTAAAATCACGAGTACGTTACGTGAAAATAATATTTTTAGGATTGTAAACTTATTTTTCAAAATCGACTTTTCCTTCAATTCATCATTGACGACCTGAATGGTGCAGTGGTCCACACGCCGCCTACCACGCAAGAGGTCCCGGGTTCGATTCCCGGCGGGACAGAAATTGAAATGATGAATTTTAATTTCTGTGACGGGTCTGGTTGTTACTACGTATAAGTATATATTTAAAAAGTATATAAGTAGTATATCAGTTGTCTAGCACCCATATTACAAGCTTTGCTTAGTTTGGGGCTAGATGGCGCTGTGAGAAATTGTCCAAGCATTTTATTTATTTATCTGCAAGAGATATTACATAACCTAAATATTTCATGTTTGGTCGCCGGTTCATTCAAACGTAGGTACATAGTTTAAGTGCGCCCTGCCCTGTTTTAAAGCCGACTACATTTCACTAACGAGTATTTTTTAGCTCTTACGCCGTTAACACAGATTTCAAAGTACGATAGCATTCTCCGAGACGTGTTGCGTATTACGTAAACGTAGGGCCGTTAAATAAATACCGCATTGTAGCTAATTACAAACCTGCTTCGTAAAATAATGGCACTGATTCATGTGGCCGGGCTGGGAACGGAGTAAGTGCCGAACCGGTACATTTGTGGAACTGTTTTGAGGTACGATGGGTAACAAACAGCTGTCGATCATTCAATTTTTGTAGAACGTGGAATTATTGTGTGTAAAGATTAGGTTCTTTGGACTTGATACCCTCATGTAAAAACTGTATTGTTAACACTAAAATAGTTTATTCTAATTATGAAAATAATTACAAAAAGAGAAGAGAACATTATTATAGGATAATTTTCAAGGAGAAAAAGTTATACGTCCGGTACCGTACCCTAGCATAAGAATAACTTATGCCACAGAATAGATATAAGTAGGTACTACCGTACAGAAAGGAAACTCTCCGCCCCGCCCCACAATCAATTACCTCACCCCACCGCGCGAGTTCGTGTGCCTAATCGTGTGCTCATTCAATAGCCCTAGACTTCACGCACACAGTTGCGCGTGTGCAAAAACGTCTCTGTGTAGCGTCTGTGTAAATAGGTAGTTGAATCGCGGCGCTTGTATGGAGTGCCTGGGGTGTGCTTATGCCCCTAGCATGGACATCTATCTAGAATTATAGTAATCCGTGAAGTGTTTTATTTCTTATCTATCGAAAAAAATACGTGTAAAAATATTCGATAGAGTAATTGTCTATGGGAAATCTTATTTTGATTTTCGGCAGTAGATGGCGCTGTACTAATTTCCCATGCAACATCTTCGAATTTCTTTACGCTTTGCGCTTTTTTTCGATAGTGTGTTCGTGCTACGGGTACGCTACGCTACGGATCTTCTCGTAGAGTTTTTGCGAGAGCTATAAAAGAAAAAGATATTTACTATACCTACCATATCACGTTTCATAATCATAATTTGGTAGTAGTAAGTAAATCATTAGTAAGAAGGAAATAATCAATCCTTAACAATAAAAAACGGATTTTAATTTTTAAAACATTTTACATTTACAGTAAAATAATTAGTAATGTTTGAGAGGCTATTTTAGGGAGCACCGCTTTTATTGTTGTCAACCAGGCAAATTTTAAACAAACTATAAAAAATCACATAAATTGTTTGATAGCTATCAAAACGTAATAAGGGTTGTATTATTATAGTAATACTTACAATCCAATGACTGTGCTTACGAGCCGTGGGTGGGTATGATTGCGTCGTGTCTCAGTTTTTACCGGGTTATGAATGATTCTTATAAAGCAATTTGCTTCGACTTTATTGTCATAAAATAACACTTTCTTTGTGTATAGCAGATGTGAGAAATGACAAGGAAATATAAACTCTACATACCTACAGAATATATAGCATTAATAAATTATGATGAAAATGATAACAAATGATTTTTGCTGAATTCTTAATTTAGCACCTTTGTACTGTCTCTACGAATTTAAGTGCAGTGAAAATATGAAATCTCTGCAATAATTATATTTTTTACGGAAATACACCCTTTAAAAACGTACAGAGCCTATTTAATGGAGTTTTATTCCATTAAATAATCTAACATAACATTGGTCAGATGTTACATCAGTTTGAGTCGCGAATAACAATCACCTTTTTACCCTCTTAAAGCCATAGGTATATCTGTCTATACCTTCGACTGTCTACTTATTACGCACACTTGCACATTTATTAACTTCTCAACATTTCTACTACGAGGTTATCGAACTCATCGACGTAAATAACTAGTTCTGACAGCACCATTTGTATACATTGACAAGCAAAACTTGATGGGACAATCTGAAGATCATCATCGCGCTTAAAATACATGCGAACGTGTACATTTAATGAAATCATTTTAATGCGCTGTAAATTAGACGTTAGGAACACTCTGTGCCTACGTTTAAGAAGCAAAATTGTGCGGCTAGCCGAGGCGAGGCGAGGCGAGGCAGTAATTTTTCGCAGCCGGATACAGTGTTACTTTCAACTAGCAGGAATGCGGCCACTGACCACCATCTCATGCGCCGGTCACACCAGTCTGTGCAGACTCAGTCTGTATCCCCCCTAACTACGTCCTATGATTAGTACAACCCCCGTTCAATATTTATCTTTATTTACGACGGTGCAAGGTCCTTAATCTCGAAGTACGTACGTACACACAAATCGCTAACATTTTCTGCGACTAGACACGCATTTTATAAGGCGTTGTAGCAATCGATTTATCATAATCTTTTCGTGAAGGGTTTGATAACCTATTCAAAGATTTATCTGTCAGTTTACAACGTGTTTGAATATGACGTATTGGACTCCTGAACATGAGTTGAACATGGTATGAACAATGAGTTTCACTAACCTGGTAATTTGCAAGCCTGACGCCGCACCGCCGCCGCACTGTATGTTTTTGACTGATTAGCTCAACAGTGAACACCATCTTGTCGGCAGATAAGAAAATCACAGATATTTTCACATTATTTAGGTCAGCCTTTCGGCGATCACGACCGCATAAGGATGTAACTTATCTCTTTGTCCATCATATCTGAGAGTACCTACTTATTATGAGACTTGCTTCGCAAACATAATAACACGGAGTGTTGACAATACTTTCGAATATGTGCATGGGATATTATGACAACGGCTTACGTTCCCCACGCTGAAGGAAAAGAATATCGTAGATAAACTTATAGGTAGGTACTTTCGACGAAGTAAGTTATTGTGGAGTAATAAAATAACAGGACTTTGTAACTGTCATGCGTATATTCTCATCGGCCGCACCTACCAGATTGTATACCTCCTGGGTAGGTGGCATCACTGGCATCCCACAGTAGAGAAATTTGCATATGGTCCGTTTGTATTTACGGACAACCGTCTAGTATCGAGCGCTTGTCGAAATTCGCAATGCTAATAATACAATGGCCAGACGCACCTCGCGTCGCGCCGCATCTGACGGGTGCAAGCCTTAAAAACGACCCACAATAGACCTTAATCACAGGATTTACATCACTATTTGGTGTAAACAGAAAATTCAGCGCCGAAACGAAGAACTAGACACATTTCGGTGCGCTCCTTCGGTACGGTCGGCCGATCAAGGTGAATTCACTTTAATTTGTTGGTGAATTAGGACCTTGTTTCGCGCAGTGGCGTGTGGGGCCTCTGTGTAGGCTACGCTGTATTCACGGGCAACTTTCGACAGTCATTGAATGGAGGTTCGATGACCCGACGTTGAAGCGTGGTACGAATTTGCATGTGTCAATGACACGGTCGTCTACGGCACGCAGCCGACGACGTGGCCTTATACTTTTCCTTTCATTCGCGCGCCGAGATACAATTCGGTCGACCCCGTGACACATCGCTGAATTGGTGGCCCATTTTTTAATACGATGATTTTTTTACTTTTTTAATAATTCTTCTCTGTAGTGGCAAATCGTATCGTAACAACGACGAACACACGAAGAATAATAATGAGAAAATTAAAATTAAGGAAAAGGAAGCGCTGTCTGCACATTGTAAGCATATAGATTAATGGCTTGACAAGTTGAACGACTGATTCTATCCGTACCTTAAGTTTGAAGTAAAATTCATCGTTCCACAATCGAAAACAAATGGAAGGAAGGAAAAATAATTTTGGTGGAGAATTAATAACGAGCTAAGAGTTTGGCAAGAATCTTCAGGCCATCAGACACGTCGGCGCGGAACGTGCGAAATCCAATAAAGTAGTAGCACCACCTGTCTCTTATTACATTCTTTCGGTGGTGCACACCGCTACCCTGAAACGAGGGTTACCATATCTCAGGATTTAGGTTTTAAGATTTCTGGAGTTAGGCTCTTCGAAGGATTGGAATTTTTTTCAGATCTTTTTAATTTGTCTTTTTTCCAAAAAGTTGTAAGTAATTTACGTTTGCGACCGAATTCGCAAATTTGGAAGTCAGCCTTTTTCACCGGACTATTAAATTTTCTATTTGGTAACCCTACCTGGAACGCAACTTTCCATGTCAGGAGATTGCTTGTTGTTCAACTTTTACTTTGAAAATTCGTTCAATTAGTATCAGCGGTCGGAAAACTTTCTTCGGAATGTTTTTGAAATGTAACATTTGGTTACGGTTTGAATAGCGTGATCGATGAAACGGATTTAGGTCAACTGTTTTTTTAACAAGTGGGAGGCGAAGTTGCTGCATTATCCTCTTTCTTTTTTGAGGAAAAGCTTTTCTTATCGTCGTTCGTTACTTTTGAATACTTTATTTTGAAGGATAAATGTCATAAAAAGAAATCGGTTTCCCTATTCGGCACAGATTTAGTACTGTTGTTTTAGAACAGTTTTAGTGTAGGTACTGCTTGGTTTTTTTTTAATTGTAATAGTACATTATGATATGAGACAAGTTAGCTTAGGTTGCTCATTGCACACAAGGCTGTGGGTTGTAGCTCGAGCCGCAGGCGAGGGCGTAACTCAGCCGAGTGTGCAATAAGCAAGAGCTCACGAGTTTCATACGACGTTTTTCAACACATTTGCGAGGAAAAAACAAAGTAATTTACCAACACAGCAACAAATACGACAAAAATAAAATATGATAATATTGTGGGAAAAGGCGCGCAGGTTTTTTTTTCACACGTCCAACGCAAAAATATTTTGCGAACAAAGGGATGAGTGAGCATACAGCCTACTTCAAAATTATAATTTTAATTAATTTTAATAATAAACATTTATTGACTTAATTAAGGACTTACACATTTATTTATTCCAAAAATGTATATGAATTTTCAGCAGCATAAAACCTCTTTGTTGTTACTAAAAAAAATAACTGTATTATACCCGGCTAAATTGGGAATGCTCTGTTTACTCGCATAGAACTTGCAGTAATTTAACTTTGTATTGTAGGGTTAATTCTATTACGTATTAGTTTTTATATATTATTGCACGCGTTTGTTATAGCTCGGTTTATGCCCTAAAATACATCGCTTTTAGGGCTAAAAGCTATGTATTAGGGCTCACTTTACGAGCAAGTGTGTTGAAAACTATATAATATTGTACGCTATGAATTTTACAGAGAAGAGTAAGTTGATCTGCTGTGGTCTATACGGTATCACATAAGCGTTTGTACGTATTAATTTGATATGTAGCCTATAAATATTAACGAATACTATATAAGATATATAATTGTACCATATAGATATACTTATCTATCTAAGTATTCCTAATAACTTATCGTGACAAGTGTTTTTACCCGGTTCTTATTCATATACTATCTTATTGTAACATAGATTTTAAGACGTTATTAGAAAGCAATATAAATCTTCGAATAATTTACGTTCAATAAAATGTAGAGTTTATGCCCGTCACACACAATTACTAATATAATATGATAGAGAATCTTGTGTGAGACAATGGCTCCCTTGGTGGGTGTGCGATTTTAATTGCAAATGTGATATTAGCATATATGCATTGTGACTTCTTGAAAGGTGCTAGCCCAAGGTAACGTGTCCTTACGAGCTACAGATATCGTAATCTAAATTTAACTATCAGACGAAATGACGCACACTGTGTGGCAATAATAGAGTTGGGCTAAATATTATTTCTCGTATATCCACATTATAAAGAGTATATACCTAAATGGGCAGTGGACACAGTAAAGCATGAACAAATGATAAATGAACGAATCAATAATGCATTATACAAAGGAATGTATAACTTACATTTTATATTTATCTACACAATTTTACTATAGGTAACACAAAACATAAAGTAACTTACAAATTCTAATTCAGTTTATCAACATTTCATTACCTTTTTTTTAAACAATATCGACATACACCAAAATAACAGTACCACTGGTAGACACGACAAAATTATTTCTTCAATTAAACAGCATAAAAATTACGTTTTCGTATTTTTAAGTGGCATAATTGCGCTCGGTGCAACGTTTTAGCTACTAATTAGTAAACAGAACACATAAGCATAGTTTTCCGAATGGTAGCACCGAGGAAATTATAATTAGTGGCTGTGTGTAAAATGTAATTGGTTTGCACCCAATTTACAAGTAGCCGCTGCGCTGTTACGGATCAAAACTGAACTGTTGGTTTATATTATTGGGCATTTCCGAAGAATTTGCAATTACTATAGTTAAAAATCTATCGTAGGTGCTGCTTCTAAATAAATAAATAAAACTAATTTATCTCCCGCGAGTCGTAAAAGGCTTTACGCACACCGTGAACTCGTTATTTCATTACTATTTTTACACAAAAATCTATCCCTACCTGTCTGTCCCGTGGCTGCTCATAAATAAGGACATAATATTAAAACTATGAAGTACAATAATCTTCTCTATTTTCACAGCAAATCTAATTGTCTTTTTAGTGAAAATAAATCAAGAGTTCACAGCAGTAGTCTAGCAAAATTTACATTGCAAGTACATACGTTTCCGAATGCAAAATATGCAAACGATTTGGTTTGTTTCCAAGTAGAAACATTAATAATAAGTATCAGAAGGATTTATACGGCTATAAAAGTTCAACATCCTATAAAAATTATAATGTGCTTTAGTAGTTATTTTAAGAGTGTCGAGCTAGTAACAACTTAATATTTTTTCACTCCTCTTGCTCAAAAAGTGCGTCATTGTAACGTACAAGAGTCGAGATAAAATAGCATAATAAGCCCTAGGGGATAAAGTTTTTTCTTTTTTAATGTTTGTCTATTACCAATGAGCGTACTAAAACGAAAAAGTTTTTATTCATAATCACGAATAAAAACTCGCTCGACTTAATACTGGGGGTCTATTACGAAAAGTTTAATGCGATACACGCGGCTGCGTCCGTGCTTCGTTCTGATTGATTCCTATTACAAAGCACTTGCGTATGCGATATTGCAAAGTGATTGCGTAAATTTGACAGTTTCTCTCTAGTGGATCCGTCATTATTCGTTCAATAGACTATGGACTACGATAGCTACATTGAAAATATTTGTAATAACTATAACCGACGAACTGCGGACGACTATCGTGACCAAGTTTCGTAATAGGCCCCCAGTTTCTCATTCTTATTTTTGAAAATGGAACTAAAAGCATCTCTTCGGTAAAATCATAGACTTATTTATACTCTGTGTACAGAGTGAATCGTAGAATGCGTGTTTGTGTTGCTTAGCTGCTACAGCAGAAATTAAAAAAGGTACCATGGCGCGAAATCTTTAGAATTTTTTTATAATTACAAACTGATTGAATTGTGTGACTGTAATTGGAAAGAAATAATTTTAATCTTCTGCCGTCAAGCACAAATCATTTATTTAAATATTGTACAAAAAGTTTATGAAGTGGAGGAAAAAAAAACGAGTGGATTCGTTTACGGAAGTAAGTAAGTAGGTATAAACTATTTAATATTGTATTTTATTTTCTCGCAATCGTAGTGAAAAGTATAGTGTAACACACGACGCTAAAACCCATTGTAACTCGGTTTCTATTTATTCCCTCGCTAAAGCTCGGGAATAAAAATACCTCGTATGCAATGGGTACTTTTAGCGTCTTGTATAACAATCTACTATTCTGCATTTTCTAATACAGTAAAATAATAAGTTATAGGATAGGTATATTATATTTTGTTGTTTATGACATGTTTCTGTTTTTTATTAATTACTCTCAATCATTTTCCTACTAAATGAAATTGTAAAATTTTCATATGAATTAATTGGTTGTTTACTTACCTATAACAATTCTATATGTTTTAATCTGAAGCTCAAAATCATAAACTAAATTTTTCGTTAAAAAAATTAAAGGGATGTCACAATTAGTGTTGGTTCAATTATTAATGGAACCTCATCGAAAGGCAATACTGACTTGCCTGTCTGTCCAATAAGGCCTCTGTTTTATTTTCTTGTAAACCTTCAATAAATTTTCATACAATCTTATAACTAATTCTACTTACAATGTTCTAACTGTTTTTTTTACATTTCAGGTATGTGCTGGATCTGTGACACTTTACGAGTTAAAATTTCGAAGTAATTGGTAAGTAGGTAGGCGAGCACACCATTTTGTGAAAACTTTCCTGATTATTCCTGATTAAAAGAGCGTTCAGCTTGATTTCCCAACTGAATACAATACATACACACAAAACGAATGAGTAGCAAGCTAAAGAGGTACAAATGCTACAATATAATATCGACGAATGCCAATTAGAATTAGAATTAGAATTAGAATTTGTTTATTTACAGAAAACATGGTACAATTCAGATCTTATAATATATAAAGTTCATACATGTTTTACCGCTCTCTGGCGATATGCAAATAATTTATCGTCATGCATCTATTTAAATAAAATCAAATCAAAAAATTAAAATAAAATAAAATCAAATAAAAGAAATAAAATCAAATCAAATAAATAAAAAAAAATCAAATAAATCAAAAATAATCAAATTAAATAATTATAAAAAAAAATACAAATTAAATTAGGTAATTAAAAAAAAAAAAAAAAAAACAATAAAATTAAGTTTACAATTCAAAATGTCCAATCTTGCACGATAATGTCAAAATCAAAATGTCAACAATATAGATGTCAGAGTAAGGTAAGTCAATAATCTAATAAACAGCTCAAAATGTCAATCAATTCTATACACATAAATCATACAAAAAAAAAAAAACAATGTCAATATCCAATATGCTAAAACTTAATTTTATTTAAGTTCCCATTACGGCAAAAAATTGTGAATTCATTCAAGTCATAAAAGCAATGATCAACCAAAACTCTGAACATTGCTCTCTTGAAACGTACGATCGGAAGACTTTGAATATGATCTGGTAGTAAATTATATAATTTAACACACATGCTGTGACTATTTCTACTATAGCAGTTTGTCGCTGATGGTGGTATACATAATCTGTTGGGATATCTTGTTCGAAAGTTGCACGTTTCGTGCTTCTTAGTAAAAAGATGCAGATTTTTTTTGACAAATATCAAAACCTCAAATATGTATAGCGAAGGCAATGCAAGTATATTTAGCTTTTTAAAAAGAGGTCTACATGATTCTAGCTGTCCCACTCCGCAAATACTTCTAATACATTTCTTTTGTAATATGAAAGCACGATTGGTGTTCGTTGCATTTCCCCACAAGACCAGCCCATACCTCAGTATAGAACCTACATATGCGTGATATGCCATCAAAGCTGTCTTTCGATTAGCTAATTGAGTAAGACGATATAGTGCGTAAATAAATCTATTTATCTTCTGACATACCATATCAACATGAAGTTGCCAGGTTAGTTTTGCGTCTATCACAATGCCAAGAAATGTAGCAGATGTAGCTTCTATAATAGGTTCACCACGATGGTGGATGGACATTGGTAAGGGAACACAATTTTTATTACTAAATTGTACATATTTTGTTTTCGTAACATTAACATTTAAATTATTATTTTCTAACCAACTTGCCATTTTCTTTAGCTGATTATTAATCTCATTTTCGTAGTCAATATTGTTACTTTTATGTATAGCCACCGATATATCATCAGCAAAGAGAGTGACTGGGTAATTAATACATTTCGGTAGGTCATTTATATACAAAATAAAAAGTATTGGGCCTAATATACTTCCTTGAGGAACTCCTAGTGTATTTATCTTTGTTTCTGATTTAAACTTTTCAGTGAGATGTTCGTCATTAAGTTTCGAGATTTCCACATACTGCATCCTATCACAAAGGTAACTCTTAATCCAATCATAGGCTAGTCCTCGTATGCCGTACAACTCGAGTTTAGATAAAAGTGTCGAGTGGTTCACATAATCAAATGCCCTACTCATATCATACAAAATCGCGGATACAGGAATTTTACGGTTCATTAACGTTGACACAGTTTTGACTAGAGAATAACATGCAAGTGCAGTTGACCTTCCCTTCCTGAACCCGTACTGTTCCCCTCTGAGTATATTATATTTTGTTAAAAACGACGTCAGTCTCGAATGCATGACCTTTTCAAATATCTTTGCCAAGATTGGAACGAGCGCAATGGGTCTATAATTGTTCAATTCATACCTATCTCCACGTTTAAACAGAGGCTTCACTATGGAAACTTTTAAAGCCGTTGGAAATTTACCTTCAGTAAAACATTTATTCACAAAATATTCCAGTAATGGAGCCAACTCTTTTGCGCAAGACTTTAGAACTCTAGTACAAATGTCGTCGTACCCCGTAGAGTTAGTATTATTAAGAGACGCAATAATCTTAATTATCTCGTTTTCGTCCGTTGGTGTCAAAAATATAGATGTGGGAGTTCTGTCAATAAACTTAAGAGATTTCGAATTCACGTGGTTACTACTTACATTATTACAATCTAGAAAACAATCATTGAACAAGTTTGCTATCTCTGAAGGCTTGTCTATTGTCTTATCCTTTATTTTTAAATATTCTATATTATGTCGATTGTGTGGATCATCATTTTTATTTATAATTTTCCAAGCAGCTAAACACTTATTCTTGGCGCTATTTATATATTTCTCATTTTTAATTTTTTGTGATAGTTGCATACATCGTTTTAGTATTTTTGAGTATTTTTTGTATTTTATTTTATTACAATTGGTTCCTTTTTTATAATAAGATATACGTAGTTTTCTTTTAGTTAAGCATGATGTTTTCAGGCCTTTTGTTATCCAATCTGATTTTATATGTGCTTTATTTAAACATTTTACTGTATATTTTGGGAAACATAAGTCATATAGAAGGATTAATTCTCTATGAAACATTGTAAAATCAGAATCTACGTTTTTATAGTCAAATAAGTTTTTCCATGGATAATTTGCTAAATAACTTTTGAACTTATTAATGTTATCAGTACTATAATCACGTTTTGTCTCAAACCAGTGTTTTAGTGGTTTTTGACGGGATTTGATAGGTATAGTCAAAATCTGAGCAGTATCATGATCTGACAAGTGCAATGCCTTGGTTTCTCCTTTTGCTTCTTTAATGTTGCTCGCAAAATGATCGATACATGATTTCTGTCGCGTAGGTTTATTAATGTGTAGGTCCAAGTTATATCCTAGTAATATCTCTTTGAGAGCTCTCGAAAGATTATTTTCTTTTAATGTATCAATGTTCCAGTCACCTGTTAATATTATACTTTTATTGGATTTTTTTAATTTGTCAAGAAGAGTATGAAGCTTATCAAAAAATATTTTAATATTTGCTGTCGGGGTTCTATAGATACAAACTACAATTATTTTATAGTCTATCAGCTCCAACCCACAACACTCAAAAGCCAATTCACATGCCATATCTTTAATGAATAAAAGTTCCTTAACCTTAGTCGTGTCATTATGCAAAATACAAACACCGCCGCGCTTTTCTTTAGACCTACAGAAGGATGTCCCTAACATAAAACTTTTTACCTGAATATTTGATTCATTGTGTTTTTTAATAAATGTTTCTGTTAAGCAAATTAAGTCCGTTGGCTTTTTGTCTAACATTTCATTGATTTCTATCTCTAAGTATTCTCTTTTGCTCAATAAGCCAGCTATATTTTGATGCATGATACGCAGAACATTATTATCTATAAAAAAGGAACTGTATTGCATCGAGAATTTTGTGAGATTGACGAATCATCTGCCACGTCGTTGCCACCTATTCTCAAATTTGGCGAGCAATACGATTTTAAGTTATGTGTGCCTTCGCTAGATTCAGAGTTTAGAGATGACTGTTTATGTGATATGTGTATTATATCTCGAAATATTGCAAAAGTCAAATTCGATTTAAAGAATTTAGATCGTACAAAAGATCTCTTGTAGTTCATTTTTAAAAAATTACAATGACTAAAACCTTGACATATTAATTCTATATCCTTATTAATATAATTATTTAAACTAGCATCACGTGGTAATCCACACATAATGACATTAGTGTGAGCAACAAAAGACAACCATTTTAAAATTTTAGTTTTCAATTCAAGTGAATTTTTATCATTCATCCCCCCCACTACTACAACAAAATCATGAAACGTCAGACCAGACAGTTCTGTTTTACAAGAGTTTATAACATCCTCAAAACATGCCCCGCTCTTCCAAAAGCACATAACTTCGTAGTCCATACCTATCAATCGCTGCAGAGCCTGCTGTAATCCCTGCCCTTGTTCATCGGCAACTATGAATAATCTTCTTTTTTTCCTGTCGTTCTGTTGTTCACCTATTTTGTTGCATGTAATGTGATTGTTGATAAAATTATTACCATTTCCTGTTTCGGGTTTTTTGTTCTGTGTAGACGGTTTATCTTGTAGTAGTATGTCTGAATTATTTGCAGTATTCTCTTTAGTGTAGTTATTTATCTGTAAACTCTGAAATAGGTCATGTTTGGCTCTTCTTGTTTTGTCTTTCCTTTTTTTATTCTTTTTTATATTATTTTTTTGAAGTGAAGTGGAAGAACATATCATAAGTAAATCCTTTATCTTTCTATCCTGTTCCTTTATTTTATGATCCATGGAGTTATTCGCTAACGTTAAATTATCAATTTCATTCTCAGCCGCTTGAAGTTTTAGCTTTAAATTCATAATTTCTTTCTTCATTATTTCTACTTCATGATCTAGCAGTGTGGATAGATCTGGTAAACTTTTTTGTGCCAAACCACTGGATTCTGATTCTGACAAAGAATCTTTGCTGCCAATATTAGGTAATGATGTTTCAAATGTCTTTCTTCTGCGTTGCGTCACAAATTCAGGTGATGTTGTAGTAAAAGATCGATTTATTTCTCCTGTTTCAGTTAATTTTTGGTGATGAGTTGTTTGGAGTACAGGAGAAATAACCAAAAGGTTTTCATTCTGAATAACTGCACTCGTAGGCCCAGGTGGTGGCGATGATGACGATAGTTGTAGCTCTTGAGTTGGCGAAGGGATTTTTATATTCTCAGTATTGATGACATTACAATTACCATCTTTTTTATTTTGTGCTTGGACTTTCATGATTGGCGTACTAGTTGTTGGCTTGTTGGGCCGTCTGCTGCTTTTCAAACAGTTTTTGCACATCCAAAGCGATTTACGTGCCGGTTCCATGAGATAAAAAAGTTTTTCTGATACATTCGCACACTCTATGTCTAGTATTCTTTTACAAGAAACGCATTTCAGAAATCGTCTATCCTGGATCTTTTTCCGACATTCAGCACAATTGTTTAGTTTAGAAGACATCTTGAAAAATAATTATGTTTTTTTTTTTTGTTTTTACTCACAAAAATCACTTGCATAAAAGTACGTTCAAATGAAGCACAGTGGCATTCAAGTGCGTCTGAACGCAGCACGAGCTAGCCGCAACCGACGATTTCTTCGCTCCGCGCTCGGCGATGACTCAACAGCAGCGGGCGCACTGCGAGTTGTCGTAGGTCATGGTCGATGGCCGGTATTTTATAATTTTTGAACTTATTTTTGTTATATCTTTCAAAATTGCTTGAATTTCGGAAAGCGGTTTTCACTATTCACTTAACCGTTTCACTGGGTATAAAATTACAACAAATTACGTGTAAAATAATCACTTTTAAGCACGATTTTGATTAAAAATTTACGGAGCAAAATAATTTGGATCTTCCTTAAACGAGTTTCGCACGACGGACCAATTTGTAGGGTACGTACCTACTACACTATTAAGTAAACTATTTACAATAAAAAAACATATCAACATTAGAACTACCGGAACCGAATCTATTTTTTGTTATTTAAAGTATAAAAACAAACATTTTATTTTTTTTATTCTGATTAACAAATCTTTAAAAAGAAAACAAAAGGCAAAATCCTCTCATTTTTTAGAGTTCCGCAACTCAAAAGGAGAAATCGGAACCCTTATAGGATCACTCTGTTCTGTCTGTCTGTTCCTTTATCACAGGAACGCGAGGAGGTATCGAGTTGAATTTAAAACTATATACTTAGGTCTATGGTCCTTTGAAGCTGTGAAAAAATCTAACTTCTAAGTTTATGAAAAAAACGATATGGCCATTTATGCCGCAAAAAACGTATATTTAGACACTGTCAAGGGAATCTAAATTCATAGGGTACTTCCCGTTGACCTATGAAATTTGGCAAATAATATCGTCTTTACTACAAATACAGGGAAAAATCTGAAAACTATAGATTTGTAATTATATCATAAAACATACCCCCGGTGGCTGAGTCCGGTTTTTAAAGCTAACCATGGAATAAAAACCCTAAAGTATTTTTTACTTATCAAAGAAACTGACGGAAATTCGCATTGGGAAAGGCATTTGTAACATTCGATTGAGTCTCGCCTCCAGTCGTAGATAACAACTGCGGCCTTTCCGCAAAATATGAGGAAATGCAATCAAGTGATCCCATTTCCCTCCCGTTTTTCCGTCTTGATATGAATCGACTTTTTGTCCGTACTTAATCTTCGTAAATCGTTGAGGTTGGACGAACGATACGAGTTAATAAAACCTTAAAAATTGGCTACTTCATTGTGCTAATTGTACAGTTTTTTGGGGAAAAGTCCGATAAGGTTAAACGTGTGTTACAATTTAAAATACATTATGTGTTCCAAATATTTTCCGAAGAGAACTTTATTATATTTGCATTAATAAAGTTTAAAACTAAGCTTTTTTGAAAAAATAAGTGAAATTTCTTCGTTTTATCAATATTTCAAGATTTTATATTATCAAGATTTTTGTCACTAGTTTTGATCGCATAAATATTTCTATTTTCGAATGAAATGAACGACTGATAGAATCACAGTAGGTAATTGGAAGCAGCAGTGCATAGCTTGTTTGTACGCGTTATCTCCAAATTAGCTTGTACGAGTATGGTATGAATGTAGTAAAATAAGTTTTGAACTTTGCGATAATATAGCTATATTCAAAGATGAATGTTTTAATCTTATTTTTATTTTTAAGTTTTGACTTTCTTATTATTAGAATATCATTTTGTTATACTCTTTATTGCACTCATAAAAACAGTTACTCAAAAATAAATTGAGATATGTACACAAAGGAGGACTTATCTCTAAAAGAGATCTCTTCCAGCCAACCTGAGAACGAGTTCGAGATTTCGATATTAAGCGGGTGACATAAAGTGCAAAAATTATATAAGAAAAACTCAATTTAAAGTCTAAAATATAGTACCTACAGTATATAAATAAATAAATATACCTACTTTACCTATAATACATACACACACATACATACATATTAAACCTATATTATAAATACACATGCATATAAATAAATAAATAAGATTATGTGTACAGACATAAGTGTACACAACACAAGACAGTTTCAAAATGTAGTGCCATTTCTTTATTTTTAAAGGAGCTTTTGTAATAAGTAGTGCCATTTGTGACGTAGAAATTCACATCATTATGTTGAATGTGTTGATCTCGTCTTTAGGAAAATAAGGAAACACGAAGGAACTTTAATGTTTCAGTGTATAAATATCTTGAAATGTAAAAGGTCTTGTGATTATCCTCACCTTTTCATATTATATGAGCCGTGAAATTGAGCGGTGTTGCGGCATTCGGCGAGATTTCATTTAAAATCTTGTCTTTACCCAACCCATAAGCCAGTTAAATACAGTATAATTTGTAATGTTTATTAATGAATGGGCTTATTATTTTAGCTTCTGAACATTTATTTTGATTGTGTGTGATACTTAATGGAAGCACTCGTATTTAAAGCCTCTTTAAATAACCACTTTTGTCTCTAATTTAAAAGGTAAAACGTTTTTTCTTTTTTATATAACGAGAACATCGTTATTGTTTATAACTTTAAGTAAGTACATGCAAACTTTCAAGTTGTTTGTTTTTTTTAAGTTGGATTTCATAGGTAAGACTTGGTAACAAAATATTAAAATACAGCCTAAAATGGTATTATCCATTTATTTATTTATTTAGGTAACAAAAAGTCTTGTGTTTGTGTGGGGTGTATTTGTGTGGAATGAGTAACGTGAAATTGTCTTTCAGCATTCTGATAGAAAGAGGTGAAAACTAGACATATACTATACGATAGTCACGGTTGTTTGGTGTAAATTGCAATAAGTAGTTTTTATATACAAAAAATAATAATATCCATGTTTTTTTTTATTTGAGATTTTTGCATTCTCAATGCAATTTTTACACAATACTAAATATTATACTAGAAAAAATACGACTCGCACCAGATAATATTTAGTATTGTGTAAAAATAGCATTGTGAATGCAAAAATCTCAAACTTAAAAATTATATAGCTATTTCATCTTAATCGATTGCCAAATATCTGGAAAGATATTTCAATTGAATGTCGAGGTAATTCCTCACATTGGTGAAATAACGCTGGCTTGCAGCGTAAGAGTAGGATATACTAGAAGAAATTCGGCGATGTCACTAGTGACTCGGTAGCTCAGCGGTCAAAGCATTGGACCGGATATCCAAAGGTCGCGGGTTCGATTCCCGTCTGAGTATTGATCTGGTGAGAGTCGTATTTTTTCTAGTATAATATCCATTTTTACTTTTTTTATCTATACATGTTAATGAAAGTGAACTAAGAAATACACAATGATGATTAGATTTAAAATTTCCCAGTATTTTAATAGGAAAGCAAAATATTTAAATGTGAACAGAGCGTAGTGCAAGGTAACCGGTGTATCTACTGAGTCACGATTGAATTGGGGAGCCAGACGGATCCGGACGTATTAATTGCGGCAGGTTATTGCTCACGCATCCGCGAGGAAATTAGGATCTACCGGCCGCGATTCTACGCCCCTAATCCCCGACGCGGTGAAAAATTCGTTCAAAGAAAAAGCAATTTCAGAAAGCCCTAAGTCGTTTCCAACCGAAATAAAATATTACTTTTAGATCCATAAGAAAAACAACGGGATTTGGCCGTATTGCAACATTTTACGGCGGCATTGTGAACACACATAAAATTTATAGGCGTTAACGTCTAGGCTCGCAATAAACAGTTAGTCCTTCGCTACGGGTGAGCCGCGGGCGCCGCGGGACGATTTAATATTTTCTCTCGACGACTCTTTGAGCCGGTACCGGTAGTCGCCGCGGACGCATCACTCCGCAATTAAGGGCCAGACAAAACGTCGTCGACTGCGAGCGCGCGTTTCATCAAATATTAAAGCCGGCCTGCACCCGGTACACGAACAAATCCAACGGCGCATTTAATATTTTACCTCTGCGGTTTAGACGGAGTTTTCTTGCGGCTTTGCTGCGATTTAAGTTTTGTTCGGTAGAGGTGGGCGCGGGTGCGTCGTTGCTTTCCGCTAAATACTTGATGCGATGCTGTTTTAGCGCTTCAAACTTCGCAAACGGCCGCTTGCACTAACTCCACAAAACATCCATTCCCTTGACAGCTAATGATGATAAAGAATTCTCGCTCTTAAGAGTTTATGAATATTTTTATTGGACGCATAATTCGCTGCGTATAGCCGTAATTAATTTAGACTATCACGAAAAGGCCATTCGAATACCAAGCATACAATGGCTTTCGCAAATGTGTCCGAAGAAAACAAATCGTGGAGTCGTGCCGCGCTTCCGTGGAAGCTAAATACAGAAAAACATCAACATTAATCGGATTCGGTATTAACTCCCTAACTCGGCTGCTGATGAATATTCAGGCAAAGTGACACCGGTTGTCTTGAATCTGCAAGAAATAATCCCCGACATCCGACGGCTATAAATCTTTCAGTATCAAAATGGTAATTCCGCACAATGTATACTTACTTGGAATAAAATGCTTGCGGTAAATGTGTGGAAGGAAAGTGAAACGTACGTACCGCCTGAGTTTTCAATGATAAATGCTTTTATCTCTAACCGATTTCTATGGAATGGGAATATTGTAGAGAATAAGTAAAAGTACCTACTAATTTATGAAAAACTTTTCCGTAGCATGATGGATATAATTCACATTAGAACAGTGTTTTGCGAACACTGTTTACAGATTGCCATGCATTTCTCGATGTGCTAAACAGCACTTTCTGCAGGAGTGTGTTAAATGCTCTTTAACCTCTATAGCCTTAGAAAGTTAAAACAACGATATAAATTTACGCTTGCTTGAATATATCTGAGTACTCCTTATTTCATTTGTATGTTTTATCCAGCCGAAAC
Source organism: Agriphila straminella (assembly GCA_950108535.1). Taxonomy (NCBI): domain Eukaryota; kingdom Metazoa; phylum Arthropoda; class Insecta; order Lepidoptera; family Crambidae; genus Agriphila; species Agriphila straminella. Next base: position 9,433,774 of record OX467316.1, on the reverse strand, counting down.
GCCCCCCGATGTGTTTCTACGACTGACATTAAATTGAAGCAAACTCCCTATTTCTTACATTAAAACAGATTTATAGCACAATTTTTCAACGTTAACTTTGTTACAAACCTACTCAATTAAGCAAACAACGGGGAATTCATTAAAAATAAAAGAACATCGCCCCTGCCGGGTGCTTTGTGTCGAGCGCTTTGAAAGTTCTCAATACGGTAAGAATGGCCCGTGATTGTTGTGCAGCTATGCAGAATTTAGTGTAACGTGACCCTTGGGATACGCTCTAAATGAGCTGGTAATTACTGTTGCGGCGGCGGGTCTGAAGTCATTTCCGTCCCAGTTCGCCATTCCTCGTCATCGCGGTGTTTCACCCTTACAGTTTCAATTAAGCTCTTACTTTGGATTCGTACTGGATTTTGCACGCGACTCCATCCGAGTGAGCTACAGAAACAATCTTCATAGCTACAGCTATAAGCAGTAGAAGATTCTACACAGAAAGGGCGAGTAGAGAGATTTGTTCATAATCTGACATGACTATAAACGGCTCTATGAGCTGTAAACCTCACGTGTTTTACATTTTTGAAATGACTGAAATATGATTTATGCAAATCTCCGCCATTTGAAAAAAAACGAAAAACGAATCGACGAAAATACTCCATATGAATATCGAAACTGCTCACAAAATTTTATGAGAATCGGTTGAGAACTTTAATGCGACCTGTTTAGAGGAGAGCAGACGGACAGCCGGACAGGCAGCGGTCAAATAAAGAAAACTGCAATATGGACACTAACTTTACCTGACCTTAAATTTTTTAGATGTAGTTTAGGCTAAAGCAACTTTATTTGGGTCAATCAACTTTTAAGTGTTCTATAACATAAAAGTATTATCTTGAAATAAAAAATAAAGAAAATAGTTTAGCTTATAGATTTAAAGTATCATTTTGGTAACAGAAATAAATATATTGTTTACATATTTATTCGTTGTCCAGTGGACATTTAATCAATTTCATATAAATAAAAGGACATCGAGGTCTCTTGGACAACCGTTAAAGTACGTACAAATATGTAAACAACATATTTATTTTTTATCACCAAAGTGATACCTAAAGTAAGTATTACATTTAACCCAAACCATTATTTTTTAAATTAGTTGATATTTATTTTCAAGGAAATATACTTTTATGTTTGTGGACAGGAAAACTGTTGATTGACCCATTTAGGTTTTGATTTTTAGTAGGTAACATACGTGAGGTCGCGACTAGGCGCGCAGGAGATGCTTGGTTTCCTTTATTGGCGATGTTTGGAATTCTTCAGTCATTTCAGCGCTTGTTTGTAAACACGAATGACACCAAGTAACGCTGTAATTTCCACGGAACACCCGATTCTATCCCTTGTGCGGTCGTTCGCCGAATCGTGCGATGCCTTTGAGCTACTTCTCTGTAAACCCACGGGTCAATCGGTACAAATAGGTACATACTTTATTTAAGCTCGAATACGCTTTGAAAATCCTTTGTGAAACACATACTTCAAAAGAGAAAAGGATTACGCTACTAGAGTAACATAGGAAGAACGGTCAAGCTTTTTGAAAAACTATCTCAAGTTACAAACTTTTCACTATCGAATTCTAAAAAGTTGTAGTTGTTACATACTTGCAACATAGTTTTGGTGTATAAAGTGTGTAATGATGGCAGGATTATTTAGTTGATTCACAAATCGTCTACCAGTCGACGCACTATCAAATTTTGGATGTTGGAAGCGAATTTCGTAAATAAAATATAAGTTTTTCTTCCAACACATTTTAATTTTCTTTTTTTTATTCGATTTTTAATAAGTTTACTGTTAATAATTATTTATTATTATCAATAATTTTTTGATATAATTGTAAAATAACCGGAAAATAACTCATAATAATAATATGCAGTCTCCATCTACAACATCGCCACCAAGCGTGATAAATTTTCTGTCACCCTGCCATTTTATGATGATGAATTTGTTTTCTCAGATATTTAAATTTGTATATTTTATGTTCTAGATTTAGACAAAATAGATGTAAAATGTAAGGACTTTAGTTTCGTAAAGCTGAAATCAATAACAGTACCTAACTGACACCTGAAAATAAGTAAAGCAACATGGCTTACGCTAGCAGACAACGGTCAGAAACTAAGAAATTAACAAGTAACAGTGAACTCCAACAATTGTTCAGAAACAAAAGGTAACTGATCCTCTCATTGTCTGTCCTCGTTTTGTTCTGAACTATAAAGAATTAACAAGGGAGCGGTCGCTATTAATACTATACGGACTGAAAGGACTGAAAACGGTTCTCCAAAAACGTTTACGAACAAAGAAAGTTAAGGATCACCATTCACGAAATCCCTTTTGTTAATCCATTTGTCAAACTTAATGTTATTGTTGCACGGAAGCATAGATCGGCCGTGGTGCGATGGCGGGAAAGCGCGCTTCCGTCCAACCTGATAGCCCAAGATGTTTAAGTAATTTCTTGCCAGTCCCATGTAATTGCAGGAAATGTTTTAATTAATTATGGTTTTCCTTTTACAATAGATATTGATGCCTTTCTATTAAGGAGCCGTTTTTACAGACAATTTGAAACAATAGTTATAGAATACGAATTCATTATAATTTCAGTAAATTGACTTCCGTAACAATAGCTTTTGATGCTATGGTTGAATGTTCTGTCCTATAATAAAAAATACTATTATATTTAATTTCTCATTCGTTAAAAAAACAATTAACTTATTAATAACGAAAAATAGTACACGTTGTTTACAGTAAACTATGTAAGTAATCCCACTTTAAGCCAAAAAATATAAGAAAAAACAACGAAATATAAAGGAATATAAATAAACCCTTGAAAGCACTATTCCCGGTTTCTGAGGAACTTGTCGGTCGGTGGTTTATCTGTTCGATAAGGGGTCTAAATTAAATGGTTTAACTTTAAAGAAATAAAATTTACTTTGAACCAGATTAATAATTTCTAAAAAACTATATTTCGTGATATTTCTCTAAAAATGCAAAGAGAACTCAAACATTCAGCCACGTGGCATCAACAACTTTCATAAATATGAATATATGGTTTTATAAACCTCGTGAAACTCTAGTGTTATTGCCTGAAAATTACGGAGTTATCTGGGTGTCAATTCTGCTAATGTTAACGTCAAAATCGTGGTTCAATGGTGTTTAAATGGTTATGCTTTTTAACACAGTTCTTGTTTCTTAAACCCAAATTCGAAACACATTGTGTTTCTTAAACCCAAAACGGAAACACATTGTGTCTCGATTTTGGGTTTAAGAATCAACAACTGTGTCAAAAAGCATTACCATTTAAACACCATTGAACCACGATTTTGACGTTAACATTAGCAGAATTGACACCCTGCATAACTGTTATTATTTTGATTGTTTACAATTGTTGTTGTAAAAGTTGCGTGTACTCGTATGACGTTAGTGTTTCATCAAAACAGTCACAAGGTTGCCTATTAAATATTATAGGTAGTTTCAGTAGTGTATTTGCATATTTTGCATTATAATGTTCATATTTAGCGTTCGTCTGCCATAGTCTGCATAATAATTTTTAAAGTATTATTATTAGTATCCTTAGCTACTAGAATGATTAGCGGAAAATGCTTGAATGTTAATTAATAATAACTAGCCCCGCCATAATGTTCTGTTACAATTGAAAATGCGTTTATATTTTTGAAGTAATATACCTAATCTTAATAAAAGTTATATGTACAATGCAATACACTTAACAATGTACAGTTGAAGTGACTAACTTCAGAGCGCTTGCTTTTTACAAAACGACGAAGTATTTTAATCTGTAGATATCTGTATTATGATTGTACAAGATTAAGTCTTAAGGCGAGGCAGTTCCCGAAATTTACTCTTTCACTAGGTCTTTAGAATAAGGTTGAATATTGCGTAGCTTTAATTGACGCTTCGCCAGAAATTTGACGAAATTTAGTACATTTTTATGATTTCTGAAATACTTGATCATTTATTTAAAATGTACTCGGTTATTGTGTTAGATCGATAAAAAAGCTATGCTTTTTGCATAAAAGATCATATCACTGTCGTTAAAAATAACGAAATCTGACGATTTGAAGTTAAATTTTATGGTGTTATTCAGGATTTTTTTACAGAGTAACCATGCCATTTTTCAATATTCTGTTCGGTTATTGTGCTTCATGACATAATGTTCAATCTACAGTAATTTTTGTGAAGTAGAATTCTACATCCGCGTTCTTCACATTGGAAGTTCAAAAATCGATCTTTTCATCAAATCGTGAACTGGCCTCGCCTTAAGTTACTATCATTAAGTTACGAAGAGCGGGACTTCCTGACACAAGTGTTTTTAAATACTTGTAAAACCACTTGTATTATTATGATAAGACTGGGTAATATTGAATAAATTATTTTTCAATTTTTTCATCTGTAACATTTTCTCTTTGCCACACATTTTCGAGTGAAGTTGCAGTGCATCACTGTCTATTGTCAATTAAATCACATTGTACATATTTATTGGAGTCTCAGCAAAGAAATAAAAATTTGCGAAAGGCGAAAGAGCCACCTTCGGCTTTGATACATCTTATGAGAAACATTGTTCTAAAACTGACCAGAATTTGTAATGCAAGCGGTTCAGGCATGGACCAGATGAGGGCCAATTTAGCCTTTTGAACTAAATTAAATCATCATCGGTTAATAATTATAAAAGCTTTATCACTTTTTATTCTTGTTTCCATTTTTTCGGTTGACTTGTCTTTTTATGCAGGCGGGTTTTTTTTGTTTTTAATTTTATTTTTAACATAATTAATTCAGTATCAATAAAACTAAGATAACTTACAGCGATGACGTTATACGTGAAATTTGACCGAAATAATATAATTTATAATAATAGGTATAAACTTTCATTTATAGAAAGCGAACTCGCCTTACAAGTATAGTACAAAATTAAATCTCAAGTTCGTACACACGTTCAAAGACAAAATAAACGAACAGCAGAGAGTACAGGGTGCATGCGTTTTGTCCGTCGTCGGCTTATTTATACGGCGCGGGGCGGCGGGCGACGACCGCGCAAGGCCATCGCCGCCGCCGACGCGCCCGCGCCCGCCCAAACGCTCCTTCCTTGGGGTAACCGTTTATTTTTTAGCCAGTCTGGTTCCGAGAATAAATCTGTCTGCCAAATAAATCCTGCGAACGGCGCAAAGTTAATTAAAAGCCAATATAGCAATCATAGTGCTTTATACCTACACGTGAAAGAGAATTAATCTACAATGCCGAGGAGAGGTCGTGTACAATCAAATTGACATAAATCATGCTTTATAATGATAAAAGTCTAATGAAATGTCATTAGACTTATTGAAGGCATAAAAAGGCGATGAATTACCAATTAGTTGTAAAGAACTACATGAATAATGCGTAATCGATCGGAGCATTAGATGTCAAGCATAATATACATTTTGGATATCCACTGTTAAATCATTATCGTTCGCGTTTGCAGGTGCAAAGTTTATCTAATTAGTCACAAAGAAGCCTCATAACTGTCACTAAGTTGCTACAGCACATTATTTCGCTTAGAATTTATCCGTCGCGTAAATTTCTAGAATGTTACGCTAAATAAATCAACCAGCCCCCATCTCCGTTGCTCTGAAGTCAGATAACATCTGTTCCGATTAAACCGAAGAGATTAGTGTACACACACCTTGGATCGCAACAATCCCCAGGAATAAATGGATTAATGCCACGACTACAAGGAGAAGAGCTAATTTAATAATGATCAATATTGTACATTAGTCTTTAGAAAATAGCTTGTTATGTCACAGACATAAATAACCTGCAGCGTTATCTAATTCGACTGCAAACAAGTATTGTAGTTGTTACGCAAGAGCATTGAAAACGTTTGATTAATGAAAAGTTCATGTAGTAGATATAATATTGGTTGCTTGGAAGATCAAATAATTTACTATGCAATATGTCAACAACGTCAGGTTCAGAATTAGAGATCCAATATTCGTTATTAGAAAGCTTAATTGGTGCGATGTCAACGGATTCGGCAAGGAGCAGCACATTGCGCTCTAAGCACCCGTATGATTGGAATTCCCGCTTTCCATATCGTATAATCGCTATTTGCAATTCAATCATGTTTATAGCACGTACGTAGTTATAGATAGGCCCAATCTAGTTGAAGAAATAAACAATGACTTGATATTCGCAAGTCATTGCGAAATTCGTATTGGGGAAATTCAACACCATTTGAAATTCATTGTGTTGCCTCCAATTTAGGATAGTGACGTTGAATGTAACATGCTTCATTCTTCAGCTCAGCACACAACGTGTTTATATCTTATGCATAATCAGGGCTGTCTTTAACAGTCTATATAAAGTAACAAAAGATTTTGTTATACTATTTCTCCTGATCTTTTCCGTTTCGCTGAAAATTGAACCAATCATAAACAGTCGTAATCAAACCCCCCAAGTTGAGCTATATCGGTTTAACAGTACGAGCCGAGGTCGATTATAAGCGACCTTTCTTTTTCAATCTTCGCCGTTTCGGCTGCGTTTTCTCCATTTACTCCCCGTTCGGTAAACGAACTCCAAAATTCTGAATCAGACTTGATTGAATCGCAGTCGCGCCCGCGGGAATGGAGTTATTTTCCAACCTATTTCGTGCCACGTCGTCGTAGCCTGTACGATCGACGGATCGCTCAGTCCTGCCCTGCACTCCTATGCTTAGGTACCGTGCCCTCTCGAGAAATTTCTTCCAGTTCATTTATTTATTTGTACACTGTTGTTGCACCCCTACGCTCATATTTGTCGATATACTTATTTATTGAGCAGGAAAATTTATCGCACACGTTTGCGAAAGGTTCGACACGAGTCTTGTTTATTTATTTTTATTATTTACTGAAGGATGTGACTTAGAGAATGAACAAAATAAAATAGCATAACCGAAAACAAATGACAGCGTTACTGCAATGCAGCTATAAAATCGTAAGCCATTTTCTAGTAACTGTATATTTTTCTACAAGCGTACAACTCGAATTTTGTTTGCTAAAATAAAAGCTACTTGTGACGCAGGAAATAGCGGGTGACTTTATTTGGCCTGCACCTGGCAAGCTACGAAGTCTGCATACAATACAAGTTCGTTCGTAATAACTTTCTTTCGCTGTACGTAATAACGTCGGTAAGAAATCTTACTAAACCTCAGAAATCGTCGTGACGCACGAATCCAGTGTAGCATAATCTGTAGTAATATAGGAGCTCATTTACGTTACTCGTCCAGTTGTTTCGATTCACGTTGCTCGGACAATGGGCGAGGTACAATGCGGCCTGAGCATCATCAATCAAAGCCCCCGCTAGCCCTCGCGCCGCCACCCTCGCACACGCTGATTTACCCTTACATTACAGGTAACGTCTACACAAATATAACCCCATCAGACCGAACGCTAGGCCACGCAAGGGTCGGGGCGCAAACTACTGAAACTAAATGCGAACCAAACGAGACCGTTTTGTTTACTGCACTCAATGCTCTTTTGAAGGTACCTATTGGAAACGCATTTTGCCTTTTCAATAACATTGAATGGTAACTTAAAATGCTGTAAGCTACGTAGAATGGTAAATCAGCTGAATTAAATAATGTGAAAATTAAAATGCAGTCGTTTACAAAATAATCTCATTGAAATTAGAATTAAGCGGTAAGCATCAGTGAAATGGACATTTACAAAACCAGACCGCAACAATGAAACAATGCGATGTCAAATGAAACTCCGGCAAGCATCCCCATGAGGTTTCTGCCGTTGACAATGGGTAGTTTACATACTAACGGCCTCAACTATAGGCGAGCATCAATAAACAGACCCGCGTAAGCTTCAGCTGTTGTTAAATCCTCGTTTGTCTTTTTTCCGCTGCTGTTTATACAAATTGCCTTTTTCTGAAAACGTCGCAGTGAGCAATAAAATATTTAGGTACTGGTGTTCTGATTATCTCAAATGAGACTTCTGTTGTATTTGTGAAAGCATTGAATAATTTTGCGGTACTCGTAGACTAATTTGGAATTTGCATTGGATAGATTCTGGCAATTTTAGTGCTGAATTTTTGTTGTTCTTTCTTGCCTTTCCCTTATCAATGTAGATTTACTTTTGCATTGCTCGCTAGTTATATTATTTAGATGCATATTGTATTCTATAAACGAGAGGTATTTCTCTGCACTAAAATTTTCTCTATATTCAGTTTTGATGATTTTTTAAGACTATCATATTTTGCGGTTTAAGAGTTGGAAACCATTTAGTACCCATTGGAAAACTTACCCCACAAAATGTGATTACGTTATTTCTTCAAAGACCATTAGTCACAACTTTGGGCGCGATAGGAATCTTTGCGTTAGTTAGAATTCGGAGGCTTATTTCCATTACTAAGAGGTCGGTCAAATGTCTAATGGGGAGGATTGCGTGACTCAGTATTTTACTGCATTGCTGTTGCTGCTAATAAAGAGTAGGAACAGTCTCTGGAAATTGTTTTGGGCAATATTTATAGATACTTTAACTGTTGAGTAATTGATTTAGATAGAGATAAAGAGCTTTATGATTTCCGAAAAAATAACACAATTTTAAATGCAGGTCATACATACCTACACGATAAAGTCTAGTTTACATAAGATAAACGATAAACTTGATCGTGTGAGGCCCTCTAAGTGTCTAAGCAGTGTTTTGTTCCTGTTTTTCCCAGGTCATCAAGTCAGTTTGTATTCATTTAAGAATCGTCTAAATATAAATGGAATTTTCTCAGCGATCGAAATTTCCATAATTACGTCAGTTGATTAGTTCATCTTCGAGTGTCCTTTTGTGTTTTCAACTTTAAATCGATAAATCAATCCACATCCGTGAATGTTGCCACAGCTCTAATCGACAGCTGACAGCGTCAACGAGCGATTGCGGTCCCGCGACATCGCTCGATATCAGCTGAAACCGAGACGCGACATGACGCGCACTTACAACGTATAAACGAATATAGTCCGTATCAACGAAACAAAAAGACAGAATCGTTCAGTACGCCGCGCAGTGCCGCGAAGTGCAGCTTTGCAACTTTTTGTGTGATATTGTTTATTACCAAAAGTGCGCGGCGCGTTGCGTCTCGGTGTGAACTGACCCTAATCAAAATCCCGGTAACTAAAAAACGTCACAAGGGAATCAACGCATGTTCACATTGTGATTGGTTTTAAATGTCAACAATTTCAGCGAATCAGGAAATGTGTGTAGAGAATTTAAATGATGTTTTTACGTAGATATATCCGCGAAGTGAAGTAAATTATTATGGTTTTAATGATTTGACTAATGACATTCTATATTCTGATGCCAAATCATTCTACGAATTTTAAATGATTCATACAACCCTTGATATTAAAATGTTATTAAAATTTTATTTGATGGCGATACTATCCTGGTTTCCATAAAACCCCCATTCGTCATTCTCCACTCCAGTCTTTGTATTTTTCGATCATTCCATGTTATATCAAAGAAATATCATTAAGTATAGCGTAGGTACCTATCTACTCCATAATATCATTAGAACTTCTTTCTGATTACCTAAGGCTATACATAATAGTCAAATAAATAATGAGGCTTGTCATTTTAGAAACTCTACATTTTATGTTGAAGTAAGTATAAAATTATGTTCTAAGTTTCCTACGACTATCTACATAAAGCATAGCTTCTTCTCCCGTTTTCGCTTTTCTGCTAATTTTTCTCTTATTTTTAAAGACAGCCTTTTCACTTAGTACTTAAATGCATACCGATGCTTTTACTAGCTGAATAAGAAGAAATTCTTCAGTCTGGACGTTTCTTATTAAACCTTTATAATGAATCATAGCTGTCTGTAAGATTGAGAACGGTGACGTTATCATCAAGTAATTAATGCAAGTTTATGGTCTAATCATTGTTCTTGCTGATAATAAAAAATCTAGCTCACATTATGATTGGAATTCCAGATTCTTACATAAATGGGCACATGAATGTGTACAATAATATCTATTTTTAAATACGTGTACTAGTTACCTAATTATAATCTTAGTTTTGAAGTCATTAATTTCTTTTCAATTATCATAAAAAAATTACCAAAATTTAAGTTAAAAACTCCGCCAAGAGAAGCCAAAAAGCAGATAATAAAGTATATTTTTCTTTATTGTGTCATCATGTGTGATGTCTTCAACCGTGTTTAAATTGATACAATTAAATACGACATCCGTTTTTTGTTTCAAACGTAAAAAATGTCCCAACAAAGTATATTGTTACCCGAAAAGTGTCCAATAACAGAGTTGGAAACAGACGGCGCGGGGGCGTATGATTAGAAATCGATAAGTGCGTCACATTTCGCCTTACATATTTTGTCACAAAATTGTCATTCCGGCCATTGTGATGTGACCATATGTTATCTATTGTGCTTTCGTGTGCTATAATCCCGATCGGCAAGGATTATGGGCTTCCTATGCGAATAGGGGTAGGTTTTTGTTAATTTTTAACCAGCTGGTCGCATTGTTACATGAATGAGTGGCGATTCGGAGTCAGCAAATTACAGAGGAACAAAATTGTGATTTTATATCATTTTTGTATGTTGTACTATGTTCCGGAAAACATTTTGCTAGCTTACCTAAAACAAGGGTGCACGCTTTTTTATTAGGAATAAAAGTGTAATACAAAGGATTATACAATAGTAGTCCCATCGCAACTTGTTATGTTCATAACAATGAACAGATTATTTTATTTATATAATTAATAATTCTGTACACACACAAGTTTAAACAGAAAAGAAATGGACAGTTTACTTACAAGGGCACAGCTAATTTCATTTTGAAATTTCATCCAGCTGGCCCGTGGTAGGAAAAAAACATTGAGAAGGGCAATCACTGTGTAAAGAATAATAAGAATATTCATACCTACGCATAAATAAGTAATTTGTTTATTGTATTATATAAGTGATTTGATTAATAATAAATTAATAATTAAGTATGTAATTTCGATTCATTCATTCATTCATCCGTAGCTCAAATGAAAATAGCGTCTAGTATCAAAATAAATACAACTGCAAACTGCAATAAATGTATTTGTTATCGGTCCACGAAGGGCCTCAATAAATATTTTTACAAGTGCCACATTTCACAATAATGGCATACACGTGCACTTCAGTTTATTGTTACTGTTGTCTAACACAAATGTATTTTTATTCTTCAATGTATTTCATCATGTTAACTTTACTGTCTTTGATAAAAATTTGTAAAATATAAGTGAAAGAAAATATATTAAATATTTTGCCCCATGCAGTATTAAGGACGTTATCGTGATTTTTAACAAGTATTTTTCTTGATTCGACTGCTTACTGGTTCTAGCTTCGTGTAACTTTGGTTCTGTTCAGTAAAAATATAAAAATAAATTTCAATATGACAAATTCTTTCCTTTCCATGTTAGGCAGAGATTACACAAACCAACGTCCGTAAAATAGTTTTGGTCTACCTACACACTACTACTTACAATTATGAAAGAAAACAATTAAATACAGTTCATTGCATAATTCTCCACCAGTTGCTCAACAGTAAACCTTTGTTTCTCGTCGCTACAAGTGTTGTTCGATGCCTGTGCACTGTTCATAAGGTATTTATCGATCGTAAAAATGTTGAGTAAACAAACTGAGTAATGGTGACGGCTAGAGTGAATCAGTGTACCTGCACATGTGGGTGACTGATAACCTTACTTACGATTGCGACCAAGATGGTAAATAAATAAATAGTTCGATCACTCGTTTCAATGCAGTTGGAATAAACCAGTTAGTTAAAGTTCAAATACCTTTATGAAAGCGGTAAACCACATCGTATAAACATCAAATTACTTATACCCTTTAAATTCATAGCTGAAAGCGGACCCTACGAGTAAGTGCACGTACATACATACAAGGTATAAAACAACGGTTATTTTTCTTAGCTCACAAATAAAAACAAATGCAACTTAATAAGCAGAAGTTAACTCAAGTGTCACATGTAACAAAATAAATAATCCATAATTATCTGCGGGATAAATGCGGCTATAAACTACGGGCTGCGACGGGAATAGTACAGACTCTTTGTTGGAAACTGCAGCAGATTTATAGATCCATTCCTAACTTATTAGTCACTCGTACTTAGCTTACAGACGCTGGTCGGGGTAAAGTATGTTCGTTCATAAAAATAAAATGAAACTTTTTGTTTTGGGTTAAGCTGATGGCCGCAATATGGGACAGCTACCCCAACTCCCGAAATGAATTTGCTAGCCAACTTTTTGCTATAAATTCTCAATAAAAGCTGTGCAAAAACAATTAAATCGAACCTCTTTTATATCTTGATATTATATTATATCTTTTATAACATGATAGGAAATATCAAGAGAATTTTCTTGTCATCAAGGTAATTAATTCTTCACCAAAAACTCATAAAGACGACTAAGAATTTTTATGGCCGCTACCGTACAACATTCATATTTCGGTGGTCACAGCTCTTGCATAGTTTGGCGACACCATTACGGCATTCTGCACACGGGCGTGTAATAAATCTCTTCATACGCCGCAATGTAGTCTGCAGTGGGGGGACTGCGCTTCCTTTACTAGCCGCTACGCTGTGGAACTTTACCTAGGGCACTTAAAGTTTGTAAAATACTTGCGGCAAATGCTGATTAAGTGCTTTTTGACTTGCGGCAGTGGTTCAGCACGATATGTTGGTTGTTTGCAACGGGTACATAAAATTAGACTTTACAATTTATTGGGCTCCATTTTGACAACAATCGTTAGATTGAATTTATGTTAGATGCCGTGTGTGTATCCACCTTTGCGTGTTTATGTAAGTAAAACTTACATAATTTAATAAAGATTTTTTCATTTATTTTCAAGATACAATAGGGCTCAGTCAATAGTACCTTAACTTTTGATAATAATCGCATAAAAAATTTACATAGGTATGTTACAAGAAAAATGCGAGCCATCTGTTTAAAAGACAAAATATTTCCCTTTACCGTGTTAAAAACCTTTATAAACACAGAACTGTACAATACATACAATAAACATGTTTTCTACGACATTATAATCACAAAACCATAGAACACAGCGGTCAATAACATTTCTGGCAAATAAGTACCGTTTGGAGACGTTAACATTCGTTACTGCTTAAGGATTGGCAGATACGCTCTAAGCAAGTTGGATAAACGCCGTAAAACCAATAACATCGACATGACAGTTAATATAATAGGTACAATGTCGACATCTAAATGATAATTGGGAAGCTATAAAACGTCTGGATGGTGGGGAGTGTTCGCTGGTCTGTGTGCAAATGAACCGGCGCGGCGCGTACGCAAGGACGTGGCCGCATTCCGCGACATCCGACGGCACACATACCGCCCGCCCGCCGCGCGCCGCCGCTCGTGCCGCTGGTGGGGCTGTGTGTGCGTGCAGCCTGCTGCACAAAATAAAGCCTAACGTCATATTTGTTGCGTTAGAGAACTGCTGCAGTACTGAATATGAGCCGGTTAGACTGGAGCTTGCATACGTAATAATTTAAATAGCGATCGTGAAAGATATTGAAAGGAATCTGTCCGTACGAAACGTATAAAAGTTGCCAACCAAAGAAAAAAGGTACTCGTAATGATACACAAAAAAAGAACTCACAAGGTTGAACTACAAATTAGTCCTGAGTCTGAGAAGCCTTTATAAAATCATAACCGACGCAACCCTAAAAACATCATCATTAATAAGGCACCTTTGCTAGGGCGTTTGCGCTTGCGAAAATTCCTTATTACGATGCAGCGCAGAGCAATCGCGAAATGTTCATGCGGTTTCCTGCATAATGACTAACTGTCCTAGCTTTTGATTGGAATACCAAATTCGTCAAATTGGAATTCGGTCAGGCGCACAGCCCCGCTCGCCTTCGGCACGTAGACAAGTTTCTATACCAATTACTAACTTAAAAGCATATCTATTTTGTAGAGAATAAAAATTTGATATAAAAAAAACTGTCATATTGTTCATAAGCGTGATAAATCACTTCAGGCTTCTTGTCTAAAGCATAAACCTTACGGCTGAATCTTACTCCTACATTGTTTGTTATTCTATGTACTATCGTACCTATATGCACAAAGTATGCGCGATTAAGTATTCCGTAGACCACGGCCGCTGACGTGACCACGGCAGCTGCAAAAGTGCCGAAACGTCGGGAAAATCAAAAATCAGACCAAATACCAACTAATTACCAAAGTACTTTCAATAAAACCGCGCTAGTATCCGTTAAAAGTGTTTTATTTCATGTCTAGTGAGCGCGTAAGCTTGAGAAGTGAATATTCCGTAGAACATTGTATTACAGTAAAATACGTGTTATTAAAATATAGTGAGATCAATCAGTTATTTGTTTTAGAGTTTCCTATTAGGGAATAATAGAATAAAAATAGGGATTTTCATTTTGTTTTGTATAAAATCACGAAAAAATATTGCTACACGCGACACATCCCACAAAGTTCCTGTGTGTACAACACCGTAGAGAACAGAATATTTGTGGGGTGGAAAATGTTTAATCACGCAGTGTACCAGCCGCTAATCTGGCGGCCATCGTCGTCGGAGCGAATCGCATACAAATGCGGCACGGCGGACGCACGACACGAACCGAGCAAAAACTGCTGAATAACACTCCCTCTGTTCGCTAGGCTTTATGCACGTAATCATGCACTGACTCACGATCACGACAGTATAGATAGGATAGTCAACGCTGATACAAAAATGTTAACGTGGTATACGAGTAGGTATACTTAATTGTGCAACTCTATTCTATTTCTCTTGACTACTCATTTAAACTTCCGAAAATCTTACTTGTATTATTTAGTAAACATTTTTGTCAGTTCACGCTTGTAAAAAATAACTTTTTCGTAATCAGCAGCGTATGGTGTTATTAAATATTTATTTTGAAACATTTTGAGTATGCAAATTGGACAAATAGAGATTTTTTCATGCTCTTCCGGTGTCTACAATCTTCATACAACGAAGCCAACTCACTTTTTACTTGCATCTGTGTTGCGTTGCGCAGACGCATCGGATCATGTTACTGGCATGTGCCAACTGCGTCACAATACCGCGACGTATCGGGTAATTCATTGGAAGGACACGAATAAATTAATAATGTCAGTACAATAATGATAATACATGAAAACTATATAATAAAATAGTGTACATAATTATTTAAAAAAAAATTAAGGTGATAAATATCCGCTTCAGTATGTAGTGTTCTTAGAGCCAGTTTCAGGTTCCGGTTTACAGTGTTTATCACTTTTAAAATTAATTTTCTTGAAAATTAAACACTACTACACATTGAAGTTAGGAAATATAACTGAGAGAAGACTTATATTGATTACGTAATGTTAAATTGCATGTTCTTCCTTTTGTTTAAGATTCTGTGATATTCAAGAAAAAAATCCTAATAAATACCTAGGTAGTCCTTTCGATCGGTATCGTTAACAATAAAAATATTTTTTTTCCTGGCTAAGACAGGTGATTTTACAAAAATCTTTAAATGTAGATTCAATTATTTTTAAAATCAAAATGAAGTCTTCTTTCAGTAAAATTTCCTACCTTCAATATTTAGGGTACTCTCCCTCCGTGTGGCAAAGTTTTGGGACACACTGTATATATTTTTGAAAAAAGCTGTGGCACTACCTTCTAGTTTAATTTAAAAATTTAACAGAATATCTGTAAAATTTTCTGTCAAGTACGTTTATTAGGATCACAGACTTTATGTATTTGTTATATATATATGGTCTGTGATTAGTATCTACAGGCACCTACAGGGAATCTATTGAAGCGGGCCCCATAACGAATTTCCCGTAGGAAAAGTTTCAAGCTTAAAAGAAAAAGATGCTTCTAATACTCACTCATACCAGAATGGTTCTAATTCGTTTAACTGGTTGGTAAACACATAATAAACGCACACTTTAATAAAATATTCCAAGAATGTATCATTAAAATTTATTATTCAACCTTCACTCTAACATTACAATACTATGAATGTGTATAGTTATAAATCTATCGCTTGATGACGCCATATCTTGCGATCTTAATATCGGCGTTGCAAATTAAATGATCGTGTTACATACTAATGATGTTGCACTTGCTTCCATTGTGGACTAGTCTTTACTGTTCATTACTGCAGTATCTACATCTCTTAATATCTACACCAATTCGCACATTACTTATTTATTCGAAATTTCCGGGATTTTTTCCTTCACAACTGAAAAATATTAATGTATCCAATCACCACTGAATGTTGTTATACCGAAACAAATCAAATAAGCATTCCTTTTCATTTAAAAATGTATGTTATTCATGTGTCCAACAAATACCTACATTTCTATTTCCAGAACTAACTAACCATAAAAGTAAGAATCATAGCTTATTTATTATATTATATTAACCTAGTTCTGGCACGCTTCGTTTACAATGTTTAGTTTCAATGAACTTGGAAAAGAATGTTCACTAACAATTTATAATAATTCTGCAAAGTTTAACAAACTCTACAATTTATTGTATTTAATGTGAATGAAAAGTAAAAACGTATTGACATGAAAAACGCAACATTCTTTCGTAATTGTTTTAAGTAATTAAAAACATTGTGCTTTGCAATCTTTTTCACATTTAAGTTTTTTGCAATTACAAAATTATCAAATCAACCAAATAAATTCGTTATAATAATATTTACATAAGGATACATAAAGCACAAACATTAAACATTGTTTTTTAGCAATCGAATGACCAATCCCGTTATTTGTGATGCTAATAATTCAGTGGAAACTACAGAATTCAGGGAAATGACAACCAGTTAATTTGGTCGGTTTACTCGGCCGAAGATCGCTATCATACCACAGTGAAATTTCATAGCAAATACTACAAAGCAATTTCTATTTGGTTTTGTAGTCTGGACGGTTCAGACATCTTCAGAAATGTAGGTGCCTAACTAACTACCTTAACATCGGCTTTGCTACAAACTAAAATGGAGAGCTTGCTTGTAATAACGATTACAATCCAAACTTAGGTAGGTACACGTATTAAGAAATATATCATTATTAAGGCTTTCAAGGACTACGATTACCTTTTGTCTTTGTTTAAAAACTTTCTTTATTTATCTTAGGTTCACAATCATTAGACTTAAGGGTTAAGAATTATTTTTTTACAACATCTTTTCTTTAATGGAACTCAACCTCCCATTTCCAGAATTCATACTTATTCGGTTAAGTACTTAATCTTTAATAAAATGGAGTCTAACATTCAAAGTAAAACCTTTATTATTGTTATTAATTTCCTCACGCCCGAGACTCTGAACTTTATAAACACTAATCCTTTTACTTCTAAAACAATTTAGCTTTATAATCCTATTAAAAGGTTCACAACTTAGACCGCTACAAAATCCTTAGTGAAATTTGGGCCCCAATTTACCTTTAGAGAGTTTCATCAATATAAACCTCTGAACGGCTAACAAAATTCAATTTCGTGCTTGTATGCAATTAACCGACAGTATTTTAGTAAAGCAAAACAAACAGCTACGTATATTAGATTATTGTCGCGATATGAAAATGAAAACTGTCAAACACTTGAAGTTAAACGGGCGGAGTATAAAATAATGCCAGACTCATATGAGATAAGTATAACAGAACAGTACAAAATACGAAGCCACTTGTTTCTACCAGTAAATCTTCACTTTGTTCAAGCTCACTTGTTCCGAGAGCCGAGAGTGGCTCTAGATCGGGTTTATTGCCTCTTATTGGCTAGCCTTTAAAGTGTCAACATAGAATTCCATTGTCATTTTCTTCAAATAACCTTAGACGCCGAATCCAAACACCGAAATCTAAATAATTATCAGAATTTACTTAGAGAGATGGTCATGGCTAACGACCGCTCTATGTATGTCTATGTATCTATCTATACATATAAAACTCTAAATTGATTGACTGACTGATTCATTAATTGTTGCATGGGATAGGCGTAGGGTAGAGCCCTAACGGCTGAAGGTAGAGACATCATTTTTGGAGGGTAGATACCTTTCATGATGTAGATGAGCACTAAGAAAGGATTTTAGAAAATTCCCGTTATACAGGGTGAACGAAGTCGCGGGCAAAAGCTAGTATACTATATTCATAAAAAGATTGAACTAAGAAATTATTTTCTTCGTATGAATACTATTGTAGTGGGCAGTGTGTATACCATATTATATTATAGTGATGATTAGTTATTTGGTGATATTTTCAATTCAAATTGTCAATAATACAATAACATTTAGGTCATAGTTTTTACGACTTGTTAGTGCCATATAAATTGTTTGAATGATCGTAGTAAAACTTCAACAGACATAGACAGAGTTTGCATAAAACTCATAGCCGAAACACAGAAAGACAGTATACTGGTTGTATCGAAGCGAGCTTGAGTCGCAGTCGTATCGAATTTACGTCCATCGGAGTTTGAATGGACAATAACTTTGTTAGTTCGAGGCGAGTGGATCTTCCGCGGAATTATATTACTAACCAAAACTTTCTTGATAACTGCAAAGTTCATTTCTCTTTTATCATACAAGTTACTGTACGCTTTATATTAGTATGGCGTACCAATATCAATAAAAGCAGTGACGTAGTCAACCTAACCTATATAGGAACAGCAGAGCAAAGGCGTTAAGGCGCAGTAATTTCCGATATGTGCTAACTGGCATTTCCAGCTGAGCTTCATTTTCTGTAGGCTTTTAGGGTTAGATTGTGTGGGTGTGGGGCGATGTAGGAAGGGGGGATAAAAGAAGGGAGGTCAGCAACAAGCTGCCGGCGCCGCCGAACAGTCGCGACGCCGCCGCGCCCGCCGTTGATCCCACTCGACATAAAACTAAATCTCCCTCCACACGATAGCTCTTACCACCAGACGAGACAACAAGCCAACAGCCGCTATTATTCGACTCTTAATCACTCGCGTTTTTGGCCGTCTCCAACTTTTCGGGAAATAGCGCCGCCGGCGAAATAGTGAGGCTTAGAAATTGCGAATAACAAAATAGTTTGAACTTGTTACTCATTTATGATGGATTGCGGTTTTCTTACAAGCTATGTAAGAAAATCGTGGTAACGAAAATTCAAATGTAAAGTAAATGCAATTTAATAATACCTAACTGTCCATCAGCCATTTTTGATGTCCCCACTGCTGGGGCACATGCCTTCCTTGTGGGTGGTGAGGAGGATAACCCACCACGCGGGCCCAATGCGGATTGGTGGGTGATAACGACTGCAAATGCAGCCGGGACCAACGGCTTAACGTGCCTTCCGAGGAGCTCGAGATAATAAATTTTTGGTCACCCATCCCATGACCGACCCTTGCGAACGTTGCTTAACTTCCGCAATCGCTGGGCCAGGCGCTAAACCACTGCGCCACCGAGCTCCTCAAAAACCTATATATATATATATATATATATATATATATATATATATATATATATACATTTATTTCAATAAAATGGAACGAGCTTTATTATGTAATAGGATTTTCCAGAAGTCCACGAAAAAAGGGTGAAATGACAATCCATAAGGGTACAATTTCAGTTCTCTAAGAATAGATTACGAACCGTCTCAAATTCCCGACGTATTTAGGCGGTAGCACTACATTGAGATAAATATTATTTAATCTGTGTCATCAGGCAGATAAATTGTGGAATCGGACACCGAGACAACGTGGTCATTAGGGACACATATTTTACCCTAATTCCGTGATGCCGATACTCCATACTCCCCACGTAAGCGGATTGGGTGCTTATCGCCTTACGGGCATGCTCACCTATTTCTCACAATAGCAAAAAATAAATAGTCATAACGCATAAAGACGGAACTTACCGAGAAAAAAACGACAACAATGCCTTGATCCCTTAGGCTTTCGTACACGGTTTTTCGAATTCCGTGACTCACATAATTAAGTCAGAAGATGGGGATCGCCGGGTGAAATTATACATTGTTATTGCCACTATAAATCTCATTTTCGGTGAACACGCCCGCTTGGAATAACAATTAGGCATATAACACAAGAGGAATTTCATATTGCATCGTATTTTCTTTTTATTTATACTTATCAATTATTCTGACATAGCCCGGAAGGGGCAGCATAGAAAAGTTTTCAGGCTTTTACAGTTTTCTTGGTATCCATGGCCACCACACATCCTACGTCAATATTCTTCCAGATCGAAGTTCATATTTCAAAAAAACATTTTACTTCAGTAAATACCAAACCTGTTTAAAATAAAAACTAATTTGCTTGATTCATTACCACTTCGTAACCAGATATAAAATAAAATCTGTTATTTGCCGATCAAATTACAAAAAATAAAAATATACACCGCTGTAAATTTATACAAAACTTCTAAAAGATAAAATATAGGTAGATACTAGAAAACCGTCGACTTTAACTAATATTTTTTCTATAGTAGGTACCTACCTACCTATATAATATTACTATTTATCTTAATATAAGAATAACATTGTGAATGCGAAAAATCTAAAATTTATATTTCTAAATTAAGTCAATACCAACTCGGCAGTCAGTTATTAATTTTTTCATGAATAAAAGAGAAGTAACTATAAAAAGAACTTAATGTAACAAATATAAAAATCTTATAACACAAAGCAATGAAAAACAATACTCTTAAATAGTTAGTTACGTAACTACGTCTGCGATGCGAATTCACAAGTGTGTAATAGATTGTTCTAGCAAATAAAGCGAATGATGATTATAGGTATACCTATACCTATCTTAGCCGACAGCCTAGACTAGACGCTTCTGGAACTTAGGGTTGGCACACACAAAATTCAACTCGGCAAGCAAGCTTGGGTATAATTTAAAAGTTTGAAGAAATTAGAAACAAATTGATTGTTTGCAATAAGTATACTTATTTGAACTTCAGTCAACTTATGGAAAGAAAATTTGTATGCACCCATACTTTTAATTAGATTAAATGCTTGGGTAATTTCACACAGTGCCATCTAGCCCCAAAAGCTGCTGTATTAAATTATGTACTTACACACTTTTTTAAATGCCTATTATACATAGTAACACCCACCCAGACCCGTCACAGATATTAAAATTCATTACCTATTTCAATTTCTGCCCGGCAGGGAATCAAACCCGGGACCTCTTGCGTAGTAGACCGGCATGTTGACCACTGCACCACTCAGGTCGTCAACTTAAGCTTGAAAGTTTTTTTTATAAATACGTGTGTGTTATCGACAGCTTGCTTGTTACATTCATCATAAGTACAAAATGTTATTAAAATGATTCTAAAAATAGTTCACCCCTAACCGATGAAGCGACGTTTGCGAAAGTCTAGCAACTAAAGATACGCTGCGTCATGGCTGTGCACACTAGATGCCAATCTGGTGTAGTCATACGTCTGCGTCAATGTCGTGATCAAACGACTATTGCGTCCTTGCCGGCAGATGCAACTTGCTTCTTGGAAACAATGGGGGATATTTGAAACCTGGTGATTACATACATTTCTTTGTTTTTATGAATAAATTGTGCGAGCTTTTCAGATTTTTCACTGTCCTGTTTATGAAAAATCAAGTTTTTTTTTGTATGAACTAATAAGTATATCTCGTCAACGTCCGGAAAATGAGACACAATAGATTTTCTATTGTGTCTCGGTCGCCAGCGACCGCTCGGGCGTTGATGAACTATTTTGAGCTACAATTACTTACTTCTTAGTCTTCTTCTTGTTACTTTAACAAAGGGTTATGCCGAAAAAATTTGTTACATGCAAAGAAAAATCGATTGCAAAAACAATTCAACCTTTACGTTTGTCAACAACAATCAAACCAAATCGTGTTTGTTTGTCTCTTGTCATCTTAAAAAGTTTGTGGTCATTTTAAAATTTTTCAACATTACCAGCTCCGGACACAAACGAAGTGGAGGAGCTCGGTGGCGCAGTGGTTTAGCGCCTGGCCCAGCGATTGCGGAAGTTAAGCAACGATCGCATGGGTCGGTCATGGGATGGGTGACCAAAAATTTATTATCTCGAGCTCCTCCGTGCTTCGGAAGGCACGTTAAGCCGTTGGTCCCGGCTGCATTTGCAGTCGTTAACACCCACCAATCCGCATTGGGCCCGCGTGGTGGGTTATGGCCTATCCTCCTTACCACCCATAAGGAAGGCCTGTGCCCCAGCAGTGGGGACATCAAAAATGGCTGATGGACAATCACAAGAACTAGATAGGTAGGTTCTATATTAGTCTGGGTTCAATTCAACACTGATTGGTGCAACATGCATCTTGTAATTCGATATCTCATCCACTTTGCTTCCCATTCACACACCATTATTGTGTCACTAAACAAATGAGGAGCACAGTGAAAGTAACTTGCGGCGTGCGAAGATAATCATTTTAATTTGTCTACCACTCGACTGAGTATACGAGTAATTGACTATACTTATTTCGTAAAGGTTCCGTTCTAAATATATCTTATAAATCTTTATAGAGAAGGTACGTTTCCTCAGTTACAAAATGTACCTATAAAAAATGTGAGCTAAACATTTTTTATTTCTAAAACACCTTTGAATGAGTTAATATGTATATAGATACTTATAAATTTTGCACCTAGTGACAGATATAAACATCGCCGTGCTTTTAGATACACCACTTTGTGTGTATTAAACTGTAAAGGCGCGCTAAAAATAAAATTTAAAAGCTTCTCGTGGAACATTAAACTATTAACGCTAAAGAGAGGTAGAGCAAAGCGGAATCTTCCACTTGAATTGGTAGGGTTAGGGTTGTTATCACAAGGATAATACTCTTGCTGACATATAAACATACCTACCTCTCTTATGTTACTTATGTTACGCGATAGCCGTAACGTAACCTTCCGATAAATACTTGAACAAATGAATGTAGACGAACAAGATACTCCTTTTTAACAACTTACCATTTACTTGTAAAGCTAATAATTTAGGTCTAGCTTGCATCACCGTTTTTTGAAGCATGATAATTGCAACGCATGGGTATTCATTGTTATTGGTTCCGTTACCAGTTTTATTTATTCTCATGCCAGTTCGTTAATTGTCAGTATCTAACCCTTTAAAATATGGTGACAAGAACCAAATATATTAAATTAAATTATTTTTCCTTATTATTACAGAGCAGCGGCGGTTGTCGTTCAGCTAGCGGCGCGGGTGCGGGCGCGGTGACGGTCGCAAGCGCGGGCGCAGGCGCGGGCGCGGGCGCGTGCGCAGCGCGCATGGCGAGCGCAGGCGCTCAGTACCGCGGCGGCGCGCAGCAGTGGGCAGCGGCGTACGCGCCGCCGCCTTGCCGCTACCCGCCGCCGCAGCCGCAGCCGTACGCGGCGGCGCCTAGTCCCTACACGCCCCACCAGGTAACTTGTTTTTTTATTCACGGAGCTTTACACTTATTAGTAACCTATGTAGAGTCAAGAAAGTGCCGATTCAAAAAAGGTAGAATGCTGTGATCTTATCATAGTTCATACACCAATAATAGACAGATAATTCGTTTATTGCTCCTTAGCACAAGTCACATGTCACACATCATTAAACGTGTGTGCAACAGGGCTAGGCTCAGTGTGATTTTTTTTTTGAAAGCAAAAACGCTTATTTTCAGCCATCACCCTCCAACCTATCCAAAGCATTCGATATTATAGACACCCTCATTCTATAGTTCCACGAATCCCTAATAAAGAAAGTGCTAAGTAAGCACCACTATTGTTACGTGATATAATAACTTACACTTCATTACCATTATGGCGTAGGTATATGTAAGATATCAATCACATATCGTTGAGTCGCCGGCGCCGTCTCCCACATATCCTAATAAGGTCCGTTTACGAGACATTTTACGAGCATCGAGTACG
Source organism: Agriphila straminella (assembly GCA_950108535.1). Taxonomy (NCBI): domain Eukaryota; kingdom Metazoa; phylum Arthropoda; class Insecta; order Lepidoptera; family Crambidae; genus Agriphila; species Agriphila straminella. The sequence goes on along the minus strand of OX467316.1, from coordinate 9,409,861 downwards.
TTAGTGTCGTCGCTTAAAGCCAAGCCACGTCTTCTTCAAGAAAGTCATAAAATAACCGTTTAGCAAAACGCTTAATAATGAATTAATGGTATGTTTTATTTGACTACAAATATACAACATTAAAACAAGATAACATATAAATCATAAATAAAAACACTGCCATAAAAATGACTGCAGCAAAATCTGCATTTTCCCCTTTTCTGTTTCAAAAATCGAATTCTACCCGCACTTGTAGTAAACTATTTCAAAAATAAAGTAAGTTACAAATCACAAACTTTAAAGTAAACAAAATTGTAGAGTCCATAAATTTTGCAAGATTTTAATATTAACCAAGCAGGTGGCTCTACGTAAACTTCTGAAACGTATTGAGTAACACAATGCTTGTTACTACCTCGCCTACTGTGAAGTAATTCCCTGATTCCGACTACAATGGGACTGTTTACATTTTTTTTACCGTTTTTTTTGTCGAGTGGAGAAAAAAGTTGCTCTAGTAAACCCAAATGATCCACAAGCGGCTTTGAAAGTTTACGTTTTTTAGTGATAGTTTTTTAACAAAGGAATTTGAAACGGTGATTGCCCAGTCTATGTGCTTTTTGTGCTGTATTTAGATTACATTAACCATATCTTTTAAATATTTAATTTAACAGAGATTGTTTTGGATATCGGATTAAACTTTAGCTTATAAGTACTTAATATATCTTAAAATGTCAGCTTTTGTGCCCGATCAAAATGGTTAGTCTTTAATTAGTTTTCGATTAGTCTTGGAAAGATTACTTTGGGAAGTTCCTTCATCTTCTTCAAGTGCCTTTCCATTACTGGAGATTGGCCGTCAGCTTAAAGATCTTCTCTCTGTCCTGCGCCAAGCGAAACAGTTGTTCGACGCTGGCTATACCATTCCCTGATGTTGCGCAACCACGATTTTTTCCTTCTTCTAGCGCGTGGTTTGCCTTCAATCTTGCCCATCATTATTAACTGGAGAAGCTGGTATTTCTCGTGTCGCAGGAGAAGTTCAGCGTGTTCTAATTAAATTAAAAAAAAATGTTCCTTAAAAACTTTACTATCATACAAATGTTGCACAGCTCCACAAGTCTGGTAATTAGATCGATGCCCTCCCTTAAGGACGGGCAGGATAATTAACCGCAAGTCGCCGCGTTGACACTGCTCCATCAATTCCCGTCGACTCGTTACGCATTACACACAACAATATTACGTGATTAATGCTCGTCCCGAACACTTAAACACTGCGATCGTGATTTGCATAAAACTAGTTAATACACAAGTTTATTTGCGCTTCCGCTCGTCCTAAATGCGTGTGGAAGTTAGGAAACTCACGCTTAATACACTACTACGCATACTTCATTAGTGCTCGAAAACGAATAGTTTTCATATCTTGGTGTAGTACCTAATGCGAATGAATTGCAACATTTTATATAACAAAAAACTTTGCAAAAAAAGGTAACATTTTTAATATTACTTACTTCTTATTAAGTTATTATCTGTCATAAACAATAATACTTGAGATACGAAGCTTTAACATTATGTTCTACCTGTGAAAAAGTATAGTATTTTGTAAAATGTTATTTGTTAAATTAAAATAAACATTTAAAATTGAAAAAAAATTGCGTGTCAAGAATGTATTACTTAGAAAAGCTAACATTATGAATTTTCCGAGTTGCATTCTCATTTATCGGAATCTTATCAGGGTCTAATAGCACGTACGAGAGACGTAAGAAAAGTGGAAGGAAGCGAATCACATAAACGGGATTCTTTTTCAAATGTTGCCGATCTAAAAAAAACTGTTCACCGCTCGTCGGAGAGACCAAGAGATAAATCCAAGCGACGCGTCGTAATAAAACACGAACGTCGCGTCGCGACGCATGGAGCTACATTTTATTTGAAAAAGCGATAAGGGCGAGAAATTCCTTTTACGAGATTCCTGTGGGGGGGAGGGTGCATGAGCTGCGAACATGCTCTTTGCGACATCTGGCTTTAGCTCCCGTTAAACTGTATATACGCAAATGTTTAGTCTAACGTTTTGCCTCCAGTGAAGATCAGCGCTAAGAAACTCCGTGAAGGTCTCTTTTTAGTAAAATGCTTTTGACGTTTATGTACTTATTTGATAATCTATGAAGCATAATTATGCCAACCCAATGCTATTGGCAACGATTAAAATCTAGAAACATTTCTATAAATTCAATGTGTTCGAGTTTTTCAATCAAGTTATAATAGCCTATACATACACAATAATACCAATTGAAAGTTCCGCATTTATTTAGCAATATTGAAGCAATAGAAATCTCCCTATATTCTTGAAGAAGGTAAAAGTGTCTGGAAAATATAAATGTTCGCATCACAAATAAAACTCATGCCTTTTAGGGACATTACTTTTATGTCCTCGTATTGGTTCAATAAATTGAGCTGGACGCTGCTCTGAAGACGAAAAAGGTCGAATCGACGTCGCGTTTATAGATTAGTACTCGTATTATTTGATTATCTGCGATTCCGTAGATATGAAGGAAAATGTCCTCCGAAACGAGGCTCATATTTGATATCAATTATCGGAACATTAATAAAATTGCGATGACTGTAAAAAATTCAATAAAATAAATTAGGGACAAAGAACGTATTTTTATTGATTTTCAATGAAAATGCATGTTATTGTCCACAAACACTTCTTTTTGAAAACTTTCATTACTTCAGACATTCACTTCAGACTTTAGATCGTGATTTTTCAAATTCTCCGTAGAGACTTTGTGAACTGTGTTAAAGTTTTGCATTTTAACAGTACAAGTGTATTTCTCTATAAAATACGAGAAAAGGTAAAAAAGGCTTCACTTTATTAAGTTACATTTTATTCAATTTGGGTAACAAGCTTTTGGTAATAAACGAATAGGTTACAATGGCGATTTACGTTTAATAACAAAAGTCCGTTTTGTTCCAAATATCCGGTTTTTAAAAGCATCGAGTGTTCGAGGTCCATTCGCTCGGTTTATTGGCTATCGGCAGACGGCAAGTGCACCCTAAAATAAAGGAGCCTATAACATTTGTCGACTGTTTGGCTTCACTCAACCCGGACCTTTTCATACATTACACAATGTGTTTGCTATTTTCTTACCGTTTTGACTTGACTCGAATTCGATTCTCTTTTGTCTTTTGATGAAATACTTATGAATTGATGACGTAAGAATTTTCAAAACCCCAGTTGCTTAAACAATTAATTTAACGGCCTTACCACAAAAGATTTTAAAGCACTGTTTTGTAAAAACACTGTTTAAATGTGATGCCGTCTCTTTCAAACAATATTGTCAAAAAAGTGACAGCATCACATTTAAACAGTGTTTTAGTTTAACACGTGTTAAACAGTGTTTTGTGGTAACGTTTTGTTTTTGTGGCCGTGACGGCCTTACCACAAAACACTGTTTAACACGTGTTTAACTAAAACACTGTTTAAATGTGATGCTGTCACTTTTTTGACAAGATATTATAAATAGATTTATCAAAATGGTTTTTTTTATAGCCTCAATCAGTGAAGTGAGCTCAAAATTTAAATCGTAATAGATTAAAGTTTGTTTATTGTATAGTGCCGCGGGCAGTACGCCGTATGTCTGCTGCGCATGCGCATCGCCACTATTCTCGACATAAATAAGCATGTTTTATTTCCACTCGTTCGTTGGTATTCTCTCAAAACAATGCTCCCTTCAATTAAAATCTCTTACTTTAAATAAATAATTTTGATTGAAACACTGGATAACAGTGAACTTTGATAATATTATTCTTATCTTCTTGTAAATTTGTCGTCTTTAAATAGCCCTTAATATGGTTCCTTTTACTGGGTCCTCTAATTATGTTTGATACAAAAAATGTCGCACAGTTACTTCAAATTTGATCAGCTTATCCTTGACTGTTTATTTCTTCTTTGGAATAAATAACAAACTAAAATACTCCAAGTAACAACTAAAAGGAGCCACAGTTTGTTCACCTTCTAGTTTGTTTCACTTTTTCACGGCATGATTGGGTATAGCAGTCCCCGGTTTGTAGTACTAACATACATCTATGACCGTCTGATTAATGACCGAAATATGTCAGCTGTCAGGGCTGTCACAACTCCGCAGCTCGTTAGATTCATCGCGCCCTCTCTCAAAAGTGGCGGCCCTAAATAGAGGTTACTTTTTTGGTGGAGGGACCGAACGTTTTTTATCGCAACCGTCGACGACATAAGTGCCCGTCTCTAATTCACTATCGTGTTATGGCCAAAACGGTCTAATCCCTTCCTTCAGATGCGGAAAAAGTAGCTTTTAACATCTCTCCGCGCGTAATTCCGACGTCCAGCGAAAGCTCGCAATGGGATAAATATTGCGGTATTTATTCGCTCGCTCCTTTCGTCGGTGCCATTAAAAACGCCTAGGCGGTACACCTAACCCTCTTCGCCTCGTTTTCACACGTACGCAACACAGTCAAAGATTATGCTGATGTATTTAAATGAACGCGCCGTGAGGCAAAATTTTTGTAAATGAAATTACCACATTTATTTTGGGAGCTTTCGCGCCGACCGTATTATTTATGTTAAGAGATCCTTTTTCAATGTCGAGTCGGGTAATGGGGTCTGTATTTTTATAGGCCGTCTGATTGTGCCCGTAGATGACCATGGATAAACCAGGACGCTTTCAATACGGAATCGATTTATAAATTCGATCAGCTCGAAAGGGCTTATTGATTCAACGAGGATAATAGTTTACTTTTGTTGAATGAGGAAGGCACGTCCCACATGGCGACCCTCGCTAACTCAGGGTGAAAGTATAAATAAACAAGGATTGCTGATATCTGTCATCCAAGGAATTATATGTATTTATTTCGGCTCCGGCGGAAGGTGAAGGACCCTAGCCCCTCGCGAGCGCCGCAGAAATATGGCCCGCCTAATGCTTTGTGAGAATATTACACGCTGGGCTTTATATTGCCCCGCGTCACATCCGACCGTGATCTCTAATAGGCGATTGTTTTTACGATTATCGCTAATGTAGTTACACCTTTGCTTAGCGTCGCCTCGGTCTCCGCAAATTCAAATACCATTTCCGTTGTATTACTTATACGTACGAGCTGTTTTGCTATCAAAACTTGTCCAATATTGTGAAGTGTCGGGTCGGGTCAGATCGAGCAGAAAAAGCCCTTTTTTCTAAGCAAGGCTGGGTATTTTTTTTTGTTGAATTATGTTAATGTCGGAGTGACGCGGGCTAGGGCCGCTACCGATATTTAAATACGCCCGAACTCCGGCGAACGATTTTTTCCCGACAGCGCTTGACCTGTCCATTTACGGAAAAAAATGGAAATCTATTTTGATGCTCAATCTTTGTCGGAAATATGTCGATAAATAAGCATTAGCACTGAGAAAACTTCAATACATTTAGGTATCTATAAAGACTGTTCCCGACAAATCGAATAAAGCTGCGAGAGAAAGCAAACATAAAATATAAACAATGTTACAAGCGTAATTGGGAACGAGGTTACAAGTTCCAGCAACAATCGCCAATCAGCGGGAATAATAGAAAACTAAATGCGACGGGTAATTAATTTTGGCCGTCCATCAATTCAGCCCGCATCTCCCCAATTATCTTGTATCAATCAAATTAATTCCCTTATGCCGCCCTCAGGAGTACTCCAGAAATCTTACTTAACTTACCTTTAAACGAGAGAACTTATACCACAGAATACATAATAGTACAAGTACTTATACTTAATATAAATGGAATAATTTTACGTCCTTAATAACGTTGAGATTTAAATAAAATTCTTGGTTAATTTGGTGATTACATGTCATCGCAAATTGACAATATTATTTCAGTGTTACAGGGAAATAAAAACTTTATCATTGTAGACCAAGGCTAATTTAGCTGTAAGATTAAGTAAACGTTTGATAAATATTACTTTATTAAGAATTAATGAAAGTGAGATATAAACTTTTCAAATTCGGCATCTAAAATAAATCATAAATGCTTCATTAAATCAAAACACAAACGAAAACCAAGTGCAAGTTTATAACAAATACTTCAAAATAATGTCACATTGATTGAACACCGAATTGATTCATCGTTTCTGATTGAAACGGCGCGATAAAACAAATGGACTGCTTAATTTAAATAGATTGAACGGATTTATGTTTCATTCCATGAGCTTCACCAGGCCAGCTGTCCGTGGTTCACCTCTCGTATGCCAATGCGGGCTACTCCAAAATTGGAAACGGAATTGCATCGCTTAATAACTCAAACTTTCGGGCTAGTTTACGCCGATTTTGTTGTAATTAACGAACTCATCTACGTAAGCGTAAGTATGCATTGGATTTAAGGCTTTATTGCTGAATGTTTAGGGTGGTCGGAGTGGTAGAGCATATGGTTTGCATGCTGGCCATGTGACGTCAGTCGTGGCACGCACGCGCCGCGGTATCGAGCCGGGACCAACTGTTGAGTGCTAGCTAGCTGTCTCCCACCCCCACGCCATGCTGTTGGCTCGCCCCCCTTCCCGCCCCCTACATTCGTGACGTCATCCCCGGCCGTCACACGTACGGGTGTGTGCGTCGATATTATCGCATCGTTTCAATGTTGATAAACTCAGAAATTGCTTTCAAATAATCTTCCCTCTCATTTTCAATATCGACTGTTGATTTTGTATTGAGTAAACGACACTCGTCGATTCCAAATGTCAATTAAATTAATTTCTTATCTGCACTTCTGTTTACTTACTACTATAAGTATTTACAATATCTGTGCTGTGACATGACATGTCTGTGCTGTCACATCTATTTTCGGTTTCATTACTGAAAACTTTTGCCAATGTTCTCGTAACAAAAGCAATACTACTTAATTCAATTAATGAAAATTAATACATTTGAAAACAAAAGATAAATGCAAATAAATTCAAGGGCATTTTTGTATCTCATTTGAATTCTTTTGAAACCATTGCGCAATGGGAAAATGAATCAACAACAGAGATAAATAGGCACATAAATACTATCTTTTATTTCTTCTTATACTCGTACTTAATTCAAAACTGGTTAATAAAAATGTGTAAGAGAAATCACCTCATCGTGGCTTTTAAGATAATAATATATAGGTACCTAAGTAATTTTTCAGATAATAGTACCATATGAAAATAATAATAAGAGTCAAACAGATTCTAATCCTGATCGTAAATACTGAAAAACATAATTTCCTCGTTATCATAAAGCATTAAAGACATTAGGTCAAAGAAACAAGGTAGTGTAATAAAGGTTTAAGTAAAATGACGAATCAGTTTTATTATTAAAGACTTCTCGTATTTTTTAATTAAAAGTGAAATAAGCGAAACTGCTGCGTCGGTAAATTTTCCACTCCTTCTGTGAGATAAACCTCTTAATAGATACTAACTGAGGGATTAATTTCGCAACAGCTTAGTATCATAATCTGTAAGTAAGTCTTGTGATTCTCGGTGAGGCTTCAAATTATTTACGTCTTGATTCTTTAAGGCGAGGCCAGTTCACGATCTGATGAAAAGATTGATTTTTGAGCTTCCAATGTGAAGAACTAATGTAGAATTCTATACTTCACTTAACATGAATTTTGCAATTTCTAAACTGTAATACTTACAGTTTTTCTTTTAAAAACTTCTTCCATAACTTTTTATGAGACTGAAAATTGGTGTACCGATATTGGTTCTTCTAATCTAAAGCTTAATTAAATCAGTCACAATAATATGTAAATTAAAACAGTTTTGGAAGTACCACAGATATTAACTTAATGGAAGTTCAAGAATACTCCAACGACGACGTAATAAGAAGATTAATTTCAAATAAATCATAATAAGTTTAGTGAACGATATTTTTTGCTCGAACATTTCTCCGGGGCTTACGCTCCGACTTTGATGAAATGAGTAAAAAAAACTCGTTTATTCATAAATCCGTACGTGGAAAGTTTGCTCGGGCTTACGTCAAAAGTTTGGTTGTGTTCGCGACGAGGTGATTAGTCGCCGGGAAATGCCTTTCCGTCGATGGTGACACCTGTCGACTGTGAGCAAAGCTGATTGGAACCTCTTTTGAATTTCCTATTAGAAAAACGTCGACGGAAAAATCGTTCGGAACTGTTCCGTATGATAAGCAACCTACTCAAATCCGTGTTCTGGTCAGTCAACTAGAATAACAGACAGCTGATAAAACGATGGTTAATTCTCTTTGCAACGTAACAATTAGTCATCAAAAACTCAATTCATGTCTGAGAAAAAGCGTAAAAGAAAATGCTACAGATCTTTGGAAAGTTATATACCTACTTGAACGCTGAAAAAAAATACTTGTAATGTAAGGACTCATTTATTTAAACTTCGGTTAAGGTGGTACCCTGAGCGAAAGTGGCGCCGCGGTGAATTATATTTAATATTATATTATCATATTATCGTGGAGATTTTAGGGCCCACAGTCTAGTATTTTTAGACGGTATCGTTACATTCCCTCTTAGTCACTGCTAGAAGGAGATAGCAAAACTGCTAAAAGTGGCCGTTTGGGTGGTATGGGTTAAGTAACCCAACTAGCAAAATTGCAAAATTGCACCAAATAACAGTAACTTTTAATAATTTTAAGATTTAAGCATTCACAATACTATTTTTATGTAAATAGGTAATACTATTTACTTAATTTTATCGACAAAAACACCGGGGTGTATCCTCACTCCTGTTGGAATGGCCGCCATTTTTAATTTGACTTTTTATTTTAGATGACCCTGTCGAAAAATATTAATTTCTTTATAACAAAAATACTGTTCGAAAGCTATTAATACCACCTATCAACTTAAAAAAAAATGTAAACTTTTAACTTATATACGTCATAAAAATTACTGAAGTAAAATTTTACACGAAATTTAGGGTTCCGTAGCCAAAATGGCAAAAACGGAACCCTTATAGATTCGTCATGTCTGTCTGTCTGTCCATCCGTCCGTATGTCACAGCTATTTTATTCCGAAAGTATTAGGATTACACAGTTGAAACTTAGTAGGTAGATGTATTCTGTTAACCGCTTAACGATTTTAACATAAAAATAAAAAAATAAAGATTAAGATACATGAAAACTGGAAAAATTAAGGAACTGAAACTGAAAAAAAAAATTCTTCATACCAATACGTGCGGTGTCTATAGATAGGTCTTCAAAAATGATATTGAGGTTCCTAAGACAATTTTTTCTCAAAGTCAACCGTTTGAAAGATAAACACTGCCAAAGTGGTAAAATGTGTGTCATAGTTTTTGAGAAATGTAATAAAAACTCAAAAATAGCACACAAATTTCGTATAAAATTTTACTTCAGTAATTTTTTATGACGTATTTAAGTTTACACATTTTTTTTTAAATTGATAGGTGATACTTATTATTATCTCTCGAACAGTATTTTTGTTATAACTGTAAAATCATTTAAAATAAAAAGGCATATTTAAAATGGCGGCCATTCCAACAGGAGTGGGGATAGACCCCAACATGTGGGTGTTTTTGTCGATAAAATTAGGTGTATTTCACGCCTTTAAATTATCGCTAGTACAAGACGAAAGGCACTGTATGTATATTCTGTGGTGACGAGCTAAATTTTTTCTGGCATATTACATAAAAATAGCATTGAATGCTCAAATCTCAAAATTATAAAAAAATACTGATAGGAAAATAATATTTTAAATACATTACTTATAAAAACTTACTGTTATTTGGTGCAATTTAACAATTTTAAAAAGAAGAAAAAGCCCAAGAAAATTATCTGGTGACGAGTCGATTTTTTTCTGGTAGGCTATAATTATCAACTTTTCATAAGTACCTAAGTAATATTATATCCCTATTTCAAATTGAGGTGAGACTAAGATTATTCGTTAGATTAGAAGCCGGATTAATTACCACCAGAATATTTAAACCGCCCACTTACCATAGAGAAAATCTCTGTCGCTAACTCACAAAAAGAGTTTTACATAATTACATGCAAATACGTTCGCTCTTGTTTACTTATAATACTGGACACATAAGCCACGTGGTTTCGTCATATAAAGCAGGTTCAACCTTATTTCAAATTCATGTATCTTTTATACGAACTCATAAACATAAAAAGAAGGAATTTGCGTTATTATTCATTCATGTCAGACACTTTGAGACCATCATGTTTGCTAAACACTAAAATATCGCCCATGGTGCCTTAATTCTTCACAGTAAATTAAGGGTAGTTATCGTTTTTCAGCAATAACTTATTAAATGTTGTAATATAGAAGTCGTTTTTTGCACCAATTAATTATAGCACATTCAACAGTAGTATAGGTAGTCGCCAATAATATATTTTTTAAAACTACAAGATTTTTAAGCTCCGCCACGAAATCATTCACCATGTCCAATACTGGTTCTAAGTGAACTGATTTAAAATATTTGTAACTTATTAAAGTTACAAATGTTATATTATCAAGTCAGGAGTCATTTCCTTTCTTCTATTCCTCACTAATTATATTTATTATTATTTTTTCATTTTTATTTATTTTATTTTATGTATGTACTTAGTCTGTCCTCTAAATAGTTGCACCCACTCCCTTATTGACCTGTATCTTATATCTCTCTCTCCCAAGGTTGCCTGGAAGAGATTGCTGTCTAGCAATAAGGCCGCCTATTGTGTACTTTCTTCTTTCCTCTGTTTCTTTGTCTGTAATGTCTTTTCATGTGCAATAATAGAATATTATTATTATTAAAGTTACTTTGAAGGTTATTTCAGCTACTTTTAAAAGTGAACTTAGTGATCCGTTATTTGAACTAAACTTTCATTAATCTAAAGGTGAGTATACACACAGATAATATAATACTATACTAGTATATACACTAGATATGGGGTTCTTATAACCATGGGCGCCAGCAGAGGGGTGCCAGGATGCACTTGCACCCCTTGGGAATCTTGGGATCAAAATTACCTAGACTCTAGGTCCTTGAGCTATTTTAATGATAACCCTGTTTAAGAAATGAAAATATAGAAATGGAAATGATGCAGTAAAACTAGCTTTACAAGGAAGGGTATTGAAGAATTGTTTATTTTGTTGGATGGTACTAATCCAGATGAAAAACTATGAGCTGCCCCCTGGGAATTATTTTTGCCTGCGCCCTTGTTCTTCACCTTTCCCGGAATCAAACTACCAATAAAGTGGTTTTTTTCTTCTTAAGGTGGTACCCTGAGCGAAAGTGGCGCCGCGGTGAATTATATTTAATATTATATACACAATTTTAAAAATGTTTATCGTGGAGATTTTAAGGCCCACAGTCTAGTATTTTTAAACGGTATCGTTACACTCCCTCGTAGTCACTGCTAGAAGTAGATAGCAAAACTGCTAAAAGTGGCCGTTTTTGACACATTTGCTATGTACTTCTACGAATGACTACGAGGGCATGTAGTGATACCTTCTAAAAATACTAGACCATGGGCCCTAAAATCTCCACGATAAATATAATTAAAATAATTCTTCTATTAATAACTTATTAAATAAAAACCTCTGAGGGCGCAACTTTCGGTCATACAACCGCCTTAATATATGGCTTGTTTTCTTTTCCTAAAATATTCCTTGCCAGGGGTCTGGATTTTTTTTAATTTTGAAAGTGGTCTGCGACTGCAAGAAGTTTAAAAAACACTGCACTAGATCGTTGAAGCAAGCATTTTTTTAAAAACGAGCAAGATGACGAGAATAGTAGATGTTCGGTTCGTTAATCTGTTCAAGTAAATGCTCTAAAATCCAGACTCTACTCTATACTCACCTTAACAGTCTGTCGTGTTGTAATAACGTCACCACCGTGATCAGAAATCCCCTCCACAGTTCCACTTGAACAACGCCGAGCTCGCCAGACAGGCTACGACCCAGACAATAAGGTATTAGTTCCGTGTCAAAGGGAAGCACCCAATAAACAGATTATCGACCTCTAAATCTTGATAGCTGACAGTATTGTGACAAAGTTGTACCCCAAGAAGAACTTCGTTCACCAAAATTCAGAATATAATAGAAATAGAAAGAAAATATCCAAGTCTAGATTATTAAAAAAGTTTACATAATATGTCTACTATTATGTTTCAAAAACAATGTACCTAAGTACATATTTTAAATAGGTTTAATGAAATATTCTTCCTAAAACCTTGAATCTTTTACAATCTTTCTTTTAGTGTCGAAGTGGGTAGGTGGGTACCTAGTTATCTCCGAAAATATGGTAAGTTCATTGTTTAATGATACAATAATTTTCTATATTTAGCTACAACGTAGGTACCTACTATTATTTATTCTGTGCTACAACACTATCGAGCGATGTGACCTTGCAATAAGTTCATCCCAAATTCCCAAAGGCCGGTGACCAGCTTAATAAGCGGTCTAAAATTCCAAGCACGTTATAAAGTTAAATTGAGTCAATTGCACAGGTGGTCCAGTAATGGGGACTGGCCAGTAAATAGCTGTAATCACATTTCACCTTAAAACTTAAAGCGGTCTTGATAATTAAACTGCGTCAATTATTTTAAGTTTTTCGACGGCTTTAGTTTACTAACGGTTTATTACTTTGCCGCATAACTTCTATGCAAATTAGTAATTAGGACTGATTTCGTTAAAACATATATTAGGAAGTTTATGTACATGGTAAGCAAATAAATAATCATTTAAGTATTTTCACTGTCTATCTATATTATGCAGTCACCGCTGTTTTTATGGAGACAAAATAGCTAAATGAATTCCCTACAGACCAAAGTGGCTTAATAACTGTTGACTTAAATGGATTGATAGATTGATTTTGACAGATGCTGATTTCTTATTTTTAATTATGGAGCTGTTCAAGATTAATAAATAAGGTAATGTAATGACTGAGCATTAATGTTAACCAATTAAACTTGACTGAGGATCTATCATTGAAGGCAGCTCTGCATTTATTCTTCATTTGTTATTTTAAACAGACCAAATTGTAATTTGTTTTACTGAACAAATAGTCGGCTATCTGAACAAAAATTCAGCTATTCTTTTTTAAATTAAGTGTATTCTGCCATCGCAGACACGACGTTGGTGGTCTTTGGCGCAGTTAACTCAAATTGGTTCAATTGCCGACGATGGTAGCCGACGACCGACGCACCAATTGTAATAGGAATTGAATTTTATTTCGATAATGCGACCTTTTTCGCTTCCTTAGACGTGGCTCTTTAGTACTAAGGACATTGAAACATTTAGATAAATCTAAATATAAACGGACTTTAACAAACTCCTTATGAAAAGCACTTTAAATTCAATGGGTGTCTTTACTAAAATGTGGCTCTCGAACTTTCTACGAAAGATGTTAATCTAGAGATCCTTTCTACATAACGCCTAAAATAGAAGAGAATTTATTCTAAACAATTTCAATATTAGTCTATAAATATTGTGTATTTTCATCTTTTTCTTTATGATGCCTACTCCCACGTGGTTATGACAACCGAAACAATAATTAATAACGAACTTGGAGATGGTCTCAAGTCTCACTAAGTGTACCTATCTCAGTTTATTGAAACTCCCACTGAATCGTCGAACAATCGAATTGAGCAGCATTTAAACTATTTCCCCCTAAACAGATAGCTTCATGAGTCCCAGGATGTCGTCAGTGTTTATGGCTACAATAAATTAACTAAATGCAAATAAAGACACATGTAGTGGTTCTGCTTCAGTTCGCACTAATGACGGGAATAAATCCACCCTGTACGCGTGTCTTGGAGATACTTAACTATACACGTGTCTTGAAGGTACCTACTTTCTGAAGAAAAATGATTTACGTTTTTTAGGAAACATTGAGAGATTGTGAATAAAAAAAAAGAAAGGATTGTAATAATCAAAATTAATATTTAGGCTATTTTCTAGAAGTCATAATTTGAATTTTAATGAAATTTCTTTTTCATAATACTCTTTATTCTTTATAAGTTTCCTATAGCTATGGATCTTGTTATCTGTTGTTGTTACTTGTTGATAGGTTTTTCTACTTTTGATAAATGGTGACCTTTTCGCATATTAAACTACTTCATAAATACTTGTTTATAATTAGTAAAAAGTTAATATGAAAAAAAATGAATTATTATTATTATACCTACTTACTTAATTATTTTTTAAACGAAATATTTTTATACGTGGTTAAAATTGAAGTTTATTTCTTAAGAGTTGTATGCGTTTAAATCTAAAATAATTATAAATCCCCTTATAACATTAGAACGATAAGTCACACGTAAAATTAAAGGTTTACAGCTTTCTAATAACATAATCACTACCTTTATTCGTTTAAATTGGCCTATATCGACCGACACGCAAGGGCCAAGTACCTATGCCCAAGCATACCTACCTACTTCCTAGCCTATATCCTCACATACTTAACTGCTTCGTTTATGTAACTTTTACTTTAAGTAGGGCCTTTTAGGCCATGCCTATATCTGAAATTCAATCTCCACATTGATGTTTTCAAAGCTTTTGATCTTTTTATTACTTACCAACCAATATACCTAATACTTAAACTCAGTGTCTAGCATATCCTTCTTGAATTATTTTATGGAAAAAGAAAGTTACGAATAAATGAATCCTATTTTTATATATTTTTATCTAAGTAGGTACCTATTATAAACAATTACGAGTATGTAAAACTGGTACACCTGTTCCAGACTTCTGTTCATTTATTTTCACCATTCCACTAGTAGCTAGACAAATTAATCTAAAGACCATGAATGGAAATAATAGTCATCCTATTTAGTTATTTAGATTTTTAAAGATACCGTATTCGCATAAATCAGTAGGTATAAGTACTTTAGTCAGTGGCGGACGGCAATCTGCAATGCTCTCGATTTCCTAGGTATAATGTTCGTGCTAAAGACTCGTTTGTCAGTCGGTCGAAGCTCGTTAATCCATCTAACTGTTCGGTCGTACCAATGTGACCATGCGGTACCTACTCACGATGGTTCCTCTTTCGTCGATAGGGTTGATGCCTTGAGATATGCGGACATTGGATTCGGGAATAACTCACAATCTGCTAATGGCTATTTCATACAGTCTACTCGGAGTTTGCTTGAAACAGCTATTTTTTTTATTCAATTTCAGTATTGCCTGCTTGTTGTTGTTGATCGTAATGAAGTGACGGGCACTACTAATGGTTTAATAAAGTTAGGCGTTACCTATTGCTTTCACTCTATTGCTATTTATCTGTACATTTCATACAAGTACCATATAAACACGTGCATTTTTCTATTTTAAATAAAGATATCTCCAATATGTCAGTGATTATTGATAAGTAATAAGTATTTTGAGACCTACCTGTATATTTCATAAAATTTTCTTTCTTTATCGTAACTCTTTAAAAATGCAAAACATAAATTAAAAATGACGTTGAAAGTGATTTCTTTTAAACGCAAAATTGTAATGTTTTGATGACATAAAATGTTGATGACTTTTAACACCGTAGAGAATTCAACCAAGTATGAATGCTCTAAGTTTAACACGCTTAATTACAGCTTGGGAAGTTTCAGAAAAAAGCTTAGGTATTTCTTATGATAAACATGAGTTATTATCTAACGGTTGGTCCCCACCAAATAAGAGAGGATAATGTTTTCATGACTCACAAGAGTAAAGTGATAATAATTATGTATCTGACAAATGCCAACCCTAGCGCAGCGTGCGAGTCGATTAGGGGTGCGTGCTCTGCATCGCCACGCGCTCATTACACCTCTCCTCCCTATTCATTACCCGCTGGCTAAATAACTAATGGACGCCACCTTAACACGCCTCACCAACTAAGCTTAGTTCATACAGGCTGGGCGAACACGTAATCTAATCGAACCGAAACAAAACATAATCGATGATGACCAAAATAAAAGAGTACCTAGACGAAATTACTGGATGAATTACCTAAAATCTTACGCAAGTTTATTTTCGTGAGGACAATGAAAAGTATCCAAAAAGTAGGACAAGTTTTACATGAAAATTGCCCCTTTCTGTTATAGTGATCTAGTAGACCCATGAGTGATCTTGTGATGTACAATATTTTCCAGGTCGAAAACAAAAGTTGGCCAAGTCTACTTTTTTCTCTCCGGGCGAACGCGAAGCGTCTCCGTTTCAGGTTGGGCAAAAATGCTTTTGTAGGTCCGCCCCGCTGTTCGGCTGCCCGTCTGTTCTCCTCTACAGGTCGCATTTCTCAACTGATGCTCTTGAAATTTTGTGAGCAGATAAAGATTTTTTGTTGATTAAGATTTTCGAAATTTTTCGAAAAAAAACATATTTTAGTCATTTTTAAAAATGATCAAAAATGTCTCAAACGCGAGGTCTACCTACCGTTCACGGAGCCACTAGTATTTTTAAAATGCAATTCCAGAGATTGTTCAGAAACGTGGAAACATTCTTACATCTTTTTTGCAAGGGAAATGCCACATTTTCATGAAATGTACCACATTAACATTAGGTGTACGCCAGCCTTTATTACCTCGAACTCGCAGTATCACCCCTTACAATTTCATGAACTAACGTACGAAGGAAGATATTACACTTACGAGCTCCTTGTCACCTTACATTCAATTAAACCGAAATAAACTAGGAAGAAGGTACTGTCGTTTACGACCTTCGTAACGAACTATGCTATGAGGCCTAAAGATTTGTACTTATGGGAGAACATAAGTTACTTAGATATAACTTTCAGCGGCGTCTCACTTGAATGCATTGAATGCAGTTTTTCCTGAATGTGTCTGCCTAGTGGTCTGCGTGCGGGCAACAGATCAAAAAGAAAATTCATACACATTTATGTTTTAACAGTGATTTTAAAGAGATATTTCCACATATTTCTTACTTTATACTTACCTATGTTTTAATACGATTTAAATAATAAAACCCAGATACTTGTAGCAGCAACTGCTAACATACGAATACGTAAGATAAAGATCATTTAACATTACCACTTTAAGCAACTTTCTAGTGTGAGAAATTGTATGGAAAATTCCTATGCACGTTCGTTTCATACTTTTTTATGGTAAATACTTTAAAAGCTAACAATCTAAATGTTTTACTGAAAAGGGGAAAATATATTATTTGAAGAATTAGTTTAACCATAAAAAATAATGAGTGCCTAACATTAACCTGTTTTTCATTTTAATCACGAATAAACGTAAGCAGTAAGTATTCAATGCTTACAGTATGTACAGTCAGCAAAGTTATGACCTTAACAGTTTGAAAACAAATCGCTTGCAAGGATGGCACTAAAAGTTTGACTTTTACCTGCCTCCATTGTTTTTATATAAACTTGTGACGTGACTTTTGGGTAAATGCAAGGCAATACAGACTTCTCAATCTAAAAATGAAACTTAAGGTGTTCAGCTCATAGCTTTGCTGACTGTACCTACCAAATAGTAAAATAAAATTTGATATCATACTGAATAAATTATTCAGCCTGACAGAAGTTTGCCTTAAATAGTCGACATTGAATTATTAATGTGAACATCCAATTACAATGGATCCACTAAGTCAACGATAACATAATTTATAATCTGTTCAGTATCCATCAGGTAGGTATTCAATTATCGGTTATTCAATAAATTTATCAATAGTAATTCAACAAGACCGGAAAATGCTGTTCATATTAATATTATGATCTCTTAATCACAATGCTGTAATTGTCTAGCAAAAGAATACCTAAATAAGTACCTATGTTATTTTTTTATAATACAATTTCTTAGAAATCGTATTGTAAAGTCAAGCGTTCCTTCGAAAAGAACTCGGAAAGTATACGACAGCAAAATAAATGAAAAGAGCCATTTATTTTCCGGAAAACTCCTTCGGAATACATTTTCCGATCGCGGCAGTTTTTTGTGCAAATTATCTAAAACTATTGTAGTGATAATTGCCAGGCATTCTATGTTCCCTTTTTATTCTTGCGTTAGGTACTTACATAAGGGTCAAAATCTAAGTTGAATACGTAGCCTTGCAATTTCAGCTTACAAAATGTTGGCAAGTTATTCGTGATTTCGACATGTTTGCATAGAAAGTGTGGCGCCGT
Organism: Agriphila straminella; assembly: GCA_950108535.1. Lineage (NCBI taxonomy): Eukaryota > Metazoa > Arthropoda > Insecta > Lepidoptera > Crambidae > Agriphila > Agriphila straminella. Next base: position 9,391,840 of record OX467316.1, on the reverse strand, counting down.
TAATTTATGTCAACTCTTTATGGTCAAGCTGTAATAGGTATAGTCATGGACGATTTTTTTAATAGAGAAGAATTCTGAGTGGCATTAGAACACGAAATAAATTATATGATATTTTTATCTATCTTTAAAATATTTGAAGATTTGAGATAACAAATACTTGTTTTACTGCACTTTTTAAGATTAAATCTCTGTTTACATAGTCTAATCAGATACGGTCCATTCTACCCAATAGTACATTATGAGACAAGTTAGCTTAGGTTGCTCATTGCGCACAAGGCTGTGGGTAGCAGCCCGAGCCGCAGGCGAGGGCGTAACTCAGCCGAGTGTGCAATAAGCAAAAGCTCACGAGTTTAGTACGACGTTTTTCAACACATTTGCGAGGCAAAAACAATAGTACATTATGAGACATGTTAGCTTAGGTTGCTCATTGCACACAAGGTTGTGGGTTGCAGCCCGAGCCGCAGGCGAGGGCGTAACTCAGCCGAGTGTGCAATAAGCAAGAGCTCACGAGTTTCATACGACGTTTTTCAACACATTTGCGAGGAAAAACAAAGTAATTTATCACACAGCAACAAATATGGCAAAAACAAAATATGATAATTATGGGAAAAGGCGCGCATGTTTTTTTTTGTTTTTTTTTACACGCCCAACTCAAGAATATTTTGCGAACAAAGGGGTGAGGAGCATACAGCCTACTACTAATACTTCAAAATTATAATTTTAAGTGACAAAATTCAAATATTTTAATATTTTATAACAAAATATTGTGAATTATGAATAAGATGATAATAATTATATATTTATTTGACTTAATTAAGGACTTACATCCTTATTTATTCCAAAAATGTATATGAATTTTCAGCAGCATAAAACCTCTTTGTTGTCAAAAAAAAATAACTGTATTACCCGGCTAAATTGGGAATGCTCTGTTTACTCGCATAGAACTTGCAGTAAGGTGCTAATTTAACTTTGTAGGGTTAATTCTATTACGAACTAGTGTTTTATATATTATTGCACGCGTTTGTTACAGCTCGGTTTATGGCCCTAAAAGCGATGTATTAAGGCTCACTTTACGAGCAAGTGTGTTGAAAAGTAATTTACCACACAGCAACAAATACGACAAAAACAAAATATGTCAATTATGGGAAAAGGCGCGCAGGTTTTTTTTGTTTTTTTCACACGCCCATCGCAAGAATATGGATGAGAACAAGATGGGCGAGGTGAGGAGCATACAGCCTACTTCAAAATTATAATTTTAAGTGATAAAATGCAAATATTTTAATATTTTATAACAAAATATTGTGAATTATGAATAATTTAATAACAATAAACATTAGGACTTACACATTTATTTATTCCAAAAATCTATTTTAATTTTCAACAGCATAAAACCTCTTTGTTGTTACTAAAAAAAAATAACTGTATTACCCGGCTAAATTTGGAATGTTCTGTTTACTCGCCTAGAACTTGCAGTAAGGTACTAATTTAACTTTGTAGGGTTAATTCTATTACGTACTAGTGTTTTATATATTATTGCACGCGTTTGTTATAGCTCGGTTTATGGCCCTAAAAGCGATGTATTAGGGCTCACTTTACGAGCAAGTGTGTTGAAAACCCATTTTGTTGGGTATCTAGACACTAGGCGTATAGCGTAATGTAGGCTTTACTTTTGCAGTACACGGGTGCGACAATGGGCGGCGGTTGCGGTGCGACGGGGGCGCGGGTGCCCACAGCGGCATCGCCCGCCAACACAGCCAGCTCGTCTTCCTCCAACACCGGATCAGCCGGAGGCACTCGGTCGACCAGCTTGAGCACCGCGCCACCGCCACCGGCATCGTCCGCATCCACCACCGGAGCGGGCGGTGAGCAGCTCAGCCGCACCAATCTCTACATACGGGGACTTAACCAAAACACTACTGATAAGGACCTCGTCCAAATGTGCCAGATGTGAGTTAATCGCTTTGTTATCTACTCGTATTACTGACAGGCATGTTACCAAGCTACGGAAAGTTATTCTAGATAATTTCAACAAATATTTATTGCTCTATGGAAAATACCTTGGCGCAAAAATATGAGTAACCTTTAAAGAATTGGAAATAACTACGATGATATTTCTTTGTAGATTAAATTATCTTTTAGATATACTTGCATATAATAACACAAGCACTGAAAAAGTCGAATAATAATTAATATCAAAACTTCACCTGTGTTTTTAGATATTTTTCGACTATTCAATTTAGGTACCCTATAGGGTTACATTTAATTGAGATAGATTTAAAATAATTTTCAACCTACTGTTATATTACACTACCTGTGTATGTAAATTCACAATCCTAATATGTCATAAAGTCGATATCTTGACTGCAATGTAAAATAAAATTACTGCATGTTTTCTTATAAAAATTGACGAAAACTTTCCCCATCTAATTTACATAAGACTGAATTTGCGTGCTTTGTCGTAGCGTAGCTTCAAAAATCTAGTTTCTGAGATTCGAGATAACATGTAACATTGTATTTCAGGTATGGCAACATAATTTCAACAAAAGCAATATTGGATAAAAATACGAATAAATGTAAAGGTAAACAACATTCACTGCCGCATTCTTGTTACACTATCATAGCGACCTAATATTCCTATACTTCTATAGTTAAATGTATCTGTGCATAGTTTTGTTCACGTATGTATTAATATTCTTTAACATATTGGAATAGATTTGCATCTGTAAAATTTATCGTAACAGAATTATTTAATACAGTATTAATATTTTCTAGAATACCATATACCTTCATTAAACTAATCCATCTATGGTGAGACTTTTTCCAATATATGCACGAACACTAGATACGTATATTTTGATTCATATTTATTATGACATTCTCATTATCCAACTATGGTATGTTTATTTAACACGACTTGCGTGTATTTTCAAGTAGATATCATCATCACTTAAGCGCACCAAAGCACAGATGAACTTTATTACTATCGCAATATGGGAGATGCACAGTAAAGTTTTATGTCTATATACCTACCACGATATATAAGATATATTTAATTCACATTCCCATCACGCTACTTAAGTGTAAGCAATATATTCGTCATCACTAGCTCCATCTTCGGATGTATTCATAGTCTATCCTTGAAATATTAGCTACCTTATAGCATGAATCATCAAATGCGAAAACGAGTTTTGAAAAAGGTAACCCATAACTATAAATTGTATTCACTTTTGTTCCTACAGGTTACGGTTTTGTAGATTTTGAGACGATCGCGTCGGCGGAGGCTGCTGTTAAAGGATTACAAGCCAAAGGTGTTCAGGCCCAGATGGCTAAAGTGGGTATCTGGTTCCTGCGTAGACTGAACCGTGTACGTTGTGCATGCAAGTAATACTATTATGACTAACCGCCTGCTCCCGGACCGCTGTCTAATCCACTTCTCTTCCACTAACATACATTTCACTATCCTTAAACAAAACTTTAAAGATTCCTTTTACTATTTTCATTCGTTGATGCCACAAATAATCCTTTTATCCATTTATGAGTCCGACTTGAAAGCATTCTTCGATTATTTGCTCTACTATCGAAATATCTAATCTAGTTCTTGGTTCTTGGTGAGATAATTCATTATCATCTATCTTGATTAGAAACGGAACTTCCCTTTCGCATCGGATATCGATTTCTAAATTAATTAAAAGCCTTTCAGTGGAAGCAAGCAATATTCTTCTAAAACATTTTATAAGAAGCGGACTCGTCTCCAATTGAACCGATTCCTTTCCACTAATCCGATCCAACATTCCCTCTACCCTTACTTATAGCTTTAGTATTTTATTTACCCTATTATCTATCGATAAAACGCTGTAACCTATTTGAGCAATTAAAGGTAAAAGCAGTGTTCTGTATCTATTATTACATTTGCTAGATATATGAAATATATGCATAATCATAGCATCAACATCCCGCCCTATAATGAATGAGGAGAAGTTTCTAGTGCGAGTCTTACAACCCCATAATCCATGTTTGTTTAATTCAATAGTTGTGTTACTAGATGAAATAGGATGTGTTTAGAACATCGACGTAAATGGGCGATAGTGATTCGAAACATGGCGGTGGCCACTATCACGGCACGTGATCATTCATTTCTCTGTTATTTTTGGACACGAGTGATAATTGGTATGTCAGCTTAATCTAACGTAACATTGACACTAATGTGTTGTAAGTATTCACTCCCCTCAGTGGTGCGCAGTCAATGCAAATAAACGCTTGTTTACCTCTACTTCGAACATTGTTTCGTTAATTCTGTACTATTGTCGTTGCTTCAGCGTTTTAACAATGTATTTCGCTATTGGGCTCGGGTATTTCTATGCTTTCGATATTAAATTAGTGTGTATGCGACTATAATTAGCTTAATAATCTCTATGCTGTATATGCCCATCTCGTTGATAACACCTACCTAATATTATTTAGTATATTAGATAAATCTGCTGATTTCGTCAGAGCTGGCTTCAGTGTCTAGATAATCTATGCGGGCTTAAAGCTAATTTTGACAACCCGGAGAAACATTTGATTCTCTATTCACATTTTTGCTTACAATAATTGTAATAGGTATTAGCAAGAAGCAACAGCACTCGTAGGTATATACTACTAACATTGACTAATAATTTAATGATTTCCAACTCTTATCAATCTCATAGTAGGTACCAGGCAAAGAACTTTTGTTTTTGTCTAACAACAATCATTCAATGTCATGAAGATACTATAGATCATCTAATGAATTTCGTAATAGGACTTATAACAGCATAGCGTTCAATTCAGTTTCTTCAGTCAAGAATGTTCACGGTACATTTTAAATAAAATCTACCATTGTGATTAATTAAAACAGACATTATCAGACTATATCCTCAGTGCTTGCGGCAGGATCTCAGCTTGAAATTCTTTGAAAATTTTAATTTTATTTAAACCCCTAAAGCTAACAAATTTTAGTGAGGTTTAAAGTATAGTTTCTCATCTGCCATACTGGGTTTTGCAGCAACAAGAGCAGGACCCAACCAACTTGTACATGGCGAACCTGCCGCCGCACTTCAAGGAGAACGATGTGGACCAGCTGCTGGCCAAGTTTGGCCAGGTGGTCTCCACGAGGATCCTCCGCGACACCCATGGACATAGCAAGGGCGTTGGTTTCGCGCGGATGGAATCGAGAGAGAAGTGCGAGCAAATCATTCAGGTAGGTATTGTTTGAGTTTACTTAGATAAAATTCAGATGAAAAATGCCTCTGACAAGCTAATTTAAAATTCCATTTCAACAGATTGTCTTCGTTTTAAAAAACCTGATAACATATTAGTAAAATTCAGGTAAAAAATTCATCTGACAAGCAAATTCGTTTTTTTGTCTTCAACAGATTGTCTGACTGTTTTCTCTTTTTATAGCACTAATTTAAGATTTTTTTGTCCTAAAACTAAAGTTTACATAAATAATAATGATTTCATTCTTTGGATTACGTCTTTGGAAAAATGCTAATTTCGTTTGAAACAGTTTTAACCAATTTTATAACATTTGTAGATGTTTAACGGGAACCCCATTCCCGGTGCCAAGGAGCCTCTGTTAGTGAAATTCGCTGATGGCGGCAACAAGAAGAAGGCTCTATACAATAAGCAAAACGACAACGGCGGCAGGGCGTGGAGGGATAATAATGAGTCCATCACGCAGGTTAGTACCTAATCTACAGAAAGGATTAACATATTTATTAACTTCTTCTATTTCCTGATAATTGACTTCTTATTTTTAAAGTAGAACTAATTGTGACAGAGCACTTAAAGAACAAAACAATATTTATGAAATCGCTTTCCGAATACCTTTGGAAATTGTTTTTCAATTTTATAAACAAGTATTCGCTAACAACAATACGAATAGTGGTGAAATTGGTAATTGTTTGCGAAGTTTGAAATGGTCTGTGAGCTAAGAAACGCCACCACTTGTAGTGGAGTAATTTTTTTTAGAATCCAATATCTCCATATTTCTTCGGCCATTTATGTGATGATTTAATATCATTCTGCAACGCCAGAAATAGAAGAACAACGACAGTAAACTGATCGAGTGGTTATTAAACCGCCGCGATACAATACCAGAAGCCGCAGTAATTTCGCCATGAATTGCTTGTCTTCTATCGACGACGATATAATGACAATCATATCTATGCTTTCGCGTTTCGCGTCATTGAAAGAGAGAAAGAGAATGAAAGAGACAGCATGTTGTCTTATCATGGTTAAATCTATGCATTAGAACAGGCTGTTTTGCATTTGTTTCGTTTGTCGTACAACTGACAACTGACAAGTCAAGTCGCGGCGGAGAGGTGTGGTACATGCGTGAATACTTCCAGGCGATGGGTGTAAGCGGCGTGTACGCGAGCGGCGTGGGCGGGGCGGGCGCGGGCGCGGAGTGCGCGGGCGTGTACCGCGGCGGCGCGGGCGTGTACGGCGTGGCGGCCTTCCACCACCACCCGCTGCAGCACCACCACCACCACGCCGCGCACCCGGCCGCCGCCTGGCTGCCCGCCTACGCCGCGCTCATACCGCCCGCGCACCCCGCGCACGCCGCGCACCAGGCACACCCCGCACACCCCGCGCACATACCCATCGACTCGGTGCCTAGCCAATACGTGAGTATGCATTTACTATTATAACTTGTCAAATAAGGCGAATCAGCCGCTGGATGCGGACAGCGCAAAACCGATCGTCGTGGATAATAGTGGAGATCCTTTGCGGAGGCCTATACCCAGTGGGTACCGTGCGGCTGATATGGCGACATTACATGCAACACTAGCGCCATTTTAGCAAAAAATATTTAAC